>CM022945.1:983906-1643116 GCA_012931725.1 Litsea cubeba | reverse complement strand
TCACATAATCTTTGCCTACTTGTGAAGGATATACTCTTAACTCCAAATGGAGCATAAGCCTTTGCTTCAGCTGCTTGTAGTCTTATTGGGTCTCTCTCATCTTCTTTTTCTGGCTTCTGCTGCTCGTCCTAGTAAGAGTTTCCTTTGATTCTTGTTTCTTTCTTTTTATTTTATTATTTCAGATACTTTGTTCTCTTCCTTTTGGTTTTGTCATGCTGATGATCATGGAAGTGGGTAGGTAGAAAGGAGATTTCTCACATGGCTTCCTTTGTTTGCAGGGTATCTTATGTCAGGAACATCATTTGGAGAGATTGTGGCACAAGAACAAGTAATCTCTCCTCTCTCTCTCTCTCTCTCTCTCTCTCATGTGACTTGATGGTTTGGATTTGGATTGGAATTTGTGGATGAGGGTAATCTAAATTACTCACTCTCTGATGATGCATTTATATGGGGTACCCCTAAATTGGGAGGTCATCAGCCCTACATCTTTGGCCAATAGACAAACCCATAAGCATTTGTAAATAACTACTCTTGTGAAGGTTCCTATTAATTGAATTCTTTCCATGTTATACAAAACAGATGAACATGAATAGAGGAATGCATATGGTGGAAGGATTTGTTCATGGGCGCATGGAAATCGAGACCAATGACTACAGTGGGGGAGCAAACAATCACCATGATCCCAAGACTCCTGACAGGGGCTAAAGAGCCTAGCCACCTTTCATCACCATGGCTTACAGAGACACCAGGCAGCTACCCAATCTCTATTATTTCTCATTGACCCATCTCTCTCTCTCTCTCTCTGAGGCTACAATATATTTGTATTTATATATATTAACTTGTTTAATGGAACCATTAGCTATGATAAATTGTATATTTTGGTAGAAGAGGTACTCTTGATGTTTATCAGATATGAATTATGAATCATGTCAGATGATGCCCTTTTAAGGACAGAATTATGTGATTTAAGTTTCCAAGGTGTGGTATTGTTTCAAATTTTCTTGGGAGTGTCGTTACTACGCTAATCAAATAAGCTTCATCACTTTGATGAGAAGGGATACCAAGCATACTTTGAGGCTAAACATGGTGTGCATCTCACCACTTAAATTAAAAAAAAGGGTGCATTTATAGGTACTCTGTAATTAAATCTGGGTCGACTTCTACTCCCTGGACCATTGTTTTGCGCCTTTTCCAATTCCCTAAAATTCAGATAAGCTTACCACCCGGATGCTCAAAAGCAACATAAGACCACTCAATAAGACCATTGCAATCTTAGGAATTTAAGTCTACAATATATTACTACACTTATGTAAGGAAAAGGGGGCCCAAAAGTGATTAAAAGGGCTAAAACATAAAAGGAAGAAGCCCCAAACTCAGAGGCTACAGGCTGAACCGGTGCTGCTCTGCTACAGGGTCTTAGGAAAAGTCTTTAACTGCATTTACATAAGAGTTAAATTAAATTATCAATTTTATCTGATTAAATAATTGATAAAATTATTATGAAATTAATTAGTTGAGCGCATTCTAAATTTCTAATTAGTATTTGATTTCAAATGGACTTGGAAATCTTAATCACAACAGTTTCAATATTGGAATGATTAGATGCACTTGTGAGTATAGAATCATTCAATGACTAATTACCATAAAACATTGCAAGTGTTGAATTCTTCTACTCCTAGTGGCTTGTTTGGGTCCTTCTAAATCAAGTGAATATGATTCAGTTTAGGTGTAAAAGCTGGTTCATGCATATGAATGACCATAGTTACATTTGAGGAACTGCTGTTTTCTTTCCCTTCCCTGTCCAAATAAATTACCATCAATCAGTTTCATAGGTAATTAAAGTTACATGTAACTTAATCAAAGAATAACCCAGTTTCAATTTGAATCTATGACTATCTGTAATCTTCAAGTTCATGCATCTAGACATTCTCATACCACACAGACCCTTTCAAAAGCTTTACTCATATGATAACCCCATAACTCTTTCAGGCAAAAGCTCGGTGAAGTAAGGAAAAAAAAAAAATTTGGTGCTGCATGAAGTAGGCCATTTCAGGTAATCAAATTTACAAGGATTCCAAACAGTGGAAAACAGCAATACTTTTGATTTGCTGTAATTCTTGTTTCATTCAACTTCCAAGTAATTAAATTTACTTGGATTATAAACCCTTGGGTATGCTTTATAGGTACCTTTTGCTATAAATAAAAAAAAAGGAAAAGAGAGAGATAGATAGTCTTTTGCGAAGGAAAATAATTTTCCATTTTTTGTGCTATCATTTTACAAGATTTAATAAGTTTCCATAATTTATATAAAAGAGTCGAGTCCGCACTAAGAGGTTCAAAGCCATTCTCAACTACATAAAAGGTAGAAACACATTGAGAAACACAAGACACCCTAGTAGTGGTTACAGTGTCTCATCTCACAAAGCCGCCCAGGGATTGATTTCCATGAGTACTACACCAATTTATGAGAAACAAAAAGTAGAAACACGTTTCACAACAAAAAGATCTCGTCCTCCTGAAAATGTAGAAACTAAAATCATAATATATTCTCTTTATAATTCCTTTTTTCAAAAATAAGTGTTATGAAAATAAAAGGAGTTTTTACAAAACAATGAGTCTTAAAGTCTGATTAAACAGATAAGTAAATAAAAATATAAAAAATTTGTCTAGGGGGCCATACATTTTTTTGGACCAAAATACCATCCACCAGATAGCTACTGGTGGCAATTTTTTTACTCTGAAAACTTCGCTCTGCGAGGTCTGAGTTCTCTTCCAACAACCTACAAAACATCAAAGAAAATTTATATTCATCATCCGTTAAATCAATTAGTGTCACTCTTTAATTTTATACAATAAGTTGTTAAAAAAATGAAGACCAAAGGTGAACATCACAAAATTGTAGGATTTTTAAAAAAGTCGGGGCGAAGGAGATGAGTATATATAGCCAATATATATATATAGTTCTTATAGAACACTGTATATGCATTAGCAATTGCCAACTCAAAGATAAGCATGAACAGCTGATTCCTTCTCTGTTTCTCAATTTTAAAATGACATTGGATATTATAAATACCTAAGGATGAAATCAGTCATTTAGCTCCACCTGTTGTCAAAATATCATGTCATAATATGGATGTATGGGTCATGATGTCGCCACCCTTATCAGTAACACCTTCAGTTTGACATCCAGTTGGGCAAAAACTCAATAAGAAATTGCCTTTAATTATTCAAACTAATCAAGATATTGGAGGCAATAAGTACCCTAGAACCAAGTCAATCAGTTAGTTCCACCCTTTGTAAAAAAATTGAGTTTAATATGTACTACATCCATTTTTGGTAGTACATTCAACCATTCATACAATTACAATTGCAAATACATTCAACCATTCTCACCTGCACACAACACATCCAATTTTGGAAACATTCAACCATTCATACAAATACAATTACAAAAACATTCAACCATTCAAACCGACACTACACACCATTCAACCATTCTATGATGTTTTACAGCTTGTTGGATAAGAACTTGCACCTCTCAGTGCAAGCTTCTCGACCACAATAAAGAAGAAAGTTGTGAGGTCAAAACAAAATTTACAAATTACCCCACCCAGTGCTGATAGCACCGATGAAAATCTCAAAAAAAAAATTGTTTCAAAAGATTGTCACCAGGCAATAGCCTTTAGATTATTAGGGCTTCTAATGTCGATAAAAGTGGAGTCTGCTTTTTATGTCGGAAATGGTGGAGTCTATCAGACTAGCTTTTATGTGACATAACCTACCTCCCAAGTGAGGGCAAAAAAAAAAAAAAATCAAACCTTCGTTCAATTATTGGTTTTAAGGGTGTTTGGAAAGTCTAATCATGCATCAGGGCATGGCTCACATGGGGATAATCTGATGATCAGATTCACCAGTTTAGTGGAAACTTTGAAAACCCATAATAAGAAGGTTGATTTAGATCAGATTGTTCCCCCTGTGGATCACCCCTTAATCCATGACTCGACTTTTCAAACCAGACGTAAATTCAATAATTGACATGCATCTAGATGGATACCAAATACAAGGTTGACAATACAACCATTTGGGACTTTGATCATGACAAAGGATTTTATTCTTCAAATATCAGAAGACTCCGGGGCCTGGTGTCATTATCCGAAGACAAATAGATCCAACAACACATTTCATGTAGGTGGAATGTGGCGTGTCAACACTAATTTCTCCCTCACAGCCACAACTTTAAACAAACATCCTTCTTCTTTTCAATACTTGAATCATTTTACATCCTTGAAATGAAATCACATCATCATGACCTATTATACTCCTATACTTGAAGACAAACTGTAAAAAACAAACCACACCAATCCCCTCCCCCTCTCCTCTTTTTATTTAAGCCACATTTTCATTTTTCTTAGATGAAGGGCTCACCAATCACCAAAATCTGCCATTGGACTTAATCACAAAACACAATAATTAAGATGATTTGGCCGGCCCGAAATTAGTCCACATTCCAGATTTGGTCATCCCCATGTAGTTCTTGATTGATTGTTATGCACTAGGCTGGGTCACAAAAGGGGTGTGATTTCTTTTCTAACAAGCAAAGAGACTAATACTTCAAATAGGCCAGAATCCACATCAGGTTGTATGTGATACTTGATTTTTCAAGTGTAAAATCCTTGCCATGAGTACCACCACAGTTGGGACCAGCCATATCCATGTCTATGTGGTACCATAGACCATGACCTAAAATTTGAAAACCATATAGGCTCAACTGCATACTTTGTACTGAGTTCCTTCAAAGTGAATGGTAAAGTCCAGGCAGACTAAAGATTATTAAAGAAGTGAGGAGTAAAGGATATAAGGAATAAATTGAACTATTTTCTCATGCTTTAATTTATGAGAGCAATGGATTGGTAATTAGTTATTCATAGCCCAATGGGAGATTGATTATTTAATAGCCCCTTATTCCTTCAATTTTAGCCCTTTAATAATATAGCATTCCTTAGAACAGTGTTAGCCCGTACATATGCTATTGAAATTAAGAAAGAAATAGTAATGGTTAACTTGGGATTCAAGAGATGGAGTCTGAGTAAGAACTGGGTTAACCTGTACCTATTAGAGTAGAAATAATGCATCTGTAGGACTATCAAAACAGTCTGGTAGGCCCATATTATGAAAGGGTGTTTGGGTTTCCCCAACACACACATATCTGATTTGAATTGAAAAAAGCTATAGATTAAGAACTGGATGAATAAGTAATTAACTTGGATCCGGATCTTCTACAGCTTCCACAGCAAAAGTCTGTACTACCATAAACAAGAGAGTTAGACCTAGTCATGTCAAAAGGACAAGTCCATTAGATTTTGCCAACAGCATCTAATGGACCTTTTCTATTTACCTCTTCTTTTTATAGCAGGATAGATCCCAAAGCATATGAAAGTATTATTTCTCTTTTAGGTAAAGAATGGGTCCCGAAGGATTTGATAAGGCCAATGCACCCAAAACTCTACCACATGTCATAGTTTAAAAAATAAGCCAAGAGCTTCCTGCCAAGGAAACTTATATATCTAGATGCAATTAGCCTGTTACACTAGGCTTCTTACAAGCTCATCAATCACTTCCCTAAAAAGTAAGTTACACATCCCAAACTTGAACATATGTTACAGAGCCCACAAAGAAGCACAGCTTCCATCCATTTGACTAAACAAATATATGTAAAACATGACATTGTTAATGGCCTGTTTGATTCATGTATTAGAATTCCTAGGAATTCTAAGACTGTATTAGAATTCCTAGGAATTCTAAGACTGTATTCTCTACGTGGTCAAAAATGAAGAATCAAAGGTGAATGTCCAAAAATGACCATGAAAAAAAAAACTACTTACCTTCAATGGAAATAAAATTAAGGGATAATCGCAGAATTAAATCCTAGGAAAGTCTAGGCCTCATCTACATCATCACCTTATATCATTCACTTCTCTCTTTAACAATCCTTTTGTGGAACTCATTTGACCATGAATTTCTACATATTCCACACTATAACACACAGGCCCTAGCTAAAAGACATTTTAGTTGTGCATTGGTGGCATCAAATTGTAAAACCCTTTTTAATATTGCATTCTCCAAATCAACAAGTCATTGTAAACAAAATCTTCTGAATAACATCCTCATAACTTTCAGCCTGCTCGAAGTGTAGCATTGACCTCTTCTAAATAAGAGCATGGAGGGAAGAAAGATATAAGTGACTTCTGAGTGAAAAATATTTCCAGTACATTGAACGCAGTACAAAAAAGCACCTAGAATATAAAAGTTCCCCGTAACATCATCAAACAAAATAAATTGCTATATATCTACTGTAACAACCACATTGGACAGGTCAAACATTAGAATGTTTTTATCTCCCTGTAACAACCACACTGCATAGCACAACCACATCATGGATACCAATTTAACAGAATGGCAAAATTACAATCTATTAAATGTAAGGAAGCAAAACCCATCTTCTACAGACGTCAACCCTAGCAATGGTTAAATACAATCCACTTAATTTTAGGCAGGGCTCTTTGAGAAGTACTACAACATGCAAATGTTTGTGCAAAAAATTGGGATACTATAAAAAGCATAAGATAATGGAAAACACATGGAAAAAAAAATTATGCTAGTATTTATTACAATATGATGAGCAATAGGAGCCTTTTTTTCTGGCTTCATCAGAGTTCACAAGGCTGTCTATCAAATGATCATGGCAAAATGCATATAGTAATTTTTCCTCACCAAAATTTGTTATGGATTTTAGATTGAATCTAGACATTCTCATCAGCAAAAGAGAAAAAATGGCAGACCCATACAATTATTAATGTTTGACCACTGGTTTATTTTCATAGTGATATTTCCTTGAAATGGCTTCCAAATTTAAATTAGTAGATATTGTTTCACTTGATTTTTAAATTCAGACTATAGATTCATATTTCATCAGTTTAATGTTTTCTCAATCAATCTACTCGTAAATTCCTCTTGCATTTAGCATCATTCATTTGCTCTAAGCATTTATATAGATACTACTTCCAGTCATCGCGTTTGAAATTTTGGTCCAGTCTGTCCATGCCAACCACATGAACAGCACAACTGTTACGGCATTATCCCACTAAGGAAGGTTCAATAATCTCGTGAGGGCAATGCACTTGTTTTAGTTTTTGCATCAACCAACTATGCATTTTCCTTCCTGTCATGGAAACAAAAACTGTCGGTCCACTTGATAAATCAGATTAAAATTCTCAACATCAAGACAAGGACCCATGTTTTTCTCGCTCTTGAGAAAGTAACAAATTCATTGATGAATGTTTATGTACAAGTATAGAGTGTATGTATATGAAACGTCCATCAATCTAAGAAGAGGTTAAAGCAGGGGCAGAATTCTTCTTTCCCACTAATGGAAACAATTTCATTAGAAAGAAGGAATACAATGGGAAAACAAAAGGAGAAACAAACGAAAGGGAAGAAAACCTGGTATAAGAGACATATAAGTAACTACTAAAAGGAAACACATAAAAGCTCAAGATGAAGAGGAAAACTTATAACATCACACCAACATACAAATCACTTCAATCCACTACTTGTTTTTTTAGCCAAAAAGTCAGCTATTTTCTTGCCTCTCAATATATGGTGAAATTCATCTTTCATTTTCAATCACAGCTCCTTGATCTCATTGAGTACGAAATTCAACTTCTATGGCGATTGGATCATTTGAAACACCCAGCCTATCGAGTCTCAAGAATCACTCTCAACTATCCATGGATTGAAATTCCATTCGGCACCGAGGGTACTGGTACAAGTCAGGTACCGGAATCGAACCCCAAGTCGGTTGAGTTGGACCGGCACAGACTGGCAAGGGACCGGTATCGAATGTTATGGGACTAGCACATACTAGTAGTCATACAATAACTCGACCAAAAACACAAAAATGAACCCTTTTTTTCTTGTTTCCTTTTGAGTTTAAGTTAAAGGAACAAGTACTGATACGATACTCAAAACAAATTCTTACTCAGCAATATGGATATTAGGGCCTACAGAGAGTATCAGTATTGTGGTAGACATTACGAGATTGATTATCAATGATTCAAGTGATTAATCAATATGATGATGAAACCGGACTCGCTTAATTTTTAGTATTCTGTCCATTAGGGACTTTCATAATAATCCAATAAGGACTGAAGATTATAGTAACAGCGATGCAGATAGGCCTGAGCTAGCTTGAAACAGTGCAATATTGAACAAGTAGCTAACCCCATGGCCCCAAGCCTCTACCCCTTAGTGAATATTATGGTTTGTGGTTTGTCATTTTAGTGTTATTATTAGTGCTAAGTTATAAGTAATACTCTCTATATTGATAATTTTTATCTCTGTATGTGTTAGATGATTTATCTACAACAAGTGATGAACATCACATTGGCCTTAGGAAAAAATAAATATCTCTATAATTGATTTAAGATACAATTAATTATCAAATTCAAACATTTTAGCATTTATCTATTATTTGTTAATTTTTCTTGTTTTTTAGAAAAAAAATTCATTATATTTTAAGACCAACATACCCATACCGGTCTGACATGGGCAGCAACAACTCGTCCCAGTCCCGACCAACAGGAAGACCAACATTGGGATTTAAAACCTTACTGCTATCTTATGACTTTCATAGGAAATTTTAGATATCTTCCATGCTTCTCTATCACCAACAGTTGCACTTTCTCGTAAACTTTCAAACTAATCTAGCATACGGAAGGTGCAAAAGGATTAAGGAAGAAGATCACCATCCTCAACCTAACAAAAAAACTCTGAATCCACAAGGAACAACCAGGGAAACCCCAAAGATAAACTGAAATTCGTGTTTTTTTCTCATTGGAAACATAACAATGACTTATATAGACTCTTACTATGACTTTCCTAAACGATTTCATATTCAAAATTTGAAAATAAAACGTATCTTACCTAAACAATTTCAAACTCAAAATTTGAAATTAGCACTTATCCCCATCCCTTTGGCTTGATTTCGAAATTAATACATAACTCTTTTTTTCAATTTTTTACTCATCCTACATCAGTCCCCACACTTGAAAAGCACTTTCCCTCGAGTTGATCTCTAGATAACTGGTTCGTCCATGGCGTGGTCATCAGACAAGTCAAAAATATATATTTTCAATGGTCGTTGCTGATGATAAATGTAGTGCATAAGCCAACCAGCACAAACTTCACAATCAAAAGATTGCTTCATATTAGATGCAAGATGCAAAACTCCTTCAAAAGAATTGAAAGTTAGATTTGTACAAAAAAGAAGCTCTCAACTTGGGAGTCAAAGCATCTATCCTTAGAGATCGCTCTCACATTCTCATTTACTCCGTTTCTCATTTTATGTGTCCAGCTCCAGTAAACAATTGAAAAGCTAAAATTTGATTTCTTGTGGCATGGAAAAGAAGAGGGGAAAAAACCAAAGTTGCATCTGGTCATGTAGGCTACAAAATGCAAGCCAAAGATGTGAGATGGGTTGGGACTTGGGTGTGAGACCAATAAAGAAAATGAATCAAGCACAACTGCTTAACAGATGACTCTAGTAGTTTGACAATGCTTCAAAAGGTCTACGAAGTACGAAGTATGGAACTAAGTGCTGTCCTCTAAATATTATGTTGTGAGAGAAAGATAGGATGACATAGTCACGCACTCCAACATTTGGTTAGCAAGTCTGAAGGATCATTTTATGGGGAGCATAAAATATTGTGTAAATGATGAGGAAAAGGCTTTGTTTTTGTGATATATATAAATGTTTCTAGTTGGCGATTCACCAGAATGGAACAACCTCTAGCACTTTCATATCCAATCTATAGGAGGAACCTTAGCAATGACAAGTTATTCAATTCTAGCTCCTTGAGGCAGTATACTAGAAGTGGAGAGACTGGAATTTTGTATTTGAGAAAAAAGGGAGGTATTTGCATCAAGCATACTTTATATTCCATGTGTATATATATATTAAAGGAAAAAAAATGACTCTCGATCCAACGGTCCAATCCATTTGGATAGGTGAAAATTCAATGGGTCTAGTGTACTTAAGGGGGTTCCATGTGTGTGGATGATTCGGATGTGTTATAAAGTCAACCCTACTATGTTGTCCCTCGCCATAACATGGTGAGGGATGGATGCACATGAATATTTCCATATATATACAGAAAAGAACTCTTAATACTGTACAGATTCTTGGTTAGCAGCTGTAATACGTTCTAAATTTAATACATCTTCATTGTAAAATTAAAAAAAGATCAAACGGAAAATAACTAAACCAACACAATTTGCAGGAAAAGAAAAAAAAAGAAACAAAAACAACACAATTCCAAAACTAAGTAATTATAAACATAAGAGATATCATTGGCCCATAAATTACTTATGGAATAATCAATAGCAATATCCTTGCAAGATTTTAGATACTCCCCTGCTTCAACAGCAAAACCAACATCTTTATTCCAAAATAGATGCAAGTCAATAAATGATAAAAGCCTCGGGATCTCTTAGTTTAATTACCTCTAAGGATCCAAAATTTTTATCTCCTGAACATCTAGAAGAAGAAGAAGAGCAAACAATTTTACTGTTGGGCCTCAGATGATGGTGAGACTCGCTCCAGTTCTTGTGCTGCTTCCTCTTCCATGGCTTTCTCAGCGCGAAGTATTGGCTCATAGTAGTCGGAATGAGCATCCATGCACTTCTTGAGCAATGCAGTCACCTCAAAACACTTATCAACTATATCTTCCTTGTTCTTCTCGGCTTCTTCAACACATTTCTCCCAGGCAATGAACTCCTCCTTACAACCCCCTCCTTTCATAAAAAGGCAGAAGCCACACTCTGCCTCTTCATCATCATTTTCCTCAACAGTCTCTCCTCCATCTTCTGTGGGCTGATTTTCTAGAGATTTGTCATCAGTGGGATTAGCTTTTGCAACTGTTGGGATTTGGTTCTCTTCAACATTGGATTCTGGGGCAGGATTGGAAGCAGACATTGTTGGAGTAGGAATTTCTTTTCCTAGAATTATTTTCCTTAGAGAAGATCTGCTACTGTTGTTGCTTGTTGGATTAAAAAAAAACAAAAACAAAACAAAAAAATCCTGTCCTGTATCAAAAAGGTTTGTCTACAACAACACTCAAGTCAGTGGACTGTTGACTAACACTCAGAAATGCTAAACCTTCTCCAGATCTCCAACCCCTATAAAGAAAAAATTAGAAAAGAGCAGGTAGTAAGATACATTTTAAAAAATAGAGGTTCATTTAGATTACCTTAGACTACAATTTAATAATTAATTTTGCAATTACAAATTAAAAAAGCCCAAATAAGACTAAGGAAGTTTTAAAAGTGGAAAAGAGAGCAGAGACCTTAAGACTAAGCAAGTAAAGTTTCAGCAAAACATCAATTATATAACTAACATGCAAAATACCAACTCCAGAAAACCATAAGAAAGAATCATATTGCAGGGGAAAAGGTACCTATAAGCGAATAAAGGGGCAACACCATTCTAGATATTCGGTTCAGTTTATGTCTTCTTTTGCGTGTGTGCGTATGCGTGTGCTTTTTCCTTTTAAGAGTGTGTTTTGGTATTTTCAGAATGTCACAATTGAGAAGGGGCCTCACATGTCTGAATAGGTTGGCATTCATTGAAGAGTGGGCCCATTTGAGATCGTTATCAATCTACCCTTGAAAAGTCATTTATCCAGAAGCTCCTATCAGTGAGTTGTTTTTAGGACTCCATCCTAAAGTGGATACTTGGCTTGTTTGGCTGAAGTTGTTTTCTACTTAGAATTAATGGCAGCTACCTCATGTACCATTCTAAAATTTGTATGTAGAGCACAATATATAATTACTCAACTTTCACACTAAAAGCATTTAAGAAATGCCTTCTAGAACATACATCAAGACTGACCTCCATCTCGAGCAGCCCTTATTGAAAAGCATACTACTAAAAACATAAAGAGAACTCAACAATCAAACTTTCTTTGGAGTGGTGAATGGTGATGATAACAAAGTGAACAGTCTTCATCTAATTACTTGGAGGACTCTGATAACTCCAAAGTGATGGTGGACTAGAAATTGGACGCCCAAAAATCCAGAACAAGCCTTCATAATATTTCTTTAGATCTGATTTGTAAAGAATAATATGCCAAAGGCAAAGATGTTGAGGAAATTACATACAAAAAGACAGATTCTAGAGTTTTGAAATCAGTTATTTAATGCAAAACAATCATAAGAGAACAGAAAGCTTGGGTGATGGGGAAGAAAAAATATAAAAAAATTTCACTAAAGGTGGATCCTAGGAAGAGGATGTAGACCGGCGCTGAGGTCCATCACCAGAAAATTTACAGGAAATCGCTTACTTGACTGTCATTCGACCTCACCCTAACCGGAATAGGCAGCTTATAGGATCAATCTGGTCTAGAGATACGAACAACAAAATATGCCAGATTCCCTGGAGAAGGGAGGGTAATCAGTGCTAGGACTCTCCACGTGGCAGCTGTAAGGTCTATTGCTTACGAAGACCCTTTAGTCCACACCTCACATGGGAAGATTTATGGAACCTCCCATGCCCACCCATATACAAGTTTTTCTCTTGGAAAGTCCAACCTGAACATCTCCCTACACAACTACCTACGCTCATTTAAGTCAAACATTTCCGGATATGTTCCTTGGGCCCTGATCTTGGAGAAGGAAAAAAAAGGCATTACAAAAGGTATGATGCCCTGTCATAGTTCAATTAGCTCAGCGTTTTGGAAAAAAAAAAAAGAAGAATAACAAACAAAGGAAAATAATATTGTACATTCCTGGTCAACAAGGACAATGGGGAATGAACACTTAAGAACACTCTAAAAGCCCAAAAATTGTTCCCATTATATCCATATATAGATGCATAGAACGGAATGCTGCAAATGGATTGTCCATTTGTATTTAGCAAGCCTTGCAATAAACTACCTACAGGATAACTGGTCATTCCCAACTCTCCTACTGTGGCTATAAGCTAAGCTTTGATGAGGCATAATTGGAAGATTAAAAGGAGTGGCTTGAGAAAACAGGGGTAAAATGCTCGTAGCTTATGCAGAAAGATTCGAAGGAGTAAATGCATTACGTGCAGAGCACTCACAGGGAATTTAACTTCCAAGTCTGCAAAGACCACAACATGGCCTCATACTTCTAGAAGGAGACAGTCTTCCACATCATAAAGAACCTAGAGATGGTGGGTCCTCTTAGGTGGGACTTGGAGATTATGAGGCTGACAACCACTACGCACAACATAATAACTGGAGTGTACCATTCTGTAAAAGATCGCCCAATCCATGCACTTAAAGATATATGAGAAGGAATGGAGGAAAAACAGACATACACTTAAATATACGCATAGATAGATTGAGAGGAGCGCACGCAAATATACGCATATCTGCACTTAAAAATAGGAAACAGATAGTACCATAGAAAAAAAAATTGAGAACTGGGCATTACTGTATAAAATAAATAAATAAAAAAACAGGTGTCATCAGCTTCCAGAAGTAACTTAGAAATTCTAAGACACAACGCCTGAACCTATGATTAAAAGGTTAACTAAAAAGCTTGTGCACCATGTTTTGGTGGTGTTGACCATGAGGTATGGACATTATGCATAGACAACTGTAAAATAATAAAAAAGATTACAAATTTATTATATAATAAGTAGGGAATGTGGTAGCAACTACCAAAAGCTTTGAAACACAAAAACTTTAGATGACTAAAATGCATAAGAAATGATGAGTTACAGAAATTTCTTAGGCTATTTTTAAAATGTTTGTTCCGGCCAGAACGGAATGGATTCGACGACTATGTTCAAAACCTGAGAAACCATGAAGTTACATTGATTTACTTTATCTTCCTATAGGGAAAACAATAAGGTTACCAACATTCCTCACAAATGGCGCTATCTTTTGAATTTCACTTGATTGGTTTAGTATGTCGTTCTGCAGATGTAGTCCACTACAGGAAAAAGAAAATGTACTTTAATAAAGAAATGTGTCTCTTTCAACAGCCATTTCAGTAAATCAGTGGAGATCTTGTTATCTCTTGAATCTCGATGTGTGAGTGAAATACTGGCAAAGCAGAATAAATCTCATTTTAATCCATTGCATGTTCAAAAACAGTATCTGATAGATCTCATGATCACATACAACTTGGAACTCGATTCAGTTATGGAATTATCCTAAATAACTTTCAAAACAAAAGAAACATATATAACTCCATCACCGCCAATGTTCTAAAATCAACCAGTCTAGAAAAGATCACATCTTCTCTAATTTACTATTCAATTGTGGCAGCACCCATCTCATTTTCCTCCCAACAATCTTTTTATGATTAAAATGCTAGTTTAGTATATCCAATAAAAACCCATTTGATTTCAGGATTAAAAAAGAAAGAAAAAAATAAAAAAGGAAAGCTTGTATTCAACCATAACTCATCATATGTAAAGAGAGAAACAAGCTTTCTGCAGTTAGGATGATTAATTGCATCCAAGCATATGTAATTAGCAAAATTTAATTGTTTATATATGTATGCATCACAGTTCTTAAACTGCGCTCTTGCATAATTAGTGCTCAAAATGCATGTATCATGATATATCCATTAAATGATATGACACGAAATTCACATGACCTCTCATAGTTTGTATCATTGAATTCATCTGCATCAGTTACTAATTTGACACAGTAGTTCAAAGAAGCACCAACGCGAATGCCATCATTTGCTCTCATGTTACAAGAATACGGTTTTAAACCATGTATTAGCCAATATGACAGTCAGAAATATTACATAGACGTTGGTATGTTTCAGACACTTTTTTATTTGAAAATAACTCACTTGAAACAACTAAAATCATCTATAATAATTTCTTTTTCTTTTTTTTCTTTTTTTTTTGCTGAATCTACATAATAGTTCCCTTTGCATTATACATATTTTATCTTTCTGGCCTTTATGTTGACATATCATTGTGTCAAAGTCCTTATTTCATGCAAGCCTTACACAGGAATTCCTACAAACAGTATGTGTGCATGCCTAGTAACTTCCCCAATGGTCTGTATACATTTCTAAATGCTAGTCTGCAAAATTAAAAAAAAAATAGAAAATCTTTCTAGGTAAATATAATCCCAACAATTGGGTATGGATCAGAACTACCCATTTTACCATTTTAATCATCTCACCCATTTTGCAAAGCAAATGACAATCTGGGTTCATCCAAACAGACCATGTATTTTTCAGAGAAGCAAAGATTAGGGTGAAAAAAAAAAAAGGAAGGGGAGGGGTGGATAACATCATATTCAAACAAGGAGTTTCTTAAAGAAGAAAATATAGTTTCAGCAGAAACAAAGAGAGGATCTCTACATCTCCTAAATGACTCCTATAAAACAAAAAAAAAAGATAAGAGACGAAATCTGACCTGTTTGAGCTGATTTAAATCTAGGGTTATCAAGACAAGTGGGAAACATAAATTTAAGAAATTTTAGTAAATGGGGACTTTCACTGATGATTTGGTGAGACAGGTACAGCGTGGGTGAGCTTCTAGGGTTTTAGTACAGGGACTCTAGGGTTTTGGGTTTAGAGGGGAAGACTTGAGATTTTCGTGGAAGGTAAGCAAGTCAGGTAGTAGAGGTGGCTCCAAGTGGGACCCATTGTCCCCATAATATTAAATAAAAAGTCTACACGGCCGGCCTTATATATCATGCCATTCGTTGCACAGAGTGAGGCTTGACCGGTCCACGGAGGGACCCACATGTACAAATCTAAACCGTTGAAAAATAAAGGAGGGACCCACATGTACAAATCTAAACCGTTGAAAAATAAACCACTCCTCCGGTGAAGTTTGACTTTGGTAAGAGATGGACTCACTCTCAGATCCCTTACTTGAGGCTGTTTGCTCAGGGTCGTAATCGGGTTGGTTCCGGTTCGGGTCCATGGTGGATCCGGAACCGGAACCGTTAAGGAGAAGGTGGAACTGGATTCGGATCTGGAACCGTTTTGAAATCGATTTCTTGGCTCCGGAACCGGAACCGGAATCATATATGGGACGGGTCTGAATCCGGGTCCAAATCTAGGTAGAGAATGATATTAAAAAAATATGATTTTTATGAGAGATTTTTTAAAATTGAGGTAATCTGTCGGGTCTCGGGTCTACGGGTCCGAACCAAGGTGGAACCGAACCCGGACTCATTGACTTATCGGAGCCTAAATAGAGACCTAGATCCGATTTTTAACTGGTCGGAACTTTCGGATAATTAGAGAATCGGATACCCATTTATATTCCTAAGTCTGCTTACTTATTAGTGAATTCCTGGAATTCATGATAAGTGTGACTAATCAAAAGTGTAGTATTAAAGATGTGTGAAATAGAGGGTGAATGGTTTAAAGCGTCGGCGAATTCAAACCGCCCGGACCAATACCAAATATTTGTGAGACACTGGTATCGGTGTCTTATTGGTCCTAAATCCTAATCGCCAGAATAACGGATAAATATCGGCCCTGAGAATAGCCGTCGTTACAGCTAATATTTTAAAAATGTCGGTCGTAACTTGGCTAAATTAAAAAGAAAAAGAAAAGAGATAGAAGGAGTGAGGAAGGGGAAACAAATAGCAGAAATTGATATCTATTGCAAGCCATTAAGAGGGAAAAAAGGAAAAAAAAATCGACAATATAGAAGCACTGTTGCAGAGAAAATAACGAAAAAAGAAAATTAAAAAGAGAAAGACAGAGAAACATAGAGAGGAGGAGGAGAGGCACTTGAATGGAGCTCGCCTCCATCGATGCTCCCTGCAAGTGCATGGCCGCGCACCATCCTCGCCGGAGCTTTTCCCCTCGATGTCGGTCTTCCTTTGCTTTTTCCCTCTCCCTCTCCCTCTTATTTCCTTTTTTTCTTCCTCTCCTCTCTCCTTCTCTTTTTCCCTCCTTTCCATTTCCTTTTCCCTCCTTTTCTGTTTCGGAACAAGAGAACAGATGGGAAATGGGAAAGGCTAGGATGTTTGGGACTTTACTAATGCGGTTAAGTGAAGTAAAGATTATTTTGAAAAAAAAATAAAATATGAATGAGTTACGATGATATTTTATTTTTAGTTGTTTGTTATTGAGTTTTTTTTTACTTTTTTTTATAGAAAAGGGGATTTTTTTGTCTTTTAGTGAAAAAGAGGTATTGCTTTTTTACTCTTTTTTTTTTTTGATAAATCTGGTGAAAAAGTGGGATTTTTTTTTAGTCTTTGGATGTAACATTTTTTTTTTTTTTAGAAATGGTGGCTTTACTTTATTTGACTCTATTAGTAGAGTTGTCAAACAAGGCTGGCTTTCATGTCGATTCTGGGTAAGTTTTTTTTTTTTTTTTTCCTTTCTTTTGGTAAGAATTGGGCAAGTTTGATTAGATGAGTAACTCAACTCTCAAGCTGGGTCTTTGTCCATCTGTCTACACTTAAAAATTTTAGTTGTTTAAGCTTTTAATAAACGGGCCTTAATCAGATTTTCCATCAATCTATTAATCCAACGGTGGAGAAATTTCATAATGAAGTAAAATCTTCGGATTCCCCATTCAATTAGATGCTATTTTATTGAACTGTTTGAATATCAATAGTGCTTCATAAAACTATTCTAAATATATGCCCCTTATTAAATGGGCCCTCAAAAAGTTTTAGTCAAATTAAAGTTAAGCTATTATTTCATTAATCACCTAAAAAATGTGTGTAAAATTTTAAGAAAAGCTCAACTGTATAGTGGTCATCCAAAAGTGGTATTAGTTCTAGTGGAGTTACGGTCTTGTCAAATTAGTAGTTATTTTATGGTTTAGATTTTAGATATGAACCAGGATATTGATTAATTTATAAAACTATATTGATGGGACCAAGATTACACACTCATTTTAATATAGTTAATTTTTAAAAATCAAGCAGCGATATAGGGTGTCGTGACTTAGGGGGACCGATATTTTGGTTTATAAAAAAATATTGTTTTCCAACATTTTTTTATATTCTAGGTTTTTCTTGGATATTTTTCCAATTTTCAGACCGATAACCGCGACTGATACTGGTACCATGTCGGTTTTTTGACCCAACCTATACCGCAATTTTAAACTATGGGAGGGTGTAAAGTAGAGATATATATGGGACTATCATTTTACATGTAATTAAATAGGTTATGTCTAATTATGACTTGATTGTTATACTTTATTTTTGCGGGTTGAGTTCAAGGCCCAAAGGTCTTCTCCGCAAAAGAGGTTGAAAGGATGTTGGCTCTCTTCGAAATGAAAAAAGCAAAAAAAAGGGTTATTCCAATGCCTGATCGAATCTTGTTGGACTCGAAAGATGTTGCAAACATTAAATGGGGGTGAAGAGTGGTCTTTGAGCTCAATAATTTTAGATATTGCGGGAATCTTGCTCATTTTAATTATATTGATTGAGTCTAATCATACCCCCATGATGATCAACTAGGGGATCACATTGTTTAGCCAAAATTAGTTATTCTCTTTTAGTTGATTTTGAGTGGGAAATCGGACTTTCCAGTTTGGTCAATAGATCTGGTTAATATTTTGTAATTACTTTTTGTTGTCATCTCTGTTTAGTGTTTATTTATTTCCTTTGTACAAAACCAAACCAAGCCTTTTCCCACTAGGTGGGGTCGGCTATATGGATTTGACGACAACAATTTAGGGTCATGTCCTCCGTTAGATCCATGTAGGCAAGGTCATGTTTAATAGTTTCTTTCCAACTTCTCTTGGGTCTCCCTCTCCATCTCCTACTCCTAGCAATCTCCATGCTTTCACACCTTTTAACAGGTGCCTCCGTTGGACGCCTTCTAACATGACCGAACCATCTCGGTCGATTTTCTCTCATTTTATCTCCAATCGGTGTTATTCATACTTTGCCCCTAATCTCCTCATTCCAAATTCTATCTCTCCTTGTGATCCCGCATATCCATCTTAGCATTCTCATCTCCGCAACTTCCATCTTCTTGACATGATTATGTTTTACTGCCCAACACTCTGATTCATAAAACAACGCTAGTCGTACCGCCACCTTATAATACTTTCCTTTAACCTTGAGGGGGACTTTCCAATCACACAAGACCCCCGAAGCACTCCTCCATTTGGTCCACCCGGCCTGAATCCTATGACTTACATCAGTATCAATCCCTCCATCCTGTTGCACCATAGAGCCAAGGTACCTAAAGTTTTCTTTCTCTACAATTTTTTGTGTGCCCAAACTTACTTCTATTCTACCAGGTGTCCTGCTTTGACTAAACTTGCATTCCATATATTCCGTTTTGCATCGACTTAGCTTAAACACTTTTGTCTCTAATGTTTTCCGCCACAATTCTAGTTTAACATTCACTCATTCTCTCGTCTTATCCACTAAAACAATGTCATCTGCAAATAGCATACACCACGGCACCTCATCCAGAATATGTCTTGTAATCTCATCCATAACTAGGGCAAACAAGTACGGGCTTAACACTGAGCCTTGGTGTAGACTAATCGTGATAGGAAACTCCTTAACACCACGGCACCTCATCCAGAATATGTCTTGTAATCTCATCCATAACTAGGGCAAACAAGTACGAGCTTAACGCTGAGCCTTGGTGTAGACTAATCGTGATCGAAAACTCCTTAGTTTCGCCGCCAGTCGTCCTTATAGATGTCACGACTCTATCATACATATCCTTTATCGCCTCAATATATGCGACACACACTCTTTTCTTTTTTAGAACTCTCCAAAGAATCTCCCTAGGAACCCGGTCATAGGCCTTCTCCAAGTCAATGAACACCATATGTAAATCTCTCTGACCTTCTCTATACTGTTCCATTAACCTCCTAAGGAGAAAGATAGCCTCCATGGTTGATCTCCCAGGCATGAAACTAAATTGATTCTCTGAGCTGTTTGTTGTTCTTTTTAGTCTTCTCTCAATAACTCTCTCCCATAATTTCATCATATGGCTCATCAATTTAATCCCGCGGTAGTTCGCACAATTCTGAATATCTCCTTTGTTCTTGTATATGGGTATAAAAATACTTTTTCTCCATGCATTAGGCATCTTCTTGCTCTTTAGCACTACATTAAAAAACTTTGTCAACCAACTAATGCCATCCTCCCCCAAGCACCTCCAGACCTCAATAGGGATACCATCTGGCCCAACCGCTTTCCCATTTGTCATTCTTTTCAATACTTCTTTAACTTCTTCCCTACCGATTCTCCTATAAAACATATGATTCGCTTCTTCTCTAGAAATGGTAAGCTGCCCCAATTGTATGTCACTACTACTGCTTTCATTAAATAACTTGTAGAAGTAGCTCTTCCAACGCTCTTTTATCTCCTCTTCCTTTACTAATACCTTTTCATCCTCATCCTTAATGCATTTAACTTGGTTTAAGTCCTTGGTCCATCGATCTCTGGTTTTATGATCGGTCCCCAAGTGTAGGGTACGATTGTAGTAATAATCTGGTAAATCCAGGTCGATCCACAGGGAGCAATGCTTTTCAAGAAACCTTCCAACTTTGACCTATCCTAAATAAACACTAAATCTGGCCTAAATTAAATTACATAACTAAATACAAAAAGCTTAATTACAATGCTTTCAAAAAAAATAAATGAACTATTGTAATAAAGGAAACCTAATCTAAGCAATCCTAAAATATCTAAAAACCTGCAAAAGAACACACAAATCAAACGACCAGTTTCATATAAAAAAAATCAAAATAAAACTTCCTAAATTAGATCCTACTTACCAAAATTAATTTTTATGCAAATATGAATGATCTATAATGCCCTAAATGCTAACAATGCAATTTTATGCAAGTTTCTAACTATATGATGCATGCTGTAAAAAAAATTCTAAGTATGGAAACTGTTGCGCAGCCCTGTTTTCACTGGACTGTACGACATGACTAAGTTGGTGTGAACCTAAATCTAATGGATGGGATCAATAGCCTGATGATGCATGAACACAACACAAAAAGAAAAACCGAAAAAGGACTTAAAACAAAAAAGATATGATCACCTAAATATGCCTACTTGAACTGTTTTGTTGCTGAAATCTGAACGCAGGCTTACCAACTACCCCTGTTTGAGCCTCTGGTTGACATGGTTCCCGAGGTTATTTTTGGCTGAAATTCTGTGGTTTCAAAGTCCAATTACCATACTATAAATCTACTATTTTATGGACACAAATATTAACGTTTACCTGGTTTTTAAATCATGCACTTTTGTAACCAAGTTGGGTTAATTCTGCTGAAATGTGCAGGATTTTTCACTACTCACTTATCAGATCCGAATTTAGTGTGTCTAATCAGTTGATAATCTTGTGATTTCAGCAACAAAAACTTGTTCTAATGCAATTTCTAAATATGAAGTATACACAAAGACACTTTCTAACCATATATCATGCAAATAACAAGAATAGAAAGTTTCTACTAAACATAGAAAGATGCAAGTTGAGTTTTTAAATCTAGAATTTGTAAATAGAACAAAAAAATTAAGAATATTAACTTGAAAATAACAACAAAAAGGGTGGAAAGAAAATAAAAAGCGGAAAAGTAGTACCAAAGATCTAGAATCTAGACAATCCTACAAGTATTGACAATGCGATGATATTGTCCTCTCTTCTCAAAGTAGGAAAAAAAATTATGCAAGTGATTTTTTGATGTCTCTCGACTTTTGATATTTTTATTTTATTTTCAAACTCTTGATCTAATCATGTGAAATATTGTCTCCAATCACAACACATAAAAGAACTAAAATAAGAAAATTAAATCACTTACATAGAAAGTTGCAAAATCAATCTAAGTAGTGTCTTTTTTCCTTGATCTTGAAATACAAAAAAAAACTAATATAATAGATCTTTTAAATAGGAGCTATTTTCTTGATCGGAGCAAATAATAGATCGTTTAAATAAGCACAATCAATTTGTTAATATGAGTGCTAGACTGTTTTTTCCCCCTTTGCTAAATCTTTGACTCTTTCATATATATATATATATATTTTTCCAATACTTTCTTATTTTATAATTTCTAAAAATGTTTGAGATGTTATATGTAGAAGGGATTTTGGACTTGCAGAGCTACTGAATGGAGGATGATCCGACACCTTTGATAAGTATAATATTTCTTCACTTCTGAATTCTCATGTATTTAAGATAATACCAAGGCTTCTAGCAGTTGGATGATTGGATTTTGTGTTTCAAATTAAAAAAACAAATCTTGGACATTTACTACACTTATATTTGATGCATGGACATAAGTGTGCTTAAAATGATTTACTTCTTTATTTAGCATTGACAATCTGCCTTAAATGCATACAAATCCTCTTTTGATAAGCATGCATTAAATGCTTGTTATCTATATCTATACACCCTCATATATATATATATATATAGGGGAGTATTCCTATGCAACTATCCCTCACCATAGGGTGAGGGACACTCCCCTTTTTGGGAAGTTTCAAGTACAATGTACTTGAAACTTCCCAAAAAGGGGAGTGTCCCTCACCCTATGGTGAGGGATGGATGCACTTGAATATTTCCCTATACATATATATATATATATACATACGTACATACATACACCCTTATAAAAGAGAAGAAATAACATGCCATGTGTTGTTGAAGCAATAAAATGTCTTTCCAAGTGATGTGAATATCACCTTTTTCCCTTTTGGGGTGTGTTATTCAAAGAAAGTAATATGTCAAATATCGGAAATTCATTTTTTTCCTCTCTTCATTTAAAAGGTGTTCAGTGAGAGATGTTTCTTTTCCTACCTAGGTGATTGATTCTGCAGAGAGAATACATTTATTCTTGTTTTTTTTTTCTTTTTTTTCTTCTTGAATTCATGAAACTGGTTGCTTCAATGGCACAAGTGGAATCCTGTACATATTATAACCAGAAAAAAGATGACTGATAACTTGCCACTAGGAGGATTTGCTCATCCTTTTAATGTAGAACTAGGCCCTAATTCTTTTTGCCCTCCTCTTTCCTAATAATTTCTTTGTTGCTACAAATGTTCTGGTCATCAGCAAATGATGTGATTCTCTGTAAGAATTAAAGGGGCAAAAGTCATTTTATAATTTTATGTATATTGTTGAAATAATCCAAGTCTCCAACAATGATTTTTAGCTGGTTTCGAATGTTTGAGCCAATGGTTTTACATAGCAGTATTGGTAAAGGTGTGATAATTGTAACTAAATCATGGAAAGTTTGTCTGCTTCCTTTGATTAGTTGTGGCCCATACTTGTGGTTGGCTTTTTGTTGCTTCTAAGTATACCACCCTCTTAATTTTTTTTGTTGCTTCCAATTCTTCTAAACTAACATCGGGATTAAGAGAGCTTCTGAATGAGCATGGCTTTGCTCCACATTTTGAACTAGGATTCTGCTTGTTTTCATTGATAAAACTCACATTTTCTCAAGTCTAAATAAATTCGGTTAAGTCTAATAGGTATCACCAAAGAATTTCTTCTATATGCTAAGAAGCACGGACACGGACACAGACACGGACACGAGACACGGACACGACCCGACACGGACACACTGACACGACATTTCTAAAAAAAGTAGAACACGTACACGTTCGGGACACGCTAATAATTAATAATAATAATAATAATATATCTAATCATATACTAAAAGATACTATCATTTTAACTTTGTAATCAATTTAGCAATCAAATAAGTTATGACCTTTTACAAACAGCCCCCTTTTCTTTTCATTTTTTACTCTAATTTTTTTATTTTAACTTTGTAATCAATTTAGCAATCAAATAAGTTATGACCTATTACAAACACCCTCCTTTTCTTTTCATTTTTTACTCTAATTTTATTATTTTAACTTTGTAATCAATTTAGCAAACAAATAAGTTATGACCTTTTACAAACAACCCCGTTTTCTTTTCATTTTTTACTCTAAATTTTTTTCCAATTAAAAGAGGCCAGTGTGTCCCATCGTGTCCCCAGCGTGTCCGAAATATTAAAAATAAAAAAAATAATCAGGACACTCTTTTGGGCGTGTCCGACACGTGTCGGAGCGTGTCCGGAGCGTGTCCGTGTCCGACACGTGTCGGACACCGACACTCTGGCCCTGGAGAAGCGTCCGTGCTTCCTAGTCTATATGAATTGCTTGGTGATTGGCCCATGCAGTGCATCACTAGCCCTTATATAAGAGAAGACCTTCTTTTCATTCCCTGCACACCTCAAGTGGGCCTCAATTGCATGGATAATAGGTCGTGGCTCATCTGGTGAGGTACACGAGTTTAAACTTTAGCCCCTTTTATTCTGGGCATTGAAAATAGAGAACGAAGATAATAACCCGCTGCAGAATTTCACAGTTTCATCTCTCCTGTCCCCATCTCTCCGTCTAAGCTGAAAGGTGATTTTTCTTACTTAAACCCTTTTCTTTTCTTGATTGCTTTATCTTCATGGTTTCTTATTCTTACAAAAGGTACAAGAAGATGACAATATTGAGGAATGGATTCGATGATCAAAATGATAGCATCGACTTGTCTTAAATATGTATTCTACTGTGTACATTTACGGTTTGTATATCCCTTGATTAGGGTGATATGCATATATTAAGGAAACTAACTAAAGATAACAATGAAGCTAGCTGTACATTAGTTGTCCAATGATAAGTCATTTGGACCTGCTGTTTTGGGTTTGGACTGACCCAATAGGCTGAGTTGACCCATGTGGGTTACACCTGTCTTTACCCCCCCCCCCCCTCTCCCTCCTCTCAAGCACTGGATGAGAGAATGTGAGGATCGAGAGCTTGTGAACCGGAGCTTGAAACCTTGATGATGGCTGAGTTTTGGTGAAGAAATTTGTAGTTTGATCAGTGGAAGGGATGAAAGAGAGTTGGATTGTGCCATCTCGAACATGTTGGCGAATGAAGTGACAATCAACTTCAACATGTTTTGTTCGTTCATGAAACACCTCATTGAAGGCTAATTTCCTAGCACTTTCACTATCAGTATAAAGAGGTGTGGATTTGGTAATAGAAACTCTTAAATCTGCAAGTACCAACAAAGGCAGATGATCTCAGTAGTGGTGTGTCCAATAGCTCGATATTCAGATTCTGATGACGATCTAGAAACCACTTCTTGTTTCTTGCTCTTCCAGGAAATCAACGAAGAACCAAGGAAGATAGCAAAGCCAGTTGTCGAGTGCCTATCATTCACATCTCCAGCCCAATTAGAATCAGTAAAACCATGCAAGTGAAGATTGGAACAAGAGGACATAAGGAGGGCTTTGTTCGTAGTCCCTTGTAAATAGCGTAGAATCCGAAGAACAGCAGCCCAATGAACAAATGTTGGATGAGCAACGAATTGACTAACAATATGAACTGAGTGAGCAATGTCAGGCCTGGTTGTGGTCAGATGTACCAAACTGCCAACTATCTCACGATAGCTAGTAGCATCCACAAGAGGGACACCTTCTGAAGTTTGAAGTTTTGTGCTCCATTGGAGTGGAAACAGATTTAATATCAGTTAGACCTGCTCATTGAATAACATCATTGCAGTACTTGGTTTGAGAGAGAAGATATCCAGTTGGAGAATAGGCTACTTCAATCCCTAAAAAATACCTGAGAGGACCCGGATCCTTCATTTCAAACTGCTGATGTAAATTTTTTTTAAGAGAGACAATACCCATACTATCATCACCGGAAATTATCATATCATCCACATAAAGTAAAAGGAAAACACAACCTTTTTCTAAAGAGCTTGTGAATAAGGCAAAATCGTGAGCACTTTGATGGTGACCAATACTAATAATAGCAGTGCTGAAACGATCAAACCAAGCACGAGGAGCTTGTTTAAGGCCGTAAAGTGCTCGTTTAAGTCTGCAGACATGATGTGGTGGACGAGTAAGACCAGGCGGAGCAGTCATATAAATTTCTTCATGAAGAAATCCATTTAAGAATGCATTTTTGACATCAAGCTGATACAGAGGCCATTGTCTAATGGCTGCTACTGAAATGAAGGTTCTAACAGTAGTCATCTTGGCTACCAGAGCAAATGTTTGACTACCGGAGCAAATGTTTCTTCATAATCGATGCCATATTCCTGGTTATATCCCTTTGCAACTAGGCGAGCTTTGTACCGATCGATGGAGCCATCGGACTTGGTCTTAATCTTAAAGACCCGTTTGCACCCAATAATCTTTTTGTCAGGAGGTGAAGGAACAAGTTCCCATGTATTTGTTTTCTGAAGTGCAGATAGTTCTTCCTCTATGGCAGATCTCCATTATGGGGTGGTAATGGCTTCTTTGTATGACTGTGGTTCAGAGATGGAATGTATGGCTGCAAGAAAAGACTTATAGGAAGAAGAGAGGTGATCAGTGCAAACAAAGCCAAAACGAGAGACGGGTTTTCTAGTGCGAACCGGATACCTTCTAGCAGGAGGAACACTTGCATCGGGAACAATGGATCCAACATGAGGGTCTCCTTTCGGGCGACGATGATAGACTTTGAAGACTGGTGGCGGAGGTGGAGGCGGCGACAGCGGCAGCGGTGACGGAGGTGGTGAAGATGACTGTTCAGACGGAAACAAGTCAGGGAAGGGATCAAGTGAACGAAATGTATTTGTGGTAGGAGCAGAAACAGGTAAGGTATAAAAAGGAATATGTTCAAGAAATGTGACATTGCGAGAGATGCGCAATCGATTTGATTTAGGATCATAGCAACGATATCCTTTTTGTTCAATTCCATAGCCCATGAAAACACATACAACGGACTTGGGTGAAAGTTTTGTTCGTTCATTGTTATGGAGAAGGACAAAGCAGGTGGAACCAAATATTTTCAGATGAGACAAATCTAGTTTTGCAGAAAATAATTTCTCATAGGGTGAAAGACCACCTAAAACAGTGGAGGGGAATCTATTTATTAAATAAACAGAAGTTAAAATTGGTTCCCCCCAAAACATCAGCGGAACATGAGAGGAGTAGATCAAAGAGCGAGCCGTATCAAGGATATGACGATGTTTCCTTTCTGCAACGCCATTTTGCTGTGGAGTGGCAGAACAGGACAACTGAGCCTGGGTTCCTTGAGTGTCTAAAAAATTTCGGAATCTATGACTGATGTATTCCCCCCTGAATTTGACATAAAAATGTTTACTCGTTTACTAAATTGTGTTGAAATCATATTAGAAAAAGTAGTGTAAATAGAATAGAACTGTTTCATCAGATAGAGCCATGTAAAACGAGTAAAATCATCAATAAACAAGACCTAGTAGAGTGAACCACCTTTTGTTGGTTGTGAAGCAGGTCCCCAAACGTCAGAATGAATCAAGTCAAATGGAGCATGGGTAAAAGAAGAACGTTTATTATAAGGTAAAGCATGCTGCTTACCCAAGCGACAACCAAACAATCTGAAATGTCTGTTACAGAAATGTTACCAAGACAGCCAGCAGAATGTAAAATTTTCATTTTATTCAAAGATAAATGTCCTAATCTAGAATGCCATAAAGAGAAACGTGCTACTGTAGAAGTAAGATCGACGAAAGAAAAAGCTTGTGATGGCAGGTTTAACGAGTGAAGATGATAGAAACCTCCGGACCTATGGCCTGTCCCAATCTGCTTTCCGGTGCGAGTATCCTGTACAGAACAACCAGTTGATGTAAATGAGATAAGATAACCAGATGAGGCCAATTGACTAATAGGGATCAAATTCACAGATAGGTCTGGAACACATAGTACAATACTAAGAGACAAATTCTTAGTGGTAACTGAACCAATTGAAATGACTGGAAGTGGTGTGTCATCTGCTTTATGTATTTTCAGATTTCTAGAAGGAGGTTGACAACTATGTAATAAGGAAGAATCACAAGTCAGATAAGAGGCGCCAGAATAAAAAAGCCATACAGAATTTGGTTTACCTGATGCACCAGACATAGTCATAGGATGCAGCCATAGGAGAAGTAGAACTGGATGCTAGAAACAGCTGTTGCATATGCTCATCAATCATGGACTGAATTTGAGAAGTGGAAAGAACCGCTTCAGCATCTGTTGTATTAGCAGCATATTGCTTGGACTGATGAGACTGATTTTGGTTTGATTGGCGCATGTGTCGAGGAGGTGCATATGTTGATTCTCGAAAACTTTGCTTTTGAGAAGTCCGAGTGTACTTATTATTTTGCCGATTTGGGCGAACGGGACAGTTATATTTCCAATGGCCCTTTTCTTTGCAGTAGTTGTAGATGTCTAAAACACTAGGAGGAACAGAGCGCTCAGTTTTCTGCGGGAGTGCACGTGCTCATAAAACATGTTCATAAGGTGAGACCAATATGCATAATTAGTCCCATCAAGAATGACAGTGATCCCATGAGCACTGTCAGAAGGCATTTGAAACAAGACAGAAGGTCCCAAATAACTCTTAGAATGGGTAGATCTGATTTCAAATGGTGCAGATCTGAATACAGAGGTTCAGATCTGAATAAATGGCCAAAAACAGGCTGGTCAACCTCTCTGGAGGGGAGAAATCAGGTAGTGTGGGCCCTAGAAAGTGATCAACAGGCAATCAACCTTGAAATAATGTTAACAGACTAATTTCGATCCTCCTAGAGCAGGTTTTGCTAAAAAAGAATGGAAATCCAGGTATTTCAATAGAGTTGATGAAAACCAGTACCAAAAAAATGAAAACTACAAAGCAGATCCAATGGCCTACCTCTGATGTAGTAAAAATCCTGAAAAAATATTTAGAAATCCCAAAGTAAGCAGACGACCCAGAGTATGTAGGCTGTCAAGGCTGAAATGATCCCAGGTGGGCCATGTTAGATCACAGTGGATTTTTGACACTATCGAGCCTGTGTCTGGAACCTACTGATGTAGAAAATCCTACAAATTCTTGAATAGATCTCTTGCATAGACAGATGATGGCTAGAGATGAATCTTCTAGAGCTTGACTGACCAAAAGAGCTATCTAGGCTCTGATACCATCTTACAGAAGCTACAAGAAGTTGACAATATTGAGGAATGGATTTGATGATCAAAATGATAGCATTGACTTGTCTTAAATATGTATTCTACTGTGTACATTTACAGTTTGTATATCCCTTGATTAGGGTGATATGCAGATATTAAGGAAACTAACTAAAGATAACAATGAAGCTAGCTGTACATAAGCTGTCCAATGACTAAGTCATTTGGACCTGCTGTTTTGGGTTTGGACTGACCCAATAGGCTGAGTTGACCCATGTGGGTTACACCTGTCTTTACACTTATTTCATCTTCTTAAGCCAGACCTGCTCTTTAAAAGAAACCAAGAATTCCATAGTTTCATCTCTCCTATCCCTGTCTCTCCATCTAAATTCAAAGATAATTTCTCTTACTGAAAAACCCTTTTCTTTTCTTCATTGCTTTATCTTCATGTCTTCTTATTTCATCTTCTTAATTTTTTTTTGCTATAATCCTTATTTCACGTCTGTACACATCCCAATTGAAGCACGTGCATGCAACCCTAACCTTCTGGTTGAACATCTTAATTACAAAAAAATGTGAAAATTCAGATTAACATTTTGGGGATTTCCACTTCTCCATCCAAACCTCCTCCATGGCATTCCTTCAATTTAAATAGAAGCAGTTACTCAAACAAATCTTTTGTTAAGAAAATGCTTCAATATGGTGGGTGGAATAGAGATGGGCTACAGGAGATGAGCATTGCCTTAGTTTAATCACTTATTAAAAAATTATCTATTTATATTTTATCTTATTTTTAATGCTAATAAAATACTTCAATTTTATTTGGACAGTGAATTGAGGTTGGTTTTTGCCCTGTGGCTTATCCGGTAAGGGCTCTGATAATGGACATGTATCATGAAAAAGAAAATAATTAAATATCTGTATTAAAACCACTTTGCCCGATTTTATCTCCAAATAACAACTTTCCATTTTTCTCCATCCAAACCCTCCTCTATGAGACTCCTTCAATTTAAATACAAGCAGTCACTCAAACAAATTTTATTGTTAAGAAAATGCTTCAATATAGGGGTGGAATAGAGATGGGCTACAGGAGATGAGTATTGCCTTTGTTTAATTATTTGTTAAAAAGTTATCTATTTATATTTTATCTTCTTTTCAATGCTAATAAAATACTTCAATTTTATTTGGGCAGTGAATTGAAGTTGGTATTTGCATCTTTCACAGCATCTCCTGCTTCTCCTTCTCATGCATTTGTGGCCAATACTCAACTGTAAGCTTTTCCTGTAATTTCAATCCAATCAATGAATGGAATCAAATGTTGTAATTTACTCGAATAATCTTGTAATTTATATGGATGATAATTTTACTGTAGATGTATTACTTGGTTTATTATTATTAGTTTTGTACCATGCTTTAATATGTTGTTACTTCTCGTCTCAATCTAAAGATTTTTCATTTGAGATGTTATTTTAGTTTGAAATATGTATGTGGCACAAAAAAGCTTTGAGGTGGAAAAAGCAACGTTGAAGATAGGAATGGGCATGTTTTCTTATTTTGCATTTGTGTTTCAAACTACACTCATCCAAGTTTATAATTGAATACTCTATCAATGGATATTGAATTTATCTTGATCATGTTAAATAATATTCTACAATGATTGCATTTTTTTTTTCTAACATCATTGGAATCTGCACTAAAAGATTTCCATCCTTTTGCTTTATAAATCCGTTCTCCATTGTTTTTTCGTAATTTATGTATTAGGTTTCAAGGTCTTGAAAACAACTTCTACCTAAAGAACAATCGTGTGCATTAATGGAAATGTCATCTGTTATATAGTTATCTGAATTGGTAAGTGATTTTTTCCTCTTTTGAGAACCATTCTCTTAAGATAATTTTCATCTTCTTAAAAAATTAAATCATTGGGTAAATGAAATGCCCCCAACAACATTCATGAGAAATGGCCGATTAAAGGGAATATATTACTGATAGAGATATATGTGCAAGCAAATTTCAATTACATTCTATTGCAATCTATGCTGGGAATGAAAGATTCCAACCTTCATAAATCAGTGTGAGATGAATGCTCTAGATCAATTGTAGGGTTATGAAGTGGCAGAAGAAGCCCAGCTAGCGGTTCATAGTGCTATGTGCAAAGGTACATGGTCTAAAGAGGTACATTCCTCATATCTTATTTACTCATATAAGATGGGTGTATACATAATTATCAATATTCCACCAAAATGCACGTCTTCTACAAGTTTAGGGGAAGGTACTTGTCAACAAACGTATTTATGTTCACAGTTTAAGTGCAAGGTACTTGTAAAGCTATTGATGCCTTTTGAGTTACATTATTTAGTATAATCTATTACAATCATCCGAAAAAGAAATTTTTGGTTCTTTATTGATTCTTGGTGATGGCCAAAGCATGCATTAGATCAAAAGTTATATCTTTTGAACTCTAAAATGGCTTTCTATTGTTGGTTATTAATACCTTTATAATGAAAAATCAAAAGAAATGCAATAAAGAACATCAGCACTTCGACTAATTGAATACTATTGCAGGACAAGTTTGTTTTTGAAGACTTTTCATGCTTTCCTTTTTAAGCTTAAGAATTGTTAAAGAAAGTTTTGGAACAATCCATGGAAAAAGCCTTAATGATTATTGAAGAATGTAAATAGTAATCATCATTGTCTTGTCTTAATATTTGAATTAGATCGTAAATATTAGTTTTCCATGAGAAACCTTTGTGTTCAGAACTGTAGGCAAGAAAGATGCATTTGGCAGCCTAGGGGGATAGCTTAGTGCATTCAGTCGGTGGAAGATGAACAAAACACAAGCAACCAAACACATGTAAGTGAGAGTATGAAGGAGGATGTTCAAAGAGAACTCCATAAAGAGTAGTCTTGCCTAAAACAATACTAGGAAGACGATTGATCAGATATACTGCAGTCTGTGCAGCATCACACCAAAATTCGGGAGGAACTAATGATGCAAGTAAAAGGGTGCGAACAGTTTCAAGAATATGTTTGTTCTTTCTTTCCGCAATTCCATTCTGCTGAGGAGTGTGCGGACATGATTTTTTATGAAGAATTCCTTCAGCAGAAAGGAAAGCAGAGAATTCATGAGACATGTATTCTCCGCCAGAATCGGATCTAAGAATCTTGATATCTTTCTTAAATTGGGTGTGGACCATGTTATAGAATCTTTGAAAAATAGAAAACACTTCAGATTTTAAACGCATGAAATAAATCCAAGTTTAACGAGAATGATCTTCAATAAATGTCACATAGTACTTGAATCATGCCCTACTCAAGGTAGGAGCAATGCCCCAAACATCAGTGTGAATGATGTCAAATGATTCTAATGCACGAGAATTAGAGACAAAAAATGGCAAAATACGACTCTTACTTAAACAACAAGCTTCACATTTTGATTGAGATAAAGAAGACATCATTTTATTATCAATTGGAGAGTCCAAACAACCAAGTTTAAACAAAGAAATTAAATAGGCATTGTTCACATGACCAAGACGTTTATGCCAAACCGTCCACAAGTTTTTGAAATTATTAGAAGAAGAAGCAAAGAAAGAATGATGTCCAATGTCCAGCAAAAACAGGCGCCCATGTTTACTCCCCGTCGCGATCACCTTCCCAGTTTGTCGCCCCTGTATGACACAACCAGAGGAAGAAAAGTGAACAAGATAGCCCTCATCAATAAGTTGTTTTACAGAAAGTAAATTGGCTGATAATTTTGGAACAAAGTAGACATTGAAAAGAGTTATGGACTGGCCAGTGACACTAGATAAAGTAATGGTACCAACTCCAGAAATGAGTAGTTGATCACCATTAGCAGTGGTAATTTTTTATTTTCCAAGGTAAGGGTGGGAATCTGTAAAGCTATGTTCTACAGATGTCATATGATTTGAGGCTCCTGAATCTAAAAACCATGTAGAAGAGGTGATAGAAGAAGAAAGAGATGCAGAAAAATGAAAGGCAGGAGATACTATATGAGAATTCGGTTGATACCGACCACCAGAGAAGCCCATAGACGCATATGCAGAGGTGACTGTGCTCTGAATCAGTTCTTGAATCTGAGCATGAGTCATGGATATAGCCCCAGAGGAAGTGCTGCCTAAATCTAATACGGGGGCTTAAGCCTGAAATGCGGATGGAACATTCTGTCTTGCCATATTAGAGGGAGGCTTCTTAGGCTGTGTCTCATTCCATTGTTGTAGGCTTCGACAGTCATCAATCACATGACCGGTCCGTTTGCAATATCTGCAAACCAATTTCTTGCGACAATTTTTGGCAATATGTCCGAAGCCTTTTCATTCATAACACTGAGTTAGCTTTGGAGTTGCTAGAAGAGCCGAGTCAGCAGGAAGAGGCGCATGGAAGGCTTTGGGTGCTTCAGGTGCTTCCAGAATAGTGCGCTGTGAAGTGAGACGAAGTTCTTACCGAAGGACTTCTTGGAAACAAGTATCAAGATTAGCAGTATTCTCCCTATTCATGAGTGCAGACCGAACAGATTCAAATTCTGGTCGTAGATTCATAAGAAACTGGCTGATGTGAGTTTCTTCTTGTAATTGGAGAGCCTCGGATAAAAATCCAGAAGAGACCGTTTGGATCAGCATGGAATCCCTTTCAGTCCACAAGGTGAGGAAACCATTAAAGTGTTCCTGCACAGTTTTATCCCCTTGACTATATTTGGCAATTTCACTATCCAGATGAAATTTTCGGGCTTTATTGGTTTGATGGTATACTTTCTTCAGATGAGCCCACATATCAGCTGCTGTGGTGTAGGCTTGAAGAGCCACGGCAAGAGAGGGATCAATAGAGTTAAGGATCCAAGTGACTACTTTCGCATTTTCTTTGGACCAGGTGGCGAGGCCTTTTGAGTCAGCAGTACTTGTAATCTGAGGCTTCTTTATTGATCCATCAAGATAACCAAAAAGTCCCTGTCCTTCGACAAAGTTCCTTAAGTGGAAGGACCAGGACATATAATTCTGCCCGTTAAATTTGATTGGGATAACATCATATTTATCCATTGCAGAGTATGAAAGAAGAAGGTCAACAGAGAGCAGCACAACCAACCAGCAATGGGAAAGGAAGAGAACAGCGCGTAGCAGCACAAGAAGGTTGAAAACAGTCCACAGTTAACTTGAGAACTAGTAACAGAGGTGGCAGAGGTGCTGATGAAGAATCCAGCAGCATACAACACAAACAGTGCAAAAAAAAAAAAAGCACCCAGACGAGCTGTAAAATTGAACCTGGATCTGTGCGTGGGCCCCACAGGGTTGTCGAATCATAGATCAGGTGTGATCTCTGTAAAGTGGATCAAATTGACTTCCTTCGGTCCAAATCGGATGAGATTTGGAAAAAGATCCACAAATCTGGATGGTGGTGATGAAATCCTTCTAAGAAAATCGTCAGATGAAGAAGAGGTTGGAAACTACCTCAAAGGTGATGAAAAAGATCCAGAAAAATTACCATAATTTCCAGAATAATCAGTCGACCAGCACAAGTAGGACTGTTGGTGATGTCTTGATCATCGCAGGTGGGCAGCAGTGAAGCAGTAAGCAGAAAACGACAAACACGTCGAGTTCGTCAGTGGATCGATTTGTACGTGGATTCCATTAGAGGATCAGTGAGCAGATCAGGAAGGGGATGGAAGGACAAGATATTTTCGCAACTCAGGGGAAAAGTCCTACTCAAAACGGATCAAAATCCACAAATTTGAACGGCTGTGATGAAAACTGCCTGATAAAACTGAAATATCACAAAATAGGGTCGATATCCTACTTCTGATGATCCAAAAATCTTGAAAAAATCTTCATAGATAAGAGGAGAACCAGACGAACAATATGGTTTGCTTCTGCTGCGATGATGATGATGATCACAGGTGGGCCACTGTTGATCAGTGATGATCAGGGATGATCAGAGAGAAGTTTTTCATTCCAGGAAGAAGATCCAAGTCAGGGAGAATGATTGGATCAATGAGGGAAGAAGATCAATGATAATTGATCACAACCTAGGCTTTGATACCATGAAATGATATGTAATGAGAGAAAGAGGAAGAGACGAAAGTTGGAGAGAAACTGATACTCCAAAGGGAGGATCATCTGTCGATTTATATTATCATTGTCCCCTAATCAAGTGCTCTAAACATGCTAATTAATACAATCAGAATAAAGAATGAATCAATCTCCTAATCTATGTAAGGAAGTAATATAGAGAAATCAGCAACATAATCTAATCACTGAATCCCACACACGTGGGATTTTATATACAATTGAGTGGGCTGGGCCTAAGTGGGCCTAAGCCACACTATATTCGACAGATATCAGTATACATACAAGGAATACATATAAATCTAAAAAAATAAAGACATTTCTAAAACAATCCTATCACACGATTCTGCATCAAATTTGGTCAATTTGAAATCGTATAACTCATCTGGTTATTGATCAGTTTTTTCCAATTATTTTCAATCCTCCAGCATTCCTAACTTTAGTGCAAGCCATTATATCACTTTTACGTATGGCATTTCTTAACGAAGGCCATGGTGTCTTTCTTAATATTCTCTTGTAAGAGCTGAATGAAGGCAATCTAGGAGGCCATTATATCATAGACTTAAGCTCTTCCTGGTTCAATTCACATTCTAGCTGGTCAATATCCTGTACTTCATTGTACTCCAACACATCAAGTGAAGTATGTGTCACTTTATTCTCCACAACTCAATTGCTTTTAAGTTCTTGCTTTTGATCTTTTTAACACTGCCTAATCACATGTCCCCTGTTATCTGTAATTCTGTATGCAGTGACATTATAATAATTTTCCCTTTTGTATTCATTCAGAGGAAGTGTCTATCAGATCTCATACTTATTATCATTTTGTCAAGTGGGTTATGAATTGTGTAGAGTTTTTTACTAGATTGTTGCTTTTATGCTCATGGTAGATATTATATTATCAGCGCTAGACTTATGGCTTAAGCTTCTACAGTGGTTTTAAATATTGAGCCAAGTGTTTCCAACAGAAAGATCTTTACGAATCAGTCCTAAAAGAGGTGCAGTGATGCACTTTTCTCGTTGCCTCATTTTATGATATATTTATATATTAGAGAGATTGTATATTTATGGTTTCTGTTTTGGCACAATGTGGATAACTTTCTTGTTTTAATTGAACTTAAACCATATATTTGGACATTAATTTCTTTTTTTTTTCTAGGAATCTTATAGGTTCAATGGACGTCAAAACAACATGAAATCACTAAATTTTAATGGCTACTTATATTTCCAAGGGATCCATGGTGCTATTTTGGTTACTAAATTTTCTTTTGTTGTAGGTTATTGGAGAATATGGGTGGTGAAGCAGAAGAAGATTGCAAACTTGCTCAACTAGGTTTATACTATTCAAAGAAAATTTCAGAATTGCACTTACACAATACTGATATTTTCTCTAATTATTACAATTAAGCAATGCAATTGAGTTTTTAGGAAGTTGCAATTAGTTTGGAGTTTTTTTTTTTAGTATTCCTCCATCCACTCACTGCTAGCAACATCATTTCTTGTTGATTTGATTGGGTTCTGGTTATTTAGGGCCCGTTTGGATATAAGGCAGAATAAAATATTTACAGATTTAATTATTGTAAGAATAAAATAGTATAGAATAGAATAATGTAATATTATAATGTTACAATATTTTTCCTGTTTGGCGATTTTTGAAGAATCTTACATATTTCAAATTGAGTTGTTTGAGAGGTGCTATGATTAAAGTAAATTACATTATTAGAATATTTTTTTATTAAATATTTTAATTTAAATGTAATTTACCACATCTAGATAAAAAAGTAGTGTGGTATAGTAAGTTCAACTGCGATGTTTTTACCTTAAGTTGCTTTTCTTTTATCACATAAAACCATGGTAAAGTATAGTAAAGTCAATACAAAAAACAACTACTTTACAACTCTCTCTCCCACTTTGTTTTTCCACATCATCTCACTATACTTTACCTCACCTTTACTATGATATGACATCAATCTTTGTTTTACTTTACTACACCTGTAAACAAGTCACTTTTACTTACCATATAAAACTACGATAAAACGTGATAAAGTAAAATTGAATAAAAATAAAATATTTTACCATTCCTTCCCACTTTACTTTACCAAATATTGTATCCCAGCTTTACTTTACCCCACTTTTACCATGCTGTGACATTTACTTTTACTTTACTTTACCATATATGTAACATCATGATGGACTTGAAAGTCTTTACTTAACTCTACCACTTTGTAATCGTCATTTTGAAAGATTCTTATCTTGTAGAAAGTTTTCTACAGGGGGGAGCTGTAGGAGAAAATATTGAGCTTTTTGAAAGAAAAGAATATTTTCTTCAAGTTTTTCTTGGGTTATCAAACGCACAAGATTCTCTTCTTTAGAAAATGAAAGATTATATTCTATAAAATATTATTTTGTTGTGTTTTCTTGTGCATCCAAACAGGCCCTTAGTATGCCAAAATTCTTGAATTAAATGTCATCTACGTTCATCCATTTGGACTATTAATTTCTTTCTTCTTGCCTAATATTGACATTATTATGAATTTATCTTTCATGCCCTTTTGTTCTTCACGTGCAGGGCTCCACTAGTTATAATGAAAGGGAAGAACGTGCGGTGCCTGATTAACCTGCTTGACGAAATTCTGTACACCCAAATTCTCTACACACTGCAGTGGGCCACATGTATGTAATCCCAACTGGCTCATCTGGACATAGACAGATGCATCTATGCATGTTTCGCAGCCGGAGCTCCCCCTCTCTCGATCATTCCTCTCGCCGCCTTCCTCTCAAGAAGAAAAGAAGAAGAAGAAAAAAGAAAAAGAGATGCGTTCTTGAAAAAAAAATCCATCTCTCTCAACCATCTCCATTTCGATCTCTCATCTCCATCTCTAGGGTTTTGGTAAAAATATTTTACTCATCTCGTATCTTCATTTTATCTTTTTTCCCCAAATCCTCACTCTCTCTGGGTTTTTTTTTTTTTCCTTAGATTATTCATCAGCACATCACCAAATCCCAGCAACTCAAAGATTTTCAAAAATTTTCATCTCAGTTATGAGCTTTTGGAATATTTGATTGAAGGTTAAGTTGTGTTATGAAATTCATGTTTGTTTTGGATTGTAAAGACTGAAGACTTATTATTTTTTTTATTGGGTCTTTTATGTGTAATATGTAATATTGTTCATGAACAGTTTCATGTATTAAGACATGGCATTATAAATTTTTAATGAAAATATATGGAAAATTTTGCATTCGGATCATATGTTTTTTCACTTTTTTCAGATTGGTGATGAGGGAAATATTCACTTGTTTTCCGACAACAAATTTCTTCCTAAGGTCAGATTTGTATGGTTTATTTTCTGTTCTGGATTTCTACATTGAATGCAGGGTCTTGTTTTTTTTGTATCAGTTGGTTTTTTTCATTATTCTTTTGAGCTCAGGTAGTTCTTTAATTTTGGGCAGTCTTGTTAGGGTTCTGGATTTCACCTTGGAACAACATCCATGCCATTTTAAAAATAACTCTATTTATTTTAATACCATCATCTTATCACAAAATACTTTCTCATGTAAATATCTTTGATAGTGGTTCAAGTGTTTGTTTATTTGATTTTATAATGGATTATGAGATGGGGTTTGGTCCCAACATGCCTCTTTAAGTTCTTTATATGAAGTAAAGAAGATAAGGTTTTCTGCATTTTTGGTCACGACTAGGTTCCAAAAAATTTAATTTAGTGGTAGAATGGTTTTGGGCTTCTTCATATATGTTGGTGTACCATTGAGTTTTGTTAGAACATCTCCAATAGAACTATACATGCTATTGGTTTAAGCCTTTAAGGCATGAGATGAAGAGTATGCAGCTAAAGTCTTAAATTGGACATTTAACAGATCATATCACCATAGTTTCACACAATGCATTCAATATTCCGAAAAATTGCCTTTTTTGGGAAAAAGCTTCATCTTTTATCTTTTGTGATTTCCTATGCTTCTTGTTACTATTGCATCTCATTTTTTTAGGCTGAATTTGAAAATTTGAATGCCAATTGAATTATAATTAGCATTACTGGACAAAATGAATGAATTGTAATTAGCTTCCCTGGTAGGCATACTAAGAGACTGAACTTTAGATTGTATTTGCCTTAATTTCAATTGGACTTCAACAGTTATCTACAAGAAATTGAGTGTACTTCTTCAGTGAATTACTTAGGAATGTCAATACACCATGTTTGATTCTTCCTGATTTAGTTAACTATATCTTAAAGAGACCTTGATTTCAAAAATCTAAATCCGTGCAGACTGTGATTTTGAGGAAATTGGAGACGGCTCCTTTGTGGCGATATTGAAGGCATGTTAAACTTGTACATAGTAGTGTTAAATGATTTTTCTTTTAGTCCTTCCAATCCTTGGGTTGGATGAATTTTTTTTAGTTATGATTTATATATTTGAAACAGGAAAACAAGTAGCCACCAAATCAATGCTCAAGTTAAAGAGTTTATTAGCCCACTGAACTCATTATTGTATTGTAGAATGTTCAATCTTTGGTGTGCTATATATATATAGTTAGTTTTTTTTTCTTTATTTATGCCCTGTTACTCTGTGATAAGGATGATTTGAACTTCCTTCCCTCAAAGGAATAGTTAGTTGAAGCTGTGGAAAGATAATTTATATCTCAGGTATACGTTGAATTATTTGTAGTTAATTGAACCAAAGCAAGTCACTGTCTACCAAATTGATGATGTTTATTATAGAAGCCTAATACTTAGGGAAATATCTCATGCTATTTTTCCATTGATGTCTTCTTTTAGTGTTTATGTTCCTTATAAAATTTTAATATTCTCAGTTGTAACTCACTTTCCCCCGGTTTGTTGTCCAATTGCTTCTAATTTTCTCTGTTTTTTAATATTTGCTTCCTACTTTTCATTAATTCTTTATATGAGTTGCCTTAGGCTTGTATCTTTATCCATCTCATCTGTTTATTACCTTACTAAATTATGGCACTCATCTTCTTTGATGCCCTTGCAATATTTTGAAAAACATCTCTTGTCCACATATAAATTTTAGATATTAGTGTGGAGATAATTATTAGATGAAGTCCTTTTTTGATCAAGTAGTATATTGGATCTTCCCCAATCCCTTCTCCAAACTAGCGCATGAACCAGGCACAAGAGCTATTGTTTTCATTCTCAGGTATTTTACATTGGCGATTTTGTTGATTTTTTAATTATTTTGATTATATTAGATTATGCTGAATTGGGTATTTCTGCAACTTCTTGATTGTAATAAGCTATGATGCACGGATACTTCAAAATGGGCAACGTATCGTGTCGTATCGAATCCGATACTTCACTTTTTATATGCAAAATCCGTGTCCCTGCTGTGTCTATGGCGTGTCCTTGCCGTATCCGTGCCGTATCTGGGCATCATAGGTAATAAGTAGTTTACATTCTGAAAGGAAAAATCAATACATAAAAAAAAATAAAAATAAAAAATCTGCTTGCCAATGAGATACCGATCAATAGTCCCACATTTAACCTACAAGAGTAACCTGTGTGTTGATGTGGAAATTCCAATGATCTTTCTCTGTTGTACAAGAGTTTTAATTTTACAAGGGATAGCTATAATGACATATAACTGTGCATTTATATCATGATTAGAATTAAGAACGCCCTATGACATCTTTTGATCCATTTAAATTGTATAACAACACATAACTTGCCTGTTTGAGTAAGATCAAAAACAGAAATCTAGATCTCTCTTTATAAGTGACTTGATATCTCGGATGCAGAAATGAGTCCATAAAACACATTAATTGCACAATTCGAATAATCCATTACCTTGCCAACTTTTAAACTACAAAATAATTAACGCAATTAATGAACTTGGGACCATTCATAGGGGGTCTTATTGGAGGAACAGTTTGAAACTGAATATATGTGTAGTGTGTGCTAACAGAATTGCTGTAAGTGAAAAAATTGTTTCTTGGTCTAGAGAGAGTTTACTTGAACTGCTTCAACTTTCTTACAATTGTGACCTGGATCACATTGATCTATAGAATGTGAGATAGTTTACTTTGGTTCACAATTCAAGTTGTAAATAGGTAGGGATCATGATCACTTTGTTTTCTGATTCTGCATTTCAGAAGTTGCTGCCTTGGAAAAGATAATAGTGGAGATGAAAAAACCCAATTTTCATCTTTGACGATTTGAAATCATGGCAATCCAGAGTTAATTGAAGTAAAACTGGTGGAAGATGAGGCAATCACTTAAAACTCATTGACCCAATTGGAAAGAGGAGGATTCAGCAGCAGTTCAAAAGGTTGACCTATTCGGGAATCTCCGGATCTATGCTTATTTTCAACTTCCTGTATTGATCATCTTCACGTGCTTATTCTGTGTAATTAGTTCCTTTCAGATAGTGTTTTTCTTTTTTTTATATTTTTGTGTGAATGGAAATTGGGGTTTTTCTTAACTATCCTTTATCATCTCCATGTTTTTATTTTGTATATTTATTCCCCTTTAGATCCTGTTATTTATTATTTTTTAGGTTGAATGGAAATTGGACTTTTTATTCACTTTTACTGTGTATGTCCTCTCCAAAATCAAGTATCTAAGCAATCTTTATCTCATCATTTCTGTTTCACCTACTGCTACTTTTATTACTACTACTACTACAACTATTAGAATTTTTTTTTTCAGATGATGGGTCTTAGAGCTTATCATTATTTATTATTGTAATTATTTCATTTTTGGAATTTTTAAATCAACTTTGGAATACTTCTTTGAAAAGGGTCTGGGAAAATTGAGCCCAATTCCTTTGGTAAATTAGTTCAGCTGGGAAACCAAATCTCAATTAAAAGGTTAGTACTTAGTCATAGTTTTTTTTAGTTACCTTGCTCTTTTGTCGATTGAATTCTGGTTTTGCATTTGAGGCCTTTCATGGGCTGTCATTTCTATTTTTTACTTTGGTGCAGTTTGCCAGTTTGTGAATTCCTTACGCTTAGGCTTCACCCATTCCATTTGATAAGATTATTTTTCCCTCTCCTCGTCTCTTTTCCATGGGATTGGGGATGGGTAAAATTTAACGTAACGCACCCACTCTTACGCAATTTTGACTATGGTTTATTAGGTGAATTTATGAAGGCTTTTCATATTCACTTGTCTTGCATTTAAGTAGAATGAGATAAAATTGATTTAAAGACTTATTTTGTAATTATCTTCCATGAAAATTCTTCAATTTTCATGTTTGAAAAATGCAAGACATTGACAAATAATGGAACGCATCAGAGAGTTCCTCTAATAGAATACTGGTTACAGCAATCTCAAAATCAGAGAATAACAATAAACAAATTAAACATGGCAAGAACGAAGATGGAGGTGGGGGCAGATGAATTCACTGTCCTTTAATTGTCAAACCCTTTTTTTTTTATTTGCCTTCCAATATCAATGTTTCTCCATTTTTTTCCCTTTTTTCCCCTTTTGATATGTTTGCAAATAACGTAGTTTTGATAATTTAAATTACATTTAATATTGATAATTTTTTTTTTTTTACACTTTAGTTACTGTTAATGACACTTATGTTGGTATATTTTAGTAGTTAGGAATTTGCCTTGTCCTGGTTTTTGGTGCTTTATGGGGTTCATGCATCACAATACTATATAAAAAATGAATTTTTAGGATAATTCTACCCTTCGCTCTTGATTCTAGCAAGCTGTAGATTATATTCCCTTTTTTCCTTGGATGGAGGTGATTTACTCTTCTAAATTTCTTTCCCTTTACATGAATTTTCAAGAAATGAGAAACTCTTTCTTGATTTTCTTAAACTTCAATCATCCTAAAATGAGAAGGAGCTAAATGATTCATAAAACCACTTCCTAGATTTCTTTCACTGTTTGTGTGAAGTGGGGTCATTAGAATCTCGTATAAACCTTTTCATGTCCATTTGAGAAAGACAGAATTGACTACTCTACATTCTTTTTAATTAATAGCTTCCTGAGAAGGACATGCAAGTTACTAGAAATTTTTAGATAAGAAGTGTATCTGTCTTATTAAGATAATTTTCAGTACTGTTGTTTTATTAAGAGAAATCTGTGCAAGTGATTGTAACAAAAGCCACCTCATCCATCTCACTTTGTAAATGATTCACATCTTGTCAATTACAAATGATCATTTGCATTGTGTATATACTGTTGGTGTTAGCTACATTAGTATCATGAGCATATGTTGTTAATTACAATTTATTCTATAATTTATACTTTTATGTTGGACTTGATTCCCTATTGGAGGATTTCTACAATTGTTTGAAAAATGTACTAAAGGCCCTTTTTTTTTAAAATTTTTTGCAGTATTATTCAGTTTAAAAGATAACTACGAGCAAGCTTATATAGAGATGATGTGAAAGCAATTGTTATCACTGGCAAAATTGTTTGATTCATTGTTGGCAATGAGATGAATGAATGAAAGGACTGAATGAAACAGGGGACCTCATTGAATGAGATGAATGGATGAAACAGGGGATTTACACCTCTGGTTAACTGATGTATATCTGAGAGGAGAACTCATGTTGTATAATACTATTTTTCTTCATTTCTCAGGTTTTTCATACTAAGATTTCAACTAATTCTTTTACTAAACTAGGCCTTCCAGAACTTCAGCTTGGAATAATTCCTAAATTTCGAGGTATAATCATATGCAGTTAAGTTAGAATTTGGATGCTTTACCTCTTTTTTGGCCATTTGGATGTTACTTAAGAGTATATATTTCATTTATTATCATCTTCTTGTTGGTATCTTATCTTCATGTTGTTTTAAAAACTAGGTATGCTTCATGTGTAAATGGTGCCTGATCAACACACATTTTTTGGTTACCTATACAATGAACCTGATATCATACATTTTTGAGTAGTTTTAAAGGGAGAATGGCCAATTTCGTATTAGGTGTTGGAAGAAACCAACCAAGTTCTATACATGCAACTAAGGAACAACTTTGATGATATAATGCGATTATTTTTGTAAAAGTTGTGGAGTTTCTTCCTCTTTATCCTAGATATTATGAAGTCCTCCCGTTCATGGTACGAAATTGTGTAGATTTTCTTATAGAAGACCAAAGTTTCAATTTGAGGCCTCTCATTCCTGCATCAATTTCTATGGAATCAAACTTTCCTGAAAATATTTCTCCTTGAGATGGCTGCATGTGTGATGATTTTGTTATTTTTGGTCCTTCCCTTGGAGGAAAAATATCATCCTTAACCTTACTGGCATGTATTGTATCCTCGAGTCTCGTGGATGAAGTATGAACAACTGGGCCCATGCTTAGAGGATCCAAACTGCTGCTATAATGGGTCCTAACCATTTTCAAAGCCTGATAAACAAGCAAATTTCTAATGGGCTGATACTTGGTTGGTCTATCCCATGTTTTGTATCTAGGAAGCAAACAATTTATTTTGTCTCTATGTTTGCATATTCCTCTCATGATGTAGTTATAGCTTTTATGACTTGAATGAAACAAGTAAATAGAACGAATTCAACTTCTTAACAAACCTTCAAATCAGTGTTAAAAACTATTTTTCTCTGTATAATTGCAACAACTTGCAGACCAAGTGCTACGGACAGTGAATTAAAAGGAGCCAAAAGCTTTTGCTACAACCTTTACAATATCCAATCAGATTGAATCATGACGTTGTGACAGCTATAGAAAATACTTCAAGTCCCTTATCTTACTACATATATTCTTTTTAGGTTGGTAGATGTCCATTACATTTTGGAATTAAATAAGACAAAATATCCAAAAAAAATATTAGTTATATTTGCTAGTAATTTAAGAAGTGAGTTAAATCATACAGCGTTGTGTCAAAGTGCTACAGTTTGATTTCCCCTCTACATTTTCCTTTTTTTTTTTTTTTCAATCGGGCCAGGCCAGACTTTGGGCTCTTTACAACTGAGTCCAGGCCCGGCCCATCTATAAAACGGTCTGAAATAAAATGTCTGAGCCCAGCCTGAGTACTACAACAGAAGGCCCAAGCCCTGCCCAAATAGGGATAGGCCAGGGCCAGGCCGGTCCAAGAGCACCCCTAGGATTTAGTACCTCTGCTGAGGTATACAGATGATAGAGGGGATTAAAGTTATCTCAAAGGGGCCAGCACTTTGAAAAACCACACCAACAACAGCATACTAACATGAATTGAATTTCGAGAATTCCTTAGCAATGTCTTCATACTAAAGAGACCAGTCTAGGAGCCTTTGGCCCTATGCCAAGGATTACACCCTACCGATTCTAGAGGGCAAGGTCTAGTCTCTAGTGGTACATGTAATATCCCAAAACCAAGTGCACCAAGTAACCCTTATGTGAAAAGAGGACATGACAAGGAGGTTCCCTATAGATACACACAAGTTTACCTTTAAGTATCATATGCCTATTCAACTATTTATTTCCTCTTCATGGGAAAGCACCTTTAATTTTCTTCGCCTTAGTTGAGCTTGGGCCTTCACTGGGTGGGCCTGCAACTACTATATGTTTTACTGGGCCAGTTGGACCTGGGCTCTATGGGTCCATGTTGGACCTGACAATCATTATCTGGCCCAGATTTGGTCGACATTAGATCTGGATAGAACACGGTCCATTCACAGCTCTACTGAGCCCACTTGGATCAATAATAATCACAAACAGTAAGAGACTGATTAAATCTTTTATGTGATTAGGTCCAATTGGAGGTAAATCATCTACAAGCTACATTACAGAATATTTCAGCCACACAGATTCAAGCTGGACATGCAGTTTAAAAACTCGGTCAGTCCTTCCGGTTGCCCAAACTGGGCCAAGATACTGAGCTTGCTATCAAACCAGTCTAGCCAGTTGAACGAGTCTGGCCTTTTGTGACTGAGTATTCTCAGCAAGACTCACCAACTTACCCAGCCTGGCTTGGTTTCCAGTCCGGGCTTATATCCAATTCAAGAGTCTGGTAAGGTTGTGTCAACTCAGACCAAGTAAGGTCCCTTACCTGGGTCCTTTTTATATACGAAACTCTTCAAAGTGGCATCTTTTTCAGGTGATTTTATTCATCCTACATTTCAACTTTCAAGTAGAAGAAAATTAAAAAAACCAACATCAAGATCTAAACTAAAAAAATAAGTTTTTAAAATGATTGTTTATGTTTCATTAAGCACGAAATGGTAATGGCCATGAGGAACTACTACAGGTATAAATGAAACACTACAACTTCCCCAAAGGGATTACTGTGGAGCCAAGTTCGACATTTATGTAAGAGTAATACACAAATAAAGAAAGAAACTCATTTGCTTAATGAAATCAAAACATAACATCGAACAAAAATAGATGAAGGAACAATGGCGTTCATAAAAATATCAAATTTTTGTTCATTCAAAGGCAGCCAAGCTTAACAAAGGAACAGAGCCCCAATATATTGCTGAAGACACAGATAGTTCGGTGATAGAGAAGCAACCTTTCGTAACTAAACTTGACTAATCCTTGTAATTCAAAAGTATTTAAAGAGGCACTGGTCACCTTGCTTATGATCTGTCCATATCATGGGATTCAAGAAATAGATTAAATTATGGTATTGGTGTTCACAAGGACTACAAAGATAGTTTGGCTGAAAACTCCATCATGTGAGATGGCCTATGTAATGTACCTAAATCTCTACAAACAAATCAATACTTCATGATAAAAGATTATTCATCCTAAATATTTCTTTCTACTTATTGAAGCCAAGATCATGAAAGTAAACCTTGGAGATGAAGAGCAAAAGTAAACCATGGAGATAGAGAGCAGTTGACCCAATAACATGGATTTGACGTGATGTCAGATGACCCAATCATCTAATGACACTCAATTGTTCAATTAGTATGCAAATTCTTTTTTTTTTTTTAAACAAAAATCATGTATAAGCAACATTGCCCATTCATATATCAGGTAAGCCAAGCTCATAACCATAAATAACAATCCTTCACTTATTACATCACCAAAACAAAAAAAACTACAAGTGAACCAAGTACAAGATTAATTAATTACATCAATCCCAATATAAACAAATAAAGTCTAAAATATAATTAACTTTAATGTCTTAAATCCTCATAGATTAAACATCTTCATTTTGACCATCCAGAATGGCATCATTATAGTCATACTGTGGCACAAGTTCGTAGTCCTCATCACCCTCAATCCGAGTATCTTGCAAATCCTCACCCTTCTGCATGTGGCAAGATACCAATTACTAACAATAATACATATCATAAAAGGAAATAAGATAATAATGATAATGCACATATGATATGAAATAAATGACATGACACTATTATAATGAAAACTTTGCATAAAATTAACATTTTGGACACTAACATTTCTTGTCATGTCATATAACATAAGTCACTTCCCAATAAGGAATTAGGGTCCCCAACACTACACTTGAACCACTCATTAAAAATAATGTGCCAAAACACTACACTTAGCATTATTATTATTATTATTTTTATAACATAGGAACCCGCCGACCCTCCTTCGGTTGATCATTGGTAAACCTACGGATACATAGAACCACCCACAGGCAGGACCTCCAGGTTAAAACTGAACTTCCTAACCACACGAACATTTTAAGTGTGGGTTAACATTTTAAGTGTGGGTGAACATTTTAAGTGTGAGTGAACACTACACTTAGCATTATTACCTGCCACTTAGCCATTTAAATACTTTGGGACAGGGGCGGACCCAGGCTTCCCCAGGTTGATTTTAAATTCTTCATTGATTTAAATGGGCCCTCCATTAATATTTGTCTAAACACTACACAATCGCCCCATGTCGAAGCACATGTCTAAATGGTAAATAATTGCCCCACCTAAATAAAAATTCTGGGTCCGCCCCTGCTTTGGGACCCTCCCTTTCATATTGGTCAACCACTCACTTTAAAATTATTATAAAAACATCCATCCCTCCACCAAGTTGGGTCTTTGTGTCACTGACCAGTCCAACAGTGCACCCATCTATGAAGCTTGGAAAGTACTTCAGGCCGGGAAGGATGTCTTGGAATTTAACCCTTCCAAGACAAGGGTCAAGCACGCGCACACCCGCACACACAATGGTGGAGAGGAAAGGTTCCTAACTAAATAAAAAGCCCAACTCATCTCTCCCTTAACTAAGGAAACTAGTTTAAAATCAATCATTTGATTGGATCAAAACCTATCACATCGCTCCATTTAAATCCTCCAAAAATCCTAGCCCTAGATTAGTCTCCCTAGATCCCACACTATCTCCATCTAAAACCAATCAAGGGGTGCCGACTTGGAGAGAAAATCTCCATCTCTCAATCACAACTAGGTCAAACCAATTAGAGCTATATTAATGGCCCAAATTTCTAATTAGATTAATGATTAGTAATTAGTTAGTAAGGTTACTAATTAAGTTTAAAATTCAAAATAAAATGGAAACTAAAGAAGAGGGAAAGAAGATGCCCATCACCCTCCACTTGGCACAAGTCCAAGTGGGGCCCTAAACACACCCTCCATATGGACTTTTCATCATTAGCATTTATCATTTTTTAAAACAATGTGTGAGGGCCCACTAAATTAAATTAAAGCATTAATTATAGAATTCTCCAATCCAATTAAAGTAGCACTTTACTTAGCAACATGTGAATGGATAATAATTCATGAAAATGACAAAAAAATGAAATGCGCCGACAATTAAATAAAATGCTTCAAAGCATAATTCAACGAATGCAAACAATAATTTAAATACATCTAATAGTAATAATTATGTTTCTAATAAAATAATTACCATGAGATAAAATGAGGAAAAGCACCCTAGTCAAAAAATTATCTTACCCCGTCCTAACCTTATAAATCTACGCCCGAACACTGTTGTTAGACCTGGATATGCATGTCCAAGTACATGATATATGATCTATATAATATTATATATATAATACAAGTAATACTATTAAATTATTTTCCTATTCCTAATAAAATGCCAAACTAAAGAGATTGAATCTCCTAACCTTTTTGCCTCTATATTTCTTCATGCATTATAATTTTTTTACAAGGGCACTATTGAAAATTATAATCATACCTAATTAAGTCTCTCGACTCATGTGCAAGCAGCTTTATTTTATTTCGCAAGTACCTTTGTCCCCTCTTTTCTTGCTACCTACAATTACAATAACAATTACAAACAAGAGTTGCATTAGAAATAAATAATAGATTTTATTTTAGAAAAAAGACAACAAGTAGGAAGGCTAACCATTATCAATCTCGATACAAGGGATGTGTTGGATCTTGTCCCAGTCCTCACCATGTGTCTTTCGTACATCGAATCTCTAATGACGGATGACATTTATAAATAGACAGAAGTTTGAGTGCTGAGAGGCATTGTAGTTCTCTTGGCAAGGATGCCATCTCAGGGCAATTACGAATATGTAGATCTCGAAGAGATGTGAGATTCCCGATCCCCTCTAAACTCTTCAAACCATGACACCCATTTAACCAGAGATATTGGAGGCTGGTAAGGAAAGATAATTCATGTGCCACGTGTGCAAACTCATTGCTTTCCGCTACAATCAGCCTCTCAAGGGAACTGAGGTAACGAAGCCCTAGGCCTGAAAAGATGAGTTTGTCGCAAGACGCAATAGACAAGTATTGAAGAGAGCTCTGGCTTCTGATCTGATCTCCATCGGCAAAAGACGATTGGTTACAATTTTGTTGGTGCATAGACGACTCATACGATTTCAGATTTTTAAGGCTTTGCATCATCCCTTGGTCAACATTCAAATATTTGATATATGGAAACATTTCCATTGTAGTTAGCATGGGACAAATCCAAATTTCCAATTTGACAAGGCTAGGGAATGCCCTCTCGCCCTTCCATTCTAACCCTGACCATGTCTTCAATTTTTGCATATTTTGAATCGTAAGTTCTTCTAATGATGGAAATCCTCCCGATACTTCATTGCCGTATAACTCGTTACCAATGCACTCCACATTCTTCAATCCATCAATTCTAAGGACTTTGAGAAAAGGCAATTCGCCAAGTGGTGGCAAGTGGTTACATCTCCAACACCTTGATAGTCTGATTTCAACTAATGAAGTGAGAATGGTGTCCATCATCCAACTCGGAAAGTTGAGCCCCCCGTAGTGAAATATTCCCAACTTCTTCAGGTTTCCATGTGGATGGAGGCCCTGAAGTACCTGCTTTTCAAGCACTTCTATTTCTCGATCTTCTTCCAAATCACCAAGTTCCACATTCATAGAATCCTCCCACATTAGATCAAGAGAAGTAAGATTTGGTTTGTTGATGAGAGTATCTCGTGGAACATCCATAGCATCTGTTATATTCTTAAGAAGTTGGATTTTTAGACGTCCTCTAAGGTTCAAACCTTGCAACTCTCCTATGCCACTGCATGCAATCTCATTGGTCCTACCCACAATGAAATTGCTTAATTCTTGGAGGCACCTCAATTGCCCCATCTTTGGGGGCATGTGAGTTAATTTAAAACAATCACTTATATCCAAACATCTGAGGTTGGTCAATTTGCTCATCTCTTTGGGTAACTCACAGAGTTTCACACAATGAAATAGTATCAAAGTTTGTAAATAGTAGAGGCTAGTCAACGATTCAGGTAACATTTCAATCAAAGTGGAGGAGAGGTCGAGGTACCTTAGATGTTGGAGATTGCCCAGGGAAGTAAGCAATTGCTTCTCAACTTCCTGTTTATCTAGCCTCGTGAAATCCAATGCTCTCAAACATTTAAAAAGCCCTGCATCACAAGGAAATTGGTAGGCAGCTTGTAGAAATTGGAAGGCGACTTGTTCTAACATGACATATGTCCGTAGCATTTGAGCTTTGGGTAAGGAGGCAGCCAGAATTCCCAATCCATTAGAAGAGACATGACGTATCCTTGGAGAAATGTCTTTTGACTTGCCATTGAGTACCACACGATATTCATTTTCCATTACCGAATGTGCTAGATCATGCATCAGGTCGTGCATCCGAAATGTTGTTCGATCAAATATTGTCACACCCGAGGTAGGTCCTGTTAGCTTAGAAATTCCTACATTTTCTTTGACATCTTGGAAAAAAGACCTCATTAACAACTCATCGAAAATGTCGTTGCCGATGTCTTCCAACTCCATTCCTCTTTTGGTAGGAACAAAACCCTGAGCCATCCACAACTTGATCACTAGTTCCTTTTCAATTACATAGTCTTGTGGGAAGATTGCACAAAAGGAAAAGCATTGCTTCAGATGGGGCTTTAAATGGTTATAGCTCAACCTCAAAGCAGGTAATATCCCATTCTCATTTTCATCATCTAAGTTCCACATTTCACTATCTTTGACAGACTCCCATTTGCGTTGGCTTCTCTCGGAACACAAAAGGCCTCCTAGTGTTGTCACTGCAAGCGGAATACCCCTGCATTTCTTCACAATATCTCTTCCAATTGGTGCCAAGTTTGGATGCGTTGCTTCTTCTATTGGATTTCCAAATGCTCTTTGACAGAACAGAGACCAGCAACTATCTTCTGACAAAGGCTTCAAAATGTATGGCTGAATTTTGCTCATGATGGATGCAACCTTTTGACTGCGTGTGGTTACGACAATTCTACTTCCTCTTCCGCCACATAACAACAGATCTCTCAACCTATACCAGTTCTCATGTTTTTCATTCCAAACATCATCCAAAACGAGCAAGAATCTCTTCCCACCCAATGCTTCTCGGAGGCGGCTCTGCAATTCCTCTAGATCTGAGAGGTTACGACGATCATGAGTTGCACGTTCAAGAAGTTTATTTCCAAGCCTTTTAATATCAAAATTATCAGGCTCCAAATTATCAGACACGCAAACCCACATTTTGGGTTGGAAATGGTTTTGCACTGCATCATCATTGAAGACTGACTGAGCGAGTGTGGTTTTGCCAAGGCCTCCCATGCCCACGATAGGAATAACTGAAACACTCTCATCATCTTCAACTCCCTCACCCACTTGAGGCCGAGGTGGCAACAACAAAGTCACTATCTCCTCTTTTTCTCTGTCTCTTCCAATTACTTGAGATTTGTGTACGAATGAGTGGGTCTCCCTCAACTCCTTAAATTCAATCTCGAATTTGGTCACTTTCTCCTTCAGTTGAAATGTATCACACTCTGCTTGAATAGCTTCGAGTCTCTCGCTTACCTCTTTTAGTTTCGTGCGCAATATATTTGGGGAGACAACTGGGGAGAGAAGTACTGAAGTAACGACCTTGCGTACCTTGTTCGTCATGGTATCTCGAACCGGCTTGCTGTTTGCAGCATCTTCACTCCGTCTTCGATCCGCGATCTCATACTCTTCCAATAAGTCCTGAGCATCATAAGAAGCATCTTTGAGATTTTCCAGCAATTCCATCAACTTGGGATCCTTGATGGGGCTTCCCTCTGCTATTACAATAAAATCATTGATGTTCACCAGGGAATCCTTAATCTTCACCAGATGATTTTCAGCACCGAGGAAAAGATCGACACCAATTTGCAAGCAGGACTTCACCGCATCCAGTGCTAACTGAACTGTGTACTGGATAGCCGTGTCTTTTATCAGCTGTATCGCCATGTTCTCTCGTTCGTCTTCTTGATTTTTTTTTTGCTCTCTGTTCTCTGCAACTGGAATATAAGAAAGGGGAGGCCGAGTAAAGAAAGACTTTAAAAAGTCAACATTAAGCCCAAGACAAAAGCTTGCTACAGTAAGTAAAAAAGAAATGGTCAAAAAAGACAAAGCTACTTTTACTTTAATTCTATGGCTTCCACTCACGATAAATTCGCGAGGCTCTCGCTGTGGGTAGGGATTTAAATGGGTAATTTGATTATCTGAACCTCGGATCGGATCCGTGGACTTAAGATTCGATATATTACCTTTATTTTTGAAATTTTTTTTTAAAAATTATATTTTTATAATATCATTCTCTATCTAAATCCGGACCTAGATTCAGACCCGTCCCATATATGGTTTTGATTCCGATTCCAGAACCAAAAAATCGATTTCAGATCCCGTTCGACCTTCCCCTAGCTGTGGGTTGGATACTTTTTAAAAAATCAATAGACAAAAATTCACTCCAATAGAATATGGATTTCTTATTGATGGATTGGATTTAATTTGGATCTGCTTGACCTCACCTATCTCATTTCTCATCGGTCTACAAGAGGTTGGTAAAACTACTTTAGATAAAAAAGTTCTTTAATGGGTGGATACCATTAATAAAAAAGAACAAATGCTAGCATTGTACTTTCTTATGTTGATCCTACGTCTAATCCCTTCATTCTACATTATAATTCTTTTGAATTAAAAAAAAATTCTAATAGCACGATTCAAAATTAGAAGGGCAGTCATAATCTAAATTGAGGGGTGAAGAGTAAAATTGAGGCAGTCAGAATCATTAGCTTAACGATCATGCTTCAAGCACAGGCATAAATATAAAACATATTAAAAAGAACAAAAATTAGTCATAGTAGTATTAACAGTGTTCAAATTCCTAAAAATATAATTAGGAATAAAGATCTAAGATAGAATTAATACAAAGTTCACCTTAATTTGTATGTAAAAGAAGAAATTAAAAAAAAAAAATCCACCCAATCTCCCAGCACTTCCACATGCTTCATACGATTAAAGGGGATTTGAGAAGTCAGTATCTAAGTAACTGATAATCTTTACTTCTTATTAATATTTAAAGCATAGTCTCAAACACATGTAAGTATTAGCATGCAAGGGTTAAAGAACCAAGAAATGTGAACAGTGAGTAAAATATTACATGTGTGCATTCAACTATTAAAAGGAGATGACGTAAAATCATTGCATTGAAGAAATGTACTAAATACATTTACTGCTGATTATGCATCTTAACATTTAAAAGGTGAAAACACCTGGCCTCCACATGATGAAGAAAAATATCATATAATTTAAGCTTTTGGGGGGCCATTGCCACCCCTTGTCGTCCGCTTGTTCCACCAGTGATTCGAAGAGTGCTAATCTATTCAGATAGGGAGTGGCCATGACTCAGTGCAGATCTACCTTGAAGCTTTATCAAAATTTAGCCAGATCAGTTGTGGGGCCTAAAACCTAAGCATGGATCCATCCCACAGGGCACACAAAGCTTATCCTCTATGACTCTATGACCTGCTCTCTCTTGACCTAAATTTCTATTATCTCTAGCAACTGTAGCCATTTTAATTTTCAATCTCGTTGGTAAAAAGACTAAAAAGAGTCAACATTAAGCCCAGCAATTGAGGATAGATATACCGTCAGTAAAACAGAAGAGTGCTGCTACATACACACTGAAAGTCACTTTGCATATGCGTAATTATTTTTTGAACTTCCTAAACTACCCTTTCTTCTTCTTGCCAGCAGCCCCCTCCGCCCGACGTCACCTACAGCCGCTTGCGACCGACCCCTCTCCCTGATGGAAAGGCAGTAAAGAAATCAAAAGAGGATAGATGAAAAGGCTATCATTGATGAGCGTATTATTTCGATTTTACAGAAGATGGGCCCCACTGTGCGTATTTGCACTGGTCTGCGTTGCAGCGACCCTAAACCCAGAAAATAGCCATAGAATATCATATTCAGCAGGCAAGTACCAGATCTACACCATTTATTATGCTCACAAGATGATCCTATTCATCAAACTACTGGAGGCCATGCCATCTTCCAAGGCCTATTTGAGATTCTTTGTTTAATAGTTTGTCCGTTCAAATAGATCTCATGGTTTCATAAACGAATCTTTCAGAGAATAGCTTGTACACATTTTCAACACTTAGGGCTATCACAAACACTTTGGGCCATAGCTAATTAGCCACCCCTAGTTTCCACCGGTGATTAGAAGAACTGTGAATAAATTACAACTCATTCAGACAAGGACAGGCCATGCATGACTCAGTGCAGATCTAGCTTGAAGCTTTTGAAAACTTAGTCAGATCAGTTCTGAGCCTAATAGTTAAGCCTGGATCCTTCCCATGAGACAAAAGGTTTTAAACCTAATCGGAGTACAAAAAGTAAGAACAAGATTCATTTCAAATTTCAATTCAAAACCTAAAGCTTATCCTCTATACACTATGACTCACTTTGTCACCACTCCTCGTAGGATTCCAATCCTTTGAGCTTGACTAATCCCTTCTAGTCTAGAGGGAAGCCGGATAAACTCCCTTGTAGCCCCAGTGTGGTGGTGCAGTTTCGAACCTATAACCTCCAAGGAGTTATGTATGAGAAGCTTTCAATCATGTAACTTAATGCAAAAATTTAAGTGCATTGTATTCTCCTGCTGCTTCGCGCTTGGGCTATTACTTGCTAAGGGCTTGTTTGGGAGGTTACTCTATTTTTTAAAGACCATACAAAATAGACCCATACAAAAAAGAACCATAGAAAAAAAGAAGTTAAAATAAAAGGAGGTGTTTGGTAATGCAATGGTCTATGCTAAATAGACATTTTTATATCATTGGTTGAGAGTTTTTTACATATTTCTTGAGATCCATAAGGTATTAGGCAATGAAAATTGACCGCATGAAAGTACTCAGCCTTCCAAAGAGATCTCAAGGTCTGGATCTTGTGTTTGGGGCACTCGATCACAATCCTAATACCAATCTGACATAGAAGATGAGATAAGAATGTTCAGATGAGCAGATCTATGGTATTCCTGCCCAAAATCCAACATTGGAAACATTAAGACTAAAATACATTCAATTAAAATAATAATAATATCTAATTAAAATATATTAAATATATTAATAGTGGGACCGGAATCTTACAAAGGGTCCTCTGGTCGAGATGGAGGATAAGGTACTTATTTACTATATTATATATGGTGGTACTGGTATCCTAATCCTCTTGGCTAAAATGGAGATATATTCAAGTCTCACTTTGATCAAGTCAGTTTCACCATTTTTTATCCAAATAATGCATGTCTCCGATGAATCTAGACTTCAAAGACGACTTTAAAGAGTTGGTGGGGCCCGACTACGCTTCCAAAAAACTCACAATCATCAGATATCTCTATCAGGTGTTGTAGACTAGACTACACTTAAAATACCAGTGAGTTATAACCACAAGGAGGGGCTACACTAAAAGCAATCAAGAAAAAAACATTTGTTGAAGCAAATACTGGGTTCTGAGAATCATTCTTCTACCATTTGGTTGGGGACCTACAATATTTCAAACTTCCATCATTAGATGTGGATGGTTGATTGGTTTCATCACACCTTCAATTATCTGCATGGGACCCAAAAGATTATGGCCATCTAAATAATTTATCACATTTCGATAAATTAGGCCTTTCCTTTGAAAAGAAAGACCCTTACTTAGTAAAACAAAATGAGGGCACTTTAAAATTAATAGGGGAAACCAGTAGGTAAAAACGGTCATCCCACAAGGGATCTATTTTATAATTAATGATGATTATTCTGGAAAAATGGAAAGTGCTACTTTTATATTCTAAAATGACCTTTCGATTTTTATTTTTTATTACTGCATTATGGAGTATGACATGTACTCCACCCACTACTTTGCTCTTTAAATATTTGTTTATTAGAGAAACGAAAAAATCATTATTTTATGGCCGACAAGATAAGTTTTTTTAGTGATCCTTGCATCTTAGCCCTTCAAGGTACCTAGTCAAATCTCAACCGTCCAAGAACTAACACTGTCCATTGACCAATCTAACTATCCATTCACAATTACTGCCATGTCATATCATCAACAGCTAGCAAGTACATTGATATAGACCATTTATTATATATGGTCATTGCCACCCCTTTTGATCCTCCGCTGGTTCCACCGGTGATTAGAAGAGTTCTAATCGAATCAGACAAGGAGTGGCCATGACTCAGTACAGAACTAGCCTGAAGCTTATCAAAATTTATAAAGATCACTTTTGGGGCCTAATACCGAACCATGGATCCATCCCACGGGGCACACAAAGCTCGTCCTCTATGACACTATGACGCGCTCTCTCTAACCTAAATTTCTAATATCTCTAGCAACTGTAGCCATTTGTCCCTCTCCCTCTCCATCTCCATCTCTTCTAAAAAAAAAAAAAGTTAGCCATATGCCTTGAATTCTATGGTTGGTCTGTACTGACTGATGAAAAGTTTTTATGCCATCGGCCTTGCATTTTATTGTGGGTCTGTACTGATCATAAGCTATATGCCTTGGATTCTACTGTTGGACGGTACTGATTGATGTTACAGCTGATGACTCCCGAGTCTCGATGCCTTGCTGAATTAGGCATAGCATGTGATACACGACACCACGGACGAATACGGGTTGTCAATCAAGGCTTTCTTCAACTATCTGTTTTTTAACCTTTTAACTATTAGATTATTGCAGTCGAAAGACCCAAGTACTGAAGGCCCACACCCATAGAAATTTGTGTAACCAAGCAAGCACCATCCATACCGTCTATTATAGGTCCATGAGATGATCCTATTCATGAAACCATACATAGAACAAAGCCCAGCCTGTTCAACTATGAGGCCGCAAAATAGGCTCAAATTATTTCAAATGGTCTAAAAGCCGTGCCCAAACCCAGCCTAATGTGTTGGTTATGGGACACAGATTAAAGTGTTTAGGGTCCCTAGAATGTCGAGAAAACAGGTAAAAGTTCAAGCCCCTGTCAAAAAAAAAAAAAAAAAAGGAGATTGGGTTAAGAGGAATTTACCCATAAAATCCCTCTACGACCGCATACGTCCCAGCGGGACCCAAATTATTGTTCGATACGGGAGAGATCCTCGTATGGGCTTTTCTTCTTCTTTTTTTTCGTTTTGTAATATGGTCGATATCAACTATAGTCGATATCGACCATTTTGCGGGAACCCAAAAAGAAAATGAGTTTTTCAGGAGGAAGAAGATGAGAGGGGAGGAGGAGGAGGAGGGAGAAAAGTGGTCGATATCGACCATAAAACTGTCCTCTTTAATTGTCGATATCGACAACATAACTGAAACACAAAAAATACAGTCATTGTTAGTATCGACCACATTTATTGTCGATATCGACAACATAACTGAAACACAAAAAATACAGTCATTGTCAGTATCGACCATTTTTATTGTCGATATCGACCACTTTAAAACAAAAAGAACAAAAGGATGATGGCACAGATCAGTGCTCCGTTTGGAGATACAAAACCTGTAAATTACAGAAGCAGACCATTACATAAACCTCCTTTCTTCTTACTTAGGACTGGTGAAGAGTGTCACATGAATGAAGCCAAATATTGTACTACACTTTCTCATTAAACCAATAGACCGATGTTAAAATATAAATTACAAAATAGGAAACCAGCTCACAAGAAATTGAGCTCCTTGTTTTTATATAAAGTTAACTGCAAAATGATTAGAATTAAATGAAATGGTTAAGAGTATGTCTAATGTAAAGCCATTACACAATTTACAACAAGCAGTCCACTTTTATATTCAACTATAACTGGCATCATCCTTTCTCTTCTCATGTTGGCAAATCAACCCAATGCACCTCTCTCCATCCCCTTACTCTGCCCCAACTTGCAGAGCACTAACAACAGTAATCGAATTCGGGGCAATTCCCTTCTCAATCATCTCACTAAAAAGACCAAGAGCTTCAATTGCATTCTCATTTTGCAAATATCCAGCAATCAAAGAGCTCCAAGAAACCACATCTTTCTTCGACTATCTATCAAACAGATTCATCGCGTTATCCATGTGACTCACTTTGGCATAAAAATTCAAGAGAGAATTAGCAAGAGACATGTCATGTTCAAATCATCTCCCAACCACAAACCCATGACAACACCTTCAAGACCCAAGATCCCCACATTGCGCGTTGGTCGAAACTGCACTAACAAACGTCCACAGAATAACATCCGGTTGAGGAAATTCATCAAACACTTTACGTGCATCACCCATTTCTCGCCAAATTCTTCCTTCTAAAATCAGAAGAGGCCACATGAGGATGAGACCGCCTAGGCGGAGAGAGGTCCGACGAGTCACCTCTCACTGAATTCTTCCTCTCCAAATCGAGTTTCACCGTAGACAAACGGTTACGCCGAGGAGGAGAGAGGTCGGGCGAGAAAACTCTCTCTGAATTCTTCCTCTCCAAATCCAATGATCCCCTCAAAGGACGGTTACGCCAAGGAGGAGAAAGGTCCGGCGACTTGGGTCTCCCCAAATTCCTCCGTTCATGATCCAACGTAGAAGTCGAGGAGGAGGATGAGAGAGGTCCGGCGAATCATGTCTTCCTGAATTCTTCATCTTCAAATCAAATGACTCCACCCCAGAATGCGACAGTCGGGGCGGCGACAAATCCCGATCTGGGGTCAGGGTGAGGGTATCTTCCGAATTAGGATTGGGTTTTGGAATTTTGCTGATCGAGGGCCTTGATTCAGCATGCTCAGGTGAAGGAGTATCAAACCGGGCTCTCCATTTTCGTGAGGGAGACATGCCAGAAACTCCATTTCCAGAATCCAAAAGCTTGGGATTTTCAGAGATCGAAACCCAACCGCTCCCATCGTCTGAAATTGTTAGGTAAGGCCGTCGAGATCGGATCTCCTCAAGCCTCTTCATCCTTTTAACCTCGACATCTTCGTCGATTTGGGGTTTATCCTCATCTTTAAAAAAACAAATTTTACAAAATATGAGACTAGGGTTTTGAAATGGGGAACATTTAGATTTGGGGAAATTACAAAAGTTGTAGCACCTAACCTGAAGAATCGTGGACTTCATCTTCTTCTTCGAGATACTGGGGTTTCTGCCAGACACATCCCATCTTCTTCATCCTGAAAAACCTAATTTTTATTTGGGTTCCCGCAGAATGGTCGGGCCGGGCGGGGTGGGGATGGGTCTGTCTCTTGCCCTGCCCCGCCCCATGCCTATATACATATATTTTAGATTTCTTTTATCATATTGCTAATATGATCCACATGCTTGAGAAGTCAAAGGGGCTAAGGTTGTTTGACACTACAATAACCATATCCACATATTGATAGGTCCTTTCTCTCATCTTTATTTTTTTTTTTTTTGAGTGATTTGCAACATGCAAATAAATTGCAAACCCACGATTATCTCTTTATTAGTGAGTGGAGTTCAACACCAGAAATGAAGTGAAACCATGTATTGATGGAGTTCATGATATTTTAGAGAGATATTGTCTTTTTTTATAAAGAATGTCTGAAAGCATATATGATATTTTCAAGTGTATGTTATATATTTGTGGCCTTCAAGGGCTTAGAGAAAGTCTTATAAGAATAAATCTCACTTTAAATAGGGGCCTGAGTTTCGGGCAAATGAGTCAGCATGGTTGAGGGTTTTTTTTTTATAAATATTATTAAAGGCATGGAGACAACATAGATGAATCATTCATGTACTTCTTACCATGTAAAATAAATGAATTTACCTTTTTCTTTGAAGTCAATCCAAAATTTAATTTATTTTGACTAGAAATAAAAATTCTGAAGTTAACCAAAATTTTCTTATTTGGGTCTTGATTTAGAATGGAGAAAAAGAATATATGTAGCCGACACCGTCAAAGCTGGGAGCCTGGGACAAGACTTAGATGATGATGATTTCAATATAGTATGTACTTTCTTTACTAGAATGATGATGAGGGTTAGCTAACCATATGGCATCATGATGAGAAAGGTTGGCCCGCTATAGGAGGCTCATGAATTGAGAGCTATACAATAAATAATTTTTAATATTCATATGATAAGAAGTTCATATATATGTTTTTAGATTTTTTTCTACATTTCAAGAATTTTATAAATTTGAATTACAAATTGTGTAATTTTCCTATACAATCTCCTTTTAAATAAATAACCATGGCATCGGGGCATGTCGGGGCGGAGACGGGGTATTTAACATACCCCGAATGCAGGGACGGGACGTATCCTATGAGGTGCGGGGCGGGGATGGGGCAACCCAATTCCGCCTCCGATCCGTTGTTGATGTCCCTACATAAATATATATATATATATATGATGCCATTCGTTGCACAGAGTGAGGTTTGACCAACCTGCTAACTTGTAGGGTCCACAGAGGGACCCACATGTACAAATCTAAACCGTTGAAAAATAAACCACTCCTCTTGTATGGGCCCCGGTGAAGTTTGACTTTGGTAAGAGATGGACCCACTCTCAGATTCCCTCTCATTTTACTTGAGGCCGTCTGCTTACTTAATAGTGAATTCTTGGGATTTCATGATAAGTAGGAGTGTAGGACTCATCAAAGGTGTAGTATTAAAGATACGGCCCTGCTACACGGCCCGATGGGGAGCCCGAGCTGTGGCACGGCTCCTCCAACGGCCCTCATGGGGAGTCGTGCCACAGCTCGGGCTCCCCATCGGGCCATTCAGATTTTCCCTTAAAGATATGTGAAAGAGCATTGCTACATGGCCTGATGTTCATGCCACTTTTCAGGCCTCACATCAGGCCATTTAGATTTTTTGTATGTGAAATGGAGGGAGAATGGTTTAAAGTATCGTCGGATTCAAACTGGTATCTGTGCGGACCAATACCAAATATTTGTGCAGCCGTGCTACACGGCCCGAAAATTCAGCCCGGGCCGTGGCATGGCCCCCTGGGTTTCGGGCCGTGTGGACTTAGACACTGGTATCGGTGTCTTATTGGTCCTAATCGCCAAAATAACGGATAAATATCGGCCCTAACAATATCCGTCGTTACAGCTAACATTTTTAAAATATCGGTGTAAAAATAAAAAGAAAAGGAAAAGAGACAGAAGGAGGGAGGAAGGATAAACAAATAGCAGAAATTTATATTTATTGCAAGCCATTAAGAGGGGGAAAAAAAAGAAAAAAGCAATTGACATTATAGAAGCACTGTTGCAGAGAAAATAACGAAAAAATAAAAATAAAAAGAGAAAGACAAGAGAAACAAAGAGAGAAGGAGGAGGAGGAGGAGAGTCACTTGACCGGAGCTCACCTCCACCGATGCTCCCTGCAAGTGCGTGGCCGCGCACCATCCTCGCCGGAGCTTTTCCCCTCGATGTCGGTCTTCCTTTGCTTTTCCTCTCTCCCTCCCTCTCCCTTCTCCTCTTATTTCCTTTTCTTCTTCGTCTCCTCTCTCCTTCTTTCTTTCCCGCTTTTATGTTTCCTTTTACCCCCTTTTCTATTTCGGTACAAGAGAACAGGTGGGAAATGAGAATTTGGGAACTTTACTAATCGAGTTGAGTGAAGTAAATATTATTTTGAAAAAAGAATAAAATATAAATGAGTTATGATAATATTTTATTTTTAGTTATTTGTTATGGATTTTTTTTTATTTTTTTATAGAAAAGGGGATTTTTTTATCTTTTAGTGGAAAAGGGGATTGCTTTTTTACTTTTTTTTTTAATAAATCTGGCGAAAATTTTGAATTAACGTCCTTTTGATGTAATTTTTTTATTTTTTAGAAATGGTGGCTTTACTTTACTTAACTCTATTAATAGAGTTGCCAAATAAGGCTAGCTTTCATGTCGATTGTGGGTAAGTTTCTTTTTTTTTTTCCTTTCTTTTGGTAAGAATTGGGTAAGTTGGATTAGATGAGTGACTCTCAAGCTGGGTCTTTGTCCATCTGTCAACACTTTTAGTTGTTTAGATTTTTAATAAATGGACCTTGATCAGATTTTCCATCAATCTATTAATCCAATGGTGGAGAAGATTCAGAATAAAGTAAAATCTTAGGAAACCCCATTCTATTAGATGTTATTTTATTGAACTGTTTGAATATCAATAGTGCTTCATAAAACTATTCTAAATATATGCCCCTTATTAAATGGGCCCTCAAAAAGTTTTAGTCAAATTAAAGTTAAGCTATTATTTCATTAATCACCTAAAAAATGTGTGCGTATAATCTTAAGAAAAGCTCAACTGTATAGTGGTCATCCAAAAGTGGTACTAGTTCTAGTGGAATTACGGTCTTGTCAAATTAGTAGTTATTTTATGGTTTGGATTTTAGATATGAACTACTACATTGATTAATTTATAAAACTATATTGTTGGGACCAAAGATTACACACTAAATTTAATATAGTTGATTTTTAAAAATCAAGCAGCGATATAGGATGTCATGACTTAAGGGGACCGATATTTTGGTTTATTGTTGTTAATAATGGAAAAAAATATTGTTTTCTAACATTTTTTAATATTTTAGATTTTTTGGATGTTTTTTCATTTATCAGACCAATAACCGCGACCGATACTGGAACCGTATCGGTTTTTTGGCCCAACCTATACTGCGATTTTAAACTATGGGAGGGTGTAAAGTAGAGAAATATATGGGACTATCATTTTACATGTAATTAAGTAGGTTATGTCTAATTATGACTTGATTGTTATACTTTATTTTTGCGGGTGGAGTTGAAGGGATGTTGGCTCTCTTCGAAATGAAAAAAAACAAAAGAAAAGGGTTATTCCAATGCCTGATCGAATTTTGTTGGACTCAAAAGGTGTCGCAAACATTAAATGGGGGAGAAGAGTGGCCTTTGAGCTCAATAATTATAGATGTTGTGGGAATCTCGCTAATTTTAATTAGGGGCTTTTGGCGGTAGGTCCCTCATCATTTCCATTTAAAGCTTAAGGTCCACGGACTTTTTTCGTAGCGGTGGAAGTCCTTTCATGAAAACGACCTTATGAAAAAGACAAAAATGCCCCCGGACACGTCAGCATAAAGGATAGCTTCGTTTAAAACCGCTTCAAAACAATTGAGCGAAGCATAAACCATTCATAAGAAACCGAAAGCGAAATCGAAATAAAAAGCGAAGACGAAGACGAAAAACCTAGAAGCAAAATCAACTAATTGAAGACCTCGATCATCTGATTTGTCTTCACTTTAAGATCAGATAAAATACTTCTTCCATTCCAAAAACGAAGTCGTAAAAGATAATTTCATCTGAAAAAAACTAAGAACCTAAAAGGGTCTTTGATTTCATTCTTATCTGATTTTATCTATACTTTATGCTCAACTCTATGTAGATAATGGCTAGAACAAAGTCATCGATTACCTCAAGTCAAGACAAAAAGCAAGCGAAAGATCAAGAGAAAAGCAAAGCAAAAGTGCAACCAAAGCAAAAGCAAGGTCAATCATAAACAGAGAGGGTTTCCTGAGTTTTAAAATCATTTTATCTGACTTTTAACTGTGTTGTCTTAGTCTGATATCAATTAAAAACGACTTTAAATGATTTTATCTGTACAATACATGATTTTATCTGAATTTTAATTGCTATCAATGAAGGTTAAACAAGGTTAGGGTTCCAAGCGAAAATATCTTACTGTAACACGATTTACTCTAATTTTCTTCTCAATGTATATGATATTCTTATAAAATGCTATGAGAATAATTTGAAATGTATTTAACTTGGTTTTCAAAGATATTATCTGTGTTTTAGTTCAATTTATCTGAGTTTTTATATAGGTTATCTGACTTTGGAATGAAGTTATTTGACTTAGCAATGTATCTGTATGAGATTCTCTGTGTTTTAGTTCAATTTATCTGAGTTTTTGTATAGGTTATCTGACTTTGTAATGAAGTTATCTGACTTAGCAATGTATCTGTATGAAATTATCTGTGTTTTATGTCAATTTATTTGAGTTTTTGTATTGGTTATCTGACTTTGGAATGAAGTTATCTGACTTAGCAAATGTATCTGTATGGGATTCTCTGTGTTTTATGTCAATTTATCTGAGTTTTTGTATAGCTTATCTGACTTAGCAATGAACTTATCTGACTTAGCAATGTATCTGTATGTGATTATCTGTGTTTTAGGTCAATTTATCTGAGTTTTGTATAGGTTATCTAACTTTGGAATGAAGTTTTCTGACTTATCTCTGTATCTGTATGGGATTATATGTGTTTTAGGTCAATTTATCTGAGTTTTTGTATAGGTTATCTGACTTATCAATGAACTTATCTGACTTTGCAATGTATCCGTATGAGATTATCTGTGTTTTAGGTCAATTTATCTGACTTTGGAATGAAGTTATCTGACTTATCTCCGTATCTGTATGGGATTATCTGTGTTTTACGTCAATTTATCTGAGTTTGCTGTCAATTAATCTGAGTGTGACTTGTATTTATCTGAATTTGAAATTAATTTATCTAAGCTTGCTGTGCATTTATATAAATTTGATATTAATTTTTTTAAACTTTGATGAGGGTTTATATGAATCTAGGTTTGGTTTGAATAGATTTGGCTTGATTTATATTAATCTTGTATAAAATTATCTGTGTACATGTACACCAACAGCTGAAAGCAATCAAAATATAAAGAATTACACAAAGAAGAATCACCATAAGCAAAGTCACACTGGCAATTTAGATCAAACTTGGTATCAATAGTGAGACTATTTGACTGCATCAAAACGAGTATAACAACTGCACATAAAGCTGAGTTGAAGAAGACACCTTTCAAGTTTCTTATAAATTCCATATTGAACCAAAAAGTTACAGAGAAGAGATGCAGAAAATATGATAAAGACATCATGCAAATTCTAAATACATACAACAGCGAAGAAGGAAAATTCAAAATTGGAATTTGGAATACCCCATGTGTCATTCACATCAGAAGCCATCTCTCTAATATTTGGAATACCCCATGGATGAAAGACATTAGATTTGAAATATAAAAAGAAGAAACAATCGGAATTCATAGAAAGAAGATTCTCAAACATTCCAAGGGTATCAGCTCCAAAAATAAAGGAACAGCTGGATATTGCACTCAATGGAGCAACCGAAATTGATGTGGCTGATGTGTCAAGACTAATATGCCTTTACATACTTGTGACGTTGTTTTTTTCAACACGTGGCAATTCAATAGGATGGCCATACGTCAGTTATGTTGAGAATTATGTTGAAATGAAAGATTATGCATGGACATAAGAGATAACAAAGTTTCTCATGCAATCAGTTCGCAACAGAAATGATGGTTCAGATAAAGTAATTGGCTGTCTATTTGCACTACCGGTAAGATAAACAAACATCCTTTTTACATCTATAATTTTACAACTTACCAATTTATTTGTAAATTAAACTTGACTATGTTATTGTGTCTTGATTTGAACAGTATTGGTTATGCGAACACACGTCTTTGTTGGAGCCATTCAAACCTAGTGAATTCCCTAGATTGTTGAAGTGGGATCTTAAGGGCTTAAACAACGCACTGCAGAAAAATTCGCTGAATACATTACATAGCAAACAGGTAATTTTATCTGAATTTTTCTGAACACGTAATGCTAAATAACAGATAGTATAGATACATTTATCTGAATTTTATATGCCTTGCTGTTATAAATTAACAGTGTCTCACACTTCAGGTAATCGTTGGTAAATTGGAGAGGACATTGCATGAAGAGAAATGCTTCCTGAAATAACTAATAAGGAAGCTGAAACAGAGAACAAAGACATTGTTGAAGGAGTACAAGAACGACATGAGCAGTATATTCCTGACCTTAATGATGATGTTGAGAATACTAAATCCATTAAACAGTCAAGATCAAGAGAACATGACCCCAGCCAATTTCAGCTGGCCCAAACAACAGAAAGGTTGTTAATTTCTGAATTAGAAGAACAAAGAGAAAAGGAAGGGCAAGAAGAAATGGCTAGGACTGAAGAAAGAGTCGAATTTCTCACATTATCTTCAGAGTGGGAACAGTATGAACAAATCAAAGGAAAAATAGATAAAATTGTAGAGAATGTTGTAAGCGACATAATTGGAAGCACAAGTGAATCATTCATTGGAGTACCAGCAAGAAAGCTATCTGAATCTGAAGGAGGCAATACTAAGAAACAAGACTCCCAAGCTCAACTTGACAAAATCATAGTTGAATTGAAAATAGCAAGAGAAGAAAATTATAATCTGCAAAATGAAAGCATGGAATTGGGAAGAAAGCTAAGCAGCTTGGCCAAAGAAAGAGATGATGCGGTTTCTTTAACCGAGAAGGTCACAACTGAAAATGCTGATCTAGAAAAAGAGAACAACCACCTTAAAAGCAAGCTCGAGAATTCATCTCTTGTGGTCAACTCCCTTACTGAACAGCTAAAGCAACTGCAGCAGCTATCAGAGCGAAATTCTTCGAGAGCTGCACATGCAGAAGAGGAATTAAAGGCATTGAAATATAAACTTGCAATAATTGAGGAAACAAATCTTGAATTAGAAAACAAGTTAAAAGAAGCTACACTTCTTTATGCAAGCACAGAGATAAATTTGGCTGAAAAGAGTTTGGAAAAAATATATCTTCCAACAACAAAACAAATGATGGGGGAGCAGCCTCCTCAGCCAACAAACAAACTTGAAAACTGAAAAGGTATTTCAAACTATTAAAATGAATTTATCTGAGCCTTAAATGATTTTACATAGGTCTGATAAGATTTTATTTAATTTTAATACGAATTTATCTGAGATTAACATGAATTTATCTGAGATTGATATGAATTTGTGGCTTATATTTCAATTTATATGAGTTTGGTAATGAAATTATCTGAGTTTCCTATTAGGTTTTTGGTGTGTTTGATAAAAATTTATTTGACTATTGTATGATTATATCTGAGCTTCAATCAATTCAATATGAATATTTAAATGGTGCATTACATATAAGGTACTAGAACCATCATCAATGGTAAAAAGAGTAAAGAAGCGACGAGAAGCAGCAGCAAAAAATATTGCAAAGCCAGAACAGAAGAAGGCTAAGAAGCAAAAGAATGTACCAAGAGATAAAATGGTTGCTTGGTCAAAGGACATTATTGACATAGATGAGCAAATACAGCACAAAGCTAAGAGTAAATCAAAAAAGAAGAAACCATTTAAGCTCCCAAAAAAACCCAATCACCAAACTGTTGACTGAAGCTGACAAGAAGAAGTTAAAGCTCATATATGACAAAAAAGGATATAAGTAAGTTGACATCATAAATTACTCTGTCAAGTCATCAATAACATTATAAACATAAACTAATAACATTTCACATGTACAATTGCAGTGCAACAGTTTGGGGCGGAGAAAGTGAAAACAATGTGTTGTATGAGGACATAATTACAATCCTATCTGGCGCTGATATATCAAGCAGTGTAAGAAACCTACTACAACAATATCCTATATTTATTAAATGTTTAAATAACATGTATTTTATAACGTACATAACCTGATGTATCTGTAATCCATCAGGTAATTGATACACAGATGCTGTACAAAGAGCAAACAGACCTTGAAAATGAACTCAAGATATTGGGAAAGGAGGGTCTGGAGGAGGATGAAAAATATATTTCATCAGTAGCCTTTGCTGGGTAACACAAATAATTTTTTTGCCATGTCTGTAATGGAATTCATTAAATGACATTAATACTCTTAAATTCCATACTCCTGCAGACAATGCTCACTGCTGAAAACAAAAATATGAGAGAAACCATCCTCAATCATCAAATCGCACCATACAAAATGCAGAATCATAGATATGTCCGCTTTCCAATGAACTCTAAAGGAAAGAACAAATATGCAACACCATTCCATTGGACTCTGTTACTACTTGATCGAAAACAAGGCCAGTGGATGCACTACAACTCCATGAGGCCAAAGGAGAAAAATGTAATTGATCACTACTTCAAGGATGCCGAATTACTGGTACATGTCATTCACTTTAACTTCCTTTAAATCATGCTTGACACAAGTTGTTATATATGTAGCTAATCAAAATGATGTGATCACAGAAACAGTATGTAGATATGTGGCTAATCAAAATGATGTGATCACAGAAACAGTATGTAGAAAACCACAACTACGTCAATATTGAAGAAACGCAGCCATATAATGAGCCATTGATCAGCGTAGAAGGAGCACCACAACAAAAAGACGGATTGTAAGTATTGTAACAGGAACCCAGATTACACAAAAAAAAAAAAAAAAAACCATAGACAACCAAATAATATGAATAACTGACAATACCATGTCACATTGCAGGCTTGATTGTGGCATCATCGTGTGCTACCTCATGGCTCAAATCTCTCGTTGCAAACCAATTAACAACAAGTTGGCACAAAACGTCATCAACAGCTTTAGAGCAGAATTAGCAGTCAAGTTCTTGCATGACGAACCCCGTACTTGGACAATAGAAGACTTTCAAGCCAAAATGTTCGCATCATAAAGGAAAAGACCGACAAACATCATGGATTTTTTTGGATTTCCGTTTTTTTGGTTCAAATGGATAATTGTAAGATGTTGGAATCAGCATTAAATGAAAACTGACAAACCGCAAGGGATTTTCTTTTTGATTTTTTGTTTTTTGGTTCACAAGGGAAACTTTAAGAATGACAAACAACAAGGGATTTTTTTTTATACAAATATAAGATGTTAGAAAGATGTTTGTAAATGTAAATACGCTTATCAATTATATAATTCAAGTCATTTTCTTACATGTTGTCATTGCTTTATGTTTGTTACGAATTCATAGAATTTAACTGTAACTTTCATATAGCTAAATTTCTCTGTCTTTTCAAAGAAACTCATGCAAATTTATCTTCCTTTTGAACGAAACTCAGATAAATTTATCTGAGTTTAAATAAAAATCAGTGAAATTAATATGAGTTTTGAACGAAAGTTTGATAAATTTATCTGTTATTGCATTGGAAGTCAACTAAAATTCATGTAAAATTCGTCACAAAAAGGAAAGATAATATCAATATTTCGAAGAAACACTGATACTTTGTAATTTTATTCAACTGAAAAAATCCAAATTGAACTCTATACATGTTGGCAGTCACACATTATCATCACCAAATTATAAAAAATGACAAATTCAAACTAATGTCAATGGCAACTCAATAGGCTCCTTGCAGGACTTTTTATTATGACTCCCAATCCACTCACACCGTCCACATTTTATCTGCCTTGTCATCTCACCTCTTGACAATATCCTCTTCTTCTTTGGCCTTCCGGGTTGACACCACATAACAGGGGGCATAATCATAGCTTCTGCAATTGTTGTCTCTGGCTTGCCTACAGTTGGGATGGGAATTATAGATTCAGAGTATGCATCTCTGTATATCTCTATGTGAAAATACCGATCCACATAAAGGTTTAAATCCTTTCCACACTTTTGAATAGCAGCACATGCATGGGCACACGGGAAGCCATTAATCTGCCATTGATAGCAAGAACATATGTGATTGTAAATATCAACAGTGACCGACGGGTACGAATGAACATCAAAAACAGTGTCGCTTGACCGCCTAACACTCCATGGCCCACCAAGCTTGATAGAAGCCTCCAACCTCTTATCCATGTTTGGACAAATGACTCCCTTCCATAAGCTAGATATTTCCCTCCTATTGGCCATCTGCTCCATTATCTGAACCCTTATCATGTCAACCATCTTCGTAATGGGCAGGTGACGCGCTTCTCTAATCCAGGAGTTGAAAGACTCTGAAGCATTGGAACACATCTCACCATACCGATGGCCCTTAAAATAAGCATTGCTCCACCTATCATGACAAAGTCCGGAAAGAAATTTGTCAACATTCGAACCACCTTCATGTCTAAATACCTGCAACTTTGCATGGAATATAGGTACAGTGGGGGCATAGGCGCATTCACATAGCAACAAAACCATCCTTTCTCTAAATTCATTTGTGTAACCTCCTGAGAACTTATCTCTCAAATTTGCTTTCAAATGTTGGAGGCAGAAAGCATGATGAGCAAATGGAAACATATGTGCAACACCATCCACGAGACCAGCATTCATGTCAGAAACAAAAGTGATTGGGCGGTCATATGCAACTACTTTTCTCAAATTCCGCAAGAACCATTTCCAATTTTCCTTGGTCTCTAAGTCTACCACCACAAAGGCAAGAGGAAACAGACCTACCACATTCAAGAAACCACTTATTAGCAATTAAGCAGCAATGTTAACTATGCACTGAAATAAAAATAGATAATATCAATATTATTTAATCTACAAGATGACACTTTACCTTGATTACCATCCTTCCCTGTTGCTGCCAACAAATTTCCCTTGTACCTGCCCTTCAAAAATGTCCCATCTAGAAACAACAGCGGGCGAACATAATTAAATCCACGAATTGAAGCATTGAATGAAACAAACAAACGCTTGAAGCACATGGTGGATTCATCGTAATCTAAAACAAACAAACTGCCTGGATTTGTCTCCATAGCAATATTAATGTACCAGCGAAGATGGTCAAAAGAAAGTGATGTATCACCATACAGCTTATTCCTTGCCCTTTCAACCCCCCACCATGCATGATGGTATGTAATGGTGAGCCCATAGTTTACATGGAAATAATGCACAACATCAATGGGTCTGGTCATTGGCTTCTCTCGAATATGATCCATCATTAAATCACAAACAATTTCAGAGCTAATCCGGCTACTCTTAGATGTACGAACTGCTGCTCCACAAGTATGCTTATTATCAAATGACCTTGCACAAAAAAAAAAAACCACTAGACTTCTCAAGCGATGCATGAACACGCCACATGCAATCCTGGGTTTTACGATGAGAGCATTCAGCTGTGATCCTTACTTTATCATTCTTGACATACACAAACTCAAATCCCAACTCAATCGAATATTTGCACAGCACATTCCTAAATTCAGAAGCCCCACCCTCAAACCTCTGTCCAACATGACTAATACCATTCACCCAATCCGAAGAAAGAAGAAACTTCTCCCTATGTGAGCAAAACTTTGGAAGCAAATCTGTCTCTATATCTGTAGAATCATGCTCCACTACTGCCATTCTGTCTTCACAAAATTCATTCATATTATCCTCATTGTCCTCATTACATATTCAGATAATTTTGATACAAAGACATCAACTCGATTCAATCCCAATGAAACTGCCAACATAGACATGCTCAACAAGTCTCTGTCATTGTCAAGCATACACTTTGAGTGCGCAGGCAATGCATATGTGAAACCGACATTGTTGGGCAACAAAGACTTCCACTTGCGACAAATTTGGTTAACCAAATCATCCATTCTCATACTATCAGTCAAAATTACAACATTGGTGAACATACCAAGCTTGCAAAGAAGCATAATCGGTTTTGCCATTTCAAACACTGCATACGAAAAATAAAGATAAAATAAAAAAACATGAACATTTGTAGCTGAAATACTCTATTACTTTCACATGAGTCTATATAAGTTTCGTGTCATTTTATCTGTATTTGATACGAATTTATCTGATACAAGTTTATCTAACACAGATGACTTTAACTAATTTTGTAATGATTTTATCTGTTTATAGAATCAATTAAACTGGATTTGAAGTAAATTTATCTCACTTTAGCATCAATTTATCTGAATTTGATGTTCCTTATCTGTGATTGGTATGAATTAATCAAAGTTTGAAGTGAATTTATCTTACTTTTAGAATGGATTTATATGAGTTTGAAATAAGATTATCTGACTTTCGCATCAAATTATCTGAATTTGCTGTTACTTATCTCTAGTTGATATGAATTCATCAGATTTTGGAGTGAATTTATCTCACTTTCGCATAATTTATCTGAATTTCGTACTCCTTATATGTGATTGGTATGAATTCATCAGAGTTTAGAGTAAATTTATCTGACTTTTACAATGGATTTAAATGAGTTTGAAATAACATGAATTTATCTACGTTTGATTTCAATCACATCTAGAATGACCTACTGATAATATAAGAACAATTCATTTCAGAAAACAAGATTAAAACATCTTCTTAAACTAAAATTGATCAAAACATTCATCCATACCTCAAGAAATTAATTCAAATGATCAAATCCGAGTTTACTTTTATTCAGATTTGAACAGAATTACTTGAGAAAATAAGAAGAAATATTTTCAAAAATAAAAATTATAAGAAGTAATTAAATTAAAATTCGAATCAAAACATTAATCCTTACCTCAAGAATTTCACTGAAATTATGAATTCCGAGTTTGCTGAATCAGATCTACAAATTCATATTAAGAATAACTGAGCTCTGTAACAACGTTAGAAGGAGAAGAAGAAGAAGAAGAAGAAGAAGAAGAACAACAACAACAACAACAAAAGGATACTCACGCACTACCAATCACCTGTCCTAAAAACTGAAAAATTCTAAGCAAAACTCCATTAATCATCATTCCCTCCAAATCAAAATTTGAAATTTGATCTAGAAATAATCTTGCGACATTTAAACTCGTTAGTAAGCACGGAAAGACGATGACGTAGAGCTATAAACCAGGAATATATGCACATGAAACCTATGCAAACGGTTATAAGGGCAAATCAGTCATAAAAAAGCATGACGTGTCAAGCTAAGAGACCACCTCCCAAAGTAATCCCATGCGCAAGGGACTTTAGGCCATAAATAGAAATACTGTGTACTGGAGACTTTATAGCCCAATAATCAGGGACCTCTCGCTAATTTACCCTTTTAATCCTTTGATTTATATATTTGAACCAGGAAAACAAGTAGCCACCAAATCAATGCTCAAGTTAAAGAGTTTATTAGCCCACTGAACTCATTATTGCATTGTAGAATGTTCAATCTTTGGTGTGCTATATATATAGTTAGTTTTTTTTCTTTATTTATGCCCTGTTACTCTGTGATAAGGATGATTTGAACTTCCTTCCCTCAAAGGAATAGTTAGTTGAAGCTGTGGAAAGATAATTTATATCTAAGGTATACGTTGAATTATTTGTAGTTAATTGAACCAAAGCAAGTCACTGTCTACGAAATTGATGATGTTCATTATAGAAGCCTAATACTTAGGGAAAAATCTCATGCTATTTTTCCATTGATGTCTTCTTTTAGTGTTTATGTTCCTTATAAAATTTTAATATTCTCAGTTGTAACTCACTTTCCCCCGGTTTGTTGTCCAGTTGCTTCTAATTTTCTCTGTTTTTTAATATTTGCTTCCTACTTTTCATTAATTCTTTATATGAGTTGCCTTGTATCTTTATCCATCTCATCTGTTTATTACCTTACTAAATTATGGCACTCATCTTCTTTGATGCCCTTGCAATATTTTGAAAAACATCTCTTGTCCACATATAAATTTTAGATATTAGTGTGGAGATAATTATTAGATGAAGTCCTTTTTTGATCAAGTAGTATATTGGATCTTCCCCAATCCCTTCTCCAAACTAGCGCATGAACCAGGCACAAGAGCTATTGTTTTCATTCTCAGGTATTTTACATTGGCGATTTTGTTGATTTTTTTAATTATTTTGATTATATTAGATTATGCTGAATTGGGTATTTCTGCAACTTCTTGATTGTAACAAGTAGTTTACATTCTGAAAGGAAAAATCAATACATAAAAAAAATAAAAATAAAAAATCTGCTTGCCAATGAGATACCGAGCAATAGTCCCACATTTAACCTACAAGCGTAACCTGTGTGTTGATGTGGAAATTCCAATGATCTTTCTCTGTTGTACAAGAGTTTTAATTTTACAAGGGATAGCTATAATGACATATAACTGTGCATTTATATCATGATTAGAATTAAGAACGCCCTATGACATCTTTTGATCCATTTAAATTGTATAACAACACATAACTTGCCTGTTTGAGTAAGATCAAAAACAGAAATCTAGATCTCTCTTTATAAGTGACTTGATATCTCGGGTGCAGATATGAGTCCATAAAACACATTAATTGCACAATTCGAATAATCCATTACCTTGCCAACTTTTAAACTACAAAATAATTAACGCAATTAATGAACTTGGGACCATTCATAGGGGGTCTTATTGGAGGAACACTTTGAAACTGAATACATGTGTAGTGTGTGCTAACAGAATTGCTGTAAGTGAAAAAATTGTTTCTTGGTCTAGAGAGAGTTTACTTGAACTGCTTCAACTTTCTTACAATTGTGACCTGGATCACATTGATCTATAGAATGTGAGATAGTTTGCTTTGGTTCACAATTCAAGTTGTAAATAGGTAGGGATCAGGATCACTTTGTTTTCTGATTCTGCATTTCAGAAGTTGCTGCCTTGGAAAAGATAATATTGGAGATGAAAAAACCCAATTTTCATCTTTGACGATTTGAAATCATGGCAATCCAGAGTTAATTGAAGTAAAACTGGTGGAAGATGAGGCAACCACTTAAAACTCATTGACCCAATTGGAAAGAGAATGATTCAGCAGCAGTTCAAAAGGTTGACCTATTCGGGAATCTCCGGATCTATGCTTATTTTCAACTTCCTGTATTGATCATCTTCACGTGCTTATTCTGTGTAATTAGTTCCTTTCAGATAGTGTTTTTTTTTTATATATATTTTTGTGTGAATGGAAATTGGGGTTTTTCTTAACTATGGTTTATCATCTCCATGTTTTTATTTTGTATATTTATTGCCCTTTAGATCCTGTTATTTATTATTTTTTAGGTGAATGGAAATTGGACTTTTTATTCACTTTTACTGTGTATGTACTCTCCAAAATCAAGTATCTAAGCAATCTTTATCTCATCATTTCTATTTCACATACTGCTACTTTTATTACTACTACTACTACAACTATTAGAATTTTTTTTTTCAGATGATGGGTCTTAGAGCTTATCATTATTTATTATTGTAATTATTTCATTTTTGGAATTTTTAAATCAACTTTGGAATACTTCTTTGAAAAGGGTCTGGGAAAATTGAGCCCAATTCCTTTGATAAATTAGTTCAGCTGGGAAACCAAATATCAATTAAAAGGTTAGTACTTAGTCATAATTTTTTTTAGTTAGCTTGCTCTTTTGTCGATTGAATTCTGATTTTGCATTTGAGGCCTTTCATGGGCTGTCATTTCTATTTTTTACTTGGGTGCAGTTTGCCAATTTGTGAATATCTTACGCTTAGGCTTCACCCATTCCATTTGATAAGATTATTTTTCCCTCTCCTTGTCTCTTTTCCATGGGATTGGGGATGGGTAAAATTTAACGTAACGCACCCACTCTTACGCAATTTTGACTATGGTTTATTAGGTGAATTTATGAAGGCTTTTCATATTCACTTGTCTTGCATTTAAGTAGAATGAGATAAAATTGATTTAAAGACTTATTTTGTAATTATCTTCCATGAAAATTCTTCAATTTTCATGTTTGAAAAATGCAAGACATTGACAAATAATGGAACGCATCAGAGTTCATCTAATAGAATACTGGTTACAGCAATCTCAAAATCAGAGAATAACAATAAACAAATTAAACATGGCAAGAACGAAGATGGAGGTGGGGGCAGATGAATTCACTGTCCTTTAATTGTCAAACCCCCTTTTTTTTATTTGCCTTCCAATATCAATGTTTCTCCATTTTTTCCCCTTTTTTCCCCTTTTGATATGTTTGCAAATAACGTAGTTTTGATAATTTAATATTGATAAATTTTTTTTTTTTTTTTTACACTTTGGTTACTGTTAACGACACTTATGTTGGTATATTTTAGTAGTTAGGAATTTGCCTTGTCCTGGTTTTTGGTGCTTTATGGGGTTCATGCATCACAATACTATATAAAAAAATGAATTTTTAGGATAATTCCACCCTTTGCTCTTGATTCTAGCAAGCTGTAGATTATATTCCCTTTTTTCCTGGGATGGAGGTGATTTACTCTTCTAAATTTCTTTCCCTTTACATGAATTTTCAAGAAATGAGAAACTCTTTCTTGATTTTCTTGAACTTCAATCATCCTAAAATGAGAAGGAGCTAAATGTTTCATAAAACCACTTCCTAGATTTCTTTCACTGTTCGTGTGAAGTGGGGTCATTAGAATCTCGTATAAACCTTTTCATGTCCATTTGAGAAAGACAGAATTGATTACTCTACATTCTTTTTAAATAATAGCTTCCTGAGAAGGACATGCAAGTTAGTAGAAATTTTTAGATAAGAGGTGTATCTGTCTTATTAAGATAATTTTCAGTACTGTTGTTTTATTAAGAGAAATCCGTACAAGTGATTGTAACAAAAGGCACCTCATCCATCTCACTTTGTAAATGATTCACATCTTGTCAATTACAAATGATCATTTGCAATGTGTATATACTGTTGGTGTTAGCTACATTAGTATCATGAGCATATGTTGTTAATTATGTTAGACTTGATTCCCTATTGGAGGATTTCTACAATTGTTTGAAAAATGTACTGAAGGCCCTTTTTTTTTTAGATTTTTTGCAGTATTATTCAGTTTAAAAGATTACTACAAGCAAGCTTATATAGAGATGATGTGAAAGCAATTGTTATCACTGGCAAAATTGTTTGATTCATTGTTGGCAATGAGATGAATGAATGAAACAGGGGACCTCATTGAATGAGATGAATGAATGAAACGGGATTTACACCTCTGGTTAAATGATGTATATCTGAGAGGAGAACTCATGTTGTATAATACTATTTTTCTTCATTTCTCAGGTTTTTCATACTAAGATTTCAACTAATTCTTTTACTAAACTAGGCCTTCCAGAACTAGCTTGGAATAATTCCTAAATTTCGAGGTATAATCATATGCAGTTAAGTTAGAATTTGGATGCTTTACCTCTTTTTTGGCCATTTGGATGTTACTTAAGAGTATATATTTCATTTATTATCATCTTCTTGTTGGTATCTTATCTTCATGTTGTTTTAAAAACTAGGTATGCTTCATGTGTAAATGGTGCCTGATCAACACACATTTTTTGATTACCTATACAATGAACCTGATATCATACAATTTTGAGTAGTTTTAAAGGGAGAATGGCCAATTTCGTAATAGGTGTTGGAAGAAACCAACCAAGTTCTATACATGTAACTAAGGAACAACTTTGATGATATAGTGCGATTATTTTTGTAAAAGTTGTGGAGTTTCTTCCTCTTTATCCTAGATATTATGAAGTCCTCCCGTTCATGGTACGAAATTGTGTAGATTTTCTTGTAGAAGACCAAAGTTTAAATTTGAGGCCTCTCATTCCTGCATCAATTTCTATGGAATCAAACTTTCCTGTAAATATTTATCCTTGAGATGGCTGCATGTGTGTAATGATTTTGTTATTTTTGGTCCTTCCCTTGGAGGAAAAATATCATCCAATGAATTTTATATGTGGGACAAATTGTATGTGGGTTTGTGGGACAAATTGTCCCACAAACCCACATACAATTTGTCCCACAAGTGTCAACTTGTTATTTGTCCCACAAACCCACGTACAATTTGTCCCACGGGGAGCTCTATTGGCACTACGATTTTTGCTCTTCCCACCGCGAAAAAGAAAAAAAAAACACCATTCCTAAACTACGCCTCCCCTTTTCTCCCTCCTCTCATTCTCCCTTCTCCTCCTCCCTCATTCCCTTCCTCTCCCAACCTCCCCCCACCCCAGTCGCCGGCGGTGAGGAGCCCCGGCCGGCAGCCGGCTGGCCTCCCTCCCCCTCTCCCTCTTTCTTCCTCTCTCCCTCTTCTTTCCCTCTTCTCCCTCTCTCCCTCCCTCTCCTTCCCTCCCTACTCTTCTTCTCCCTCCCCCTCCCCCTCCCAGTCGCCGGCGGGGAGGGAGATCAAGTTCCAATGTATCAAATTGAACTACCTTTTGCCACTTGTATGAATATACAGTGCCTATATGTCTAGTCTGCAACAGCGTTGTCAATGGGCAGGCCTGAGTTCCTCTAGGTTTAGATTTTGAAATGGTTGGAATTGCCTGATCAATTTATACAGCCTCTTACAGTAGATGCTTTTATTGTCAATGACTCGGGACCAGGTGGAATCAAGAGAGGATTAGAAGCATCCGTGGTAATATTTGATTACCTTATATACTTCAAATTCCGATAGGAGGTCAGAATTTACTTTGTTGGAAAAATGAACCGGCAGGGGAGAAGAGGGAAAGAAGAGAGAGAGAGGAAGAAAGAGGGAGAGGGAGAGGGGGAGGGATGCCAGCCGGCTGGGGCTTTCGCCGCCGGCTGCCGGCCGGGGCTCCCTCCCCGCCGGCGACGGGGAGGAGGAGGAGGGTGGAGGGTGGAGGGTGGAAGAGGGAAGGAGGAGGGAGGAAGGGTAGTTTAGGAAGAAAAAAAAAAATGTTGTCTTCTAGTGCGGTGAGGAGAGAAAAATTCGTGGTGCCAATAGCACGAGTCCCACATATAAAATTCGTTGCACAAACCCACATACAATTTGTCCCACATATAAAATTCGTTGAAATATCATCCTTAACCTTACTGGCATGTATTGTATCCTTGAGTCTCGTGGATGAAATATGAACAACTGGGCCTATGCTTAGAGGATCCAAACTGCTGCTATAATGGGTCCTAACCATTTTCAAAGCCTGATAAACAAGCAAATTTCTAATGGGCTGAATACTTGGTTGGTCTATCCCATGTTTTGTATCTAGGAAGCAAACAATTTATTTTATCTCTATGTTTGCATATTCCTCTCATGATGTAGTTATAGGTTTTATGACTTGAATGAAACAAGTAAATAGAACGAATTCAACTTCTTAACAAACCTTCAAATCAGTGTTAAAAACTATTTTTCTCTGTATAATTGCAACAACTTGCAGACCAAGTGCTACGGACAGTGAATTAAAAAGGAGGCAAAAGCTTTTGCTACAACCTTTACAATATCCAATCAGATTGAATCATGACGTTGTGACCGCTATAGAAAATCCTTCAAGTCCCTTATGTTACTACATATATTCTTTTTAGGTTGGTAGATGTCCATTACATTTTGGAATTAAATAAGACAAAATATCCAAAAAAGATATTAGTTATATTTGCTACTAATTTAAGAAGAGAGTTAAATCATACAGCGTTGAGTGTCAAAGTGCTACAGTTTGATTTCCCCTCTACAATTTCCTATTTCTGTTTTTTTTTTCAATCGGGCCAGGCCAGACTTTGGGCTCTTTACAACTGAGTCCAGGCCCGGCCCATCTATAAAACGGTCTGAAATAAAATGTCTGAGCCCGGCCTGAGTACTACAACAGAAGGCCCAAGCCCTGCCCAAATAGGGCTAGGCCAAGGCCAGGCCGGTCCAAGAGTACCCCTAAGATTTAGTACCTTTGCTGAGGTATACAGATGATAGAGGGGATTAAAGTTATCTCAAAGGGGCCAGCACTTTGAAAAACCACACCAACAACAGCATACTAACATGAATTGAATTTCGAGAATTCCTTAGCAATGTCTTCATACTAAAGAGACCAGTCTAGGAGCCTTTGGCCCTATGCCAAGGATTACACCCTACCGATTCTAGAGGGCGGGGCAAGGTCTAGTCTCTAGTGGTACATGTAATATCCCAAAACCAAGTGCACCAAGTAACCCTTATGTGAAAAGAGGACATGACAAGGAGGTTCCCTATAGATACACACAAGTTTACCTTTGTATTTACAAAAGGTATATATCATATGCCTATTCAACTATTTATTTCCTCTTCATGGGAAAGCACCTTTAATTTTCTTCGCCTTAGTTGAGCTTGGGCCTTCACTGGGTGGGCCTGCAACTACTATATGTTTTACTGGGCCGGTTGGACCTGGGCTCTATGGGTCCATGTTGGACCTGACAATCATTATCTGGCCCAGATTTGGTCTACATTAGATCTGGATAGAACACGGCCCATTCACATCTCTATTGAGCCCACTTGGATCAATAATAATCACAAACAATAAGAGACTGATTAAATCTTTTATGTGATTAGGTCCAATTGGAGGTGATCATCTACAAGCTTTTTTTTTTTTTTTGATCGGTAACGGTAAAATATATTAAAGACTTAAGAAAGGTACAGTAAAGAAGATGGAAATAAAAGACATGCGAAGGTATTAGAGCTAAATACCAACACAAAACAAGAAATTACAAAGGAGCAAGCAAAGCTACCTCTCTTTCTACCCCCAACTTAGCCAAAGCATCCGCCATGCCATTCCCCGACCGATGCACATGATGAAACTCAACATTCAAAGATGATGACCAAGTCTTGATTTCATTGAAAAGAAATTGGAATTTCCATGGACCCTTCTCCAAACAAGACATCCAAGAAATCGCATTTGAGGAATCGCTTTCCACCACTATGCTATGAAAATTATTTGAGACACAGATCCTTAGAGCTTCCAATATAGCTAACACTTCCGCTTCATTAGAATCTTTGATGCCTATATACTTTGAGAACATAAACAATACATCTCCCTTGTAGTTCCTCAAGATGCCACCTATACCTGCAGGTCCTGGTTTTCCTCTTGCCGCACCATCAACATTAAATTTAAGGACATTAGGAGAAGGAGGAGCCCAAGTGACTAAATGTTTCTTCTTAACACATCTGCTTCCCAAACAAGCTTCCCAATTGCTTAAGATATTATCCAAGGTCAAGTGCTCTAACTCTTTTCTTATACTTGCCCATTTAGCTATTTTGAGGATAATCATAAAAACAATATCCTCCATGTCTTTTGCCTTGCCATTGAAGATTCTATTGTTTCTTTCCTTCCAAATGGACCAAAGAATAGAGAAAGGAATCAACCTCCATAGGATTAATCCCACCCCTTTAAAAGGACACAACCTCCAAGCCTCCATCAAATCGCTTAAAGCCCTTGGCAAACACCATGAAATTCCACATTTTTGGAAAAAAGATTGCCAAATGCAAGAGGCAAACTCACAATGCAAGAACAAGTGAGTGATAGATTCTTCTTCCTTACCACATAAGACACAAGTGTCTGAAATGGCTTCAGACATTATCCTTTTTTTCCTTAGATTGTCTACTGTTGAAATCTTTCCTGCAACTGCCAACCAAAGGAAAACCTCAACCCTTGGTGGGGCCAAACCACACCACACTTGAGATAGATGAGAACGACTTCCCAAGACTATGGAAGAAACACCATAGAAAGATCCAACAGAGAAACTCCCCAAAGGACATGGCTTCCAAATGCGAATATCTTCCTCACCCCTGCAAATAAAGACGTTAGCAAGAATGCTTAACAATGACTCATACTCCGAAACCTCAAACTGGCGCAAACCTCTCCTAAAAGACACAAACCATGACACTTTTGAACCAACCCAAAAATAACAATCTTTGACAGATGACTCTTTATTACATACAACTCTAAACAATCTAGGAAAAAGAGACCAAAACTTCCCTATCCCAACCCAATCATCATACCAAAAACGAACATTCTTTCCCTCCCCAACTCTAAAGCCTACACTCTTATTGAAGACTTCCCCCCTAACATTGGACACCTCCCCGAAACAAGAAATAACTCTCCATAAACTTGACATCTTATACTTAGGGACACATTTAGGGGCCCACCCCCACTCATCCGCACCATACTTGGAAATAATAATCTTTTTCCAAAAAGCATCTTTTTCTACTCCAAACCTCCACCACCACTTAGCTAGCAAAGCCCAATTTTTAAGCTCCAGAATATTTCAGCCACACAGATTCAAGCTGGACATGCTGTTTAAAAACTCGGTCAGTCCTTCCGGTTGCCCAAACTGGGCCAAGATACTGAGCTTGCTATCAAACCAGTCTAGCGAGTTGAACGAGTCTGGCCTTTTGTGACTGAGTATTCTCAGCCAGACTCACCAACTTACCCAGCCTGGCTACCTTCCAACTCAAAATTTTTTCCTGATTTGGTTTCCAGTCCGGGCTTAAATCCAATTCAAGAGTCTGGTAAGGTTGTGTCAACTCAGACCGAGTAAGGTCCATTACCTGGGTCCTTTTTATATGCGAAAATCTTCAAAGTGGCATCTTTTTCAGGTGATTTTATTCATCCTACATTTCAACTTTCAAGTAGAAGAAAATTAAAAAAACCAACATCAAGATCTAAACTAACAAAATAAGTCTTTAAATTGATTGCTTATGTTTCATTAAGCATGAAATGGTAATGGCCATGAAGAACTACTGCATGTATGAATGAAACACTACAACTTCCCCAAAGGGATTACTGTGGAGCCAAGTTCGACATTTATGTAAGAGTAATACACAAATAAACAAAGAAACTCATTTGCTTAATGAAATCAAAACATAACATCGAACAAAAATAGGTGAAGGAACAATGGCGTTCATAAAAATATCAAATTTTTGTTCATTCAAAGGCATCCAAGCTTAACAAAGGAACAGAGCCCCAATATATTGTTGAAGACACAGATAGTTCGGTGATAGAGAAGCAACCTTTCATAACTACACTTGACTAATCCTTGTAATTCAAAAGTATTTAAAGAGGCACTGGTCACCTTGCTTATGATCTGTCCATATCATGGGATTCAAGAAATAGATTAAATTATGGTATTGGTGTTCACAAGGACAACAAAAGATAGTTTGGCTGAAAACTCCATCATGTGAGATGGCCTTTGTAATGTACCTAAATCTCTACAACCAAATCAATACTTCATGATAAAAGATTATTCATCCTAAATATTTCTTTATACTTATTGAAGCCAAGATCATGAAAGTAAACCATGGTGATGAAGAGCAAAAGCAAACCGTGGAGATAGAGAGCAGTTGACCCAATAACATGGATTTGACGTGATGTCAGATGACCCAAACATCTAAGGACACTCAATTGTTCAATTAGTATGCAAATTCTTGTATTTTTTTTTAAACAACAATCATGTATAAGCAACATTGCCCATTCATATATCAGGTAAGCCTAGCTCATAACCATAAATAACAATCCATTACTTATTACATCAACAAAAAAAACTCCAAGTGAACCAAGTACATTAATTAATTACATCAATCCCAATATAAACAAATAAAGTCTAAAATATAATTAACTTTAGTGTCTTAAATCCTCATAGATTAAACATCTTCATTTTGACCATCCAGAATGGCATCATTATAGTCATACTGTGGCACAAGTTCGTAGTCCTCATCACCCGCAATCCCAGTATCTTGCAAATCCTCACCCTTCTGCATGTGGTGGTGGAATATAATGAGCACAATGGTACTCCGCAAGATACCAATTACTAACAATAATACATATCATAAAAAGGAATAAGATAATAATGATAATGCACATATGATATGAAATAAATGACATGACACTATTATAATGAAAACTTTGCATAAAATTAACGTTTTGGGCACTAACATTTCTTGTCATGTCATACAACATTAGTCACTTCCCAATAAGGACTTAGGGTCCCCAACTCTACACTTGAACCACTCATCAAGAATAATGTGCCAAAACACTATACTTAGCATTATTACCTGCCACTTAGCCATTTAAACACTTTGGGACCCTCCCTTTCATATTGGTCAACCACTCACTTTAAAATTATTATAAAAACATCCATCCCTCCACTAAGTTGGGTCTTCGTGTCACTGACCAGTCCAACAGTGCACCCATCTATGAAGCTTGGAAAGTACTTCAGGCCAGGAAGGATGTCTTGGAATTTAACCCTTTCAAGACAAGGGTCAAGCGCGCGCACACCCGCACACACAATGGTGGAGAGGAAAGGTTCCTAACTAAATAAAAAGCCCAACTCATCTCTCCCTTAACTATGAAAACTAGTTTAAAATCAATCATTTGATTGGATCAAAACCTATCACATCGCTCCATTTAAATCCTCCAAAGATCCTAGCCCTAGATTAGTCTCCCTAGATCCCAGACTATCTCCATCTAAAACCAATCAAGGGGTGCCGACTTGGAGAGAAAATCTCCATCTCTCAATCACAACTAGGTCAAACCAATTAGAGATAAACTAATGGCCCAAATTTCTAATTAGATTAATGATTAGTAATTAGTTAGTATGGTTACTAATTAATTGAAGTTTAAAATTCAAAATAAAATGGAAACTAAAGAGGAGGGAAAGATGCCCCATCACCCTCCACTTGGCACAAGTCCAAGTGGGGCCCTGAACACACCCTCCAGATAGACTTTTCATCATTAGCATTTATCATTTTTTAAAACAATATGTGAGGGCCCACTAAATTAAATTAAAGCATTAATTATAGAATTCTCCAATCCAATTAAAATAGCACTTTACTTAGCAACATGTGAATGGATAATAATTCATGAAAATGAAAAAAAAAAAAGAGATGCGCCGACAACTAAATAAAATGCATCAAAGCATAATTCAACGAATGCAAACAATAATTTAAATACTTCTAATAATAATAATTATGTTTCTAATAAAATAATTACCATGAGATAAAATGAGGAAAAGCACCCTAGTCGAAAAATCATCTTACCCCATCCTAACTTTATAAATCTATGCCCGAACACTGTTGTTAGACCTGGATATTCATGCCCAAGTACATGATATATGATCTATATAATATTATATATAGGGAAATACAAGTAATACTATTAAATTATTTTCCTATTCCTAATAAAATGTCAAACTAAAGAGATTGAATCTCCTAACCTTTTTGCCTCTATATTTCTTCATGCATTATAATTTTTTTACAAGGGCACTATTGAAAATTATAATCATACCTAATTAAGTCTCTTGACTCATGTGCAAGCAGCTTTATTTTATTTCGCAAGTATCTTTGTCTGCTCTTTTCTTCCTACCTACAATTACAATTACAAACAAGAGTTGCATTAGAAATAAATAATAGATTTTATTTTAGAAAAAAAGACAACAAGTAGGAAGGCTAACCATTATTAATCTCTTGCGATAAGATCACGCCCCATTAATCCTGATAAGAGGGATGTGTTGGATCTTGTCCCAGTCCTCACCTGTGTTTTTCGTACATCGAATCTCTAATGTAGGACATCTAAGAATTCTCAGCTCTTTGAGTGCAGAGAGGCGTTGTAGCTCTCTTGGCAAGGACGCCATCTCAGGACAACCAATAATACCTAGTTGTCGAAGAGATGTGAGATTCCCGATCCCCTCTGGTAAACTCTTCAAACCATGACACTGCTTTAAACAGAGACCTTGGAGGCTGGTAAGGAAAGATAATTCATGTGCCACGTGTGCAAACTCATTGCTGTCATCTATTCTCATAGTCTTAAGGGAACTGAGGTAACGAAGCCCTAGGCCTGAAAAGATTACTTTGTCGCAAGACGTAATATACAACTCTTGAAGAGAGCTCTGGCTTCTGATCTGATCTTCATCGGCAAAAGACGATTGGTTACAATATTGTTGGTGCATAGACTCAAATGATTTCAGATTTTCGAGGCTTTGCGTCATCCCTTGGTCAACATTCAAATCTTTGATATATGGAAAAATTTCCATTGTAGTTAGCATGGGACAATTCGAAATTTCCAATTTGACAAGGCTAGGGAATGCACTCTCGCCCTTCCATTCTAACCCTGACCATGTCTTCAATTTTTCCATATGAAAAATTTTAAGTTCTTTTAATGATGGAAATCCTCCCGATAATTCATTGCCGTAGAACTCGTTACCAATGCACTCCACATTCTTCAATCCATCAATTCTAAGGACTTTGAGAAAAGGCAATTCGCCAAGTGGTGGCAAGTGGTTCAATTTTTGCATATTTGTAATCGTAAGTTCTTCTAATGATGGAAATCCTCCCGATACGTCATTGCCGAAGAACTCGTTACCAATGCACTCCACATTGTTCAATCTATCAATTGCAAGGACTTTGAGAAAGGGCAATTCGCCAAGTGGTGGCAAGTGGTTACATCTCCAACACCCTGATAATGTGATTTGAACTAATTCAGTGAGAGTGGTGTCCATCATCCAACTCGGAAAGTTGAGGCCCCTGTAGTGAAATATTCCCAACTTCTTCAGACTTCGATGTGGTTGGAGGCCCTGAAGTACCTTCTTTTCAAGCACTTCAATTTCTCTATCTTCTTCCAAATCACCAAGTTCCACATTCATAGAATCCTCCCGCATTAGATCAAGAGAAGTAAGATTTGGTTTGTTGATGAGAGTATCCCGTGGAACATCCATAGCATCTGTTATATTCTTAAGGAGTTGGATTTTTAGAAGTCCTCTAAGGTTCAAACCTTGTAACTCTCCTATGCCACTGCATGCAATCTCATTGGTCTTACCCGCAATGAAATTGCTTAATTCTTGGAGGCAGCTCAATTGCCCCATATTTTGGGGCATGTGAGTTAATTTATGACAACCAGTTATATCCAAACATCTGAGGTTAGTCAATTTGCTCATCTCTTTGGGTAACTCACAAAGTTCTCTACAATGAAATAGTATCAAAGTTTGTAAATAGCAGAGGCTAGTCAACGATTCAGGTAACATTTCAATCGAAGTGAATGAGAGGTTGAGGTACCTTAGATGTTGGAGATTGCCCAGGGAAGTAAACAACTGCTTCTCAACTTTCTGTTTATCTCGTTGCCTGATGAAATCCAGTGCTCTCAAATATATAAAAAGCCCTACATCACAAGGAAATTGGAAGTCGGCTTGTTTTAACATGACATATGTCCGTAGCATTTGAGCTTTGGGTAAGGAGGCAGCCAGAATTCCCAATCCATTAGAAGAGACATGACGTATCCTTGGAGAAATGTCTTTTGACTTGCCATTGAGTACCACACGATATTCATTTTCCATTACAGAATGTGCTAGATCATGCATCAGGTCGTGCATCCGAAATGTTGTCCGATTAGGTATGGACACAAAATTATGGCGTCTTGGAAATGTTGCATTTACATTGACGTCTTGGAAAAAAGACCTCATTACCAACTCATCGAAAATGTCGTCCCCAATGTCTTCCAACTCCATTCCTCTTTTGGTAGGAACAAAACCTTGAGCCATCCACAACTTGATCACCAGTTCCTTTTCAATTACATAGTCTTGTGGGAAGATTGCACAAAAGGCAAAGCATTGCTTCAGATGGGGCTTTAAATGGTTATAGCTCAACCTCAAAGCAGGTAATATTCCATTCTCATTTTCATCATCTAAGTTCCACATTTCACTATCTTTGACAGACTGCCATTTGCGTTGGCTTCTCTCGGAACACAAAAGGCCTCCTAGTGTTGTCACTGCAAGCGGAATTCCCCTGCATTTCTTCACAATATCTCTTCCAATTGGTGCCAAGTTTGGATGCGCTGCTTTTTCTGTTGGATTTCCAAATGCTCTTTGACAGAACAGAGACCAGCAACCATCTTCTGACAAAGGCTTCAAAATGTATGGCTGAATTTTGCTCATGATGGATGCAACCTTTTGACTGCGTGTGGTTACGACAATTCTACTTCCTCTTCCGCCACATAACAACAGATCTCTCAACCTATACCAGTTCTCAGGTTTTTCATTCCAAACATCATCCAAAACGAGCAAGAATCTCTTCCCACCCAATGCTTCTCGGAGGCGGCTCTGCAATTCCTCTAGATCTGAGAGGTTACGACGATCATTAGTTGCACGTTCAAGAAGTTTATTTCCAAGCCTTTTAATATCAAAATTATCAGGCTCCAAATTATCAGACACGCAAATCCACATTTTGGGCTGGAAATGGTTTTGCACAGCATCATCATTGAAGACCGACTGAGCGAGTGTGGTTTTGCCAAGGCCTCCCATGCCCACGATAGGAATAACTGAGACACTCTCATCATCTTCAACTCCCTCACCCACTTGAGGTCGAGGTGGCAACAACAAAGTCACTATCTCCTCTTTTTCTCGTTTTCTTCCAATTACTTGAGATTTGTGTACGAATGAGTGAGTCTCCCTCAGCTCCATAAATGCAATCTCGAATTTGGTCACTTTCTCCTTCAGCTGAAATGTATCACACTCTGCTTTAATAGCTTCGAGTCTCTCGCTTACCTCTTTTAGTTTCGTGCGCAATATATTTGGGGAGACAACTGGGGAGAGAAGTACTGAAGTAACGACCTTGCGTACCTTGTTCGTCATGGTATCTCGAACCGGCTTGCTGTTTGCAGCCTCTTCACTCCGTCTTCGATCCGCGATCTCATACTCTTCCAATAAGTCCTGAGCATCATAAGAAGCATCTTTGAGATTTTCCAGCAATTCCATCAACTTGGGATCCTTGATGGGGCTTCCCTCTGCTATTACAATGAAATCATTGATGTTCACCAGGGAATCCTTAATCTTCACCAGATGATTTTCAGCACCGAGGAAAAGATCGACACCAATTTGCAAGCAGGACTTCACCGCATCCAGTGCTAACTGAACTGTGTACTGGATAGCCGTGTCTTTTATCAGCTGTAGCGCCATGTTCTCTCGTTCGTCTTCTTGATTTTTTTTTTTTGCTTTCTGTTCTCTGCAACTGGAATATAAGAAAGGGGAGGCCGAGTAAAGAAAGACTTATTTTAAGTCAACATTAAGCCCAAGACAAAGGCTTGCGACAGTAAGTAAAAAAGAAATGGTCAAAAAAGATAAAGCTACTTTTACTTTAATTCTATGGCTTCCACTCACGATAAATTCGCGAGGCTCCGCTGTCGGTAGGGATTTAAATGGGTAATTTGTCTGATTACTCGGAGGTTTCAACCTCGGATCCGTGGACTCAAGATCCGATATATTACTTTCATTTTTGAAAATTTTTTCTAAAAATCATATTTACTTGAAACAAGTAGGTAAAAACGGTTCATCCCACAGGGGATCTATTTTATAATTAATGATGATTATTCTCGAAAAATGGAAAGTGCTACTTTTATATTCTAAAATGACCTTTTGATTTTTATTTTTTATTACTGCATTATGGAGTATGACATGTACTCCACCCACTACTTTGCTCTTTAAATATTTGTTTATTAGAGAAACGAAAAAATCATTATTTTATGGCCGACAAGATAAGTTTTTTTAGTGATCCTTGCATTTTAGCCCTTCAAGGTACCTAGTCAAATCTCAACCGTCCAAGAACTAACACTGTCCATTGACCAATCTAACTATACATTCACAATTATTGCCATGTTATATAATCAACAGCTAGCAAGTACATTGATCTAAACCATTTATTATATATGGTCATTGCCACCCCTTTTGATCCTCCGCTGGTTCCACCAGTGATTAGAAGAGTTCTAATCGAATCAGACAAGGGAGTGGCCATGACTCAGTACAGAACTAGCCTGAAGCTTATCAAAATTTATAAAGATCACTTTTGGGGCCTAATTCCGAACCATGGATCCATCCCACGGGGCACACAAAGCTTGTCCTCTATGACACTATGACTCGCTCTCTCTAACCTAAATTTCTAATATCTCTAGCAACTGTAGCCATTTGTCCCTCTCCCTCTCCATCTCTTCTAAAAAAAAAGTTAAGCCATATGCGTTGAATTCTATTAGCCATATGCCTTGAATTCTATGGTTGGTCTGTACTGACTGATGAAAAGTTTTTATGCCATCTGCCTTGCATTTTATTGTGGGTCTGTACTGATCGATGAGAAAAAAATTTATAAGCCATATGCCTTGGATTCTACTGTTGGACGGTACTGATTGATGTTACAGCTGATGACTACCGAGTCCCGATGCCTTGCTGGATTAGGCATAGCATGTGATACACGACACCACGGACGAATACGGGTTGTCAATCAAGGTAGCTTTCTTCAACTATCTGTTTTTTTAACCTTTTAACTATTAGATTATTGCAGTCGAAAGACCCAAGTACTGAAGGCCCACACCCATAGAAATTTGTGTAACCAAGCATGGACCATCCATACCGTCTATTATGGGTCCATAAGATGATTCTATTCATGAAACCATACATAGAACAAAGCCCAGCCTGTTCAACTATGGGGCCGCAAAATAGGCTCAAATTATTTCAAATGGTCTAAAAGCCGTGCCCAAACCCAGCCTAATGTGTTGGTTATGGGACACAGATTAAAGTGTTTAGGGTCCCTAGAATGTCGAGAAAACAGGTAAAAGTTCAAGCCCCTGTCCCAAAAAAAAAAAAAAAGAGATTGGGTTAAGAGGAATTTACCCATAAAATTCCTCTACGACCGCATACGTCCCAGCGGGACCCAAATTATTATTCGATACGGGAGAGATCCTCGTATGGGCTTTTCTTTTTTTTTTTTTCGTTTTGTAATATGGTCGATATCGAGTATAGTCGATATCGACCATTTTGCGGGAACCCAAAAAGAAAGTGGGTTTTTCAGGAGGAAGAAGATGGGAGGGGAGGAGGAGGGAGAAAAGTGGTCGATATCGACCATAAAACTGTCCTCTTTAATTGTCGATATCGACAACATAACTGAAACACAAAAAATACAGTCATTGTTAGTATCGACCACTTTTATTGTCAATATCGACAACATAACTGAAACACAAAAAATACAGTCATTGTCAGTATCGACCATTTTTATTGTCGATATCGACCACTTTAAAACAAAAACGAACAAAAGGATGATGGCACAGATCAGTGCTCCGTTTGGAGATACAAAACCTGTAAATTACTGAAGCAGACCATTACATAAACCTCCTTTCTTCATACTTAGGACTGGTGAAGAGTGTCACATGACTGAAGCCAAATATTGTACTACACTTTCTCATTAAACCAATAGACCGATGTTAAAATATAAATTACAAAATAGGAAACCAGCTCACAAGAAATTGAGCTCCTTGTTTTTATATAAAGTTAACTGCAAAATGATTAGAATTAAATGAAATGGTTAAGAGTATGTCTAATGTAAAGCCATTACACAATTTACAACAAGCAGTCCACTTTCATATTCAACTATAACTGGCATCATCCTTTCTCTTCTCATGTTGGCAAATCAACCCAATGCACCTCTCTCCATCCCCTCACTTTGCCCCAACTTGCAGAGCACTAACAACAGTAATCGAATTCGGGGCAATTCCCTTCTCAATCATCTCACTAAAAAGACCAAGAGCTTCAATTGCATTCTCATTTTGCAAATATCCAGCAATCAAAGAGCTCCAAGAAACCACATCTTTCTTCGACTATCTATCAAACAGATTCATCGCGTTATCCATGTGACCCACTTTGGCATAAAAATTCAAGAGAGAATTAGCAAGAGACATGTCATGTTCAAATCATCTCCCAACCACAAACCCATGACAACACCTTCCAGACCCAAGATCCCCACATTGCGCGTTGGTCGAAACTGCACTAACAAACGTCCACAGAATAACATCCGGTTGAGGAAATTCATCAAACACTTTACGTGCATCACCCATTTCTCGCCAAATTCTTCCTTCTAAAATCAGAAGAGGCCACATGAGGATGAGACCGCCTAGGCGGAGAGAGGTCCGACGAGTCACCTCTCACTGAATTCTTCCTCTCCAAATCGAGTTTCACCGTAGACAAACGGTTACGCCGAGGAGGAGAGAGGTCGGGCGAGAAAACTCTCTCTGAATTCTTCCTCTCCAAATCCAATGATCCCCTCAAAGGACGGTTACGCCAAGGAGGAGAAAGGTCCGGCGACTTGGGTCTCCCCAAATTCCTCCGTTCATGATCCAACGTAGAAGTCGAGGAGGAGGATGAGAGAGGTCCGGCGAATCATGTCTTCCTGAATTCTTCATCTTCAAATCAAATGACTCCACCCCAGAATGCGACAGTCGGGGCGGCGACAAATCCCGATCTGGGGTCAGGGTGAGGGTATCTTCCGAATTAGGATTGGGTTTTGGAATTTTGCTGATCGAGGGCCTTGATTCAGCATGCTCAGGTGAAGGAGTATCAAACCGGGCTCTCCATTTTCGTGAGGGAGACATGCCAGAAACTCCATTTCCAGAATCCAAAAGCTTGGGATTTTCAGAGATCGAAACCCAACCGCTCCCATCGTCTGAAATTGTTAGGTAAGGCCGTCGAGATCGGATCTCCTCAAGCCTCTTCATCCTTTTAACCTCGACATCTTCGTCGATTTGGGGTTTATCCTCATCTTTAAAAAAACAAATTTTACAAAATATGAGACTAGGGTTTTGAAATGGGGAACATTTAGATTTGGGGAAATTACAAAAGTTGTAGCACCTAACCTGAAGAATCGTGGACTTCATCTTCTTCTTCGAGATACTGGGGTTTCTGCCAGACACCTCCCATCTTCTTCATCCTGAAAAACCTAATTTTTATTTGGGTTCCCGCAGAATGGTCGGGCCGGGCGGGGTGGGGATGGGTCTGTCTCTTGCCCTGCCCCGCCCCATGCCTATATACATATATTTTAGATTTCTTTTATCATATTGCTAATATGATCCACATGCTTGAGAAGTCAAAGGGGCTAAGGTTGTTTGACACTACAATAACCATATCCACATATTGATAGGTCCTTTCTCTCATCTTTTTTTTTTTTTTTTGAGTGATTTGCAACATGCAAATAAATTGCAAACCCACGATTATCTCTTTATTAGTGAGTGGAGTTCAACACCAGAAATGAAGTGAAACCATGTATTGATGGAGTTCATGATATTTTAGAGAGATATTGTCCTTTTTTTATAAAGAATGTCTGAAAGCATATATGATATTTTCAAGTGTATGTTATATATTTGTGGCCTTCAAGGGCTTAGAGAAAGTCTTATAAGAATAAATCTCACTTTAAATAGGGGCTTGAGTTTCGGGCAAATGAGTCAGCATGGTTGAGGGTTTTTTTTTATAAATATTATTAAAGGCACGGAGACAACATAGATGAATCATTCATGTGCTTTTTACCATGTAAAATAAATGAATTTACCTTTTCTTTGAAGTCAATCCAAAATTTAATTTATTTTGACTAGAAATAAAATTTCTGAAGTTAACCAAAATTTCCTTATTTGGGTCTTGATTTAGAATGGAGAAAACGAATATATGTAGCCGACACCGTCAAAGCTGGGAGCCTTGGACAAGACTTTGATGATGATGATTTCAATATAGTATGTACTTTCTTTACAAGAATGATGATGAGGGTTAGCTAACCATATGGCATCATGATGAGAAAGGTTGGCCCGCTATAGGAGGCTCATGAATTGAGAGCTATACAATAAATAATTTTTAATATTCATATGATAAGAAGTTCATATATATGTTTTTAGATTTTTTTCTACATTTCAAGAATTTTATAAATTTGAATTACAAATTGTGTAATTTTCCTATACAATCTCCTTTTAAATAAATAACCATGGCATCGGGGCATGTCGGGGCGGAGACGGGGTATTTAACATACCCCGAATGCAGGGACGGGACGTATCCTATGAGGTGCGGGGCGGGGATGGGGCAACCCAATTCCGCCTCCGATCCGCTGTTGATGTCCCTACATAAATATATATATATATATATATATGATGCCATTCGTTGCACAGAGTGAGGTTTGACCAACCTGCTAACTTGTAGGGTCCACAGAGGGACCCACATGTACAAATCTAAACCGTTGAAAAATAAACCACTCCTCTTGTATGGGCCCTGGTGAAGTTTGACTTTGGTAAGAGATGGACCCACTCTCAGATTCCCTCTCATTTTACTTGAGGCCGTCTGCTTACTTAATAGTGAATTCCTGGGATTTCATGATAAGTAGGAGTGTAGGACTCATCAAAGGTGTAGTATTAAAGATACGGCCCTGCTACACGGCCCGATGGGGAGCCCGAGCTGTGGCACGGCTCCCCGGGGAGCCGTGCCACAGCTCGGGCTCTCCATCGGGCCATTCAGATTTTCCCTTAAAGATATGTGAAAGAGCATTGCTACATGGCCTGATGTTCATGCCACTTTTCAGGCCTCACATCAGGCCATTTAGATTTTTTGTATGTGAAATGGAGGGAGAATGGTTTAAAGTATCGTCGGATTCAAACTGGTATCTGTGTGGACCAATACCAAGTATTTGTGCAGCCGTGCTACACGGCCCGAAAATTCAGCCCGGGCCGTGGCATGGCCCCCCTGGGGACCGTGCCACGGCCCGAGCTGGGTTTTGGGCCGTGTGGACTTAGACACTAGTATCGGTGTCTTATTGGTCCTAATCGCCAAAATAACGGTTAAATATCGGCCCTAACAATATCCGTCGTTACAGCTAACATTTTTAAAATATCGGTGTAAAAATAAAAAGAAAAGGAAAAGAGACAGAAGGAGGGAGGAAGGATAAACAAATAGCAGAAATTTATATTTATTGCAAGCCATTAAGAGGGGAAAAAAAAAAGAAAAAAGCAATTGACATTATAGAAGCACTGTTGCAGAGAAAATAACGAAAAAATAAAAATAAAAAGAGAAAGACAAGAGAAACAAAGAGAGGAGGAGGAGGAGGAGGAGAGGCACTTGACCGGAGCTCACCTCCACCGATGCTCCCTGCAAGTGCGTGGCCGCGCACCATCCTCGCCGGAGCTTTTCCCCTCGATGTCGGTCTTCCTTTGCTTTTCCTCTCTCCCTCCCTCTCCCTTCTCCTCTTATTTCCTTTTCTTCTTCCTCTCCTCTCTCCTTCTTTCTTTCCCGCTTTTATGTTTCCTTTTACCCCCTTTTCTATTTCGGTACAAGAGAACAGGTGGGAAATGAGAATTTGGGAACTTTACTAATCGAGTTGAGTGAAGTAAATATTATTTTGAAAAAAGAATAAAATATAAATGAGTTATGATAATATTTTATTTTTAGTTATTTGTTATGGATTTTTTTTTATTTTTTTATAGAAAAGGGGATTTTTTTATCTTTTAGTGGAAAAGGGGATTGCTTTTTTACTTTTTTTTTAATAAATCTGGCGAAAATTTTGAATTAACGTCCTTTTGATGTAATTTTTTTATTTTTTAGAAATGGTGGCTTTACTTTACTTAACTCTATTAATAGAGTTGCCAAATAAGGCTAGCTTTCATGTCGATTGTGGGTAAGTTTCTTTTTTTTTCCTTTCTTTTGGTAAGAACTAGCAAAATCCCGTGGATAACCACGAAACCACCAAATGCACAGACTGATATGAATTATTTTTAATAAATTTATTAATTAGTAAACTTGTGAGTCCTTTTTTTTTGTTGCTAATTTGATCTTTATATTTTTTTTTCCAAATGTTTTATTCTTTAGGTGAGGCATGAATTGATTAAGAAAGATCAAATGATCATAGACCTAACAAATTGACCTAATATATTTAAGTGGGACCAAGATGAATGGGGTCCATCATCTCTATTCTAACCGTTCATAAAATCATATGATGCGGGCTGGGACCAATTAATTAATTGATAAAGATCAAATGATCATAGACCTCTCAAATTGACCAAACCTAACCTATTTAAGTGGGACCCCCAAGATGAATGGGTCCACCATCTATATTCTAACCATCCATAAAACCATATTATGAGGGATGGGACCCATGAATTGATTTAAAAAGATCAAATGATCAAATGATCGTAGACCTAACAAATTGACCTAATATATTTAAGTGGGACCCAGATGAATGAGGTCCACCATCTTTATTCTAATCGTTCATAGAATCAAATGAAGTGGGCCGGGACCCATTAATCGATTGATAAAGATCAAATGATCAAATGATCATAGACCTCTCAAATTGACCAAACCTAGCCTATTTAAGTGGGACCCCCAAGATAAATGGGGTCCGCCATCTATATTCTAACCGTCCATAAAAACATATGATGCGGGCTGGGACCCATGAATTGCTTGATAAAGATCAAATGATCATAAACCTCACAAATTGACCAAACTAACCTATTTAAGTGGAACCCCCCAGATGAATGGAGTCCACCATCTCTATTCTAACCGTCCATAAAACCATAATATGCGGGATGGGACCCATGGATTGATTAAGAAAGATCAAATGATCGTAGACCTAACAAATTGACCATATCCACCATCTCTATTCTAACCGTCCATAAAACCATAATATGCGGGATGGGACCCATGGATTGATTAAGAAAGATCAAATGATCAAATGATCGTAGACCTAACAAATTGACCATATATTTTTAAGTGGGACTCAGATGAATGGGGTCCACCATCTTTATTCTAACCGTTCATAAAATCAAATGATGCGGGCCGGGACCCATGAATTTATTGATAAAGATCAAATGATCATAGACCTCTCAAATTGACTAAACCTGACCTATTTAAGTGGGACCCCAGATGAATGGGGTCCACCATCTATATTCTAACCGTCCATAAAATCATATTATGCGGGATGGGACCCATGAATTGATTTAAAAAGATCAAATGATCAAATGATCGTAGACCTAACAAATTGACCAAATATTTTTAAGTGGGACCCAGTTGAATGGGGTCCGCCATCTTTATTCTAACCGTCCATAAAATCAAATGATGCGGGCCGGGACCCATGAATTGATTGATAAAGATCAAATGATCAAATGATCATAGACCTCTCAAATTGACCAAACCTAACCTATTTAAGTGGGAACCCCAAGATGAATGGGGTCCACCATCTATATTCTAATTGTCCATGAAATAATTTGATGCGGGCTGGGACCCATGAATTGCTTGATAAAGATCAAATGATTAAATGATCATAGACCTCACAAATTGACCCAACATAACCTATTTAAGTGGGACCCCTAAGATGAATGGGGTCCACCATCTTTATTATAACCGTCCATAAAACTATATTATGCGGGATATGACCCATGAATTTATTTAAAAAGATCAAAGGATCAAATAATCGTAGACCTAACAAATTGATCAAATATGTTTAAGTGAGACCCAGATAAATGGGGTCCACCATCTCTATTCTAACCGTCCATAAAATCATATGATGTGGGCCGGGACCCATGAATTGATTGAAAAAGATCAAATGATCATAGACTTCATAAATTGACCAAACCTAATTTATTTAAGTGGGGTCCCACAGATGAATGGAGTCCACCATCTATATTCTAACCATTCATGAAACCATATGATGCGGGCTGGGACCCATGAATTGCTTGATAAAGGTCAAAGGATCAAATGATCATAGACCTCACAAATTGACCAAACCTAACATATTTAAGTGGAACCCTCCAAATGAATGGGGTCCACCATCTCTATTCTAATCGTCCATAAAATCATATTATGTGGGATGAGACCCACGAATCGATTAAGAAAGATCAAAGGATCAAATGATCATAGACCTAACAAATTGACCAAATATTTTTAAGTTGGACCCAGATGAATGGAGTCCACCATCTTTATTCTAACCGTCCATAAAATCAAATGATGCGGGCCGGGACCCATGAATTGATTGATAAAGATCAAATGATCATAGACCTCTCAAATTGACCAAACCTAACCTATTTAAGTGGGACCCACAAGATGAATGGGGTCCACCATCTATATTCTAACCATCCATGAAATAATATGATGCGGGATGGACCCATGAATTGCTTGATAAAGATCAAATGATCAAATAATCATAGACCTCACAAATTAACCAAACATAACCTTTTTAAGTGGAACCCCCCCAGATGAATGGGGCCTACCATCTCTATTCTAACCGTCCAAAAAAGCATATTATGCGGGATGGGACCCATGAATTGATTTAAAAAGATCAAAGGATCAAATGATCGTAGACCTAAAAAATTGACCAAATATTTTTAAGTGGGACCCAGATGAATGGGGTCCACCATCTTTATTCTAACCGTCCATAAAATCAAATGATGCGGGCCGGGACCCATGAATTGATTGATAAAATAATTTTAATCAAATCACGAGGGTGTGACATAAATGTCTTGCTAGATGTGTAGATGATATCCAAATGGATAAAAAACAGAGATCTCCCCTGAATCACAATGGATCCATGTAGGTTTGCACCCATTCTGACCAATTGAGCCCACAATCGACCACTCTATTTGTTTTTTTTTTTAAGCCATTAAAATTTGTGGGTTCCTGTTGAATTGGTTAGGATGATCAGTGGGTCCCAACCTTGACAGTGATGTAGGCCCCAAGTGGGCCCCACAGAGAGCACAGATTTCTTCTATGGAATTAAGGATTATATTTCAATCCTTTACAATTTGGGATTTTCCTCTTCCCCATTTTGTGTGGTTGTCTTGGAAGTGAAATTTTAGATGGAGAATGAGAGATTTTAGGGATTGCATTAGCATGGAGAAGGAGAGATTTTAGGGAGGGAGAGATGGAGAAATTTTAGATGGAAAATGAGAGATTAGCAGAATACCATTTTAGGCTGGCTGCTGCCACGTGTCTATCTCCAAGACATGCCAAGTGTCCTCCTCCAGGAAGTGTATACATCCCTTTAGTAATATAGATTGGGTAAGTTGGATTAGATGAGTGACTCTCAAGCTGGGTCTTTGTCCATCTGTCAACACTTTTAGTTGTTTAGATTTTTAATAAATGGACCTTGATCAGATTTTCCATCAATCTATTAATCCAATGGTGGAGAAGATTCAGAATAAAGTAAAATCTTAGGAAACCCCATTCTATTAGATGTTATTTTATTGAACTGTTTGAATATCAATAGTGCTTCATAAAACTATTCTAAATATATGCCCCTTATTAAATGGGCCCTCAAAAAGTTTTAGTCAAATTAAAGTTAAGCTATTATTTCATTAATCACCTAAAAAATGTGTGCGTATAATCTTAAGAAAAGCTCAACTGTATAGTGGTCATCCAAAAGTGGTACTAGTTCTAGTGGAATTACGGTCTTGTCAAATTAGTAGTTATTTTATGGTTTGGATTTTAAATATCAACTACTACATTGATTAATTTATAAAACTATATTGTTGGGACCAAAGATTACACACTAAATTTAATATAGTTGATTTTTAAAAATCAAGCAGCGATATAGGATGTCATGACTTAAGGGGACCGATATTTTGGTTTATTGTTGTTAATAATGGAAAAAAATATTATTTCCTAATATTTTTTAATATTTTAGATTTTTTGGATGTTTTTTCATTTATCAGACCAATAACCCCGACCGATACTGGAACCGTATCGGTTTTTTGGCCCAACCTATACTGCGATTTTAAACTATGGGAGGGTGTAAAGTAGAGAAATATATGGGACTATCATTTTACATGTAATTAAGTAGGTTATGTCTAATTATGACTTGATTGTTATACTTTATTTTTGCGGGTGGAGTTGAAGGGATGTTGGCTCTCTTCGAAATGAAAAAAAACAAAAGAAAAGGGTTATTCCAATGCCTGATCGAATTTTGTTGGGCTCAAAAGGTGTTGCAAACATTAAATGGGGGAGAAGAGTGGCCTTTGAGCTCAATAATTATAGATGTTGTGGGAGTCTCGCTAATTTTAATTAGGGGCTTTTGGCGGTAGGTCCCTCATCATTTCCATTTAAAGCTTAAGGTCCACGGACTTTTTTCGTAGCGGTGGAAGTCCTTTCATGAAAACGACCTTATGAAAAAGATAAAAATGCCCCCGGACACGTCAGCATAAAGGATAGCTTCGTTTAAAACCGCTTCAAAACAATTCAGCGAAGCATAAACCATTCATCAGAAACCGAAAGCGAAAGCGAAAGCGAAATCGAAATAAAAAGCGAAGACGAAGACGAAAAACCTAGAAGCAAAATCAACTAATTGAAGACCTCGATCATCTGATTTGTCTTCACTTTAAGATCAGATAAAATACTTCTTCCATTCCAAAAACGAAGTCGTAAAAGATAATTTCATCTGAAAAAAACTAAGAACCTAAAAGGGTCTTTGATTTCATTCTTATCTGATTTTATCTATACTTTATGCTCAACTCTATGTAGATAATGGCTAGAACAAAGTCATCGATTACCTCAAGTCAAGACAAAAAGCAAGCGAAAGATCAAGAGAAAAGCAAAGCAAAAGTGCAACCAAAGCAAGAGCAAGGTCAATCATAAACAGAGAGGGTTTCTTGAGTTTTAAAATCATTTTATCTTACTTTTAACTGTGTTGTCTTAGTCTGATATCAATTAAAAACGACTTTAAATGATTTTATCTGTACAATACATGATTTTATCTGAATTTTAATTGCTATCAATGAAGGTTAAACAGGGTTAGGGTTCCAAGCGAAAATATCTTACTGTAACACGATTTACTCTGATTTTCGTCTCAATGTATATGATATTCTTATAAAATGCTATGAGAATAATTTGAAATGTATTTAACTTGGTTTTCAAAGATATTATCTGTGTTTTAGTTCAATTTATCTGAGTTTTTATATAGGTTATCTGACTTTGGAATGAAGTTATCTGACTTAGCAATGTATCTGTATGAGATTCTCTGTGTTTTAGTTCAATTTATCTGAGTTTTTGTATAGGTTATCTGACTTTGTAATGAAGTTATCTGACTTAGCAATGTATCTGTATGAGATTATCTGTGTTTTATGTCAATTTATTTGAGTTTTTGTATTGGTTATCTGACTTTGGAATGAAGTTATCTGACTTTGCAATGTATCTGTATGGGATTCTCTGTGTTTTATGTCAATTTATCTGAGTTTTTGTATAGCTTATCTGACTTAGCAATGAACTTATCTGACTTAGCAATGTATCTGTATGTGATTATCTGTATTTTAGGTCAATTTATCTGAGTTTTGTATAGGTTATCTAACTTTGGAATGAAGTTTTCTGACTTATCTCTGTATCTGTATGGGATTATATGTGTTTTAGGTCAATTTATATGAGTTTTTGTATAGGTTATCTGACTTATCAATGAACTTATCTGACTTTGCAATGTATCTGTATGAGATTATCTGTGTTTTAGGTCAATTTATCTGACTTTGGAATGAAGTTATCTGACTTATCTCTGTATCTGTATGGGATTATCTGTGTTTTACGTCAATTTATCTGAGTTTGCTGTCAATTAATCTGAGTGTGACTTGTATTTATCTGAATTTGAAATTAATTTATCTAAGCTTGCTGTGCATTTATATAAATTTGATATTAATTTTTTTAAACTTTGATGAGAGTTTATATGAATCTAGGTTTGGTTTGAATAGATTTGGCTTGATTTATATTAATTTTGTATAAAATTATCTGTGTACATGTACACCAACAGCTGAAAGCAATCAAAATATAAAGAATTACACAAAGAAGAATCACCATAAGCAAAGCCACACTGGCAATTTAGATCAAACTTGGTATCAATAGTGAGGCTATTTGACTGCATCAAAACGAGTATAACAACTTCACATAAAGCTGAGTTGAAGAAGACACCTTTCAAGTTTCTTATAAATTCCATATTGAACCAAAAAGTTACAGAGAAGAGATGCAGAAAATATGATAAAGACATCATGCAAATTCTAAATACATACAACAGCGAAGAAGGAAAATTCAAAATTGGAATTTGGAATACCCCATGTGTCATTCACAACAGAAGCCATCTCTCTAATATTTGGAATACCCCATGGATCAAAGACATTAGATTTGAAATATACAAAGAAGAAACAATCGGAATTCATAGAAAGAAGATTCTCAAACATTCCAAGGGTATCAGCTCCAAAAATAAAGGAACAGCTGGATATTGCACTCAATAGAGCAACCGAAATTGATGTAGCTGATGTGTCAAGACTAATATGCCTTTACATACTTGTGACGTTATTTTTTTTCAACACATGGCAATTCAATAGGATGGCCATACGTCAGTTATGTTGAGAATTATGTTGAAATGAAAGATTATGCATGGACATAAGAGATAACAAAGTTTCTCATGCAATCAGTTCGCAACAGAAATGATGGTTCAGATAAAGTAATTGGCTGTCTATTTGCACTACCGGTAAGATAAACAAACATCCTTTTTACATCTATAATTTTACAACTTACCAATTTATTTGTAAATTAAACTTGACTATGTTATTGTGTCTTGATTTAAACAGTATTGGTTATGCGAACACACGTCTTTGTTGGAGCCATTCAAACCTAGTGAATTCCCTAGATTGTTGAAGTGGGATCTTAAGGGCTTAAACAACGCACTGCAGAAAAATTCGCTGAATACATTACATAGCAAACAGGTGATTTTATCTGAATTTTTCTGAACACGTAATGCTAAATAACAGATAGTATAGATACATTTATCTGAATTTTATATGCCTTGCTGTTATAAATTAACAGTGTCTCACACTTCAGGTAATCGTTGGTAAATTAGAGAGGACATTGCATGAAGAGAAATGCTTCCTGACATATGGGAATAGAAGCAGTGTTGATGATAATCAAATAACTAATAAGGAAGCTGAAACAGAGAACAAAGACATTGTTGAAGGAGTACAAGAACGACATGAGCAGTATATTCCTGACCTTAATGATGATGTTGAGAATACTAAATCCATTAAACAGTCAAGATCAAGAGAACATGACCCCAGCCAATTTCAGCTGGCCCAAACAACAAAAAGGTTGTTAATTTCTGAATTAGAAGAACAAAGAGAAAAGGAAGGGCAAGAAGAAATGGCTAGGACTGAAGAAAGAGTCGAATTTCTCACATTATCTTCAGAGTGGGAACAGTATGAACAAATCAAAGGAAAAACAGATAAAATTGTAGAGAATGTTGTAAGCGACATAATTGGAAGCACAAGTGAATCATTCATTGGAGTACCACCAACAAAGCTATCTGAATCTGAAGGAGGCAATACTAAGAAACAAGACTCCCAAGCTCAACTTGACAAAATCATAGTTGAATTGAAAATAGCAAGAGAAGAAAATTGTAATCAGCAAAATGAAAGCATGGAATTGGGAAGAGAGCTAAGCAGCTTGGCCAAAGAAAGAGATGATGCGGTTTCTTTAACCGAAAAGGTCACAACTGAAAATGCTGATCTAGAAAAAGAGAACAACCACCTTAAAAGCAAGCTCGAGAATTCATCTCTTGTGGTCAGCTCCCTTACTGAACAGCTAAAGCAACTGCAGCAGCTATCAGAGCGAAATTCTTCGAGAGCTGCACATGCAGAAGAGGAATTAAAGGCATTGAAATATAAACTTGCAATAACTGAGGCAACAAATTTTGAATTAGAAAACAAGTTAAAAGAAGCTACACTTCTTTATGCAAGCACAGAGATAAATTTGGCTGAAAAGAGTTTGGAAAAAATATATCTTCCAACAACAAAACAAATGATGGGGGATCAGCCTCCTCAGCCAACAAACAAAATTAAAACTGAAAAGGTATTTCAGACTATTAAAATGAATTTATCTGAGCCTTAAATGATTTTACATAGGTCTGATAAGATTTTATTTAATTTTAATACGAATTTATCTGAGATTGACATGAATTTATCTGAGATTGATATGAATTTGTGGCTTATATTTCAATTTATATGAGTTTGGTAATGAAATTATCTGAGTTTCCTATTAGGTTTTTGGTGTGTTTGATAAAAATTTATTTGACTATTGTATGATTATATCTGAGCTTCAATCAATTCAATATGAATATTTAAATGATGCATTACATATAAGGTACTAGAACCATCATCAATGGTCAAAAGAGTAAAGAAGCGACGAGAAGCAGCAGCAAAAAATATTGCAAAGCCAGAACAGAAGAAGGCTAAGAAGCAAAAGAATGTACCAAGAGATAAAATGGTTGCTTAGTCAAAGGACATTATTGACCTAGATGAGCAAATACAACACAAAGCTAAGAGTAAATCAGAAAAGAAGAAACCATTTAAGATCCCAAAAAAACCCAATCACCAAACTGTTGACTGAAGCTGACAAGAAGAAGTTAAAGCTCATATATGACACAAAAGGATATAAGTAAGTTGACATCATAAATTACTCTGGCAAGTCATCAATAACATTATAAACATAAACTAATAACATTTCACTTGTACAATTGCAGTGCAATAGTTTGGGGCGGAGAAAGTGAAAACAATGTGTTGTATGAGGACATAATTGCAATCCTATCTGGCGCTGATATATCAAGCAGTGTAAGAAACCTACTACAACAATATCCTATATTTATTGAATGTTTAAATAACATGTATTTTATAACGTACATAACCTGATGTATCTGTAATCCATCAGGTAATTGATACACAGATGCTGTACAAAGAGCAAACAGACCTTGAAAATGAACTCAAGATATTGGGAAAGGAGGGTCTGGAGGAGGATGAAAAATCATATTTCATCAGTAGCCTTTGCTGGGTAACACAAATAATTTTTTTGCCATGTCTGTAATGGAATTCATTAAATGACATTAATACTCTTAAACTCCATACTCCTGCAGACAATGCTCACTACTGAAAACAAAAATATGAGAAAAACCATCCTCAATCATCAAATCTCACCATACAAAATGCAGAATCATAGATATGTCCGCTTTCCAATGAACTCTAAAGGAAAGAACAAATATGCAACATCATTCCATTGGACTCTGTTACTACTTGATCGAAAACAAGGCCAGTGGATGCACTACAACTCCATGAGGCCAAAGGAGAAAAATGCAATTGATCACTACTTCAAGGATGCCGAATTACTGGTACATGTCATTCACTTTAACTTCCTTTAAATCATGCTTGACACAAGTTGTTATATATGTAGCTAATCAAAATGATGTGATCACAGAAACAGTATGTAGATATGTGGCTAATCAAAATGATGTGATCAAAGAAACAGTATGTAGAAAACCACAACTACGTCAACATTGAAGAAACGCAGCCATATAATGAGCCATTGATCAGCGTAGAAGGAGCACCACAACAAAAAGACGGATTGTAAGTATTGTAGCAGGAACCCAGATTACACAAAAAAAAAAAAACCATAGATAACCAAACAATATGAATAACTGACAATACCATGTCACATTGCAGGCTTGATTGTGGCATCATCGTGTGCTACCTCATGGCTCAAATCTCTCGTTGCAAACCAATTAACAACAAGTTGGCACAAAGCGTCATCAACAGCTTTAGAGCAGAATTAGCAGTCAAGTTCTTGCATGACGAGCCCCGTACTTGGACAATAGAAGTATTTCAAGCCAAAATGTTCGCATCATAAAGGAAAAGACCGACAAACATCATGGATTTTTTTTGGATTTCCGTTTTTTTGGTTCAAATGGATAATAGTAAGATGTTGGAATCAACATTAAATGAAAACTGACAAACCGCAAGGGATTTTCTTTTTGATTTTTTGTTTTTTGGTTCACAAGGGAAACTTTAAGAATGACAAACAACAAGGGATTTTTTTTGTTTTTTTTTTTTTGATACAAATATAAGATGTTAGAAAGATGTTTGTAAATGTAAATACGCTTATCAATTACATAATTCAAGTCATTTTCTTACATGTTGTCATTGCTTTATGTTTGTTACGAATTCATAGAATTTAACTGTAACTTTCATATAGCTAAATTTCTCTGTCTTTTCAAAGAAACTCATGCAAATTTATCTTCCTTTTTAACGAAACTCAGATAAATTTATCTGAGTTTAAATAAAAATCAGTGAAATTAATCTGAGTTTTGAACGAAAGTTTGATAAATTTATCTGTTATTGCATTGGAAGTCAACTAAAATCCATGTAAGATTCGTCACAAAAAGGAAAGATAATATCAATATTTCGAAGAAACACTGATACTTTGCAATTTTATTCAACTGAAAAAATCCAAATTGAACTCTATACATGTTGGCAGTCACACATTATCATCACCAAATTATAAAAAATGACAAATTCAAACTAATGTCAATGGCAACTCAATAGGCTCCTTGCAGGACTTTTTATTATGACTCCCAATCCGCTCACACCGTCCACATTTTATCTGCCTTGTCATCTCACCTCTTGACAATATCCTCTTCTTCTTTGGCCTTCCGGGTTGACGCCTCATAACAGGGGGCATAATCATAGCTTCTGCAATTGTTGTCTCTGGCTTGCCTACAGTTGGGATGAGAATTATAGATTCAGAGTATGCATCTCTGTATATCTCTATGTGAAAATACCGATCCACATAAAGGTTTAAATCCTTTCCACACTTTTGAATAGCAGCACATGCATGGGCACACGGGAAGCCATTAATCTGCCATTGATAGCAAGAACATATGCGATTGTAAATATCAACAGTGACCGACGGGTACGAATGAACATCAAAAACAGTGTCGCTTGACCGCCTAACGCTCCATGGCCTACCAAGCTTGATAGAAGCCTCCAACCTCTTATCCATGTCTGGACAAATGACTCCCTTCCATAAGCTAGATATTTCCCTCCTATTGGCCATCTGCTCCATTATCTGAACCCTTATCATGTCAACCATCTTCGTAATGGGCAGGTGACGCGCTTCTCTAATCCAGGAGTTGAAAGACTCTGAAGCATTGGAACACATCTCACCATACCGATGGCCCTTAAAATAAGCATTGCTCCACCTATCATGACAAAGTCTGGAAAGAAATTTGTCAACATTCGAACTACCTTCATGTCTAAATACCTGCAACTTTGCATGGAATATAGGTACAGTGGGGGCATAGGCACATTCACGTAGCAACAAAACCATCCTTTCTCTAAATTCATCTGTGTAACCTCCTGAGAACTTATCTCTCAAATTTGCTTTCAAATGTTGGAGGCAGAAAGCATGATGAGCAAATGGAAACATATGTGCAACACCATCCACGAGACCAGCATTCATGTCAGAAACAAAAGTGATTGGGCGGTCATATGCAACTACTTTCCTCAAATTCCGCAAGAACCATTTCAAATTTTCCTTGGTCTCTGAGTCTACCACCACAAAGGCAAGAGGAAACAAACCTACTACATTCAAGAAACCACTTATTAGCAATTAAGCAGCAATGTTAACTATGCACTAAAATAAAAATAGATAATATCAATATTATTTAATCTACAAGATGACACTTTACCTTGATTACCATCCTTCCCTGTTGCTGCCAACAAATTTCCCTTGTACCTGCCCTTCAAAAATGTCCCATCTAGAAACAACAGCGGGCGAACATAATTAAATCCATGAATTGAAGCATTGAATGAAACAAACAAACGCTTGAAGCACATGGTGGATTCATCGTAATCTAAAACAAACAAACTGCCTGGATTTGTCTCCATAGCAATATTAATGTACCAGCGAAGATGGTCAAAAGAAAGTGATGTATCACCATACAGCTTATTCCTTGCCCTTTCAACCCCCCACCATGCATGATGGTATGTAATGGTGAGCCCATAGTTTACATGGAAATAATGCACAACATCAATGGGTCTGGTCATTGGCTTCTCTCGAATATGATCCATCATTAAATCACAAACAATTTCAGAGCTAATCCGGCTACTCTTAGATGTACGAACTGCTGCTCCACAAGTATGCTTATTATCAAATGACCTTGCACAAAAAAAAAACCACTAGACTTCTCAAGCGATGCATGAACACGCCACATGCAATCCTGGGTTTTACGATGAGAGCATTCAGCTGTGATCCTTACTTTATCATTCTTGACATACACAAACTCAAATCCCAACTCAATCGAATATTTGCACAGCACATTCCTAAATTCAGAAGCCCCACCCTCAAACCTCTGTCCAACATGACTAATACCATTCACCCAATCCGAAGAAAGAAGAAACTTCTCCCTATGTGAGCAAAACTTTGGAAACAAGCCTGTCTCTATATCTGTAGAATCATGCGCCACTACTGCCATTCTATCTTCACAAAATTCATTCATATTATCCTCATTGTCCTCATTACTATATTCAGATAATTTTGATACAAAGACATCAACTCGATCCAATCCCAATGAAACTGCCAACATAGACATGCTCAACAAGTCTCTGTCATTGTCAAGCATACACTTTGAGTGCGCAGGCAATGCATATGTGAAACCGACATTGTTGGGCAACAAAGACTTCCACTTGCGACAAATTTGGTTAACCAAATCATCCATTCTCATACTATCAGTCAAAATTACAACATTGGTGAACATACCAAGCTTGCAAAGAAGCATAATCGGTTTTGCCATTTCAAACACTGCATACGAGAAATAAAGATAAAATAAAAAAACATGAACATTTGTAGCTGAAATACTCTATTACTTTCACATGAGTCTATATAAGTTTCGTGTCATTTTATCTGTATTTGATACGAATTTATCTGATACAAGTTTATCTAACACAGATGACTTTAACTAATTTTGTAATGATTTTATCTGTTTATAGAATCAATTAAACTGGATTTGAAGTAAATTTATCTCACTTTAGCATCAATTTATCTGAATTTGATGTTCCTTATCTGTGATTGGTATGAATTAATCAAAGTTTGAAGTGAGTTTATCTGACTTTTAGAATGGATTTATATGAGTTTGAAATAAGATTATCTGACTTTCGCATCAAATTATCTGAATTTGCTGTTACTTATCTCTAGTTGATATGAATTCATCAGATTTTGGAGTGAATTTATCTCACTTTCGCATAATTTATCTGAATTTCGTACTCCTTATATGTGATTGGTATGAATTCATCACAGTTTAGAGTAAATTTATCTGACTTTTACAATGGATTTAAATGAGTTTGAAATAACATGAATTTATCTATGTTTGATTTCAATCACATCTAGAATGACCTACTGATAATATAAGAACAATTCATTTCAGAAAACAAGATTAAAACATCTTCTTAAACTAAAATAGATCAAAACATTCATCCATACCTCAAGAAATTAATTCAAATGATCAAATCCGAGTTTACTTTTATTCAGATCTGAACAGAATTATTGAGAAAATAAGAAGAAATATTTTCAAAAATAAAAATTATAAGAAGTAATTAAATTAAAATTCGAATCAAAACATTAATCCTTACCTCAAGAATTTCACTGAAATGATGAATTCTGAGTTTGCTGAATCAGATCTACAAATTCATATTAAGAATAACTGAGCTCTGTAACAACGTCAGAAGGAGAAGAAGAAGAAGAACAACAACAACAACAACAAAAGGATACTCACGCACTACCAATCACCTGTCCTAGAAACTGAAAAATTCTAAGCGAAACTCCATTAATCATCATTCCCTCCAAATCAAAATTTGAAATTTGATCCAGAAATAATCTTGCGACATTTAAACTCGTCAGTAAGCACGGAAAGACGATGACGTAGAGCTATAAACCAGGAATACATGTACATGACACCTATGCAAACGGTTAGAAGGGCAAATCAGTCATAAAAAAGCATGACGTGTCAAGCTAAGGGACCACCGCCCAAAGTAATCCCATGCGCAAGGGACTTTAGGCCATAAACAGAAATACTGTGTACTGGAGACTTTATAGCCCAATAATCAGGGACCTCTCGCTAATTTACCCTTTTAATTATATTGATTTGAGTCTAATCATACCCCCAGGATGATCAACTAGGGGATCACATTGTTTAGCCAAAATTAGTTATTCTCTTTTAGTTGATTTTGAGTGGGAAATCGGACTTTCCAGTTTTGTAATTCGATTTGGTTGTCATCTCTGTTTGGTGTTTATTTATTTCCTTTTTACAAACAAAAAAAAAAGAAGAAGATTTTGCCATGATTCTATCACAGATGTTAAAATTTAAAAAAAAAACTGAAGACTAAATCTCACTGTATCTACTTCACTTGACACAAACTTGAGATAGTATTAACAAACAAAAAAAAAACTCAATTTAACATTGCAGGGGGCTTTTTATCCTATGCAACAGGTGTGAATGGAGCTCTCCATGGCCTCGTTGTGGGGCCCACATGGGGGATTTGAAACCTGGGTGAGACCTACCAGTGTGTGGTGACGTAGGTTCACTTGATCATCTTAACCCCTTGATCAAAGGCACATAAGGATGGGGGAGGTCTTTCATCTGAGAGTGGGATGATCAAAAGTGGGCCACCCATAGGTATTGCTACAAAGAGGACCTGACAAGGAGGCTCCCTATAGATCTATATTATACACAGAAGTTTACCTTTGTATCTACAAAAGGTTTATATCATGCCTATTCAACTATTTATATCCTCTTCATGGGAAAGAACCCTTAATTTTCTTTGCCTTAGTTGAGCTTGGGCCTTCACTGGTTGGGCCTACAACTACTATATGTTTTACTGGGCAAGTTGGACCTGGGCTCTATGGGTCCATGTTAGACCTGACAATCATTATCAAGCCCAGATTTGGTCGACATTAGATCTGGATAGAACCAGGGCCGGCCCTGAGCACAGCCAAGACAGGCGGCCGGCTGGGGCCCCCAAATTTGGCATCTAATTAGGGGCCCCCAAAACAACAAAAAAATTACAAACCATCTCTGCATCATGGCCCAAAATCACCGTAGAAATCCTACCAAAATCGCCCAAATGTCGTGCTATTCAGACCAGATTTTCCGGCCCGAATGACGCTGGGATTAGGCAGTCAGGCCGGAAAATCCGGTCAGAATATATTGTTTCCCACCGCCACACCCAAACAGTCAAAACCCCAGCCGCCCCTGCAAACACAGAGCCAAGTTTCAATTCACCAACAATCCTTGCCGTGTAAGCAAAAAAATCTGGTTGCAACCCCTACCCTAACATCTCATTAAAAAACCCCTTTGCCGATACTAAATCACCAATCTTACACGATCCATTCGGGAAGAAGACCACGTTCGCTCATCTGATCCCTTTGTCAAAAACCCCTTCGTCCCTTCCAGCCTCATCCAAACACACCCAGCAGTCAGCAGAAGATAAAAAAAAAAAAAAAAACCAGAAAGAAGAAATAGAAGCAGGGCCGGCCAGAAGAAGGAGAAGGACCGCTGCCCGCTCCAGCCCCATCTGCGATCGCCACTTGCCAGGGTAATCCAAATCCCACCCAGCGGCCAGCAGACAGCAGTCAACAGAAGATCAAAAAAAAAAAACTAGAAAGAAGAAATAGAAGCAGATCTGGCGATCTCTATTCTCCTCTGACCTGATGACCTCTCCGAGTCTCCATTTTCTGTTCTTGGTTAGCAACTAGACAGAGTCACAACTCACAAAGACACTCTTTTTTTTTTTAATGTTATCATAAAGACACTCTCACCACATGAGTCTACATCAGTCAACAGTCATCAGGTAATGGTATAGTATAATATTTCTTTTGGCTTGCTTTCTTCACTAATTCACTGCACGCATCCCTATGGCTTAAAGTCCTCTCTCCCAGACTCCCACACGCTGCCTTGTCTCCTTGGACAGTTGGACCCAGCCTGCGGGTCCGACCTGATTTCAGTGCGGGCCCAACCTGAACCCAGCCCACTAGTAAAAAAAAAGAAGAAGAAATTTTACTTACATCATGCCCCCCACTAGAAAATATCCTTCAAGCTAGGAGAAAAGGAAAAAGAAACAAAGATTAGACGATGTTGCTCAATCTCAAAGAGGAGATATACTGAAGTTTTTTGGTAAAAATGAACAAGTAGAAAGTTCAAATGAAACTTTGGTTGACGTTGAAGAAAGGAATGATGATAGTAATGAAGAACATGAATTGAATGAAAATATTGAAGCTTTGGTGAATGAAAATGTGGAACCTTTGGTGAATGAGAATGTTGAACCTTTGCCGATGAATGATAATGTTTTGGCTGTAGACTACTTTGATCCAGCAAATTGGGACAAGATTGGTAAAAATTATAGAGATTTACTTGTCGAAAAGGGTCTTATAAGAATTACTAATATCGATTTTCCCAGAGATCACCTTGGCAGACATTTCTCTTTGAAACATTACACTCGCATAATGCCAAATGGATTTGAAAATGATAGAACATGGCTCATATATTCTGTTTCTTTGGATAAGGTCTTTTGTTTTTGTTGTAAGTTGTTCAAGCAACATGGGAACACTTCTCAATTGGACAGTGAAGGATATTGTGACTGGCATAACCTAAGTAGAAGGCTTTCAGAGCATCAATCATCTCCAGAGCACCTTCTTCATTGGAATAGTTGGTATGAACTAAAGAAGAGATTTGACAAGAATGAAACAATTGATAGAAAAGTACAAGAAGAGATTAGCAGAGAGAGGGAACATTGGCGACAAGTGTTACTAAGAATACTTGCTGTAATGAAAGCACTTGCTAAACAAAATTTGGCTTTTCGTGGAAAAAATGAGAAGATTTATCAGGAGAAGAATGGGATTTTTTTAAGTATAATCGAAATGATTGCTGAATTTGATCCAATACTGAAAGAGCACCTTTGGCGCATTCAAAGTAAGGAAATTCATTATCATTATCTTAGTCACAAGATTCAAAATGAATTGATAGAGTTGTTAGCAAGTGAGGTGAAAAAGGCTATTGTCCAGAAAATCAAAGAAGCCAAGTATTTTTCAGTAATACTTGACTGTACACCAGATATTGGTCATGAAGAGCAAATGTCGCTTGTGATTCGATTTGTGGATGTTACATCAAGTGCACCAAAGATTGAAGAGTTTTTTTTAGGATTTTTGATTGTGGATGATACATCAGGACTGGGCCTATTTGACGCACTCAAAAATGTTTTGAACACACTTGAGCTTGATATTGGTGATATAAGAGGGCAGGGGTATGACAATGGATCTAATATAAAAGGCAAACACAAAGGAGTTCAAAGTAGACTACTTGAACTAAATCCTAGAGCCTTGTACACCCCATGTGGTTGTCATAGTTTGAATCTTGCTCTTTGTGATATGACTAACTCTTGTTCAAGAGCTACATCCATTTTTGGAGTGGTACAACGGATCTATTCATTATTTTCATCTTCTACAAAGAGGTGGAAAGTGTTCAAAGATCATGTCAAAGATGTGAAGCCCAAGTCAGGTCTCTCGCTAAAGTCATTGTCAGCAACACGTTGGGAGAGATGTGTGGACAGTGTTCGTGCAGTTAGACATCAAGCTCCGAAAATAAGAGATGCTTTGGTTTACTTGGCCGAAAATAGTGATGATCCTAAAACAAAGAGTGAAGCCGAGTCACTAGCGATACATGAAATTGAAAGTTTTGAGTTTTTGCTTGCCATGGTAATTTGGCATTATTTACTTTTTGCTGTTAACTCTGTTAGCAAAAACTTTCAAACTGAAGACATGCAAATTGATATGGCCATACATGAATTGAAAAGACTTATTTCTATTTTTGAAAAGTATAGAGAATCTGGATTCGAAGAAGCCATGGCAGAAGCTAAGGACATTGCAACTACGATGGAAATTCAACCTGTTTTTCGTGAAAGACGGATCATTCGTAGAAAAAAACAGTTCGATGAGAATGTTACTAAAGAGGTGACACAATCAGCTGAAGAATCTTTTCGAGTTAACTACTTCTTATTTATAGTAGACCAAGCTCTTTCTTCGTTCAAGAGTAGGTTTGAGCAATTCGAAGTGTATGAGAAAATTTTTGGGTTCTTGTTTGATTTGGAGAAGTTAAAGTCTGCAAATTTAAATACTTTAAAGGCTTCTTGTAACAATCTTGAAGAATTTTTGAAACATGACGGTATTTCTGATATTGATGGGACAGATTTATTTTCGGAGTTAAGAATCATGAGAGATCTTTTACCAGATAACGCAAAGAAAGCAATCGACGTACTAAATCATTTGAAGTCACGAGATAATTGTTTTCCAAATGTATGGATTGTATACAGAATTCTACTGACTATACCAGTTACCGTTGCATCTGCAGAAAGAAGTTTTTCAAAGCTAAAGTTGATCAAATCTTACCTTCGATCAACAATGTCCCAAGAAAGATTAAATGGATTGGCTATGTTATCTATTGAAAAGTCTTTGGTAGAAAAGCTTGATTATGAAGACTTAATTAGTGATTTCGCAGCTAGAAATGCAAGAAGACTAGTAGTTTTTCAGTAGTGCTTAGTTTTTGTAATTGAATTTTGGTGTTAATTGGTTAATGTAAAACACAATTCTGATTCGGTAAGAGTAGGTAAGGAATTTAGACTTAATTTTCGTTCAAATAATAAAAAAATTATCTTTTATTTTTTTATCATTCATCGGTGGGTATACGAATAGGGCCACACTTTAAGAACTCGCCTAGGGGCCCCAAAAACTCAGGGCCGTCCCTGGATAGAACACGGCCTATTCATAGCCCTACTGAGCCCACTTGGATCAATAATAACCACAAACGGTAAGAGACTGATCAAATCTTTTATGTGATTAGGTCCAATTGGAGGTAATTATCTACAAGCTACATTACCGAATATTTCAGCCACACAGATTCAAGCTGGACATGCAGTTTAAAAACTCGGTCAGTCCTTCCGGTTGCCCAAACTGGGCCAAGATACTGAGCTTGCTATCAAACCCGTCTAGCGAGTTGAACAAGTCTGGCCTTTTGTGACTGAGTATTCTCAGCCAAACTCGCCAACCTACCTAGCCTGGCTACCTTCCAACTCAAAATTTTTTCCTAATTTGGTTTCCAGTCCGGGCTTAAATCCAATTCAAGAGTCTGGTAAGGTTGTGTCAACTCAGACCGAGTAAGGTCCATTACCTGGGTCCTTTTTATATGCGAAGCTCTTCAAAGTGGCATCTTTTTCAGGTGATTTTATTCATCCTACGTTTCAACTTTCAAGTAGAAGAAAATTAAAAAAAACCAACATCAAGATCTAAACTAAAAAAATAATTTTTTAAAATGATTGTTTATGTTTCATTAAGCACGAAATGGTAATGGCCATGAGGAACTACTACATGTATCAATGAAACACTACAACTTCCCCAAAGGGATTACTGTGGAGCCAAGTTCGACATTTATGTAAGAGTAATACACAAATAAACAAAGAAACTCATTTGCTTAATGAAATCAAAACATAACATCGAACAGAAATAGATGAAGGAACAATGGCGTTCATAAAAATATCAATTTTTTGTTCATTCAAAGGCAGCCAAGCTTAACAAAGGAACAGAGCCCCAATATATTGCTGAAGACACACATAGTTCGGTGATAAAGAAGCAACCTTTCATAACAACACTTGACTAATCCTTGTAATTCAAAAGTATTTAAGAAGCGCTGGTCACCTTGCTTATGATCTGTCCATATCATGGGATTCAAGAAATAGATTAAATTATGGTATTGGTGTTCGCAGGGACAACAAAAGATAGTTTGGCTGAAAACTCCATCATGTGAGATGGCCTGTGTAATGTACCTGAATCTCTACAGCCAAATCAATACTTCATGATAAAAGTTTATTCATCCTAAATATTTGTTTCTACTTATTGAAGCCAAGATCATGAAAGTAAACCTTGGAGATGGAGAGCAGAAGTAAACTATGGAGATAAAGAACAGTTGATCCAATAACATGGATTTGACGTAATGTCAGATGACCCAATCATCTTAGGCCACTCAATTGTTCAAATAGTAGGTTAATTTTCTTAGTTTTTTAAAACAACAATCATGTATAAGCAACATTGCCCATTCATATATCAGGTAAGCCAAGCTCATAACCATAAATAACAATCCATCAATGGTTACATCACCACATAAAACTCCAAGTGAACCAAGTATGAGATTGATTAATTACATCAATCCCAATATAAACTAAAAAAGTCTTAAACATAATTAACTTAAATGTCTTAAATCCTCATAGATTAAACATCTTTATTTTGACCATCCAGAATGGCATCATTATAGTAATACTGTGGCACAAGTTCGTAGTCCTCATCACCCTCAATCCCAGGCTCTTGCAAATCCTCACCCTTCTGCATGTGATGGAGGAATATAATGAGCACAATGGTACTCCGCAAGATATCAATTACTAACAATAATACATATCATAAAAAGGAATAAGATAATAATGACAATGTACATATGATATGAAATAAATTAATGACATGACACTATTACAATGAAAACTTTGCATAAAATTAACATTTTGGACACTAACATTTCTTGTAATTGCATATAACATAAGTCACTTCCCAACAAGAAATTAGGGTCCCCAATACTACACTTGAACCACTCATTAAATATAATGTGCCACAACACTACACTTAGCATTATTCATTTGCCACTTGGCCATTTAAACACTTTGGGACCCTCCCTTACATATTAGTCAACCACTCACTTAAAAATTATTATAAAAACATCCATCCCTACACTAAGTTAGGTCTTTGTGTCACTGACCAGTCCAACAGCGCACTCATCTGTAAAGCTTGGAAAGTACTTCAGGCCAGGAAGGATGTCTCGGAATTTACCCCCCCCCCCCCCCCCCCCCCGACAAGGGACAAGCGCGTGCACACCCCCACACAAAATGTGGAGAGGAAAGCTTCCTAACTAAATAAAAAACCCAACTCATCTCTCCCTTAACTATGGAAACTAGTTTAAAATCAATCCTTTGATTGGATCGAAACCTAGCTATCACATCGCTCCATTTAAATCCTCCAAAAACCCTAGCCCTAGATTAGTCTCCCTAGATCCCACACTATCTCCATCTATAACCAATCAAGGGGTGCCGACTTGGAGAGAAAATCTCCATCTCTCAATCACAACCAGGTCAAACCAACTAGAGATAAATTAATGGCCCAAATTTCTAATTAGATTAATGATTAGTAATTAGTTAGTAAGGTTACTAATTAAGTTTAAGATCCCAAATAAAATGAAAACTAAAGAGGAGGGAAAGAAGATGCCCCATCACCCTAGACTTGGCACAAGTCCAAGTGGGGCCCTGAACACACACCCTCCACATGGACTTTTCATCATTAGCATTTATTATTTTTTAAAACAATGTGAGGGCCCACCAAATTAGATTAAAGCATTAATTATAGAATTCTCCAATCCACTTAAAATAGCACTTTACTTAGCAATATGTGAATGTATAATAATTCATAAAAATAAAAATAAAAAACAAATGAAACATGCAGATAATTAAATAAAATGCATGAAAGCATAATTCAATGGATGCAAACAATAAATTAAATACATGTAATAATAATAATTAGATTTTTTATAAAATAATTACCATGAAATAAAATGAGAAAATTAAAAGTACCACAAGCCCAAAATCATCTTACCCTGTCGCTCAAAAGTCCTAACCTTATAAATCCACGCCCAGACACTATTGTTAGACCTGAATATGCTTGCCCAAGTATATGATATTTGATATTTAACAATGTATATTATATGATCTATATAATACTATGAAATGATTTTCCTCTTCCTAATAAATGCCAAACTAAAGAGATTGAATCTCTTAACCTTTTTGCCTCTATATTTCTTCATGCACTATAATTTTTTTACAAGGGCAGTACTGAAAATTATAATCATACCTAATTAATTCTCTCGACTAATGTGCCTCCTAAGCTTTGTTTCTTATCGCAACTACCTTTGTCCCCTCTTTTCTTCCGGCCTACAATTAGTCAATTACAATTACAAACAAGAGTTGCGTTAGAAATAAATAATAGATTTTATTTTAGAAAAAAGGCAACAAGTAAGAAGGCTAACCATTATTAATCTCTTGCGATCAGATTACCCCCAATCTCGATACGAGGGATCTGTTGGATCTTGTCCCAGTCCTCACCTGTGTTTTTCGTACATCGAATCTCTAATGTAGGACATCTAAGAATTCTTAGCTCTTTGAGTGCAGAGAGGCGTTGTAGCTCTCTTGGCAAAGACGCCATCTCAGGGCAATTACTAATACCTAGAGATCGAAGAGATGTGAGATTCCCGATCCCCTCTAGTAAACTCTTCAAACCATGACACTCTGCTAAACTGAGATATTGGAGGCTGGTAAGGAAAGATAATTCATGTGCCACGTGTGCAAACTCATTGCTGCTCCATATATACAGAGCCTTAATGGAATTGAGGTATTGAAGCCCTAGGCCTGAAAAGATTAGTTTGTGGCAATTTTCAATCCTCAACTCTTGAAGAGAGCTCTGGCTTCTCATCTGATCTTCATCGGCGAAAGACGATTGGTTACAATTTTGTTGGTGCATAGACTCGAACGATTTCAGATTTTTGAGGCTTTGCATCATCCCTTGGTCAACATTCAAATCTTTGATATCTGGAAAAAATTCAAATGTAGATAGCATGGGACAAATCCAAATTCCCAATTCGACGAGGCTAGGGAACACCCTCTCGCCCTTCCATTCGAACCCTGACCATGTCTTCAATTTTTCCATTTGATAAATATTAAGTTCTTTTAATGATGGAAATCCTCCCGATACTTCATTGCCGTAGAACTCGTTACCAATGCACTCCACATTCTTCAATTCATCAATAATAAGGACTTTGAGAAAGGGCAATTCTCCAAGTGGTGGCAAGTGGCGACATCTCCAACACCCTGATAATTTGATTTCAACTAATTCAGTGACAGTGGTGTCCATCATCCAACTCGGAAAGTTGAGGCCATCGTACTGAAATATTTCTAACTTCTTCAGATTTTGATGTGGTTGGAGGCCTTGAAGTACCTACTGTTCAAGCATTTCTCTTTTTCTATCTTCTTTCGAAATACCAAAATCCACTTCCCACATTAGATGAAGAGAAGTAAGATTTGGTTTGTTTATGAGAGTATCTCGTGGAACATCAATAGCATCTGTTATATTCTTAAGGAGTTGGATTCTAAGACGTCCTCTAAGTTTCAAACCTTGCAACTCTCCTATGCCACTGCATGCAATCTCATTAGTCCCACCTACAATGAAATTGCTTAATTCTTGGAGGCAGCTCAATTGCCCCATCTTTTGGGGCATGCGAGTTAATTTATAACAATCACTTATATCCAAACATCTGAGGTTGGTCAATTTGCTCATATCTTTGGGTAACTCACGAAGTTCTCTACAATGTATTAGTATCAAAGTTTGTAAAAAGCAGAGGCTAGTCAACGATTCAGGTAACATTTCAATCAAAGTGAGAGAGAGATTGAGGTACCTTACATGTTGGAGATTGCCCAAGGAAGTAAACAACTGCTTCTCAACTTCCTGTTTATCTTGCCTCATGAAATCCAATGCTCTCAAACATTTAAAAAGCCCTACCTCACAAGGAAATTGGAAGGCGACTTGTTCTAACATTACATATGTCCGTAGCATTTGAGCTTTGGGTAAGGAGGCAGCCAGATCTCCCAATCCATTAGAAGAGACATGACGTATCCTTGGAGAAATGTCTTTTGACTTGCCATTGAGTACCACACAATATTCATTTTCCATTATAGAATGCGCTAGATCATGCATGAGGTCGTGCATCCGAAATGTTGTCCTTATTCGGTCAAAACCATAACCTTCTTCTACATTGACATCTTGGAAAAAAGACCTCATTACCAATTCATCGAAAATGTCGTTGCCGATGTCTTCCAACTCCATTCCTCTTTTGGTAGGAATAAAACTCTGAGCCATCCATAACTTGATCACTACTTCCTTTTCAATTTCATAGTCTTGAGGAAAGATTGCACAAAAGGCAAAGCATTGCTTAAGATGGGGCTTTAAATGGTTATAGCTCAACCTCAAAGCAGGTAATATTCCATTCTCATTTTCATCATCTAAGTTCCACATTTCACTATCTCTGACAAACTCCCAGTTGCGTTGGCTTCTCTCGGAACACAAAAGGCCTCCTAGTGTTGTCACTGCAAGCGGAATCCCCCCGCATTTCTTCACAATATCTCTTCCAATTGGTGCCAAGTTTGGATGCGCTGCTTCTTCTATTTGATTTCTAAATGCTCTTTGACAGAACAGAGACCAGCAACCATCTTCGGACAAAGGCTTCAAAAAGTGCGGCTGAATTTTGCTCATGATGGATGCAACATTTCGACTCCGTGTGGTTACGACAATTCTACTTCCTCTTTCTCCACATAACAACAGACCTCTCATGCTATGCCACTTGTCAGGTTTTTCATTCCAAACATCATCCAGTACGAGCAAGTACCTCTTCCCACTCAGTTTTTCTCGTAGGAGGCACTGCAATTCCACCACGCTCGAGGGGAGAGGTTTATTATCATCAGTTCCATGTTGAATGTCTTTTTCTTCCTGTTTAGCACGTTTAATGATTTCTTTTAGAAGCCCTGTAACATCAAAATTATCAGACACGCATACCCACATTTTCGGCTTGAAATGGTCCTGCACCGATTCTTGATTGAAGACCAACTTAGCAATCGTAGTTTTGCCAATGCCCCCGATGCCGACGATGGAAATGACCGAAACATTCTCATGTTCACCTGCTTGATTTGATAGCAACCAATTCACTATCTCCTCTTTTTCATCGTCTCTTTCAAATACAAGAGATTTGTGTACGAATGAGTGGGTCTCCCTCTGCTTCTTAAACTCAATCTGCAAGTTGGTCACTTTCTCCTCCAGCTGAAATTCATGAGCCTCTGCTTTAATAGCTTCTAGTCTCTCGCTTACCTCTTTTAGCTTCTTGCGCATTATAATTGGGGAGACAAGTACTGAAGTAACAACCTTGCGTACCTTGTTCGTCGTGGTATCTCAAACCGGCGTGCTGTTTGCAGCCTCTTCACTCCGTCTTCTATCCTCGATTGCATACTCTTCCACTAAGTCCTGAGCATCATAAGCAGCATCTTTGAGCTTTTCCAGCAATTTGATCAACTTGTGATCCATCTTGGGGCTTCACTCTGCTATTACAATGAAATCATTGATGTCCACCAGGGAATCCTCAATCTTCTCCAGACGATTTTTAGCTCCGCGGAAAAGATCGACACCAATTTGCAAGCAGGACTTCGTCACATCCAGTGCTCCCTGAACTATGAACGCGATAGCCGTGTCTTTTACCACCTATAGCACCATGTTCTCTCGTTCGTTTTTTTCTCTCTGAAGCTTCAATAGATCAAGACCACAAGAAGAAGTAAGCAATGAGGATGGATCTTAATGTCACTGGTAATAATCGAGGCTTACTACAGTCAAGAAAGGGTAATAAAAAATGATAAATGAATTTTCATCGTGTGTCCCGAATCATTCTGCTATGAGGCTTCCACTCACGATAAATTCGTGAGGCCATGAATCTAGATATTGGAATAATTTAAAATCTCAAATAACCGGCCCATACATAGAGTAGGCGCACATTTAAACTTTGAATAGTTTGGAATTAGGATTTTCTAGCTATAAAAAGTAACTCTATATTGGCAAATATATAAAATAGCAAGATGATAGATAAGATAATGTATGAAAATGGCGATTGTTGTCGTTGAGGTGGAGACATATATAAAAGCTTTCGTTGATAACTTCGATCGGTTGGAAAGCTTTTATTGTCACAGGAAGTATCAACGAAAGTTCTATCTATGAGAAAATGAAAATCATGGAGGAAGGTGTTAGGAAGGTCTCCATATATTAATCTATACAAAATCTGAAAGTGATCTGATCATGAGATTACAATATTTTTCCTTCTCTTTTGGAAAAAACAAACTTGTTATAGTCCTAAGACCCCCCTCTTTTTTTTTGAGCCTTGCCAGAAGTTAAAATGCATGCGACAAATTTGTGTATTGAAGGGGCCCACAAGCCTTGCCATGGAATGTTTAGAAAATTGCAGGCCGTCCTTGAAAATCTTTCTGATTTTTGTTTTCACATGTCCAGCAGAGATAGGCTTGGAAAGGGAGGTGTGCACTTTCTTGATTTCAAGTTTGAAAATAGGGAATTTAACGAGAAAAACCCTCCTAAACAGCCTATTAATTAATTTGGCCCCAATAAAAACGATCAGATAGATTGGGCCCTAAATCCATGTTTCTCCTTTTTTTTTTCTCTTTTAGCGCTATAGTCGATATCGACTATCCCTGCGCCATACATAAGGCCACCAAACCGCTTTCACTCGCACTGTCTCTGTCTCCTTTTCCCCTTTTCCCCATTTCCCTTTCATCCTCGTTGGCGTCTTCTCTCTTCTCAACGGTGGTCCCAGGGTATCAATCGCTCCAACTTTTCAAAGATTATCCACACTTTGACGCACATGGAGGTATGTTTGTGTTCGTTGTCGTATTCATGCCCTATGAGTATTTGTGCCCTAACTTTGGAGTGGGATTTATTGGGTTTCGATGGGTTTGATCATTTGGAAGGGAGCGACCTTGCAATCTCCTTCTAACTCTGTATTTTCTTTAAAATGCAATCTTATTCACACTTTCTAGTTTGCCCATTTAGAAATGGCTGCACCGATGTTGAGCGCTGCCATTGGGGGTTTTTGTGGGGTTATATGGAATCATAGTAAATGGGTTTTGAATTAATATAACATTTTAATGGAATTTACCAACTGGATTCCAAATTGCAAAGTAGAAGTAGATTACACTTTGGTGTTAATTCTCTGAATGTACAAGGTCATCATCATCGAAGTCACTTAATGTAATTTCTAATATAGACATCTTTATAAATGCATTATGACATATAAATTGGGTGTTTGATGTATAGAGGTTTTTTTTTTCCCCCTTTTTCTACCTATGCCTCTATCTTTCTCTATCTTTGATCCATCATCATATTTCTCTGTTATTTATGTTGTGGCTTTTAAAAGGGACAATGTTAATTCCTGTTGTAATTTCGAACATATAAATTGGGTGTTTGATGTATAGGTTTTTTTTTCCCCCTATTTCTACCTATGCCTCTATCTTTCTGTATCTTTGATCCATCATCATATTTCTCTGCTATTTATGTTGTGGCTTTTAAAAGGGACAATTTTAATTCCTGTTGTAATTTCTAAGATAGACATCTTTATAAATGCATTATGACATATAAATTGGGTGTTTGATGATTAGTAGGGAACTATGTTGGATGCCTAAACAACAGTTTAAAACTATTCTGAATTGTTTTATTTGGGTGCTTTGATCTATGCATAATTGTTTTTGTGGCCTTTAACAGGGACAATGGTAATTCCTGATGTAATTTCTAAGATAGACATCTTTATAAATGCATTATGACATATAAATTGGGTGTTTGATGATTAGTACTACACTATGTTGGATGCCTAAACAACAGTTTAAAAATACTCAGAATTGTTTTATGTGGGTGCTTTGATCAAAGCCCAGCTAAAATAGAATCCAACTTCATACTCAGTTCCAGCACCCACCCCAGCCATGACTAAAACCAATAAGTAAAAACAGAGTAAAAAACTACTAAGCCAATAAGTGTTCATAAGAAAAGGTTCAAAAGAATAAGTACAAAAACTTGAAATTGATCTGGTCTGCAGATAAAGTACAAAAACCACACAGTTGATTTGGACCATTTGGTTGATATATGAGAAATATCAGACAAGGGGTGAGCATTGGTGACTCACTGGCCTCCTCTGAAACTGAGTCAACTTGGCAAATGAGATCACTGTTAGTACCCATAAGCAGGCATGGAGGATGAGAAATTCTAAACAGAAAAAACCAAAGTCGATAAATCATTGGGAAATTTAACTGGGCATCATATAGTAGAATGGTCACCTACCCATCATACTTAATTCTAGGGAAGCGATGGTCCCATCTACATCTCCTCTCCTAACTTCAACAGCAAATTATACTATATTAAGCGGAAGGGTTTTTGGATTGGATCTTGACCGGTAGTTTTGATTTTGAAACGACCATTATCCCAATTTTGCTCAAACTTTGCACGTCCTTTCCCCACCTATCCACTTCCCTTAGCTTTATCTCATGTAACCACCTATCTAACTCCCTTCTTATCTTTATTTCATGCAACCTCTCCTATCTTGCTTTTCCACTGTTCAAATTCTCCTTTATATCTTTCTACAACAAGTTGTCTGAATTGACTGCTGAATATCGACGCTACACCAAAATGTACATATCAATTTCTATCATGGACATTAGAAAGACAACTTTTCTGTTAGACTGCTCTATTTTACATTACCTCCAGGCGAGTCAAAAGCTTGGTATTTCATTCTTATGTCATTCTATCTTGAGTCAAGTTTTTAATTTATACAAATTTATTTTTTTATATTTGTTTCTATGAATATTGCATGAAGGCGTGCCCGTGCTTAGCACGGGTTATTGTACTAGTAAATGTTATAATAGAAGCCTAACGCCTGTTATTTCCTCTTTAATTATTTGAGAACTAGTACAATGTCCATAAAAAAAATGTATGTTGATTAGTGTAAATGTTTGCAATTATTGAATCCACAAGCACCAACCCTATTCCAAATGTAGATTCACTTCAACAGTCTGTACAGGTCCATATTAATTGGCCAACTAACACATTTGATATTTTGCAGATTCATGCAGAAAATAGCAACGATTGTTCCAAGGGACTCCTCTTCCAGCAAACAAATCATATCTCCGAGGGAATTCATCAAGGAGAGGTATAACGTAAAGATAAATCTGTTCTCTATTTATAATTTCAATATCTTAGTTTTGTTGTATTGTCCATGGAGTGGGTTCAATGGTTATTGTTCTTACCAGGAATTCTGTCGCATGAGATGTATCCCAACAAACCCCGACAAAGATATAGATTAGTAAAAAATAAGGATATAATTGATTTCCAATACCAAATCATCCAAAAGGGAAAAGCAAAAAGGAAAAGGGGGGAAAGAAACCCAACAACCCTTACAGGCAACAGTGCTGGATCGAATCGTGACAGACTTTCTGAGATTTGGATAGTTTGTGAATGATCGAACCCATGGTTTTTGTGAAAAGAGAACAGGAGAGAAAATGGTATAAAAAAACGAGCATTTTTTTTAAAAAGAGAAAAGGAGGCGGAGTCTTAGACATAAGACATGTGGGGCAATTTTTTGGATATATGTGGGGCATGGCCTTGGGCCCCATCTGACTCTTTGGGAATTCAAGATGTGACCTGAGGCGGCCGCCCCATATGATCACGACTTGGGTCCACCCCTGGTTGCTAACTAAAGTATGCTAGGAAAGGTTAATTACGAATTCAAGGGATCATCCCTGAGTTTCATGAATTGTGTACAGAAACATTTGTGGAAGGTGGTGATTATTTTGAGGATGAGTTTGAAGAGGATGATACAGAATTACACGTAAGTTATCTTGCACGGACATACTCAGTAAACAATTTGAAGCTACACATGTACTCTTGATACTCATTATTTTCTTCTGTTTGAAGGTTGGTGATGGAAGTGGAGGTGGTGGAATTCTGCTTGCTAGGACATGGTGGGAAAGAAAGGCATTGGATCAAGCTGAAGAAGTTTGTATCTCATTTGATGGTGACTTGAAGATATATGCTTTCTAGACATCTGCAAGTTCCACCATTAAAACGCATTGAAAATGTGGCAAATAAGTAAGTATGCTTTGACACTTAAATTGTAAATGATATTTTCTGTTGAACTTTCTTGTGCTATGTATAAAACGAAAGTTTGGTTAGATACTCAATAAAACTACTCAGTGGAAATGAAATCATGGGAAAGGCTGAGAGACCCTTGCCTTAAAGATTTCTTCTGCACATTGTTGCTTTTTGTGACACAATAAGCCCATCCTCCTTTGGATTGAGCATTTAAGTTTGGGACACACTCTCTTCTTCATAAAATTGTATTTGAATTAAGCTAGAAGCATAGAATCACTTTTGATTCTTGTGGCTTTACTTAAATTTAACTTTATTTACATTACATGAAGCTAAATTTTGAGATGTATTTTCTTTTCATTTCTCCATTTCAAACATTTCTTGCTTTTTTTTTTCCGATTGGTAACATGATTTGAACCTGCACCCTCGTGATTGTGACAATTAGCCCCTCCAAGCTTACTGGTTGATATTCATTTTATTGGTTGATCTTCAGCTTCCATGAGAATTAATTTTGGGTTTCCAATTGATTTATAATAATATAATTGTTAGGGTTGTGAAACTTGTGTTCTCTGCCAAATTCTTGTATTAGTTGGATCTCTCTTCCATCTTTGATTGGTGGAATGATGTTTTCTCTTCCATGTTTCAAATCCTAGAAGAGTTTTGCGGACAAATTAGTTTTGTGACTTTTGACACTAAAAAGTCACTATTATGTCTTCAAGCCTTCAAGGAAAAAGAGAGGAAAAAAAAAAAAACATGTTACATTTAGCTTACAAACTTCCCCATTTGAGTTTACTTTATATTGAAATTTGTCTTTTTAAATGGTTTATTGATGTTTCATTCTCTCCCAGCATGACTGATATTGAAGATTTCTCCTTTTCTTATCATGCATGCTTGGATGAAGCTGAGGTTGCTGGAGCTATACCTGAAAATTATTCCTGAGGTAGGCCTTTCTCCTTATTTCTCAAAAGAAGGTTAGCCTTCTAAGTTTTATGTAAAAATTATATTCCATTTTTAGGGAATACTGAACTTTAGATTTGATAATCATATTTGTGTCAGACATGATATGGACAGAACTTGACATTTCTACTAGGAGAAACATCATTTGAATTTGTAATGCTAAGTATTTATTAATGTATTTCATTTTTAAGGTATGTTTATTTAATTGGTTTTGAATTACTAGGATTTTACGAATTTCTTCCAATAATGTCCTTCTATGAAAAGGTGTTGAAAGTGGAAAATTAATTGTTGTTTGCTTGGATGGAATTGAATTCCAGGAACTTTAAGAAATGTATTCCCATCGTAGTGGCTAAAATTGAAGAAATAAATATGAAGATTCACAAATGGCCATCAAGTGGTCTTTCTGTGGGTGGAAAATGAATACCCAACCATCATCCTAGTAAATCAAATTCTAGGAAATTCTAATAGTCCCTTCTATATGTCCGCCTTATATCTTTCAGTGCTCACCTCTTCAATATTCCTTCATTGCAATTGGCAATCCATTTTGTCATGAATTCCTAGGAATTCAATTCCATGCAAACAAATGGGTCCTAAAGGTGAAGGTACACAAGGTGTTAGAAATAGGTGAGCCTCGCGGATAGGTTTCAAAACTTTTGATCAACTTGATGCAGAGATAAACTATTCATGAGGCAACAAACCCAATCCGGGATCCAATCCTTAAACTCATTATCAAGATCAGTAGAAAACTAAGATCAGTAGAAAACTATCTCTAAGATAGAATATAGAATCACTATGCAACCATAAATAATCCACAACATACAAGGAAGTAGATTATACATTGGGAGCTCGGTTGTGCTCTAATGGAGAAGTTGAACCTTTCTTTGATGATGAACTATTTCACGAATCAAATAGGAATCTCCAATACCCAATCGTCTTCCACACTATGTCCCGTATTAGATTTCCTTTATCAAGAAGATGGGTGGGATCTCCAAGAGAAATCAACTAGAAGCTCTATGGAAACTAGAAAAGAACTAGAAGAGAGAGAAGAGATATGCAACAACTTGCACTAGAGAGAGGAGGGTTGGGCGTGCACTTCAAGGGGATGATGTGTGGACGTCAAAGGGGTTCTTCCCCTTTTATAGCCTCAAGCAATCTCTCTCTTACCAATTAAAATAGAAGTCCTACTTCTATTAAGAATTAGTAACTCTTTCTCTTTCTAAATATTATTAGAAGTCTCACTTCTATTAACAATTAGTAACTTACTATTATCACTATTAGAAGTCTCACTTCAAATAGAGTTAATGTAACTTTCTAATTCATTTTTTTTAGAGTTAAACTAGAATTAGTAATTATCTAATAATTGGGCTAGTGTGGAGACTACTAGGGATTTCATAGAAAGCTTGCTCCAACTGGGACACGCGACTCCCACATCTCATGTGCAATCCAGGCCCATAGTTAATTGCAAATAACTCCACTATCTAAATGCAATTGAACTCCAGTCTTATGAATAAATTACATAGAAGACCCTAAACTTCCCTATCATCATAAGTAGGCCCTTCCATCTATATCCATGCATCAATTGGACCTGTCCACCAAATTAGAACCATATCTTATTATCCTTGAGCCCTGATTAATTATAATTATCATCGGTACCTATCCAATTAACTCTTAATCAGAATGGGTACGCACTTACCAATGATAAATCCATTAATTGGCACAAGAGGATAATTAGGATAGATTCCATCTTGACCATTGAATGGTCCCACAGCTATACTACCATATACCCAAACCACCGAGGTGTTGACCTACAATTGGCCTCACTCATTGGTGAGTCAAAGCAAATAAATAGATAGAAACTTGAGTTCATTAATGTCTCAGGATTGAGAGCCTATTGCTAGGGAATTATGGGAGCAGACCTTACAGTAAAGATAGTATTCATAAGGTGCTTCTCATGGTCCTTCAATACATCTAAGGTACCAGCACTATGATCCAGAATTTTACATTCTGATGAACGAGACAAATCACGCTATCTCATAGTGATCAAAGTGATGCAACCTTGTCAGATGAGATGTCCAATCTCATCACTGATTGTGAAGATATACAATTATAAGATTTGTTATACATGTCTCATGTATGTGGATCTCATCTATACACATGTATTACATCTAGTATACTTATGGACTGCGATTTATCTCAGGAACTATTATGTCATTTGTATTGGTTATGTACTAGTAAGTAATGAAACACCATTCATCTCATGAAAGGAAAGCATTATTAGATTGATAAATAAAGAAATGAATCAATTTATTACATCATCTACTGGATTAAGACCACATAAACTAACACAAGGAGGTATCAAATAATCTTCCCTTTGATGTTAAATAATTTTACACCCATCACTCTAGTAAACTTAATCCCAGAAAATTGATGGAGTCCCATTTAGACCTCCACTGTAGACCCTTCAGTCCTTACCTCTTTAATACTCTTTCCAAAAAAACTCATTTATTATGAATTTCTAGTAATTTAAAATGAAGTAGGCAAATGGGCTCTAAATAATTGCCAAGTTAAGAAGTATGTAACTGTATGCTGTCATATAAAAGATTAAATGATAATCTAGAGTAAAGGTTAGACTTTGTGATTTAATATGAATTAAGCATATAGGCTCTAAATTGCAAAGTTGGCAGTAAGTAACCTGGATGCTGTAAGAAATATAATTAAACGATAATATCTAGAGTAAAAGCTAGACTTTGTGTTTGTGTTTGCTCTTATTTCCTCATCCATCAAAAGATGAAATTGTATTCCCCCAACTTCATATGCAAAAGTGTCTTGGGCATAGGTTTTGTTGACTTCTAATGTCAGTTGCAGTTCCATATTACTTATGACGCAAGGTTGGAAAACTCGTAACTCGGATTTGACTCGTTCAATGCGAAAAAATTGACTCTCGGCAAAGATTTGATAGAGTCGTGTTTTAAAAATATTTAAAAATAAATCCATTACTTATAAAATGGAGGATCTTACCGGAAAAAACACTTTATCCGGTCATGTTACGCAATCAAATATTTTAGCGAGTGCGGCACCAATTAGAGCAATTGGGTGCGATTTTCATTTTTTTTAACCAAAAGAGCACATCGTCATCGCCGACCTTATTTACACTTGAATAAGGTCGGCGATGACCTTATTTATACTTGAATAAGGTCGGTGATGATGCTGGCCGCCATGTCTATATAATCCGATTTCGAGCCTTTTTCTTCCCACTTCTCCAAAATCGCAAAGAGGGTGTTTCTAAGAGTGTTGTATAGCCGCGAAACTGGATCACTAGTGTGTTTTTCCACCATTGATGTCACCATTAATTTTCTATCAATCTCCTACTGCTACTATTGTCAAAGTCCACAGAAAGGAGGTAATGAAAATCAACTTCTCTTCACAAGATGGAACCCTAGAAATCAATCTCCTCTTCCTATTGAGAACTTATAATACATATACTATCATTTAATGCATGGATACATGTTCTCTTTCACTGTATGTTGTTTATTGTCTGTTTCATTGAATATGGTATATTTTGCATAGGAGCCCTATTTACTGTTTTGCACTCTTCAATGTAATACATAATACTACATTGACTTAAATGTCAACAACCAAAGTACTTTATACATAATTCATTTCTAATAAGGAGGAAAATGTCAAAGTAATTTATGTTTTTTATGATGTTCTAATAGCATGTCAGACGTTGAGCACCAAATAATCTTTCACTATGACGGTGAGTTTGAATTTGAGCTCAATCATCCTCAATACAAGGGGTGAAGGCAAAAGTTGAGATATCTTTCGAGCAATGTCACGTTGAAGGAGCTTTTCAAAATTGCTTTGGAAGCATCGAGTTGGGCAACAACGTCTGATGAGATAACTCTAAAGTATCTTATACACAATGAGAGTTTTTTTTCGTTGATAGATATCGACGATGACAATGATATCAATGGTATGTTGAAATCGTCAAGAGGCGAAGCAAAAAGGGATATTATTATTCGTTTCAAGAAAGCAATGCGATGGAAGCACTTTCCAACAAAGTCGTGGCAATAGGTATGTTTAGAAGTTAAAACTATATTCCAATATATTCACCTTGGATCGAAAGTAATTTTTTTTCTCATAACTCTATATTGCAGGTCTGTACATGATGAAAGAAACGAGATCATTCGAGACGCTGCTAGCACTACACTGCCTGATAAAAAATTAAAGAGTGTGCTGCCCCCGCCACCGTCACCTCCACCTTTTAAAGAAACTCACACGGTCGATATAGAGGAGGATCACGATATCAAATTCTCAACAACATTGTCTTATTTTGCAGACGATGGTGAGTCCATGTTCGAAGAAATCAATATAGATGTGTTTCATGTGAATGGAAGCGAGATGTGCACAGCTTCATAGGTGCTCCCGCAATGAATGTGGATGCGCATGGAAGTTCAGCAACTGGCGAACTAATTAAATCAGGTGTTGAAAGACATACTACAAGCAGAAATGAAGAAGGCAGCTTTTCAAAAGCTCCCCTCGTGGACACGATTGTCCCTTATAGTGTCGTGCCTGAAGAAGGGACCTGTACAGGGAGGGAGATGTGGCTAGGTATGGAGTTTCCTGATCGTGAGGCTTTTAGAAGAGCTATAGCAAAGTACGCAATATATAATAATTTCACTTTGAAACATGAGAAACTAACATGAAGATGGTTAGAGTGAGTTGTAAAGGAGTCAATTGTCCCTGGCGTATACATGCCTCCATGGTAGATTCTGGTCCACACTTCAGAGTTCGAAAGTTTAAGGACACACATTGTTGCTCTAAACGACTTATGGGAACAGCACATTGGCAAGCAACCGCAAAGTTGGTAGCAGAGTTCATTGAAGAGAAGGTGCGATGCAATAATGGTCTTAGGCCCAAGGAGATCATGAATGAATGTCAGATTGAGTTTGAGTCCAGCATTACTTACAGGAGAGCCCATATGGCAAAGGAGCTTGCACTTTGTAAAGTGCGTGGATCGTATGAGGAGTATTTTATGATATTACTGCTATATTGCGACGAGTTACATAGAACCAACCCCGGTTCGTACACTGCGTTGGACATCAGGTCGGACGACCGATTTAGACGCTTCTTTTGGTCCTTTGGTCCATACTTAAGGTCATTCCAAACCTCTCTAAGGCCATTGATAGCAGTGGATGGATCACACCTTCATGGCAAATATCCAGGAGTGCTAATGGTGGTCGTAACACATGATGCAAATCATCAATTGTTCCCCATTGCATTTGCATTTGCTGAAGCGGAGCAGCATGATAGTTGGGAGTGGTTTCTTGCACACTTGTCCTTGTCGTTAGGTGAGCCAAAAACTCTGACAATTGTATCAGACCGTAAAAAAGGTCTGATTCCGACAGTACAAGATATGATGCCCAGCGCAAAGCATTATTTTTGTTGCCATCATATAGCGGAAAACATAAAGGCGGCTTTCAATGACCACGGCATTATAAGAACGTTCTGGAGCGCCGTGAGGGCATACCGACCTTGTGAGTATGATGCTTGCATGGACCACATAAAAAGTGTAGATGAGCGTGCATATAATTATATCCATGCGATCGGCTCCCAGTTCTGGGCAACGGCATTTGCTCATGGACGCAGGTATAACATGCTTATCAGCAATGCTGTAGAGTGCACAAATAGTCTACTAAAAGACACCCAAGTGCTCCCGATTACAAAGCAAGTGGAAGAGATACGTGCAAAACTTATGGAATTCTTTCAGAGACGGTTAACTCAAGTACAGAGCATCACTTCACTACTAACTCCGTACGCAGAGAAGTATCTAGCCACAGAGATGGAAGAATCGTGAAGGCTGATGGTACGGGTAACGGCATTGAATGAATATCAAGTGCAATCTTCAGAGTATGTTGATGTAGTTAATCTAGAGAGTAGGTCATGCTCGTGCCGGAAATGGGACGTGAATGGGATCCCATGTTGCCATGCTGTTGCTGCCATGAAAGCGTGGAATATGAATCCATATGAGTTTTGCGAGCACTGGTACCTCACAAGCACGTACCAGAAGACGTACAGTGATGTCATTCACGCCACCCGTGATAGAAACCAATGGGAACAGGTTTTAACCACCGGGAGAGTCCTTCCACCATTAGCTAGCAAGCAACCGGGTCGACCAAAGAAGAACATGATCCGAGTTAAAGATCGAAATCGCAAGTGACGAGTGGTAACTTGTTCGTCATGTAGAGAGAGGGGTCACAACCGTGGGAGCTGCAAAAATCCACCAGTTCAACAATGACGTTGATGGATTTGATGTTTTGGGGTTGCTCATGTAATATTTTTTAGTTTAGTGTATGTTTTTAGAGAGTTTTTCTTGTATGAATGTTTATGGGAGCTTTATTAAAATGGTCATGGTGGTTTTTGCTGCGTTTTTGGATGTTTATAAAGTACCATTTCTTTTGAAAAGATGTGATTTATTTGTATAAATTATTATTCCTTTTCAAAAGAGTTGTTGTGGAACCCAATATTTTGTCGTGGAAGATGATGTAATGCATGTACGCAACGTAATGGCTCTGCATGGAATTTTAGTCATGAAGCACGTGGATAGCTCACTGCAGGGTCGGTGATGACCTTATATTTCTTTTAATAAGGTCACCACCGACGCAGACTTCCCTTTTTTTTTCCAAAAGTTGTAACTTTTCCCTTAAGATGATATGCTACAGCGTCGGTGATGACCTTAGCTTTGAAAGATAAGATCACCACCGACGCAGAAGTCCCTTATTTTTAAACAGAAGTTGTACTTTTTCAGGCGCTTATGGAAAAATTTCTAAGTGAGGTCGGTGATGACCTTAGCTTTGTAAAATAAGGTCAATAAGGTCATCACCGACGCAGAAGTACCTTATTTTTAACCAGAAGTTGTAATTTTTCAAGCACTTTTTGGCAAAATTTCTAAGTGAGGTCGGTGATGACCTTAACTTTGTAAAATAAGGTCATCACCGACGCAGAAGTACCTTATTTTTAACCAGAAGTTGTAACTTTTACAAGCACTTTTTGGCAAAATTTATAAGTGAGGTCGGTGTTGACCTTAGCTTTGTAAAATAAGGTCATCACCGACGCAGAAGTTATTTATTTTAACCAAAAGTTGTAAGTTTTTCAAGCTTTCTTTCGGATACAGCGTCGGTGATGACCTTATCTTTGTAAACTAAGGTCATCACCGACGCAGAAGTCCCTTATTTTTAAACAAAAGTTATAATATTTTTAGGCTATTTTTGGCAAAATTTCTAAGTAAGGTCGGCGATGACCTTAGCTTTGTAAACTAAGGTCATCACCGGCGCAGAAGTCCCTTATTTTAACCAAAATTTGTAACTTTTCGAAGCTTTCTTACGAGTACAACGTCGATGATGACCTTAGCTTTGTAAATAAGGTCATCACGGATGCAGAAGTCACTTATTTGTCACCATGTCATGTAACTTTTCATACTTTCTTCGAGTACAGCGTCGGTGATGACCTTTTGCCTCTTAAAATAAGGTCACCACCGACGCAAGAATCCTGTTTTGTCACAAAAAGTTATAACTTTTTTATGCTTTCTCAAGTATTTTTTCTGCTACAGCGTCGGTGATGACCTTATTTTAAAAGGGAAAATAAAAAGAAGTGCTGGTACTGCGACATTTTCATCAAAATACAACTATGTGCTTTCAATAAGATTAAAATCATGGTGGACAACATTCAAGCACAAACAAACGCATTCAATTGACATTAAATCAACATCCCACATACAATTACATCCTATATATAATCAACAACTATTTCCATCATGTGAAACCCACAAACAAACCACAATAATTCAATAGTTTACAATTTACATTACAACGCATTTGGAAGTGCACATAACCCGAGAAATGTTTACTGTAAATCAAGGGGCAAGACCGGTAGTGGATGGAGGTTAAGCCTTGAAGCATTTCGAATCCAATTATTCTAAAAAATGTCGATGACAATTCCACACCGGTAGTAAGGGATGTCTGCCTGGGTGAACTCGATGGGATGATGATATACGCAATGCTCTACAAATGCACACCATTATCTTGAAATGGGATATCCGCCTTAGTTGTCATTGTCCACAGTAAAGGGGCCGACCACCCATGATCCATGAATCTCTATTGAAGCCACAATACCTGTCCATGACATAGTGAAAATGAATGATACTTCAATTTTGAAATCCTATTTACTATCCGAACATTTTGCTGCCAAGAGAAGAACAATTATGTACTTACGAATCTTTCACAGGTTTTATGGCCCCAAATCTCTCCCTTCGAACTGTTATAGTATTCCTAGCGATTCTCATCGACATATCCAACGAGTAGGGACCAATGGTTGTGAGCGTGAATTACGTAGACTAGAGTCTTACACTTGGCCGCGTCCATTACCCGTTCTCCCTTTGGCCCAAAAGCCATGTCATCTCGTGACTTTAGACCTTTTTCCCAATAACTCTGTAAGACAAGCATCACATACATCAAATAAGTAGGATATTTAACCTATTGAGGCCCTAGTTAAAGTGGCTTTTTATTGAACTTACGCATATACTGGGGTCAGCGAAGTATGCATCCTTGCACCTTTCCCGTATGACTTCAAACCAAAAATATATGATAGTCGAGTCCATCCAAGTGCCCTCTTCCAATAAATCTCTGAGAAACTTAGAATTGACGCACGAGATTATCATATCCAGCTCATCTTTCCTGTCAATGCAATGAGTGTTGTGATGTTGAATTAGTAAAAAATCAAACAAAGAGAGAATTAATACGGAAGTGTTTTCAACAATTATAGTTACCTATGGGTGTAATATTTGTAGAAATCCATCAAAACTTCCTTCTTCACATCAGTCAGAAGGTATCCCATTTGGGACAATGGATGCTAATAATCAAGAAACCTATCCGGGATCTTCATCAGCCTCGGTATGTGCTTGCACCTCCATATCAATGAATCAATTGTAGCCCGTGCAGGAGGTACAACGATTGCCTGGGAAGTGACCTTCGGAGGTGTTTTGTATCCTTCAGGACCGGGCGAGATAGAGATAAGATCCTCGATAGGGATGTCATCATCTTCACCGAAGGCCATGTCAAGGTTGGGGGCATGAACTTCTTCTTTTTCAGCCTCATCCAAAGTGTGAGAGGTTGATGCTTGGCCTTGGGAGTACTCTATCATTAAAGGGAGCCTCGATACTAACTCAAAGCTTCTTTGCGGTGCTTTTTGAATACATCCCCTTAACCCTTGCACGCTTAAGTGTTCTGACGGTCTGCAAAATGAAGCATAGCAAGGGTGAGGAAAGCAAAGCAATATCATTCATCAATTCGTAAAAAGTTATGCTAGATGTTCTTAAAATCCTTACGAGAGTGTCATCATCTCCCGAAGAAGCTGAAGTACTACATGTCTCAACGTAGTCCTTGAACGTAGTCCCAAATCTGGACCTAAATCTCTTGACCTTTTTCTTAATCGAACTTGTGAATGAGAGAAGGTCCACATTTGCAGCGAGGGAACAATCGCATGACCGAAGGATGTGGTTGAGGAAGAAAGGGACCTGCATTCCGACATATTGAAACGATCCCATTAGACAATATATTAACTAAATAAATGCGAAGCAAACTAAGGGATACAAAGAGTGTTAATGTCGTACCCGAGTCTGTGGGACGGTAGGAGCTTGGGCATCGGGCTGTGGGGGAGGATTCCTTTGTGGCTCATCATGTGGTCTGACACGGCCAATACGCATGATGGTATTCGCTTCATATCATCTCATGTATTCTTCTTTATCCTCCCCGCCTTTTGTTTTTCCTTTTCTCTTGATCACATTGTTTACCCGAGCCTCCCATGACTTGACCTCCTCATCATGCACCAGACTCCAATCTATCACAGATCTCCCCTTATTTTCTTTCCGCACGAAGGGCCTAACGAAACGTGGAGGCACCGTCTGTCTCAGCCCAAACTACCTCATGACCCTATGGATAGGGTGATGCTCCAACACCCAATATGATATAAGGGGAGAATTTGTTCTGAAGAGTGCTCTCTCAGCCTTCGACAGATGCTTCAGAAATTCATTTTCGTACTTTTTATACGGTTGCCATTCGAACTGTGCATGAAGCATTGGGTAAGTTAGAACTAATAAAGTGAGTAAGAAAGTTATGGAAAAATTGAAATGCAATCTTTCTACCTCTTTCGACGTGAGGTAATTGAGTTGCTTTTGCACTTCTCTCACTGTCGTAAGATGGGTCAGACCATCAAGTCGGTTAGCCCATGTCACCATTACGGGAAACCTTATGTCATGGTTTTGGCGCTGATTTGGACTAAAACCTCGACCAATCTTCATTCTGGTGTACGCCCAGATCTGTTAAAAGAGAGGAATTCATTAGAACATCAACATATAAATAGTGAAGGCATTAAGATATAAATATATCAAGCTCAACTGAAGAAGCTGGAGGGGGCCAGAAAGAGACTTATGCTTAAGGTCAACAAAATCCCCCTCATCGGTAGGGTCGGGCGTCTCACGCTTCTTCACCCCTTCCAACTGTACACCCTTGTTTAGCATTCTATAAAGGTTCGCTAAACACGCTGAGGCCCATGAGTAGGGCCTAAACTCTCTAAACAACTCTAGAATATAAAAGGGGCCTCGTGCTCCTGAAGAATTACACAAAATCTGTCCAGCCACCCAAAAAAAAGAAATAGGCATGAGTTCTTCACTTATCCTTAGCCTCTGACGTCGTCGTCTTTTTCTCCCCTCCTTTGCTTTTTTTCTTCCTTCCCTTTTTCGAGCTATCCTTCTCTCTCAGTTGCTCCGGTGTGGGACAGAATACTCGTTCCAGCCACGTGAACTTGAGGGAGATCTCATTGTAATCTTGTTTATTTATGGGAACCTTACCAAGAAGCTCCCGACAGATATCTGCAATCTCGTAATGGGTGTATGTTCGGCCCGTCATGGGCGGACCATCAATAGGTAGGCCGTAGATGTACGCTACGTCCTCCAAAGTGATGGTCGCCTTGTTGGATGGAAAATGAAATGTGTTCGTCTCCGGCCTCCATCGCTCAATGAGCCCCATGATCAATGCATAGTCAATCCTCTGAGCAAAATGGTACAACCCGGCCTCCCGCACCCACTCCATCTGTCTCTCGTTCAAGTCCCACTTCCCATAATCAGGGTTTGTGGGAAATCATCTGTATGTGTCAAACTCCTGCGAGAAAAAATACAGTTTCAATAACTTTAGCCATAGATCGAAAGGAAGTTCAATTGATAATAGGTTATGTGGAAGAGAGTATACCAAGCCTTGTTCAATAGCGGCGGAGATGTGATGCTCTTGGTCGCACAATAGAATGTCTAGCTGTGGATTTGAGGTACTAGCCTCGCTACGGGGCACTTCAGGATTGCTTGTATTCTCATTAGACATCTGTGTACATCCAAAATAGACATGATAACATTGAATGTTATCAAGGCAAGCATGGATACACTATGAAAGCCGAATATCCAAAACCGACCACACAATACTCTCCCCTATAATGGAAAATGAAAACACAGATATCATTGTCGTAATTTAAATCCTAATAAAATCAATCAAGTATGTTGAATGAGTTTGAATGGTTTGGCATTCAATCGTATGGCATAACTCAACATGCACGATATTCACATTAACTAAGAAGCCAAAACAAACAAATAGTACACCATCAACAGTTTATGGGGTTGTTTGGATGAACCATGAAATGCAGCTGATTTCAAGTTTTTCGCAAAATAGATTGTTACCATCTGTTGCTGGTATGTGTCCGGAGCAGCATAAAAATTGGAAACCACATAAAGAGAAAGCTTATGTTCTTGATTTCTTAGTAGAAAGTCTGGAATGTAGTATCATCCCTTCACCATCACAAATCCCAAGCTAAAGCGATAGCCATCCATTCTTCCTGTGTTTTCCAACTAAATTGTACTTTGAGCACATCCAAATGCATCCTATGTGGAATAATTCTTAGAGGCTTAGCTAAGTATAAAATGACTGATTTGGTTGTCCAAAAAAAACTAACAACGTAGTTCCTTAATGATCTCTTTCTGAAACAAGCCTTAGTGGTGTAGTGTTGATTATTTAAGATTCTAGAGTAAATTTGAGTATATATGTAAGCATTTGGCTACACTTGTTTGGGAGTGTATAGACAATATAGTCCTACACTTGTTTGGCTACACTTTGACAGCTTTAGGGCTTTAGACCTACAAGGGTGATGTGTGATTTACACATGCTATTCTAGGGTACTTCTAAGTTCGTAAAATCAAATTCAAGAAACACAATGAACAACCCATTCACATTGTCAAAATGAAGAAACACAGAAAGGAACGAATGAACCACTACTGTCATTTGACCGCATACAACATCCTCAAGTTTGGAAAACAGAAATAACTTACTCAAACCTTTCTGGTAGTGTTAAAACAAAACCCAATCATCCGTCGTCCTTCTCAACTGAAAATACCCCAAATTTGAAATCTACAAACCCTAATCAATGCAAACAACAAATGTACAAATCGAATACAACGTTGAAGCTAACAAAGCATGCACTTAGATATCATATGCGGGAAGGCGGGGAAATAAAAAGAAGTGAAAATGCAAAAAAATGGACAAGGATTCAAAAAAGGAAGGAGATCCAAACCTCTGGAGCGTCGGTTTTAATCACAGTCGATTGAAAAAAAGATGGGATTATGAGCAGGAGTAGAGAAATTCAGTTACAACGCTGGTGGTTATGGAAAAATGGAAGCAACTGCTCTTCGCCCTCGTCCTAAGTCAGTTTCGACGCAATGGTGGAAGAGAGGAGAATAATGAGCGAAACATGGATTTTAGCCCTAAAAAAGGGTCGCGAACGGCGTCAACGCTGACCTTATTCAAGTATAAATAAGGTCGGCGCCGACGATGTGCTCTTTATGTAAAAAAAAATCAAGTATAAATAAGGTCATCGCTGACCTTATTCAAGTGTAAATAAGGTCGGCGATGACGATGTGCTATTTTGGTGAAAAAAAAAATGAAAATCGCACCCAATTGCTCTAATTGGTGATGCACCCGCTAAAATGTTTGATTGCGTAACATGACTGGATAAAGTGTTTTTTTCGGTAAAATCCTCTATAAAATATAAAAATACATTTAGTTACTTGCATTCAAGGTAATCAATTTAAATTAATAGATTTATATATTGCATATTCTATAATTTGTCTGTTCAAATTTCGTATGTTAAAGAGTAAATATACGTTTCAAATTATATTTAGGTCGTCATTTTTAAAATACTAACTCCAAACCTCACGCGTAATTATTTAGAAATCAACTTTAATTGTTTAAAGTTAGATCAACCCATTAAATGGTTCGGAATGTAAACAACTTATCAAAATGGGATGACTCGGCCAAGTCAGTCTCCTCTATTTTTGACTCGGTCCTTCATAAAAAAAGTGACGACTCAAGAGAGTCATGAGTCAACTATTTCCCAACCATGATTCATACATCAATTCTTAGATAACAACAACATTCCTTCGAAGCTCATGCTAGAGCCTAATATAATTGGGATAAGGCTTTTATGATGATGAAGATGAATAATCATCACACCCTGAAGTATTGATCATGGCCATCCAATTGGGCCACAGTTAGGGACTCACATAATGATAATCTGCACCGTCCATTGAAGGAAATCTTTCTACATCGTTAGTCTTTTTTCCTTCTTTTTTTGAATTTGGAGGAACTTAATTTGAATTAACACTATGATCAGATCAGAAATTTATAATAACATTCTGATTTGGTGGGCCACTATCTAAAATGATTTAAAACCCGCCAGCTGCCACTTCCCGCGTAAACCGCTACTTGGCAATTTTAAAAACCGCGTACAACGGCAGTGAGCTTCCGCGTCCCAAGACTATCGATACTTATATAAAGCTTCTTCTGCACGCTTTACGCTTCTTAGTTCCCAGTTATCACTCTGCCACTTTCTCTCCTTTCTCTCTCTAGCGATTGCTTCTCCTACTACACGATCAAGAAAAAACCCAATCTTTTCTTCTCTTGATCTTATTCTCATCTATGGTGTTTGCAGATCTTACGACGATGTTAAGATCTATCCGTGGTGATGCACAGATCCTAAGATCGAAATCAGCATATGCATCTACCGCTCGTCAGGTATTTTGATCAATCTCTCCCTCTGTCTCTCTCTTGAATTCTGTTCTTTGATTTGTTTTTTGGTGCATTACAAGATGCATTTTGAAGATTGTTGTTTGTGTTGATTGCGTTTTAGGGTTAGTTTTTGTGTGTGTGATTTCCTTTATCAGATTGGGGTTTTGATAGGTTTAGATGTTGATGTAGTGTAAGGAGCTCTGTATTTATCGATTTGTCTGGTTTTGATGAAATGGATGCTTCTCTGATGTTATATAAGTTGGCTTCTTCTCAAATTAACATATTCTTGTGCAGATTTTCCTTACCACTATTTGTTTAGCTGTGAATACCTCGTTTCCGTGAATTCCCCAATTCGTAGATTGGGTGTAAATCAATAACCCTACTTTCTTTTTCTTTCTGAAATGGCTCTTTCTTTGTCTTTTTCATTTTTTTTCCTTCGTGATAGCCACAAGTGCTGATTTTTAGTATTCTTGTGCAGATTCTCCTGGTAAGGAAAATCTCACTATAGTTTCTGTGAATTCCCCAATTCCTAGATTGGGTGTAAATCAATACCCTATTTTCTTTTTCTTTTTGAAATGGGTCTTTCTTTGTTTTCTTCGTAAGTGCTGATTTTTAGTATGTTTTTTTTTTTTTGGATTTTTCTTGATTATGCCAATGCGTTTGGTTCAATAAGATCATGTACTAATGTTGGGTTCTTCTTCGCTTCAGGTCAGATAATTGCTTTCCTCATTCAGTTTTATTTGTTTCTCCTTCTTTATGTATTTATTTGTTTTTTCTGTTTTGGGACCATTTCAATCTCTTCTGACTGTTCATTTGATGGGTAGTCTGCATTGGAAATTCCAAGGAGCTGGATTTTCTCTGGTGGGAGCCCCTTATGCATGAAAACCTCATCTCTGTTGTTAATGCAGAAGGGGCCCCTCTGCATTGAAGGCGGCCTTGAGGTTTCATGCATGGCTCGGGTTGCGACACCCATGGGAGAAAGCGAATGTTTTTTTAATTGCTTTCTTATATGTAGATGAGAATCCTATATAATTCTTTTCAAGTGATGGTTTATGTTGATGTTTAGCTGTAACTTTTTCTTTATTACATTTTTATATTTAAATGAGAATTATGTTTAATTCTTTGCAAGTGATGGTTGATAGTTGATTTGATGTATAACTGTGCTTATTTTATATTTAGATGAGAATTTTGTATGATTCGTTCCAAGTGATGGTTGATATTGATGGAAGGCGGGATGGATCAGTTCTCTCCTTAATTTCTACTTATTCAACATTTATTATATTGTACTATATTATTTGTTTTATATTTTTTAGGTTACTTGACATCGTTGGTGCCTTGAACGAACTAGTTGCATAATTTTTGGCTTGATTGGTTTTTCCATTTAGCCTGTTTGTTTCATGTAGTTGAGTATTCTACTATTGTATTCCTGTAAGTGGTTAATTGTGAAGAACCAAAAGGTTAATATCGAGAAATGACCATCAAATAACCTCCCCTTTAATGGAAACTGAATCAAGGGAAGGTAGGAAATGAATACCTAGTCACCACCATTGTAATTCAACACGTATGAACTACATCTCGCTTCTCCATTCCTATGTATTTTATGCAAACAAACAGCCCGTGATCTAAATCCTTTTCCTATTTTGAACTTATCCAATGACATTATAGAGACACTCTTTTAACACGATTGAGTGTCTTCACTAAATGAAAGGATTCCTTATATTAACTTATAACTAGTAAAAGTAGTAGGATTTTCAACATTAGAGATTTAGGATGGTGATCATAGTTATGATATTGGTTTATTTGGGCTGAAATCGCTGAAATTATTAATCCAAACGAACGACCCCAACAAAATCTCGGTCCATATTTTTGACCGGTTTGTCCAAAATTGCATATTTAAGTGGAACAAGTCTGAATTTGCTATTTTTGTTCAAAATTTTGAAAAGAAAAAGAATCATAATTCCTTTATTCCTTACATTCGTTTGACCGAAAGTTGTTGTAGTGATCGTAGTAGAAGAAGAAGTTCGTAGCTGGCACCACTGTCGTATGATAGTACAATTACACTAAGAATGAGAATGATTGCATAGAAAAAAAAGGCAAGGCAGACAAACAAACAGGAAGATGAAGAGTGTACAATTACACTAAGAATGAGAATGATTGGATGTTTAACGGTACTTTTTTTCCCTTTTTCACAACACTTTCTATCATGTACCATAACAAATCTTCAATAGTTATCTCCTCACCTCTGTAATTATCTCCTCATCACCAATTTCCTTTTCTACAATCAGCCCTTTTGCCATTTTCAAAGCCTTGAAGTGATACAAGTCATACACCATAACCAATTCCTTAATATTTAAGGATGGGAGAGAAGCTTTGAAAGGCGCATTCTTTTCTGATGCCCTATATATACTTTATTCCATATTTCTTTGTTGGATCTATTAAGTTGTTGTATTCCTGAAGTCATTTACAATAACTTATTATCACTTAAATCCAAAATAAAAAATCTACAATTTCTACATTGGTCAAGAAACAACCTCCACAATTATCTGTGACAAAATGTGAATCTTTTAACCAAGTAAGGATGGATGTCACATATTTTCTATCGACAACAACCTTTGTGAAACAATACATGCCATCAATTACCAATGGCAATCAATGCTGACTTCTTTCAACAACAACAAATTCAAATTCATGAAATGACAATCCTTGATGGCTATGAATTCCTGAATCAACCACAACAACTTGTGATCACTTACATCCAAAATAAGAAAAAACGACAATGGTCGCGACTCCTAAAATGTACAATCTTAACAATAATTTGTAATTACCTTCGAGTTTAGCAAATGCAAAAACCATTGATCACTTCTTACGAAATCATAAACTTCTTCCACAAGCTCCAATCAATTATTCACTTGTGCCCCAATAATTATTAATTAAAAGAGTATGTCTTTTTACCAAATCAAAAGCAGAAAACAAACAAAGGATGACTTCTTTTTAGCAACTCACCAATCCAATGACATCCAAACAACATACATTTTTTAATCCATAACAACATTAGTTATAATCAATACTCTAACCCAACAACCTTCTTATATAGACAATTAATGCTCAGGACAGTCAACAAAAACAACAATGATTTATTGCAATATATCTTACACTTCTCCAGCCCTTATGACTATGAATTCCCCGGGACAATTGAAATAACTCATGAATACTTAACATAAAAAATGATAAACAACAACAGGGATCACCTATTCCTAAATCTACAATCTCAACCAACAGACATTGATCAAATACTTCCATAATTAAGCAAATACAACAACCAATGATCATTTCTCACAAATCATAAATAACCTTTACTGACTATGAACAAATTATTCATATACCTGTCACAGCAATACCTGTGAAAAAAATATACATCTTTCCCACTCTAGGGGCATTAATCTGACTAAGGCTGGCCTATACAAATTTCAATCCATAACAGCCTTAGGTTCAATCTATAATGACTTAACTTGATTCGTACTGGCTTTGTGATATTCTAGTACTATAAAGTACTGGCCTAGTAGAATCAGAGTTCATGTTTGGTTGATAGATGACCTTGATAGAAGAAAAAATCAAAATAAGCCTTAGTTTCAACCAATACTCAAACAATCCAATTCCAAACATCAACAATAACAACATGCTCGTGACTTTGGACATCAATGATATATTAAAACATTCGCCAATTATAAACATCTCATGATAACTATGAATTCTGGAGTGAAACCAAAATAACTCACGATCATTTACGTTATCAATACAAAACAGTACATCCTTACGAATCCAAGGGAATTCTAACCTACAAAGGATGGCGTTCATAGTTTTCAATCTGTATCAATCTTACTCTTAACCAATATCCCAACAACCGAATTCTGCGCTCAACAATACGTGCAACAATTGTTGCTTGTGACTTTCAACAACAACAACTTTCTCCCACTCTTGTTATTCTTATAATTCCGTAAATAACAACTCTCGATAACCATGAATTCTCAAGTAGACGACAATAACTAACGATTACATACATTGAACTTACGAAGAAACGACAATAATGACAACAGACATATTTTTCAATTCTAAACAACCTTAGCTACGATCAATATTATGAAGTCTGACCAACAAGCTTCTAATATCAACAATTAGCCCTCATGACTATCAACAATAACAACATTGATTTATTGCAATGTTTCTTTGACTTCTCCAATTAACAACCCTCGATGACCATGAATTCCTTGAGATAGCCGAAATAACTTGTGACAACTTACACCCATAATTTGAAACAGCAGTGGTAACTTATTCCTAGAATCTACAATCTCAACCAACAACCATTGGTTAAATCCTGTCATGATTAAGCAAATACAACCACCATTGATCTCTTCTCGCAAATCATAGACAACATTTCCTGAATATGATCAATTATTTAAGACTTGTCACCACAATTATCGGCAACAAAACTATTTATCTTTCTTTCTTTTTTTATTTGTCTTTTTTATTTTTCTTTGTCTTTCTTTCTTTTTTTCTTCTGTCTTTCTTTTTCATCTGTCTTTCTTTCTTTTCTTTTCCTTCATTTTTATATTTGTCTTTCTTTTTTTTCCCTGTCTTTGTTTTTTTTTTTCCTTTAATCAATTATTCAAAGTTGTCACCACAAATATCGGCAACAGTACTTTTTTCTTATAATATCAGCGACAAAACAGTAAGTCTTTGCCAATCAAGGGGCATTAAACCAACTAAGGATGACACACATTTTTCAATTCATAACGACCTTATTTCAATCCACGAGGACTTAATTTGACTTGTATTGCTTTTGTCATATTCTAGTGCTATAAAGAGAGACAACCTTTGTGGACTATGATCAATTATTCATAGTTGTAGGCATAATTATTAGCGACAAAACTATAAATCTTCGCCAATCAAGGTCAAACCAACTAAGGATGACATGCGTATTTTTCGATCCATACAGCCTTAGTTCAATCAATGACGACTTAACCCGACTCATATTGGCTTTGTGATATTCCACTTCTATGAAGATAAACAACCTTTGCATGCTACAACCATTTCCGACTATGATCAATTATTCAGACTTGTTACCACAATTATCAGTGACAAAACTATACATCTTTTCCAATCAAGGGGCAACAAACCCACTAAGGACGACATACATATTTTTCAATTCGTAACCTTAGTTCAATCCATGACTACTTAGATTGATTCTTATTGGCTTTGTGATATTCCAGTGCTTTAAAGAGAAACAACCTTTTCAGGCTTTGATCAAATTATTTAGATTTGTCATCGCAATTATCAGTGATAAGACTATACATCTTCGCCAATCATGGGCATCATACCAACAAAGGATCACATACGTATTTTTCAATCCATAACATCCTATTTCAAGCAATGGCGGCTTACCCAGACTTGTCTTGGCTTTATGATATTCCAATGCTATAGTTCTAGGTATGCGAAACTCCAGTTTGTTTTTAGATGATAGATTACAACAAACTTCACGTGTCAACAATACCAAACAACATTTTATGCTAGTGACTTCAAACATTCGCCTTTTTTAAACATCCCACGATCACTATGAATTCCGGAATCAACCACAATAACTCGCGATCATTTACATTATCAATACAAAACAATATGTCCTTACAAATCCAAAGGAATTTTAACCTACAAAGGATGGTGTTTATTGCTTTCAATCCGCAACAAACTTACTCTTGATCCATACCTCAACAAGCGAATTCTGTGCTTAACATTACGTCCGCCAATTAGTGCTCATGACTTTCAACAACTTTTTTCTCCTACCCTTCTTTATTCTTATAATTCCTTAAATAACTACTCTCAATAACCATGAATTCCCGAGTCAATATTCTGAAGTCTGACCAACAACCTTCTAATATCAACATTTAATGCACATGACTATCAATAACAACAGCAACAATATATTGCAATTTTTTTAGACTTCTGTAATAAACAACATGAATTCATGAGACAATGGAAATAACTCGTGACCACTTACATCCAAAATGCGAAACAACAACAATGATCACTTTCTCCTTGCAACCATTGGTCAAATCCTTTAATGACCAAGCAAATACAATCACCATTGATCGCTTCTCGCAGATCATAAACGACCTTCACGGACTATGAACAATTATTCAGACTTTTTACCACAATTATCATCAACAAAACTATACATCTTTTCCAATCAAGGGGCATCAAACCAACTAAGGATGCCATACATATTTTTCAATCCATAACAACCTTAGTTCAATCGGTGGTGACTTAACTTGACTCGTATTGGCTTTGCGATATTCCATTGCTATAATGATAAACAACCTTTTCAGACTATAATTAATTATTCACAATCTATTGTTCAAACTTATCACCACAATTTTCAGCAACAAATTTTTTTTTTTTTTTTGAATAACATGAACTACAAAATTACACATCTTGCCAATCAAGAGGTATCAACTCAACTGAGGATGACTTACATATTTTTCAATCCATAACAACCTTAGTTCAATCCATGGTGACTTAACCTGATTTGTATTGGCTTTATGATATTCCAATGCTAAAGAGAAAAAACCTCATCAAACTTTGATCATTTTTTCATCCTTGTCACCACAATTATTAGTAACAACTGTACATCTTTGCCAATCAAGGGGCATTAAACCAACTAAGGATAACATACATATTTTTCAATCTGTAACAACCTTAGTTCAATCCATGACGACCTAACCTAACTCCTATTTGCTTTGTGATATTCAGTGCGATAAAGATACACAACTTTTTCGGACTATGATCAGCTATTCAGACTTGTCACCACAATTATTAGCGACAAAGCTATACATCTTTGCCAATCAAGAGGCATGAAACCAACTAAGGTTGATGTACGTATTTTTCAATTCGTAACAACCTTAGTTCTATCCATCGTGACTTCACCTGACTCGTATTGGATTTGTGATATTCCAATCTATAAAGATAAAGAATCTTTCCAGACTATGATCAATAATTTAGACTTGTCATCACAATTATTGGCTTTGCAGACCATGACAACTTAATCCAACTCGTATTGGCTTCATGATATTCCAGTTCTTTAAAGTTCTGGCTGTTAGTAACTCCTGTTTTTGTGCAAACTCCTATCTGGATGATAGATGACCTCCAAAGATTAAAAAAAAAGAAGCAAACTTCGCGTGTTAACACAGAACCAACCAACATTTTGTGCTCGTAACTTCAGAAAACAAGAATGTATAAAAAAATTCGCCATTTATAAACATCCCATGATGACTATGGATTTTGGAGTCAACCACCCTACTCAAGATCATTTACATTATCAATACTAAGTAGTACATCTTTACGAATCCAAGGGAATTCTAGCATAAGAGGATTTTTGAGATATGCCCTTTAGACCATGTCTAAATTCACGATTCTGTCATGATTTCTTATAATGGGAGAGATGGCATTTCTTTTCGGCCAAAAATGAGAATCACGTACTGTCCTTCCTTCAATTAGCACGCGTCCCTATCGAAATGATGTTCCGTCAATTATCACCCTCTCCTCGCTAAATGAACCTCCATATCATTAAAGGAGATGAAAAAATCATACGGAGCAATTAATTTGAATGACAATAAATAACATGTAATAGGTCTTTTTCTAGGTGCAAGAGAGAGTTAGGATTTGTTTCATGATAGATTTTGCTTGCTTTTGATGGTGGGTTGATATTCCAATTAGGCCGAGGAGGAAAACGCCATATTTAAGAGAGTGCGATGAGAAATTCTATTTCTCATAAATAATAAATCTCAATGCAACATGTCGAATAACCCTTTTGAAAAGAACTCTCTAGGTTTATTCGTTTCTATTTTAACTAAATCCATTGCAAGCAACGGATGGAGACTGGAGGAGGGCAATGATTTGAAGTCTCTTATCTTGGGAATTTGTTTGAGAAAGATTCAAAATCGCTACATTTTACACTGAAAAGCATGGGGAGAGAGGTTGAGTTCTACCACTAATAGATGCCTAATGTAATCCTAAATCTATTTTGTTAAAGGGCACTGAAAAGATTGGGTGATCTATGGATGCATTCCTCTATCCCAATAACCTTTTTGAAACGAACTCTATAGGTTTCTTCGTTGGTATTTTAACCAAAGGAGGACAACGATTACAGGGTTCTTGTCGTTGGAAATGGCTTTGGGAATATTGAAAAATTGCATTGTTTGCAGAAAAGTTTGGGGAAAGAGGCCGAGTTACTGACAATAAATGTTGTATGAAATCCAAAATCTAATTTGTTTAAGGGCATTAAAAGATTGCTGATCTGTGGAGTCATTCCTCCATAGACAAAACATGCATTTATACTTCACATCGACTAATTATTCCAAAGCAATTGGTTTGGCTAATTTTTTGCAAGAAATGTCCAGCCGCGAAGGGGATTTCTGAAATATCCCCTTTAGACCATTACTAAATTTTCCATTCAGTTAGTGATTTCTTATAATGGGAGAGATGGCATTCTTTTCGGCCAAAAATGAGTCACCAATCTGTTCTTCCTTCAATTAGCACCCTCTCCTCGCTAATTTAATCATAAGTCCATTTTGTTGAAGGGCAAGGAAAAGATTGGCGATCCGTGGATTCATTCCCCTCTTCGCAAACCATGCTCTAGTCATCACATTGAAGATTTTTTTGCTAGAAGCCTTTATTTGTGTGCGTTTTATGGAAATGCATGCAAGGCCAAAATAAATTCTTCGTTGCTTTTTTAACTAAACGCAATGCAAGCAACATATGGAAACTGGAGAAGGGCAATGATTTGAGTGAGGTCTCTTTTCATAGAAATTTCTTTGGGGAAGACTCAAAATTGTTCCATTTTAGTCTGAAATGCATGGGGAGAGAGGTTGAGTTCTACCACTAATATATGCCTAATGTAATCCTTAATCTACTTTGTTAAAGGGCACTGAAAAGCTTGTTGACCCGAGGACTCATTCCTCTTTCCGAAAACCATGCACTATTGAACGCAATGAATATTTCTTCGCAAGAAGCCTCTGTTTATGTGCGTTTAATGGAAATGCATGCGAGGCCATGAGAGATTCTTCGTTGCTTTTTTAACTAAACGCGCTGTAAGCAACGGATGGAAACCGAAAGATGGCAATGATTTGAGGTCTCTTATCATAGGAATTTGTTTGGGAAAGACTCAAAATCGTTGCATTTTACAGTGAAAAGCGTGGGGATAGAGATTGAGTTTTACCACTTATAGATGCCTAATTTAATTCTATATCCATTTTGTTCAAGGGCAAGGAAAGGATTGGCGGTCCGTGGTCTCATTCCTCTCTCTGCAAACCATGCTGTAGTCAACACTTTGAATATTTCTTCGCTAGAAGCCTCTGTTTGTGTGGGTTTTATGGAAATGCATGCGAGGCCCTGATAGATTCTTCGTTGCTTTTTTAACTAAACGCACTGCAAGCAACGGATGGAAACCGTAGAAGGGCAATGATTTGAGGTCTCTTTATCATAGGAATTTCTTTGGGAAAGACTTAAAATCGTTGGGGAGAGAGGTGAGTTCTACCACTAATAACTGCCTAATGTAATCCTAAATCCACTTTGTTAATGGCCACTTAAAAGCTTGGTGACCCGAAGACTCATTCCTCTCATTGAAAACCATGCACTACTGAACACAATGAATATTTCTTCTAGCGAAGCCTCTGTTTGTGTGCGTTTTAAGGAAATTCACGCGAGACCATGATAGATTCTTCGTTGATTTTTTAACTAAATGCACTACAGGCAACAGATGGAAACCGGAGGAGGAAAAATATTTGAGGTCTCTTATCATTGGAATTTGTTTGAGAAAGACTTAAAAATCGTTCCATTTTGCACTAAATAGTGTGGGGAGAGAGGTTGAGTTCTACCACTGATAGATGCCTAATTTTATCTTAAATCCACTTCGTTGACGGGCACTGAAAAGCTTGTTGACCCGAGGACTCATTTCTCTCTTCGAAAACCATCCACTACTCAACAAAATGAATATTTCTTCGCTAGAGGCCTTTGTTTGTATGTGTTTTAGGGAAATGCATGCGAGGCCATGATAGATTCTTCCTTGTTTTTTTTAACTAAACCCATGGCAAGCAACGGATGGAAACCCGAGGAGGGAAATGATTTGAGGTCTCTTATCGCGGCAATTTGTTTGGGAAAGACTCAAAATCTTTCCATTTTAGTCTGAAATGCATGGGGAGAGAGGTTGAGTTCTGCCAGTAATAGATGCCTAATGTAATCCTAAATCCACTTTGTTAAAGGGCATTGAAAAGCTTATTGACCCGAAGACTCATTCCTTGCTTTTTTGACTAAACGCATTGCAAGAAACAAATGGAAATCGGAGGAGGGAAATGATTTGAGGTCTCTTATCATGGGAATTTGTTTGGGAAAGACTCAAAATCGTTCCATTTTGCGTGGGAAGAGAGGTTGAGTTCTACCACTAATAGATGCCTAATTTTATCTTAAATCCACTTTGTTGATGGGCACTGAAAAGCTTGGTGACCCGAGGACTCATTCCTCTCTCCGAAAACCCTCCACTACTCAATGCAACGATTATTTCTTTGCTAGAAGCCTCTATTTCTGTGTTCGTTTTATGCATTTGCATGCGAGGCCACGATAGATTCTTCATTACTTTTTTTAACTAAACGCATTGTAAGGAACGAATGGAAACTGGAGGACGAAAATGATTTGAGGTCTCTAATCATGGGAATTTGTTTGGGAAAGACTCAACATCATTCCATATTAGTCTGAAATGCATGGGGAGAGAGGTTGAGTTCTACCACTAATAGCTGCCTAATTTAATCCTAAATCCACTTTGTTAAAGGGCATTGAAAAGCTTGATGACCCGAGGACTCATTCCTTTCTCCAAAAACCATGCACTACTAATCACAATGAATATTTCTTCGCTAGAAGCCTCTATTTGTGTGCATTTTATGGAAATGCATGCGAGGCCATGATAGACTTCGTTGCTTTTTTTAACTAAACGCACAACAAGCAACGGATGGAAACCGAAGGGAAATGATTTGAGGTCTCTTATCTTGGGAATTTGTTAGGGAAAGACTCAGATCGTTCCATTTTAGTCTGAAATGCATGGGGAGAGAAGTTGAAGTCTACCACTAATAGCTGCCAAATTTAATCCTAAATCCATTTTGTGGAAGGGCAAATAAAAGATTGCCGATCCGCGGACTCATTCCTGTCGCTGCAAACCATGCTCAAGTCATCACATTGAATATTTCTTCGCTGCAAGACTCCATTTGTGGTCGTTTTTCGGAAATGCATCCAAAGCCTTGATGGATTCTTTGTTGCTTTTTTAACTAAATGTGCTGCAAGCAACGGATCGAAATCGGAGATGGGAACTGATTTGAGGTCTCCTATCATGGAATTTATTTGGGAAAGACTCGAAATCGTTCTATTTTAGTTTGCATGGAGAGAGAGGTTGAGTTCTACCACTAATAGCTGCCTAATATAATCCTAAATCCACTTTGTTAGAGGGCACTAAAAAGCTTGTGAACCCGAGAACTCATTCATCTCTCCGAAAACCATGTCCTACTAAACACACTGTTTATTTCTTCGCTAAAAGCCTCTGTTTGTGGGCGTTTTTCTGAAATGCATCCGAGGGCATGATATATTCTTCGTTGCGTTTTTAACTAAATGCGCTGCAAGCAACGGATGGAAACCGGAGGAGGGAAATGATTTGAGGTCTCTTATCATGGGAATTTATTTGGGAAAGACGCAAAATCGTTCCATTTTAGTTTGAAATGCATGGGGAGAGACGTTGAGTTCTACCACTAATAGATGCCTAATGTAATCCTAAATCCATTTTGTTGAACGGCAAGGAAATGATTGGCGATGCGTGGACTCTTTACTCTCTCCGCAAACCATGCTTTAATCATGACATTGAATATTTCTTCGCTACAAGACTCTGTTTGAGGGCGTTTCTCGGAAACGCATCCGAGGCCATGATAGATTCTTCGTTGCTTTTTTAACTAAATGCGGTGCAGGCAACGGATGGAAACCGGAGGAGGGAAATTATTGGAGGACTCTTATCATGTGAATTTATTTGGGAAAGACTCAAAACCCTTCCTTTTTAGGCAGAAAATGCATGGGGAGAGAGGTTGAGTTCTACCACAAATAGCTGCCTAATGTAATCCTAAATCCATTTTGTTGAAGGGCAAAAAAAAGATTGGCGATCCGTGGACTCATTACTATCTCCGCAAACCATGCTCTAGTGATCACATTGAATATTTTGGGCATTTTCGGAAATGCATCCGGGGCCATGATAGATTCTTCGTTGCTTTTTTAGCTAAATGCGCTGCAAGCAACAGATGGAAACCGGAGAAAGGAAATTGTTTGATGTCTCTGTTCATGGGAATTTGTTTGGGAAAGACTCAAAATCGTTCCATTTTGCACTGAATAGCGTTGGGAGAGAGGTTGAGTTCTACCACTAATAGATGCCAAATTTTATCTTAAATCCACTTTGTTGAATGGAACTGAAAAGTTTGGTGACCCAGGGACTCATTCCTCTCTCCGAAAACCATCCACTACTCAAAGCAATGAATATTTCTTCGCTGGAAGCCTCTGTTTGTTTGTGTGTTCTATGGAAATGCATGTGAGGCCATGATTGATTCTTCATTGCTTTTTTTAACTAAACGCACCGCAAGCAACAGATGGAAACCGGAAGAGGGAAATGATTTGAGGTCTCTAATCATGGGAATTTGTTTGGGAAAGACTCAAAATCATTCCATTTTAGTCTGAAATGCATGGGGAGAGAGGTTGAGTTCTACCACTAATAGCTGCCTAATGTAATCCTAAATTCACTTTGTTAATGGGCACTGAAAAGCTTGATGTCCCGAAGACTCTTTCCTCTCTCCACAAACCACGCTGTAGTCATCACATTGAATATTTCTTCGCTACAAGACTGTTTGTTGGCGTTTTTCGAAAATGCATCCGAGGCCATGGTAGTTTCTTCGTTGCTGTTTTAACTAAATGCACTGTAAGCAACGGATGGAAAACGGAGGAGGGAAATGATTGGAGGTCTCTTATCATCTGAATTTTTTTGGGAAAGACTCAAAATCGTTGCATTTTACACTGAAAAGCGTGGGGAGGTTAAGTTGTTCCACTTGTCGATTTCTAATTTAATCCTAAATCCATTTTGTCGAAGGGCAAAGTAAAGATTGGCGATCCGTGGACTCATTCCTCTCTCCCCAAACGATGCTCTAGTCATCATATTGAATATTTCTTTGCTACAAGGCTCTGTTTGTGTGTGTTTTATTGAAATGCATACGAGGCCATGTTAGATTCTTCGTTGCTTTTTTTGACTAATTGCACTTTAAGCAACGGATGAAAACCGGAAGAGGGCATTGATTTGTGGTCTCTTATCGTCTGAATTTGTTTGAGAAAGACTCAAAATAGTTGTATTTTACAATGAAAAGCGTGGGGTGAGAGGTTGACTTGTACCACTTGTTAATGCCTAATTTAATCCTAAATCCATTTTGGTGAAGGGCAAAGGAAAGATTGGTGATACGTGGACTCATTCCTCTATTCGCAAACCATGCTCTAGTCCTCACATTGTTAATGCGTTCTACGGAAATGCGTCCGAGGCCATGATAGATTCTTTGTTGCTTTTTTAACTAATTATACTGAAAGCAACATATGGAAATTATAGGAGGGAAATGATTTGAGGTCTCTTATCATGAGAATTTGTTTGGGAAAGACTCAGAATCGTTCCATTTTAGTGAGAATGCATGGGGAGAGAGGTAGAGTTCTACCACTAATAGCTGCCTAATGTAATCGTAAATCCATTTTGTGGAAGGGCAAAGAAAAGATTGGCGATCCGTTGACTCATTCCTCTCTCCACAAACCATGCTCTAGTCATCACATTGAATATTTTTTCTCTACAAGACTCTGTTTGTGGGCGTTTGTCGAACATGCATCCGAGGCCATGGTAGTTTCTTCGTTGTTGTTTTAACTAAATGCGCTGCAAGCAACAGATGGAAACCGAAGGAGGGAAATGATTTAAGTTCTCTTATTATCTGAATTTGTTTGGGAAAGACTCAAAATTGTCGCATTTTACACTGAAAAGCGTGGGGAGAGAGGTTTAGTTCTTCCACTTGTGAATGCCGAATTTAATCCTAAATCCATTTTGTTGAAGGGCAAAGAAAAGATTGGTGATTTGTGCACTCATTCCTCTGTCCCCAAACCATGCTCTAGTCATCAGATTGAATATTTCTTCGCTGCAAGTCTATGTTTGTGCATGTTTTTGGGAAATGCATCCGAGGCCATGATAGTTTCTTCGTTGCTTTTTTAACTAAATGCGCTCCAAGCAACGGATGGAAAACGGAGGGAAATGATTTGAGGTTTATTATCATGGGAATTTGTTTTGGAAAGATGCAAAATCGTTCCATTTTTTATTGAAATACAAGGGGAGAGGGTTGAGTTCTACCACTAATAGCTGCCTAATGTAATCCTAAATCCACTTTGTTAAAGGGCACTGAAATGCTTGATGACCCGAGGATTCTTTCCTCTCTTCGAAAACCATTCACTACTGAACACAATGAATATTTCTTCGCTAGAAGCCTCTATTTGTGTGCGTTTTATGGAAATGCATGTGAGGCCATGAAAGGTTCTTCGTTTCTTTTTTTAACTAAACACACAACAAGCAATGGGTGGAAACCGGAAGAGGGCAATGGTTTGAGGTCTCTTATCATCTGAATTTGTTTGGGAAAGACTCAAAATCATTGCATTTTACACTAAAAAGGGTGGGGAGAGAGGTTGAGTTTTACCACTTGTATATGCCTAATTTAATACAAAGTCCATTTTGTTGAAGGGCAAGGAAAGGATTGGCGATCCGTGGACTCATTCTTCTCTCTGCAAACCATGCTGTAGTCATCACATTGAATATTTCTTCGCTACAAGGCTTTGGTTGTAGGACTTTTTCGGAAATGCATCCGAGGCTATGATAGTTTCTTCTTTGCTTTTTTTAGCTAAACGCACTGCAAGCAACGGATGGAAACCGGAGGAGGGAAATGCATACGATGCAATGATTGTTTCTTCGTTGCTTTTTTAACTAAATGCGCTGCAAGCAACGAGATTTATTTGGCCATGATATATTCTTTGTTGCTTTTTTAACTAAATGTACTTCAAGCAACGGACGAAAAACAAAGGAGGGAAATGATTTGAGGTCTCTTGTCATGGGAATTTATTTGGGAAAGACTCAAAATCGTTCCATTTTAGTTTGAAATGCATGGGGAGAGAGGTTGAGTTCTACCACTAATTGCTGCTTAATGTAATCCTAAATCCACTTTGTTAAAGGGCACTGAAAAGCCTGACGACCCAACGACTCTTTCCTCTCTCCACAAACCATGCTCTTGTCATCACATTGAATATTTCTTCGTTACAAGACTCTGTTTATGGGTGTTTTTTCGGAAATGCATCCGTGGCCATGATATATTCTTCGTTGCTTTTTTTAACTAAAGGCACTGTAAACAACGAATGAAAACCGAAGGAGGGAAATGATTTGAGGTCTCTAATCATCGGAATTTATTTGGGAAAGACTCAAAATCATTCCATTTTAGTCTGAAATGCATGGGGAGAGAGGTTGAGTTCTACCACTAATAGCTGCCTAATTTAATCCTAAATCCACTTTGTTAAAGGGCATTGAAAAGCTTGATGACCCTAGGACTCATTCCTTTCTCAGAAAACCACGCACTACTAATCACAATGAATATTTCTTCGCTAGAAGCCTCTATTTGTGTGCGTTTTATGGAAATGCATGCAAGGCCATGATAGACTTCATTGTTTTTTTTAACTAAACGCACAACAAGCCACGGATGGAAACCGGAGGAGGGACAATGATTTGAGGTCTCTTATCTTGGGAATTTGTTAGGGAAAGACTCCAGATCGTTCCATCTTAGTCTGAAATGCATGGGAGAGAGGTTGAAGTCTACCACTAATAGCTGCCAAATTTAATCTTAAATCCACTTTGTTGAAGGGCACTAAAAAGCTTGATGACCCGAGGACTCATTCCTCTCTCCGAAAACCAAGCACTACTGAACACAATGAATATTTCTTCGCTAGAAGCCTCTGTTTGTCTGCGTTTTATGGAAATGAATGGGAGGCCATGATAGATTATTCGTTGCGTTTTCAACTAAGTGCACTACAAGCAATGGAGGGAAACCAGAAAAGGGCAATGATTTTAGGTCTCTTATCATCTGAATTTGTTTGGGAAAGACTTTAAATCCTTGGATTTTACACTAAAAAGCATGGGGAGAGAGGTTGAGTTCTACCACTTGTAAATGCCTAATTTAATCCTAAATCCATTTTGTTGAAGGGCAAAGAAAAGATTGGCGATCCGTGGACTCATTCCTGTCGCCGCAAACCATGCTCTAGTCATCACATTGAATATTTCTTCGCTGCAAGACTCCTTTTGAGGGCGTTTTTTGGAAATGCATCTGAAGCCATGATGAATTATTCTTTGCTTTTTATCTAAATGTGCTGTAAGCAACGGATGGAATCCGGATGAGGGAAATGATTTGAGGTCTCCAATCATGGAATTTGTTTGGGAAAGACTCAAAATCGTTCCATTTTAGTCAGAAAATGCATGGGGAGAGAGGTTGAGTTCTACCACTAATAGATGCCTAATGTAATCCTAAATCCATTTTGTTGAACAGCATGGAAAGGATTGGCGATCTGTGAACTCTTTACTCTCTTCGCAAACCATGCTCTAATCATCACATTGAATATTTCTTCGCTACAGGACTCTGTTTGTCGGCGTTTTTCGGAAATGCATCTGAGGTCATGATAGATTCTTCGTTGCTTTTTAACTAAATGTGGTGCAGGCAACGGATGGAAACTGGAGTAGGTAAATGATTGGAGGTCTCTTGTCATGTGAATTTGTTTGGGTAAATGATTGGATGTCTCTTGCCATGTGAATTTGTTTGGGAAAGACTCAAAATCATTCCATTTTAGTCAGAAAATGCATGGGGAGAGAGGTTGAGTTCTACAACTAATAGCTGCCTAATGTAATCCTAAATCCATTTTGTTGAAGGGCAAAGAAAAGATTGGCGATCCGTTGACTCGTTCCTCTCTCCACAAACCATGCTCTAGTCATCCGTTTGAATATCTCTTTCTTACAAGGCTCTGTTTGTGGGCATTTTTCGGAAATGCATCCGAGGCCATGATAGTTTCTTCGTTGCTTTTTTAACTAAATGTGCTGCAAGCAACGGGTGGAAATCGGAGGAAAATCATTTGAGGTCTCTTATCATTGGAATTTGTTTAGGAAAGACTTAAAATCGTTCCATTTTAGTCTGAAATGCATGGTGGGAGAGTTGCGTTCTACTACTAATAGCTGCCTATTGTAATCCTAAATCCACTTTCTGAAAGGGCATTGAACAGCTTGATGACCCGAATACTCATTCCTCTCCTAGAAAACATGCACCACTAAACACAGTGATTATTTCTTCGCAAGAAGTCTCCGTTTGTGTGCGTTTTATGGAAATGCATGCGAGGCCATTAAAGGTTCTTCCTTGCTTTTTTTTTAACTAAACGCACTGCAAGCAACGGCTGGAAACTGGAAGAGTGCAATGATTCGAGGTCTCTTGTCCTCTGAACTTGTTTGGGAAAGACTCAAAATCGTTAAATTTTTACTGAAAAGGGTGAGGGCATAGGTTAAGTTATGCCACTTGTAGATGCCTAATTTAATACAAAATCCATTTTGTTGAAGGGAAAGGAAAGGATTGGCTATCCGTGGACTCGTTCCTGTCTTTGCAAACCATGCTGTAGTCATCACATTGAATATTTCTTCGGTACAAGACTTTGTTTGTAGGCATTGATAGTTACTTCGTTGCTTTTTTAAATAAATGCGCTGCAAGCAACGGATGGAAATCGGAGGAGGGAAATGATTTGAGGTCTGTTTTCATGGGAATTTGTTTGGGAAAGACTCAAAATCGTTTCTGTTTAGATTGAAATGCATCGGGAGAGAGGTTGAGTTCTACCACTAATAGCTGCCATTGTAATCCTAAATCCACTTTTTTAAAGGGCACTGAAAAGGTTGATGACCCAAAGACTCTTTCCTCTCTCCATAAATCATGCTCTAGTCATCACATTGAATATTTCTTCGCTACATGTCTCTGTTTGTGCGCGTTTTTCGGAAATGCATCTGAGGCCATGATAGTTTCTTCGTTGCTTTTTTAACTAAATGGGCTGCAAGCAACAGATGGAAACTGGAGGAGGGAAATGATTTTTTGGTTTCTTATCATGGGAATTTGTTTGGGAAAGACTCAAAATCGTTTCTTTTTTAGATTGAAATGCGTGGGGAGAGAGGTTGAGTTCTACCACTAATAGCTGCCTAATGTAATCCTAAATCCAATTTGTTAATGGGCACTGAAAAGCTTGAATATTTCCTCGCTACAAGACTCTGTTTGTGGGCGTTTTTCGGAAATGCATTCGTGGCCATGATATATTCTTTGTTGCTCTTTTAACTAAATGTACTTCACGCAACGGACGGAAAATGAAGGAGGGAAATGATTTGAGGTCTCATATCATGGGAATTTATTTGGGAAAGACTCAAAATCGTTCCATTTTAGTTTGAAATGCATGGGGGGAGAGAGGTTGAGTTTTACCGCTCATAGCTGCCTAATGTAATCGTAAATCCATTTTGTTGAAGGGCAAAGAAAAGATTGGCGATCTGTGGACTAATTCCTTTCTCCCCAAACCATGCTCTAGTCATCACATTGAATATTTCTTCGCTACAAGGCTCTATTTGCGTGCGTTTTACAGAAATGCATCCGAAAACCATGCACTACCGAACACAATGTATACTTTTTTGCTAGAAGCCTCTGTTTTTGTGCGTTTTGTGTAAATGCGTGCGAGGCCATGGTAGATTCTTCGTTGTTTTCTTTAACTAAACGCACTGCAAGCAATGGATGGAAACCGGAAGAGGGCAATGATTTGAGGTCTCTTATCGTCTGATTTTATTTGAGAAAGACTCAAAATCGTTGTATTTTCCTTTGAAAAGCGTGGGGAGAGAGATTGAGTTCTACTACTTAATGCCAAATTTAATCCTGAATCCATGTTGTTGAAGGGAAAATAAAAGATTGGCGATCCGTGGACTCATTCCTCTCTCCGCAAACCATGCTCTAGTCATCACATGGAACATTTCTTCGTTACAAGACTCTGTTTGTAGGCGTTTTTTGGAAATGGATTCGAGGCCATGATAGTTTATTCGTTGCTTTTTTAACTAAACGCACTGCAAGCAACGAATGGTAACCGGAAGAGGGGAATGATTCAAGGTCTTTTATCCTCTGTACTTGTTTCGGAAAGAATGAAAATTGTTGCATTTTACACTGAAAAGGGTGGGGAGAGAGGTTGAATTCTTCCACTTGTAGATACCTAATTTAATACAAAATCCTTTTTTCGGATATGCATCCAAGAACTTGATAGTTACTTCGTTGCTTATTTAACTAAATACGCTGCAAGCAACGGATGGAAACCGGAGGAGGGATATGATTTGAGGTCTATTATCATGGGATTTTTTTTAGGAAAGACTCAAAATCGTTCCATTTTAGTCTGAGATGCATGGGGAGAGAGGTTGAGTTCTACCGCTATTATCTATCTAATGTAATCCTAAATCCATTTTGTTGAAGGGCAAAGAAATGATTGGCGATCCGTGGACGTATTCCTCTCTCCTCAAACCATACACTAGTGATCATAATGAATAATTCTTTGCTATAAGACTCTATTTGTGGGCGTTTTTCGAAAATGCATCCAAGATCATGGTAGTTTCTTCATTGCTTTTTTAACTAAATGCGCTGCCAGCAACGGATGGAAACCGGAGGAGGGAAATTATTTGTGGTCTCTTATCATGGGAATTTGTTTGGGAAAGACTCAATATCATTTCATTTTAGTCTGAAATGCTTGGGGAGAGAGTTTGAGTTCTACCACTAATAGCTGCCTAATGTAATCCTAAATACACTTTGTTAAAGGGGACTTAAATGCTTGATGACCTGAGGACTCATTCCTCTCTCCGAAAACCATGCACTATTGAACACACTGTTTATTTCTTTGCTAAAAGCCTCTGTTTTTGTGCGTTTTATGGAAATGCATGTGAGGTCATGATAGTTTCTTTGTTTCGTTTTTAACTAAACGCACTACAAGCAACAAATGGAATGCGGAAGTGGGCAATGATTTGAGCTCCTTATCCTCTGAATCTTTGAATTTGTTTGAGAGAGACTCAAAATCGTTGTATTTTATATTGAAAAGCATTGGAAGAGAGGTTGAGTTCTACCACTTATTAATGCCTAATTTAATCCTAAATCCATTTTTATTGATGGGCAAATAAAAGATTGGCGATCCGTGGACTCATTCCTCTCTCCGCAAACCATGCTCTAGTCATCACATTGAACATTTCTTCGCAACAAGACTCTGTTTGTGGGCATTTTACCGAAATGCATTCGAGGCCCTGATAGATTATTTGTTGGTTTTTTAACCGAACGCACTACAAGCAATGGATGGTAACTGGAAAAGGGGAATGATTCAAGATCTCTTATCCTCTGAACTTGTTTGGGAAAGAATCAAAATCGTTGCATTTTACACTGAAAAGGGTGGGGAGAGAGGTTGAGTTCTTCCACTTGTAGATGCCTAATTTAATACAAAACCCGTTTTTCGGATATGCATCCAAGGCCATGATAATTTCTTCATTGCTTTTTTAACTAAATACGCTGCAAGCAACGGATGGAAACCGGAGGAGTGATATGATTTGAGGTCTATTATCATGGGAATTCGTTGGGAAAGACTCAAAATCGTTCCATTTTAGTCTGAGATGCATGGGGAGAGAGGTTGTGTTCTACCACAATTAGCTACCTAATGTAATCTTAAGTCCATTTTGTTGAAGGGCAAAGAAAAGATTGGCGATCGGTGGACTCGTTCCTCTCTTCCCTAACCATGCTCTAGTGATCACAATGAATATTTCTTCTTGACAAGACTCAGTTTGTGGGAGTTTTCGGAACTGCATCCGAGGCCATGATTGTTTCTTCGTTGCTTTTTTAACTAAATGCGTTACAAGCAACGGACGAAAACCGGAGGAGGGAAATGAATTGAGGTCTTTTTTCATCGGAATTTTTTTTTGGGAAAGACTCAAAATCATTCCATTTTAGTCCAAAATGCATGGGTAGAGAGTTTGAGTTCTACCACTAATAGCTGCCTTCTGTAATCCTAAATAACTTTGTTAAAGGGCACTAATATTCTTGGTGACCCGAAGATTCGTTCCTCTCTCCGAAAACCATGCATTACTAAACACAATGAATATTTCTTCGCTAGAAGCCTCTGTTTTTGTGTGTTTCATGGAAATGCATGTGAGGCCATCATAGATTATTCGTTGCATTTTTAACTATATAAACGCATAGCAAGCAACGGATCGAAACCAGAAGAGGGCAATGATTTGAAGTCCTTATCATTTGAATTTGTTTGGGAAAGGCTCAAAATCGTTCCATTTTACACTGAAAAGCGTTGGGAGAGAGGTTGAGTTCTTCCACTTCTGAATGCCTAATTTAATCCTAAATCCATTTTGTTGAAGGGCAAAGAAAAGATTGGCGATCCGTGGACTCATTCCTCTCTCCCAAAACCATGCTCTAGTCATCACATTGAATATTTTTTCGCTACTAGAGTCTCTTTGTTCGCATTTTTCGAAAATGCATTTGTGGCCATCATAGTTTCCTCGTTGCTTTTTTAACTAAATGCGCTGCAATCAACGGATGTAAAACGGAGGAGGGAAATGATTTGGGGTCTATTATCATGGGAATTTGTTTGGGAAAGACTCAAAATCGTTCCATTTTAGTCTGAAAATGCATGGGGAGAGATGTTGTGTTCTACCCTAATAGTTGCCGAATGTAATCCTAAATCCATTTTATTGAAGGGCAAGGAAAAGATTGGCGATCCGTGGACCCATTCCTCTCTCCCCAAACCTTGCTCTAGTCATCACAATGATTATTTCTTCGCTACAAGACTATGTTTCTAGGCGTTTTTCAAAAATGCATTCAAGGCCATGATAGTTTCTTCGTTGCTTTTTTAACTAAATGCGCTGCAAGCAACGGATGGAAACCAGACGAGGGACATGATCTGAGGTCTCTTATCATGGGAATTTATTTGGGAAAGCCTCAAAATCATTTCATTTTAGTCTGAAACGCATGGGGAGAGACATTGAGTTCTACCACTAATAGCTGCCTACTGTAATCCTAAATAACTTGTTTAAAGGGCACTAAAATGCTTGATGACCCGAGGACTCATTTCTCTCTCCGAAAACCATGCACTTCTGAACACAAAGAATATTTCTTCGCTTGAAGCCTCTGTTTTTGTGCGTTTTATGGAAATGCATGTGAGGCCATCATAGATTATTCGTTGTATTTTTAACTATATAAACGCATAGCAAGCAACGGATGGAAACCGGAAGAGGGCAATGATTTGAAGTCCTTATCATTTGAATTTGTTTGGGAAAGGCTCAAAATCGTTCCATTTTACACTGAAAAGCGTTGGGAGAGAGGTTGAGTTCTTCCACTTCTGAATGCCTAATTTAATCCTAAATCCATTTTGTTGAAGGGCAAAGAAAAGATTGGCGATCCGTGGACTCATTCCTCTCTCCCCAAACCATGCTCTAGTCATCACATTGAATATTTTTTCGCTACTAGAGTCTCTTTGTTTGCGTTTTTCAAAAATTCATGTGGCCATGATAGTTTCCTCATTGCGTTTTTAACTAAATGTGCTGCAATCAACGGATGTAAAACGGAGGACGGAAATGATTTGGGGTCTATTATCATGGGAATTTGTTTGGGAAAGACTCAAAATCGTTCCATTTTAGTCTGAAAATGCATGGCGAGAGATGTTGTGTTCTACCCCTAATAGTTGCCGAATGTAATCCTAAATCCATTTTATTGAAGGGCAAGGAAAAGATTGGCAATCCGTGGACCTATTCCTCTCTCCCCAAACCTTGCTCTAGTCATCACAATGATTATTTCTTCGCTACAAGACTATGTTTCTGGGCTTTTTTGGAAATGCTTCAGAGGCCATGATAGTTTCTTCGTTGCCTTTTTAACTAAATGCGCTGCATGCAACGAATGGAAATCGGAGGAGGGAAATGATTTGATGTCTCTTATCATGGGAATTTGTTTGGGAAAGACTCAAAATCATTCCATTTTTTTCTGAAATGCATGGGCAAAGAGTTTGAGTTCTACCACTAATAGCTGCCTACTGTAATCCTAAAAAACTTTGTTAAAGGGCACTAAAATGCTTGATGACCAAAGGACTCTTTCTTCTCTCCGAAAACCATGCACTACTGAACACACTGTTTATTTCTTCGCTAAAAGCCTCTGTTTTCGTGCGTTTTATGGAAATGCATCCGAGGCAATGATAGATTCTTCATTGTGTTTTAAACAAAACGCACTGCAAGCAACCGGATGGAAACCGGAAGAGTGCAATGATTTAAGGTCTCTTATCATCTGAATTTTTTTGGAAAGACTCAAAATCGTTGCATTTTATACTGAAAAGCGTGGGGAGAGAGGTTGAGTTCTTATAGTTGTGAATGCCTAATTTAATCCTAAATCCATTTTGTCGAAGGGCAAAGAAAAGATTGGCGATCTGTGGACTCATTCCTCTCTCCCCAAACCCTGCTCTAGTCATCACATTGAATATTTCTTCGCTACAAGGCTCTATTTGCGTGCGTTTTATGGAAATGCATGCGAGGCCATGATAGATTCCTCGTTGCTTTTTTTTTTTTTTACTAAACGCACTTGAAGCAACGGATGGAAACCGGAAGAGGGCAATGATTTGAGGTCTCTTATCGTCTGAATTTGTTTGAGAAAGACTCAAAATCGTTGTATTTTACATTGAAAAGCGTGGGGAGAGAGGTTGAGTTCTACCACTTATTAATGCCTAATTTAATCCTAAATCCATTTTGTTGAAGGGCAAATAAAAGATTGGCGATCCGTGGACTCATTCCTCTCTCCGCAAACCATGCTCTAGTCATCACATTGAACATTTCTTCGCTACAAGACTCTGTTTGTGGGCGTTTTACAAAATTGCATCCGAGGTCCTGATTGATTCTTTGTTGTTTTTTTAACTAAACGCACTGCAAGCAACGGATGGTAACCGGAAAGGGGAATGATTCAAAGTCTCTTATCCTCTGAACTTGTTTCGGAAAGAATTAAAATCGTTGCATTTTACACTGAAAATGGTGGGGAGAGAGGTTGAGTTCTTTCACTTGTAGATGCCTAATTTAATACAAAGTCCGTTTTTCGGATATGCATTCAAGGCCATGATAGTTTCTTCGTTGTTTTTTTAACTAAATACGCTGCAAGCAACGGATGGAAACCGGAGGAGGGATTTGTTATTAGGTCTATTATCATGTTAATTTGTTTGGGAAAGACTCAAAATCGTTCCATTTTAGTCTGAGATGCATGGGGAGAGAGGTTGAGTTCTACCACTATTGGCTACCTAATGTAATTCTAAATCCATTTTGTTGAAGGGCACTTAATTACTTAATGACTCGAGGACTCATTCCTCTCTCTGATAACCATGCACTACTGAACACCATATTTATTTCTTCGCTAAAAGCCTCTGTTTTTGTGCGTTTTATGGAAATGCATGTGAGGCCATGATAATTTCCTCGTTGCGTTTTTAACTAAACGCACTGCATGCAACGGATGGAAACCGGAAGTGGGCAATGATTTAAGGTCTCTTATCCTCTGAATTTGTTTGGGAAAGACTGAAAATCGTTGTATTTTACACTGAAAAGCTTTGGGAGAGAGGTTGAGTTCTTCCACTTGTCTTTCCTCTTTTGCTTCTTTAAATGGTTTCTCTCCTCCCTCTGTATCTCTCTTTGCTGTCTCGCCTCCCTCTGTATGTCTTTGCTCTATCTCTCTTCCACTTCTGAATGCCTAATTTAATCCTAAATCCATTTTGTTGAAGGGCAAAGAGAAGATTGGTGAACCATGGACTCATTCCTCTCTCCCCAAACCATGCTCTAGTCATCACATTGAATATTTCTTAGCTACAAGAGTCTATTTGTGCGCGTTTTTCGGAAATGCATCCGTGGCCTTGATAGTTTCCTCGTTGCTTTTTTAACTAAATGCGCTGCAAGCAACGGATGTAAAACGGAGGTGGGAAATGATTTGAGGTCCATTATCATGGGAATTTGTTTGGGAAAGACTCAATCTTTCCATTTTAGTCTAAAAATTCATAGGGAGAGATATTGATTTCTACCCCTAATAGTTGCCGAATGTAATCCTAATTCCATTTTGTTGGAGGGCAAGGAAAAGATTGGCAATTCGTGGACCCATTCCTCTCTCCACAAACCTTGCTCTAGTCATCACATTGAATATTTCTTCGCTACAAGACTGTTTGTCGGCGTTTTTCGGAAATGCATTCGAGGCCATGATTGATTCTTCGTTGCTTTTTTAACTAAATGCGCTGCAAGCAACGGATGGAAACCGGAGGAGGGAAATGATTTGAGGTCTCTTATCATGGGAATTTTTTTGCGAACGACTTAAAATCGTTTCATTTTAGATTGAAATGCATGGGGAGTGAGGTTAAGTTCTACCACTAATAGCCGCCTAATGTAATCCTAAATCCATTTTGTTGAAGCGCAAAGAAAAGATTGGCGTTCCGTGGACTCATTCTTCTCTCCCCAAAGCATGCTCTAGTCATCACATTGAATATTTTTCTTCGCTACAAGACTCTGTTTGTGCGTGTTTTTCGGAAATGTTTCCGAGGCCATTATAAATTCTTTGTTGCCTTTCCAAGTAACCGTACAGCTTGCGACGGATGGAAACCAGAAGAGGGCAGTGATTTGAGGTCTCTTATCCTCTGAACTTGTTTGGGAAAGAATCAAAATTGTTGCATTTTACACTGAAAAGGGTGGGGAGAGAGGTTGAGTTCTTCCACTTGTAGATGCCTAATTTAATACAAAATGCATTTTGTTGAACGACAAGGAAAGTATTGGCTATCCGTGGAATCATTCTTGTCTCCGCAAACCATTCTCTAGTCATCCCATTGAGTATTTCTTCGCAACAAGACTCTGTTTATGCGTGTTTTTCGGATATGCATCGGAGACGATGATAGTTTCTTCTTTGCCTTTTTAACTAAATGCCCTGCAAGCTACGGATGTAAAACGGAGGAGGGAAATGATTTGAGGTCTATTATCATGAAAATTTGTTTGGGAAAGACTCAAAATCGTTCCATTTTAGTCTGAAATGCTTGGGGAGAGAGGTTGAGTTCTACCACTATTAGCTGCCTAATGTAATCCTAAATCCATTTTGTTGAAGGGCAAAGAAAACATTGGCGATCCGTGGACTCATTCCTCTTTCCCCAAACCATGCACTAGTGATCACATTGAATATTTCTTCGCTACAAGACTATTTGTGGGCGTTTTTCGAAAATGCATCCAAGGCCATGATAGTTTCTTCGTTGCTTTGAAATGCATGGGGAGAGGCGTTGAGTTCTACCACTAATAGCTGCGTACTGTAATCCTAAATACACTTTGTTAAAGGGCACTTAAATGCTTGATGACCCGAGGACTCATTCCCCTCTCCGAAAACCATGCACTACTGGACACATTGTTTATTTCTTCGCTAAAAGCCTTTGTTTTTGTGCGTTTTATGGAAATGCATGCGAGGCCATGACAGATTCTTCGTTGCGCTTTTAACTAAACGCATTGCAAGCAACGGATGGAAACCAGAAGAGGGCAATGATTTGAGGTTTCTTATCCTCTGAATTTGTTTGGGAAAGACTCAAAATCGTTGTATTTTACACTGAAAAGCGTGGGGAGAGAGGTTGAGTTCTTCTAGTTTTGAATGCCTAATTTAATCCTAAATTCATTTTGTTGAAAGGCAAAGAAATGATTGGCGATCCGTGGACTCATTCCTCTCTCCCCAAACCATGCTCTAGTCATTACGATGAATATTTCTTCTCTACACGACTCTGTTTGTGGGTGGGCGTTTTTTGGAAATGCATCCGAGGCCATTATAGTTTCTTTGTTGCTTTTTTAACTAAATCTGCTGCAAGCAACGGATGGAAACCGGAGGAGGGAAATGATTTGAGGTCTATTATCATTGGAATTTGTTTGGGAAAGACTGAAAATCGTTTCATTTTAGATTGAAATGCGTGGGGAGAGCGGTTGAGTTCTACCACTAACAGCTGCCTAATGTAATCCTAAATCCTCTTTGTTAATTGGCACTGAAAAGCTTGATGACTCGAAGACACATTCCTCTATCCGAAAACCATGCACTACTGAACACAATGAATTTTTCTTCTAGCTAAGCCTCTGTTTGTGTCCGTATTAAGGAAATGCAAGCGAGGCCATGATATATTCTTCGTTAATTTTTTAATTAAACGCACTACTAGCAACGGATGGAAACCGGAGGAGGGAAATGATTTTAGGTCTCTTATCATGGGAATTTGTTTGGGAAAGACTCAAAATCGTTTCATTTTAGATTAAAATGCGCGGGGAGAGAGGTTGAGTTCTAGCACTAATAGCTGCCTACTATAGTCCTAAATCCACTTTGTTTAAGGGCACTAAAAAGCTTGACGACCCGAAGACTCCTTCCTCTCTCCATATACTATGCTCTAGGCATCACATTGAATATTTCTTCGCTACATGACTCTGTTTGTGGGCGTTTTTCGGAAATGCATCCGTGGTCATGATATATTCTTTCTTGCTTTTTTAACTAAATGTACTTCAAGCAACGGACGAAAAACTGAGGGAAATGATTTGAGTTCTCTTATCATGGGAATTTATTTGGGAAAGACTCAAAATCGTTCCATTTTAGTTTGAAATGCATGGGGAGAGATGTTGAGTTCTACCACTCATAGCTTTATTATGTTATCCTAAATCCTTTTTGTTGAAAAGATTGGCGATCCGTGGACTCATTCATCTCTCCCCAAACCATGCTCTAGTCATCACATTGAAAATTTCTTCGCTACAAGACTCTGTTTGTGGGCGTTTTTCGAAAATGCATCCGAGGCCATGGTAGTTTCTTCATTGTTGTTTTAACTAAATGCGCTGCAAGCAACGGATGGAAACAGGAGGAGGGAAATGATTTGAGGTCTCTTATTATGGGAATTTGTTTGGGAAAGACTCAAAATCGTTCCATTTTAGTCTGAAACTTATGGGGATTGAGTTTGAGTTCTTTCACTAATTGTTCCCTAATGTAATTCGAAATCCACTTTGTTAAAGGGCACTGAGAAGCTTGATGACCCGAGGACTCATTTCTCACTACGAAAACCATGCACTGCTGAACGCAATGTATATTTCTTCGCTAGAAGCCTCTGTTTTTGTGCATTTTGCGGAAATGCGTGCAAGGCCATGGTAGATTCTTCGTTGCGTTCTTTAACTAAACGCATTGCAAGCAATGGATGGAAATCGGAAGATGGCAGTGTTTTGAGGTGTCTTATCCTCTGAATTTTTTTGGGATAGACTCAAAATCGTTGTATTTTACCCTGAACAGCATTGGGAGAGAGGTGGAGTTCTTCCACTTGTGAATGCCTAATTTAATCCTAAATCTATTTTGTTGAAGGGCAAAGAAAAGATTGGCATTCCGTGGACTTATTCCTCTCTCCCCAAACCATGCTCTAGTCATTACAATTAATATTTCTACGCTACAAGACTCTGTTTGTGTGCATTTTTCGGAAATGCATCCGAGGCGATGGTAATTTCTTTGTTGCTTTTTTAACTAAATGCACTGCAAGCAACGGATGGAAACCGGAGGAGGGAAATGATTTAATGTCTCTTATTATTAGAATTTGTTTGGGAAAGACTCAAAATTATTTCAGTTTAGATTGAAATGCGTGGGGAGAGTGGTTGAGTTCTACCAGTAATAGCTGCCTAATGTAATCCTAAATCCACTTTGTTAATGGAAATTTAAAAACTTGATGACCCGAAGACACATTTCTCTCTCCGAAAACCATGCACTACTGAACACATTGAATATTTCTTCTAGCGAAGCCTCTGTGTGCGTTATTCGTAAATGCATTTGAGGCCATGGTAGTTTCTTCATTGCTGTTTTACCTAAATCCGCTGCAAGCAACAGATGGAAACCGAAGGAGGGAAATGATTTGAGGTCTCTTAGTTTAGGAATTTGTTTGGGAAATACTCAAAATCGTTCCATTTTAGTCTGAAACGTATGGGGAGTGAGTTTGGGTTCTTTCACTAATAGTTGCCTAATGGAATCCGAAATCCACTTTGTTAAAGGGCAATGAGAAGCTTGATGATCCGAGGACTCATTACTCTCTACGAAAACCTTGCACTACTGAGCACATTGTATATTTCTTCGCTAGAAGCCTCTGTTTTTGTGCGTTTTGTGGAAATGCATGCAATTCCATGGTAGATTTTTCGTTGCGTTCTTTAACTAAACGCACTGCAAGCAACGGATGGAAACCGGAAGAGGGCATTGATTTGAGGTCTCTTATCCTCTGAATTTGTTTGGGATAGACTTAAAATCGTTGTATTTTACCCTGAAAAGCGTTGGAAGAGAGGTTGAGTTCTTCCACTTGTGAATGCCTAATTTAATCCTCAATCCATTTTGTAATTTAATCCTCAATCCATTTTGTTGAAGGGCAAAGAAAAGATTGGCGATCCGTGGACTCATTCCTCTCTCCCCAAACCATGCTCTAGTCTTTACAATGAATATTTCTTCGCTACAAGACTCTGTTTGTGTGCATTTTTCGGAAATACATCTGAGGCCATAATAGTTTCTTTGTTACTTTTTAAACTAAATCCACTGCAAGCAACGGATGGAAACCGGAGGAGGGAAATGATTTGAGGTCTCTTATCATTTGAATTTGTTTGGGAAACTCTCAAAATCATTTCATTTTATTTTGAAATGCATGGGGGGAGAGTTTGAGTTCTACCCCTAATAGCTGCCTATTGTAATCCTAAATTCACTTTGTCAAAGGGCACTTAAATGCTTGATGACCCGAGGACTCATTCCTCTCTCCGACCATGCACTACTGAACACACTTTTTATTTCTTCGCTAAAAGCCTCTGTTTTTGTGCGTTTTATGGAAATGCATGCGAGGCCATGATAGATTCTTCGTTGCGTTTTTAACTAAACGCACTGCAAGCAACGGATGGAAACCGGAAGAGGGCAATGATTTGAGGTCTCTTATCCTCTGAATTTGTTTGGGAAAGACTCAAAATCGTTGTATTTTATACTGAAAAGCGTGGGGAGAGGTTGATTTCTTCTAGTTTTGAATGCCTAATTTAATCCTAAATCCATTTTGTTGAAGGGGAAAGAAATGATTGGCGATCCGTGGACTCATTCCTCCCTCCCCAAACCATCCTCTAGTAATCACATAGAAAATCTCTTCACTACAAGACTCTGTTTGTGGGCATTTTTCGAAAATGCATCTGAGGCCATGGTAGTTTCTTCATTGCTGTTTTAACTAAATGCGCTACAAGCAACGGATGGAAACCGGTGGAGGGAAATGATTTGAGGTCTCTTATTATGGAATTTGTTTGGGAAAGACTTAAAATCGTTCCATTTTAGTCTGAAATGTATGGGGAGTGAGTTTGAGTTCTTTCACTAATAGTTGCCTAATGTAATCCGAAATCCACTTTGTTAAAGGGCACTGAGAAGCTTGATGACCCGAGGACTCATTTCTCTCTACACAAACCATGCACTACTGAACACAATGTATATTTCTTCGCTAGAAGCCTCTGTTTTTTGCGTTTTGTGGAAATGCATGCGAGGCCATGGTAGATTCTTCATTGCATTCTTTAACTGAACGCACTACAAGCAACGAATGGAAACCGGAGGAGGAAAATGATTTGAGGTCTATTATCATTGGAATTTGTTTGGGAAAGACTGAAAATCGTTTCATTTTAGATTGAAATGCGTGGGGAGAGCGGTTGAGTTCTACCACTAACAGCTGCCTAATGTAATCCTAAATCCTCTTTGTTAATTGGCACTGAAAAGCTTGATGACTCGAAGACACATTCCTCTATCCGAAAACCTTGCACTACTGAACACAATGAATTTTTCTTCTAGCTAAGCCTCTGTTTGTGTCCGTATTAAGGAAATGCAAGCGAGGCCATGATATATTCTTCGTTAATTTTTTAATTAAACGCACTACTAGCAACGGATGGAAACCGGAGGAGGGAAATGATTTTAGGTCTCTTATCATGGGAATTTGTTTGGGAAAGACTCAAAATCGTTTCATTTTAGATTAAAATGCGCGGGGAGAGAGGTTGAGTTCTAGCACTAATAGCTGCCTACTGTAGTCCTAAATCCACTTTGTTAAAGGGCACTAAAAAGCTTGATGACCCGAAGACTCTTTCCTCTCTCCAGATACTATGCTCTAGGCATCACATTGAATATTTCTTCGCTACATGACTCTGTTTGTGGGCGTTTTTCTGAAATGCATCCGTGGCCATGATATATTCTTTGTTGCTTTTTTAACTAAATGTACTGCAAGCAACGGACGAAAAACGAAGGAGGGAAATGATTTGAGGTCTCTTGTCATGGAATTTATTTGGGAAAGACTCAAAATCGTTCCATTTTAGTTTGAAATGCATGGGGAGAGATGTTGAGTTCTACCACTCATAGCTTTATAATGTTATCCTAAATCCATTTTGTTGAAAAGATTGGCGATCCGTGGACTCATTCCTCTCTCCCCAAACCATGCTCTAGTCATCACATTGAAAATTTCTTCGCTACAACACTTTGTTTGTGGGCGTTTTTCGAAAATGCATCCGAGGCCATGGTAGTTTCTTCATTGCTGTTTTAACTAAATGTGCTGCAAGCAACGGATGGAAACCGGTGGAGGGAAATGATTTGAGGTCTCTTATTATGGGAATTTGTTTGGGAAAGACTTAAATCGTTCCATTTTAGTCTGAAACTTATGGGGATTGAGAGTTCTTTCGCTAATTGTTCCCTAATGTAATCCGAAATCCACTTTGTTAAAGGGCACTGAGAAGCTTGATGACCCTAGGACTCATTTCTCTCTACTAAAACCATGCACTACTGAACGCAATGCATATTTTTTCGCTTGAAGCCTCTGTTTTTGTGCGTTTTGTGGAAATGCATGCAATTCCATGGTAGATTCTTCGTTGCGTTCTTTAACTAAACGCACTGCAAGCAACGGATGGAAACCGGAAGAGGGCATTGATTTGAGGTCTCTTATCCTCTGAATTTGTTTGGGATAGACTCAAAATCGTTGTATTTTACCCTGAAAAGCGTTGGGAGAGAGGTTGAGTTCTTCCACTTGTGAATGCCTAATTTAATCCTCAATCCATTTTGTTGAAGGGCAAAGAAAAGATTGGCGATCCGTGGACTCATTCCTCTCTCCCCAAACCATGCTCTAGTCTTTACAATGAATATTTCTTCGCTACAAGACTCTGTTTGTGTGCATTTTTCGGAAATACATCTGAGGCCATGATAGTTTCTTTGTTGCTTTTTTAACTAAATGCGCTGCAAGCAACGGATGGAAACCGGAGGAGGGAAATGATTTGAGGTCTCTTATCATTTGAATTTGTTTGGGAAACTCTCATAATTATTTCATTTTATTCTGAAATGCATGGGGAGAGAGTTTGAGTTCTACCCCTAATAGATGCCTATTGTAATCCTAAATTCACTTTGTTAAAGGGCACTTAAATGCTTGATGACCCGAGGACTCATTCCTCTCTCCGAAAACCATGCACTACTGAACACACTTTTTATTTCTTTGCTAAAAGCCTCTGTTTTTGTGCGTTTTATGGAAATGCATGCGAGGCCAGGATAGATTCTTCGTTGCTTTTTTAACTAAACGCACTGCAAGCAACGGATGAAAACCGGAAGAGGGCAATGATTTGAGGTCTCTTATCCTCTGAATTTGTTTGGGAAAGAATCAAAATCGTTGTATTTACACTGAAAAGCGTTGGAATGGAGGTTGAGTTCTTCTAGTTGTGAATGCCTAATTTAATCCTAAATCCATTTTGTTGAAGGGCAAAGAAATGATTGGCTATCCGTGGACTCATTCCTCTCTCCTCAAACCATGCTCTAGTCATTACAATGAATATTTCTTTGCTACAAGACTGTTTGTGTGCGTTTTTCGGAATTGGATTTTTGGACATGATAGTTTCTTCATTGCTGTTTTAACTAAACACACTACAAGCAACGGATGGAAACCGGAGGAGGGAAATGATTTGAGGTCTCTTATCATGGGAATTTGTTTTGGAAAGACTCAAAATCGTTTCATTTTAGATTGAAATGCGTGGGGAGAGAGGTTGAATTCTAGCACTAATAGCTGCCTATTGTACTCGTAAATCCACTTTGTTAAAGGGCACTGAAAAGCTTGATGACCCGAAGACTCTTTCCTCTCTCCACATACCATGCTCTAGGCATCACATTGAATATTTCTTCGCTACAAGACTCTGTTTGTGGGTGTTTTTCGGAAATGCATCCGTGGCCATGATATATTCTTTGTTGCTTTTTTAACTAAATGTACTGCAAGCAACGGACAGAAAACGAAGGAGGGAAATGATTTGAGGTCTCTTGTCATGGGAATTTATTTGGGAAAGACTCAAAATCGTTCCATTTTAGTTTGAAATGCATGGGGAGAGAGGTTGAGTTCTACCACTCATAGCTTCCTAATGTTAACCTAATTCCATTTTGTTGAAGGGCAAAGAAAAGATTGGCGATCCGTGGACTCATTCCTCTCTCCCCAAACCATGCTCTAGTCATCACATTGAAAATTTCTTCGCTACAAGACTCTGCTTGTGGGCGTTTTTCGAAAATGCATCTGAGGCCATGGTAGTTTCTTCATTGTTGTTTTAACTAAATGCGCTGCAAGCAACGGATGGAAACCGGAGGAGGGAAATGATTTGAGGTCTCTTATTATGGGAATTTGTTTGGGAAAGACTCAAAATCGTTCCATTTTAGTCTGAAATGAATGGGGAGTGAGTTTGAGTTCTTTCACTAATAGTTGCCTAATGTAATCCGAAATCCACTTTGTTAAAGGGCACTAGGAAGCTTGATGACCCGAGGACTCATCTCTCTCTACGAAAACCATGCACTACTGAATGCAATGCATAGTTCTTCGCTTGAAGCCTCTGTTTTTGTGCGTTTTGTGGAAATGCATGCGATTCCATGGTAGATTCTTCGTTGCGTTCTTTAACTAAACGCACTGCAAGCAACGGATGGAAACCGGAAGAGGGCAATGATTTGAGGTCTCTTATCCTCTGAATTTGTTTGGGATAGACTCAAAATCGTTGTATTTTACCCTGAATTGCGTTGGGAGAGAGGTTGAGTTCTTCCACTTGTGAATGCCTAATTTAATCATAAATCCATTTTGTTGAAGGGCAAAGAAAAGATTGGCGATTCGTGGACTCATTCCTCTCTCCCCAAACCATGCTCTAGTCATTACAATTAATATTTCTTCGCTACAAGACTCTGTTTGTGTGCATTTTTCGGAAATGCATCGAGGCCATCATAGTTTTTTTGTTGCTTTTAACTAAATGCGCTGCAAGCAACGGATGGAAACCGGAGGAGGGAAATGATTTGAGGTCTCTTATCATGGGAATTTGTTTGGGAAAGACTCAAAATCATTTCAGTTTAGATTGAAATGTGTGGGGAGAGAGGTTGAGTTCTACTACTAATAGCTGCCTAATGTAATCCTAAATCCACTTTGTTAATGGGCACTGAAAAACTTGATGACCCGAAGACACATTCCTCTCTCCGAAAACCATGCACTACTGAACACATTGAATATTTCTTCTAGCGAAGCCTTTGTGTGCATTTTTCGTAAATGCATCTGAGGCCATGGTAGTTTCTTCATTGCTGTTTTAACTAAATGCGCTGCAAGCAACGGATGGAAACCGGAGGAGGGAAATGATTTGAGGTCTCTTATTATGGGAATTTGTTTGGGAAAGACTCAAAAATCGTTCCATTTTAGTCTGAAATTTATGGGGAGTGAGTTTGAGTTATTTTACTAATAGTTGCCTAATGTAATCCGAAATCCACTTTGTTAAAGGGCACTGAGAAGCTTGATGACCCTAGGACTCATTTCTCTCTACGAAAACCATGCACTACTGAACGCAATGCATATTTCTTCGCTAGAAGCCTCTGTTTTTGTGCGTTTTGTTGAAATGCATGCGTGGCCATGGTAGATTCTTCGTTGCGTTCTTTAACTAATCGCACTGCAAGCAACGGATGGAAACCGGAAGAGGGCAATGATTTGAGGTCTCTTATCATCTGAATTTATTTGGAAAGACTCAAAATCGTTGCATTTTACACTGAAAAGCGTTGGGAGAGAGGTTGAGTTCTTCTAGTTGTGAATGCCTAATTTAATCCTAAATCCATTTTGTTGAAGGGCAAAGAAATGATTGGCGATCCGTGGACTCATTCCTCTCTCCCCAAACCATGCTCTAGTCATTACAGTGAATATTTCTTCTCTACAAGACTCTGTTTGTGGGCGTTTTTTGGAAATGCATCCGAGGCCATGATAGTTTCTTCGTTGCTTTTTTAACTAAATGCGCTGCAAGCAACGGATGGAAACCGGAGGAGGGAAATGATTTGAGGTCTCTTATCGTGGGAATTTGTTTGGGAAACTCTCAAAATCATTTTATTTTAGTCTGAATTGCATGGGGAGTGAGTTTGAGTTCTACCCCGGGCCCGTTTGGCATTTTACTTTTATAGTCAAGTGAAGTGAAGTAAAATAAAAAGAATGAATAAAATATGTAGTGTGTTATGATATATTTTTTGCTTTTAGTTGTTTGAGATGAAATATTGTAGACTTTTGGTATGGGAAATGGAGTTTTTTTGTCTTTTAGTTAATAAATGTAGTTGCTTTTTGACTTTTTTATTGAAAAAGTTGGTGGGAGTTTTGATAAAAAGTGTTTTTGATGTGATGTTTGGGATGACTTAACTTGACTTGACTATACTAGTCAAATTACCAAACGGGCCAATAGCTGCCTATTGTAATCCTAAATTCACTTTGTTAAAGGGCACTTAAATGCTTAATGACCCGAGGACTCATTGCTCTCTCCGAAAACCATGCACTACTGAATGCAATGTTTATTTATTCTCTAAAAACCTCTGTTTTTTGTGCGTTTTATGGAAATGCATGCGAGGCCATGAAAGATTCTTCGTTGCGTTTTTAACTAAACACTGCAAGCAACGGATGGAAACCGGAAGAGGGCAATGATTTGAGGTCCCTTATCATCTGAATTTGTTTGGGAAAGACTCAAAATCATTGTATTTTACACTGAAAAGCGTTGGAAGAGAGGTTGAGTTCTAGTTGTTAATGCCTAATTTAATCCTAAATCCACTTTGTTGAAGGGCAAAGAAATGATTGGTGATCCGTGGACTCATTCCTCTCTCCCCAAACCATGCTCTAGTCATTACAGTGAATATTTCTTCTGTAGAAGACACTGTTTGTGGGTGTTTTTTGGAAAAGCATTCGAGGCCATGATAGTTTCTTCGTTGGTTTTTTAACTAAATGCGCTGCAAGCAACGGATGGAAACGGGAGGAGGGAAATTATTGAGGTCTCTTATCATTTGAATTTGTTTGGGAAACTCTCAAAATCATTTCATTTTAGTCTGAAATGCATGGGGAGAGAGTTTGAGCTCTACCCCTAATAGCTGCCCATTGTAATCCTAAATTCACTTTGTTAAAGGGCACTTATATATTTGATGACCCGAGGACTCATTCCTCTCTCCGAAAACCATGCACTACTCAACACAATGTTTATTTCTTCGCTAGAAACCTCTGTTTTTGTGCGTTTTATGGAAATGCATGCGAGGCCATGATAGATTCTTCGTTGCATTTTTAACTAAACGCACTGCAAGCAACGGATGGAAACCAGAAGAGGGCAATGATTTGAGGTCCTTATCCTCTGAATTTGTTTGGGAAAGACTCAAAATCGTTCCATTTTACATTGAAAAGCGTTGGAAGAGAGGTTAAGTTCTTCTAGTTGTGAATGCCTAATTTAATCCTAAATCCATTTTGTTGAAGGGCAAAGAAAGATTGGCTATCCGTGGACTCATTCCTCTCTCCCCAAACCATGCTCTAGTCATTACACTGAATATTTCTTCGCTACAAGACTGTGCGTTTTTTCGGAATTGGATTTGTGGACATGATAGTTTCTTCGTTGCTGTTTTAACTAAACACACTACAAGCAACGGATGGAAACCGGAGGAGGGAAATGATTTGAGGTCTCTTATCGTGGGAATTTGTTTTGGAAAGACTCAAAATCGTTTCATTTTAGATTGAAATGCGTGGGGAGAGAGGTTGAGTTCTAGCACTAATAGCTGCCTATTGTAGTCGTAAATCCACTTTGTTAAAGGGCACTGAAAAGCTTGATGACCCAAGGACTCGTTCCTCTCTCCACATACCATGCTCTAGGCATCACATTGAATATTTCTTCGCTACAAGACTCTGTTTGTGGGCGTTTTTCGGAAATGCATCCGTGGCCATGATATATTCTTTGTTGCTTTTTTAACTAAATGTACTGCAAGCAACGGACGGAAAACGAAGGAGGGAAATGATTTGAGGTCTCTTGTCATGGGAATTTATTTGGGAAAGACTCAAAATCGTTCCATTTTAGTTTGAAATGCATGGGGAGAGAGGTTGAGTTCTACCACTCATAGCTTCTTAATGTTATCCTAATTCCATTTTGTTGAAGGGCAAAGAAAAGATTGGCGATCCGTGGATTCATTCCTCTCTCCCCAAACCATGCTCTAGTCATCACATTGAAAATTTCTTTGCTACAAGACTCTGCTTGTGGGCGTTTTTCAAAAATGCATCTGAGGCCATGGTAGTTTCTTCATTGCTGTTTTAACTAAATGCGCTGCAAGAAACGGATGGAAACCGGTGGAGGGAAATGATTTGAGGTCTCTAATTATGGGAATTTGTTTGGGAAAGACTCAAAATCGTTCCATTTTAGTCTAAAAGGTATGGGGAGTGAGTTTGAGTTCTTTCACTAATAGTTGCCTAATGTAATCCGAAATCCACTTTGTTAAAGGGCACTGAGAAGCTTGATGACCCGATGACTCATTTCTCTCTACGAAAACCATGCACTACTGAACACAATGTATATTTCTTCGCTAGAAGCCTTTGTTTTTGTGCGTTTTATGGAAACGCATGCGAGGCCATGGTAGATTCTTCGTTGCGTTCTTTAACTAAACGCACTGCAGGCAACGGATGGAAACCGGAAGAGGGCAATGATTTGAGGTCTCTTATCATCTGAATTTATTTGGAAAGACTCAAAATCGTTGCATTTTACACTGAAAAGCGTGGGGAGAGAGGTTGAGTTCTTCTAGTTGTGAATGCCTAATTTAATCCTAAATCCATTTTGTCGAAGGGCAAAGAAAAGATTGGCGATCCGTGGACTCATTCCTCTCTCCCCAAACCATGCTCTAGTCATCACATTGAATATTTCTTCGCTACAAGGCTCTATTTGCGTGCATTTTATGGAAATTCATGTGGGGCCATGATAGATTCCCCGTTGCTTTTTTTTTTACTAAACGCACTCGAAGCAACGGATGGAAACCGGAAGAGGGCAATGATTTGAGGTCTCTTATCGTCTGAATTTGTTATGAAAGACTCAAAATCATTGTATTTTACATTGAAAAGCGTGGGGGGAGAGGTTGAGTTCTACCACTTATTAATGCCTAATTTAATCCTAAATCCATTTTGTTGAAGCGCAAATAAAAGATTGGCGATCCGTGGACTCATTCCTCTCTCCGCAAACCATGCTCTAGTCATCACATTGAACATTTCTTCGCTACAAGACTCTTTTTGTGGGCGTTTTACAAAATTGCATCCGAGGCCCTGATTGATTTTTTGTTGTTTTTCTAACTAAACGCACTGCAAGCAACGGATGGTAACCGGAAAGGGGAATGATTCAAAGTCTCTTATCCTCTGAAAATGGTGGGGAGAGAGGTTGAGTTCTTTCACTTGTAGATGCCTAATTTAATACAAAGTCCGTTTTTCGGATATGCATCCGAGGCCATGATAGTTTCTTTGTTGCTTTTTTAACTAAATACTGCAAGAAACGGATGGGAACCGGAGGAGGGATATGATTTGAGCTCTATTATCATGGGAATTGCTTTGGGAAAGACTCAAAATCGTTCCATTTTAGTCTGAGATGCATGGGGAGAGAGGTTAAGTTCTACCACTATTGGCTACCTAATGTATTTCTAAATCCATTTTGTTGAAGGGCAAAGAAAAGATTGGCGATCAGTGGACTCATTCCTCTTTCCCCAAATCATGCACTATTTGTGAGCGTTTTTCAAAAATGCAGCCAAGGCCATGATAGTTTATTCGTTGCTTTTTTAACTAAATATGCTGCAAGCAACGGATGGAAACCGGACAAGGGACATGATCTGAGGTCTCTTATCATGGGAATATGTTTGAAAAGCCTCAAAATCATTTCATTTTAGTCTGAAACGCATGGGGAGAGACATTGAGTTCTTCCACTAATAGCTGCCTACTGTAATCCTAAATAACTTGTTTAAAGGGCACGAAAATGCTTGATGACCCGATGACTCATTTCTCTCTCCGAGAACCATGTACTACTGAACACAATGAATATTTCTTCGCTAGAAGCCTCTGATTTTGTGCGTTTTATGGAAATGCATGTGAGGCCATCATAGATTATTCGTTGCATTTTTAACTATATAAACGCATAGCAAGCAACGGATGGAAACCGGTAGAGGGCAATGATTTGAAGTCCTTATCCTTTGAATTTATTTGGGAAAGACTCAAAATCGTTCCATTTTCAATCGTTCCATTTTACACTGAAAATGGAACGATTTTACATTGAAAAGCGTTGGGAGAGAGGTTGAGTTCTTCCACTTCTGAATGCCTAATTTAATCCTAAATCCATTTTGTTGAAGGGCAAAGAAAAGATTGGCGATCCGTGGACTCATTCCTCTCTCCCCAAACCATGCTCTAGTCATCACATTGAATATTTCTTCACTACAAGAGTCTCTTTGTGCGCATTTTTCGGAAATGCATCCGTGGCCATGATAGTTTCCTTGTTGCTTTTTTAACTAATTGCGCTACAAGCAACGGATGTAAAACGGAGGTGGGAAATGTTTTGAGGTCTATTATCATGGGAATTTGTTTGGGAAAGGCTCAAAATCGTTCCATTTTAGTCTAAAAATTCATGGGGAGAGATGTTGATTTCTACCCCTAATAGTTGCCGAATGTAATCCTAATTCCATTTTGTTGAAGGGCAAGGAAAAGATTGGTGATTTGTGGACCCATTCCTCTCTCCATAAACCTTGTTTTAGTCATCACATTGAATATTTCTTCGCTACAAGACTGTTTGTCGGCATTTTTCTTAAATGCATTCGAGGCCATGATTGATTCTTCGTTGCTTTTTTAACTAAATGCGCTGCAGGCAACGGATGGAAACCGGAGGAGGGAAATGATTTGAGGTCTCTTATCATGGGATTTTGTTTGGAAAAGACTCAAAATCGTTTCAGTTTAGATTGAAACGCGTGGGGAGAGATGTTGAGTTCTACCACTAATAGCCGCCTAATGTAATCCTAAATCCATTTTGTTGATGGGCAAAGAAAAGATTGGCGAACCGTGGACTCATTCCTCTCTCCCCAAACCATGCTTTAGTCATCACATTGAATATTTTTCTTCGCTACAATACTCTTGTTTGTCTGCGTTTTTCGGAAATGTATCCGAGGCCATGATTGATTCTTTGTTGCTTTTTTAACTAACCGCACTGCAAGCAACGGATGGAAACCAGAAGAGGGCAATGATTCGAGGTCTCTTATCCTCTGAACTTGTTTGGGAGAGAATCAAAATCGTTGCATTTTACACTGAAAAGCGTGGGGAGAGAGGTTGAGTTCTTCCAATTGTGAATGCCTCATTTAATCCAAAATCCATTATGTCGAAGGACAAAGAAAGGATTGGCGATCTGTGGACTCATTCCTCTCTCCCCAAACCATGCTCTAGTCATCACATTGAGTATTTCTTCGCAACAAGACTCTTTTTATGTGCTTTTCGGATATGCATCCAAGGCCATGGTAGTTTCTTCGTTGCTTCTATAACTAAATGCGCTTCAGTCATTGGATGTAAAACGGAGGAGGGAATTGATTTGAGGTCTATTTTCATGGTAATTTGTTTGGGAAAGACTCAAAATCGTTCCATTTTAGTCTGAAATGCATGGGGAGAGAGGTTGAGTTCTTCCACTATTAGCTGCCTAATGTAATCCTAAATCCATTTTGTTGAAGGGCAAAGAAAAGATTGGCGATCCGTGGACTCATTCCTCTTTCCCTAAACCATGCACTAGTGATCACATTGAATATTTCTTCACTAGAAGACTCTATTTGTGGGCGTTTGTCGAAAATGCATCCAAGGCCATGATAGTTTCTTCATTGCTTTTTTAACTAAATGTGCTGCAAGCAACGGATGGAAACCGGAGGAGGAAAATGATTTGCGGTCTCTTATCATGGGAATTTACTTGGGGAAAGCCTCAAAATCGTTCCATTTTAGTCTGAAATGCATGGGGAGAGGCATTATCGTTCCATTTTAGTCTGAAATGCATGGGGAGAGGCGTTGAGTTCTACCACTAATAGCTGCCTACTGTAATCCTAAATACACTTTGTTAAAGGGCACTAAAATGCTTGATGTCCCGAGGATTCATTCCTCTTCGAAAACCTTGCACTACTGAACAGAATGAATATTTCTTCGCTAGAAGTCTCTGTTTTTGTGCGTTTTATGGAAATTCGTGCGAGGCCATGATAGATTTTTCATTGCATTTTTAGCTAAACGCACAGCAAGCAACAGATGGAAACCGGAAGAGGGCAATGATTTGAGGTCTCTTATCCTTTGAATTTGTTTGGGAAAGACTCAAAATCATTGCGTTTTACACTGAAAAGCATGGGGAGGGAGGTTTAGTTCTACCACTTGTAGATGCCTAATTTAATCCTAAATCCACTTTGTTGAAGGGAAAGGAAAAGATATATTGGCGATTCGTGGATTCATTCCTCTCTCCGCAAACCATGCTCTAGTCATCACATTGAATAGTTCTTCGCTACAAGCCTCTGTATCTGTGCCTTTTATGGAAATGTATCCGAGGCCATGATAGATTTTTTGTTGCTTTTTTAACTAAATGCACTCCAAGCAACGGATGGAAACCGGTGGAGGAGTTGATTATTGGTCTCTTAGCATGGAAATTTATTTGGGAAATACTCAAAATAGTTCCATTTTAGTTTGAAATGCATGGGGAGAGTGGTTGAGTTCTACCACTCTTAGATGCCTAATGTAATCCTAAATCCTCTTTGTTAAAGGGCACTGAAAAGCTTGATGACCAGAGGACTCATTCCTCTGAAAACCATGCACTAGTCATCCCAATGAATATTTCTTGGCTAGAAGCCTCTGTTTGTGTGCGTTTTTTGGAAATGCATGCGAGACCATGATAGATTCTTCGTTGCTTTTTTAACTAAATGCACTGCAAGCAACAGACGGAAACCGAAAGAGGGCAATGATTTGAGGTCTCTTATCAAAGGAATTTGTTTGGGAAAGACTCAAAATCGTTGCATTTTACACTAAAAAGCGTGGGGAGAGAGGTTGAGTTCTACCACTTGTATATGCCTAATTTTATCCTAAATCCAATTTTTGAAGGGCAAGGAAAAGATTGGCGATCCGTGGACTTATTCCTCTCTCCGCAAACCATGCTCTAGTCATCACATTGAATATTGCTTCGCTACAAGCCTCTGTTTCTGTGCGTTTTATGGAAATGCATCCGAGGCCATGATAGATTCTTTGTTGCTTTTTTAACTAAATGCACTCCAAGCAACGGTTGGAAACCATAGGAGGGAAATGATTTGAAGTCTCTTAGCATGGGAATTTGTTTGGGAAAGACTCAAAATCGTTCCACTTTAGTCTGAAATGCATGGGGAGAGAGGTTGAGTTCTACCACTCTTAGATGCCTAATGTAATCCTAATTTCACTTGGTGGAACTGGCTTGGTAACCATAGGATGACAACGGTTACAGGGTTCTTATTGTTTGGAAATGGTTTGGGGAATACTGAAAATTGCGTTGTATGCAGAAAAGCTGGGTGAAAGAGGCCGAGTTACTGACCTTAAATGCCATATGAAATCCTAAATCTATTTTGTTAAAGGGCATTGAAAAGATTGTTGATCTGTGGAGTCATTCCTTCCTCCACAAGACATACATTTATATATCACATCGACTAATTATTCCAAAATGATTGGTTTTTCTATTTTTTTGCAAGCAATGTTCGGCCACAAGGGGGATTTATGAGATGTGCCCGTTAGAACATGTCTAAATTATCCATTCAGTCCGTGATTGCTTTTAATTGGAGAGATGGCATTTCTTTTTTTCCCAAATATGCGACATACCAATCCGTTTCTTCCTTCAATTGGCACTCACTCCTCGCGAGATGAAACTCTATCAATTAGCAGCCTCTCCTCACTGAATAAAGCTCCATATCACTAAAGCAAATGAATAAAATCATTAGGAGCAAATAATTTGAATGACAATCAGTAGCTTGTAATAGGTCTTCTTCCTGGTGCAAGAGAGAGTTAAGGCTCATTTCATGATAGGTTTTGCTTGATTATGATGTTGGGTTAATATGCCAATCAGGCCGAAGAGGAAAATACCAAATTTTTTTTAGAGCGTTTGACTAGAATTTCTACTTCTCATAAAGAATAAATCCAAATGCAACATCATGAATAACCTTTTTGAAATGACCTCTCTCGGATCGTTTGTTGCTTTTTTAGCTAAATGCACTGCAAGCAACGGATGGAAACCGGAGGAGGGCAGTGATTTGAAGTCTCTTATAATTGGAATTTGTTTGGGAAAGACTCGAAATCTTTGCATTTTACACTGAATTGCATGGGGAGAGAGGTTGAGTTCTACAACTAATAGATGCCTAATGTAATCCTATATCCATTTTGTTAAAGGACACTAAAAAGCTTGGTGACCCGTCGACAACTAATAGATCTCTTGGGTGACGAATTCAGCTATAAGGGCATGTGGAGGTTTTATTTTTTTCTCAATGAAATAAAGATCTTATCTTTGGAGTTATAGGTGTAGTTTAGGGACATTCTTCGCTCAACGAATGAAGAGGCATATTTAGTTTATATCTTTTTTGCTCTATTTCCTTGTAATTTGTGGTTTTTCTTTGTTTTGGGTGGGGCTATTAGCTCATATATCCTTCGACCCTCGCATGTAGTTCTTTTTTTGTGATCACTGTTTAGAAAGAAGACAATGGTTAATGCTTCTCTATCTTTAATCTTTATAATTGATGACACCTCTTTTTAGGTATGGCTCTTTGAGCATGACTGCTTTCTCAAATTTCTCCTCTGCTTATCGTGCACGTTTGGATGAAGCTGCTTTTTTTTGGAGCTATCCCTAATAATTATTCCTTGGAGGTAGGCCTTTCTCTCTTTTTTAACGGAAGGTAGGCCTCGTATGTTTAAATTAAACAATTATATTCCATTTTGAGGGAATAATTCACATCAAAAGTGGTAATCATGTCTTGCAGGCTCGTAGGGAAAACTTGATGTTTCTAGTTGGAGCAACATTAGTGGAACTTGTAATACTCTTTATATGTATTTCATTTCAACGATCATCATCATCATCAAAGCCTTGTCCCAACTATGTTGGGGTCGGTTACATGAATTCTATTTTTCCATTCTAATCTATCTCGAGCCAAATCCTTAGATAAGTTACACGCTTTATATCTATTTTTACTACCTTCATCCACTTCCTCTTCAACCTACCCCTTCCCCTTGGTGGGCCATCAACTTGCATAGACACATTTTTCCTTAGCTGTGCCATTGCCAGCTTGCGGACATGCCCAAACCATCTCAAACGGATTTATCTAATTTTGTCACCTATTGATGATACCCCCTAAATGCTCTCTAAAGCACTCATTTCTAATTTTATCCTTCCTAGCTTTACCACACATCCATTTCAACATTCTCATCTCTGCTACATCCATTTTGTGCATATGTTGCTTCTTGATTGGCCAACATTCTGCTCCATAGGTCAAAACTGGTATAATTGTTGTCCTATAAAATCTTCCCTTCAATTTTGTTGGCATGCGCCGATCACAAGGCATTCCATAAGCAAGTCTCCACTTTAACTATCCCGCCTTATGGTTATGCTTATTTAATTGGTTTTGAATTATTAGGATTTTAAGCATTGCTTCCACTATCTTTCTATGAAAGATGCTGAAAGTGAAAAAATTAATTGCCCGTTTCTTTCATGGAATTGATGTTCATGGGAGTTTTAAGAAATGTATTTCCTAGCAAAGTGGGTAAAATTGAAGAAACAAAGATGAAGATTCGCAACTGGCCATCAAATGTTCTCTCCTTTGGTGGAAAATGAACACCCAGCAATCACGCCTGTAAATTGAATCCCAAGTGTGTGGGGATATTTTCCAGACACCGAAATCACCATCCAGCGCCCAAATGGCACTAAATGAGGGTCTCGGAGTCAGAATCGCGAATAGAACCCCATTCTGGAAGGGAAACGGCGAGATCTTCAAAATCCATTCTACGCAATGGACTTCTCATTTTTAGGCCTAATTCCATCGTTTCGACCCCGAAAAAGACCTTTTTACCATTTTTGTCATATCCGGCACCTCGGCAACAGTGCCAACCAATATCACCAGCTAGGCAGCAGTGCCAGGCCCTCCACCTCGGCAACAGTGCCAGGACCCTCCATCTCCGCCAGGTCCTCACCTCGGCGAGACACTCCATCTCGGCCAAGAGCCATATCTCGGAAAAAGTACTGAGCGCTAACAGCTGTCTTCCCATGGACACTTAACCACGTTATAGGACGTGTGACAAGACAATGGCACTGCCCATATCTCCTGACAGATTGCCATCCACAGCTCCCAAGGCACTAGGATATGGTCAGATGGGACAAGACAAGCTACGATTGGATAGCTATTAGAGTAGAGTGAGCTATGATGGGACAGCTAACTACCTCCTTGCCTCCTCTCTTCTTCTATATAAACACAGCTACATCTTCAGAACAGAGGAGGCCACTCTGGTACGCACATCTTTTTCCCCAAAAATCTCCATCCTTTGCTTAGTTCTCACATTAACTTTGGCATCGGAGAGCCCTGCGCTGCCCACAGCCAGGGTCCTCTGACTATTTTTTTATTCCTCCCTTCTCTAGGTTTTAGGCAGGCAGCGGTATTCAACCAAAGAGCTCTTAGCTCCACTCCCTACACCTTGTGAGTCATTTTATGCACTTACAATTGGCGACGTCTGTGGGGAATGAGCAAAAGGTCATCTTCCCAAACACCATGCCTCGAAGAACCAGAAAGGGAAAGGAACCATTGACATTGTTGACACAGCTGTCGACGGTCCCCCGCCGGGAAAGGTCCGGAGCAAGATCTGGTCTAGCAAGCGTCCAACAGCAGGATACTCGATCGGGTTCATCCTCTAAGGATTCGACCTCGACTCCACCTTCCAAAAGGCGCACCCTGAAGGACAACAGAAGCGACGAAGCTCATGGCGAAAGCTCGGGTAACAACTATGACTTCAGAGAATGGCTTGATCGACACATCAAGCAAGCAATACGACAGAACATGGAGGTAGCCGGTTTCGCTCGAGTTCGGCTGAACTCTGGCGATTTCGGCACATCCCCCTTCTCTCCAGAGATCAGAAACTTCCCCCTTCCTAAAGATTTCAGCGTCCCGAGGTTCGTCAATTACGATGGGACCTCAGACCCAGCAGCACACCTCCGGCACTTCACTCAGAGAATGTCGGTGTGGGGCGACGCAGACCACTTGAACTACAGAGTCTTCTCCTCTAGTCTCGGGGACCTCCCCCTAAGATGGTTCTGCGTACTCCCGCAAGGATCAGTCACAAGTTGGCAGCAGCTCCGGAATTCCTTCATGGCGAAGTTCCAAGCTCACAGAGTCATCCCTAGGTCGGGCGCCGACCTGATGGCCCTCAGAATGAAGCATACCGAGAACATCACGCAGTTCGCCGGAAGATTCTGGATTATCTACAGCTAGATCGAAGAAGCCTTAGACACAATAGCAATCACGTCTTTCCAACAAGCTCTTTCGCTAGGCAACGAACTTTGGAGAGACTTGGTCCTGCACCCTGTGGTATCAATGAAGGCACTTATCGCCAGGGTGAACCAGTTCGTCAGGCAAGAAGCAGACTAAGCCCAAGCTCAGGAGCATTTCAACCTCTACGAAAACGACCATACAGCTTTCCAGCTCGGCGGATGTCTCCAGCTCGGCAGCTGCCTCCAGCTCGGCGGATGTCTCCAGCTCGGTAGCAGCCTCCAGCTCGGTAGCAGCCCCCAGCTCGGGAGGCAGCTAGATGTCTCATATCATCACTTAGCTTCGACCGCCCGTCAGCTTCGATCGCACGACCCTCTACCGTCATTTCTGGCGGCACGGTCCTCTACTGTCAGCTTCGATGGCGTCGTCAGCTTCGATGACACCGGCACGACCCTCTACTGTCGGCTTCGACCGTACGACCCTCTACCGTCATTTCGACGGCACGGTCCTCTGCTGTCAGCCTTGATCGCACGGTCCTCTACCGCCATCGGTCATCCAGAGCCCCGTGCTCCTACATCTCGGCCGCGCGCCAGATCTCGATCTCTTGCGTCTCGGCTACGTGCCAGATCTCGACTTCGTGCATCGCGGCAGCAGCGCCAGATTCTCAACCTCATGCTGGTGTCGCCCTCGTGCTAGCTACGCGCTTCACGCAGGTTCGGCCTCATGTTGGTCTAGGCCAGTGCCAAAGAGACTGCCCTTGGGTTAATATACCCAGGCTTCTCGACCTCGGGTTCATACTCCTAGGGTTCTCTGTCTAGGCCAGCGCCAAAGAGACTGCCCTCGGGTTCATACACCCAGGCTTCTCCATCTCGGCCAGCGCCAAAGAGACTGACCTCGGGTTCATACACCCAGGCTTCTCCATCTAGGCCAGCGCCAAAGAGACTGCCCTCGGGTTCATACACCCAGGCTTCTCCATCTCGGCCAACGCCAAAGAGACTGACCTCGGGTTCATACACCCAGGCTTCTCCATCTCGGCCAGCGCCAAAGAGACTGACCTCGGGTTCATACACCCAGGCTTCTCCATCTAGGCCAGCGCCAAAGAGACTGCCCTCGGGTTCATACACCCGGGCTTCTCCATCTCGGTCAGCGCCAAAGAGACTGCCTGACCTCAACAGCAACACGGCTGTCTGGAAGCATCCTGATACAGCTTAGTAGTAAAGCATCCTCTGGCTCCGGTCCAGTGCCAGCTAAGTCATCTCAAACCACAAGCAGCTCCCAAGACATGAGGTCCTAATGATACACAGCTTCCGACCTCAACGAATTAGTAAACTCTAAGAGGTCAAAAGCTGGGGGGCTTTGGGGATATTTCCAAACACCGAAATCACCATGCAGCGCCCAAATGGCACTAAATGAGGGTCTCGGAGTCAGAATCGCGAATAGAACCCCATTCTGGAAGGGAAACGGCGAGATCTTCAAAATCCATTCTATGCAATGGACTTCTCATTTTTAGGCCTAATTCCATCGTTTCGACCCCGAAAAAGATCTTTTTACCATTTTTGTCATATCCGGCACCTCGGCAACAGTGCCAACCAATATCACCAGGTAGGCAGCAGTGCCAGGCCCTCCACCTCGGCAACAGTGCCAGGACCCTCCATCTCCGCCAGGTCCTCACCTCGGCGAGACACTCCATCTCGGCCAAGAGCCTCATCTCGGTAAAAGTACTGAGCGCTGACAGCTCTCCTCCCATGGACACTTAACCACGTTATAGGACGTGTGACAAGACAAGGGCACCGCCCATATCTCCTGACAGATCGCTGTCCACAGCTCCCAAGGCGCCAAGATATGGTCAGATGGGACAAGACAAGCTACGATTGGATAGCTATTAGAGTAGAGTGAGCTATGATGGGACAGCTAACCAATTCCCTGCCTCCTTTCTTCTTCTATATAAACACAGCTATAGCTTCAGAACAGAGGAGGCCACTCTGGTACGCACATCTTTTTCCCCAAAAATCTCCATCATTTGCTTAGTTCTCATAGTAACTTTGGCATCGGAGAGCCCTGCGCTGCCCACAGCCAGGGTCCTCTGACTATTTTTTTCTTCCTCCCTTCTCCAGGTTTCAGGCAGGCAGCGGTGTTCAACCAAAGAGCTCTTAGCTCCACTCCCTACACCTTGTGAGTCATTTTATGCACTTACACCAAGAAAGTTAAGAATCCTATCTATTTCTCCACCTTTTGTATCCTTCACTGGTCACATCTTCAATATTCCTTAGTTGGAACTCATTTTACCATGAATTCCTAGGAATTCAATTCCATACAAACAAATGGGCCATGAAGGTGAAGGTCCACAAGGCGCCATCAAATAATTTTCCCTTAGATAGGAAATAAGTTCACATTCATCACTCTAGTTAACTTAATCATAAGTGATGGAGCCCCATCTGGATCTCCGCTGCAGACCTTTGACTCATGTTTTTAATACTCCAAAAAAAAAAAAAAAAGACCCGATTTACTGTGATTTCTTAGGAATTCAATAGGACATAGAAACAGTTAAATGATAATCAAGAGTAAATCCTGGATTTAAATCCACTTCTGCTCGTATTTCTGTGTCCATCAAAGTTGAATTTGTATTCCCCAGCTCCATATGCAATGGAGTCCTGTGCATGGGTTTTGTTGAAGTGTAGTATCTGGCACTTTGGTCTTGCACAACATCAATTTTCATGTACAACTGCAGCAAAATACAGCTGTATGACTGCCAACATCAGATGCAGTACTATATTACTTACTATATGACTGGTGTAAACTGTAAACAGCTTTGTAGCTTAAAAAACCCTTTCATTCCAGACTGTTGTTTAATTTAATCTTACCTGTAATGGTATATGAAATTTGAACCAAGCAGAGTCAGTCTATTGATGTACAAGGCACGCGTTCCAAGCAATGCACTTTGATCGTGCCTGTGATTTTTTGTGAGTTACTCTGTACTGTGAATCCCTCAGGAATCTGTTCCAATTGTTTTCTCATTCCGTTCTTTTTAAGTTTCATATCCTGGTGTCGAAAGGATTGTCCAAATTCCCCAAGAGCTTGAATGGTTCAAGGACTTGCCCATGCATGTAAAGTATGTCACTGAAGAGGCTGCAACTGAGATGTCAAAAGAGAGGCTGTGTTTTCAATCTCGCTTCTCTTGATTTGGAATCAAGCTACTGTTGCACTTGGAACATAGCAGATGTGAGGAAAAACAGAGAACAAGCAAGATGCAAAGAGAGTGGCAATTTTTAATGCCTTTGATTCCTTGCATCTTGTTCATATATGCAAGATGCAATTTTGCATGCATCAAAATTCGAAACTCGTGTCAGCAAACAAATAGACTCTTGATAAATGCTATGGCACATACTAGACTTTTTGAGGATTACTCGTCATCAGCAAACTCAAACCCGTATGTGACACTAAACACAACTTTGTAATATATTTGCTTTCCAGAATGAACTGATTCTCAACAGCTTTTGCCAGTGTAATCTAGCTTAAAATGGATTGAGACAGAAGAAATGAATCTATACTGGAGATCAAATGGCAAGTTACCAATTCTACGGAGCAGAATTTCACTCTAATTCAAGTAAATTCAAAGTTGAATTTGAGTTAATGCTGTGTGATTTACTCGCACAGGTGAGGCGACTCAATTTGGACATGAATCAATCAAATTGCAGCTTTCAACCAATCACAGTGGAGTGGTTCAATCAAAGGGTTCACAGCTTGACATTGATGAGAAGTGGGCCACATGGTGCAGGTGTTTATGCAGAGAGTAGGGTGATTTATGATACAATCACAAGTAATAATAAATCATTTATAAGGTTATTAATTCTTGTTACTGAAGGGAATTCAGGTGAATTTAATTGGTGCTGACTCAGTCTGTTCATTATCTATCAACCCTTAGTAGTGAGTCATCTTGTGCTGACTCAGTGAAGGAACAAACAGAGACTATTTATTGCCTATTGTGATTGGTTCAATGGTTGCACCAGGGGACACGGATGCAGGGAATCATGTAATGAACATTCCAATTGATTGGGCCCATTGAGATCCAACGATATGATCAACAATTAGGCATCCCTCAGCACAGTAATGCTAGTTATCCAAATAAAAATTGGCAGGAGAATATTGGATAATTTCAAACTTTATGCTTTTATTGAGATATCAGAAAATCTCATTTAATGAAAAATAAAGTTTGAAATTAAAAGTTAAAAATCTTGAATATACATTATAAATCTTTCAAATACTATCGGATAAAAATGTTGGACCATGAGGAGAAAATACATCATAAAAGTAAGAAGTAATAAGTTTTTACTTATTTATTTTATTAAAGACTTTGCAAAAACTGCTTCTATGCTAAGTGGTAAGCTTCATCCACTTTATATTTGATGTTGGGCATCTTTTTGTTCTTATGTTTTTTCTGACATGGTCTGGGAGTGGTTTTATACTTGAGAACTCAGGGATGATCTCTGAACATGTGTGTGAAACTATATGAAGATTTTTTATTTTTTTTCCGTTTGTCAGGTTGACCTGTTAGCCGGGTGTGATCTGCGGGTGTGTGTGATAACGAGCGGTGCTAACACCGCTCAATCATGAGTTTCTTGGATGTGAAATTATGAGTTGTGTTGGCATTTTGAGCGATTATGTAAAAAAATCGTTATAGAAACAAAAAAGATGATAATTATATCTTTCACCATAAGTCCACAATATCACAATAAATCACACTACAAGCGATTAATAAACATGTGTAGAATCCACCCAACCCCATGCATCACATGCCCTCATGAAATTAGTATTAGTATTTCCTTTTCCGTACTTACCACTAAATACACATACTACCCAAAAAATACATCTCTCATCCTCCAACCATCTTCACGTGTATGACACCTTCCTTGGAGATGCCAAAAGGTGTTTGTTTGGAACAAAAGGTCGAAGACAACACAAAAGTGGAACCCAATACTGTTGCTATGCATGGATGTAGTTAGAGATATCAATGGACATAGCAAGGGAAGCCCAGGCCCGAGTCTGATGATTGAGGATTCAGAATGCCCAACAGGTCAGGCCCAGACCTAGATTAAGGGTTAGGAATTCGGATACCTTACTGGGCTGGCTGGGGCCTTGGGCTCCAGGCCTATTGGACCCTAGTCTCTTACTCAATTGTACACAGAGCCCAGCCTGCGGAAACGAGTGGTTTAAGGCCAGGCTATTGGGCCAGAGAGACAGACATACTGTTACAGATTAACACAAAATTGCATAACAAGTCAGCATGTGCCTAAACAGGCCCATTGCCTGAGCGGATTTGGGCCTGAAGATTTGGCCTGGAAGCTTTGCGATCTGGGCTTTGAGACAAATGTACAACACCATTAATCTTCTCATTTTGTTAACAGAAGGGAAAGCTCCAGAAAACTGCTGACCTTATTTTCTGGTTTGGTCCCTCTCGTTTAGAAAACTGCTGACCTTGAAACTGCATAAACATTACTTCTTCACAAAAAGGTACAGGTGTGACTAATACTATGATGAGATCTGACCCACTCAGACTAGCCTAACCATGGGTGTATAAAACTGACATTTCTGAGGGCCCAAATCACAGTTGCTATTGTAGAGTAGTTTTCTTGGTTTATTGCAATACATCCAAAAAGAAAACAGGAAAAAAACAAAAAAAGACAAAATGTTTCTAGTATGTTTACGAAAACTGCTGCTTTGACATTCTCAGTGAAATTAGAGAGAAATAGCTAGAACTAGACTGCTGGAGTAATTTGAGCTGGCTTCAGTCTCAGATAAGGATCAGCCCAAGACCTAAACCAATTTCATGATCTGGATCATCTAATCTCCTTGGATTACATGCAATCAGCTAAATTCATCTAAAAAGGACTTGATATTTGATTACTAGAAACCAAACTTGTTGTTAGCAGACGATGCCTGCCAAGAAAAAAACATAGAAGACTTTGGTTTCTCTTCATTGATTCAATAATAACCCATGTTTAATTTAGTACAGAAAACATTGTCATAATCTCATGAATATATTACAAATACACCTTTGTCTGATCTCTTCCCACCATGGATTACAAGAAAAACAATAATGTAAATAGAAAGAAACATAAGTTTAAAATCAAATAAGAAAAACCATTGAGCCTGCTCTTCTTTCTACCTGTACAAAAATAAAGAAAGAGACTATACTTTCTCATTCTTGTTGAGATCTTTCTAACCAAGATCATCTTTAAATGGGGGAAGAAGAGAAGGGTTGTGATCGACGACATTACTTGTTTTGCGTTGGATTCGGCACGCTTGGTGGGATGTTCCTAAGGCTTGCTTCCACGGCTTTCTTGGACTTTTTCACATCTGCATTCAAGTTCTTGAGATTTGCAGAAGTTGAAGAAGGAACAGAGAGTAAAAGCAGTTTCCTTGGTGGGGTTCTTTCTCTTTGAGTTTTTAGCTCGAGGGGAAGAGATAGTTGAGAACATATGAGAATTTGAGTGAGAATCAGAGCAATAAGTGCTGCTAAGGCTTTGGAACTGGCTCTCATGTTTGTTGGATGAAAGGAAATGAAAAGAGATGGGTAAAGCTGAAGGTACAGTTTAATATAAATGAGATCTTTGTAGTGTAGTGTGTTTTTGTGTGTCATTAAACAATAGTGTGTTTATGTGTGTGTCATTAAACAAACTTTAGCAATTTCTGGATGCTGTGTTTTGTATGTAATTTTACAGTTGTTTCCCCGTAAATATTCATAATCTTGGAACAGAAAGACAAAATGAAGAAAATGAAATCAACACTAACATGTGAGACAATGACATGCATTCTCATTTCACAAGGACCTCTCTGTGTAGGAAATGGCCCAAATTTCTCCCCTTTGGATTGATCATGGGTTGGGCCATGGGCTGGGCTTGGGCATTTCAGCAGCAATATCACTCTAAGTGCGAGTAAAATGAACTCAGCCCAAGAGGAATTATATTAGGTATCAGATGCGGTCCGCTCCATACTAAGAGCATCATGGGATCATTTCTCAAGTTTGATCACAACACAAGGAAAAAAGAAAAACTAAAGGAAATTTGGGTTTTCTACCTCGGATTGATAATGGGTCGCTAGCACGAGCCCACCCCTCTTTGGGCTGAAGTTGGGTTAAGTCTTTTAGGGAATGGATGGGCTTTGGCCTGCCCTCCATCCCATTATATAAGTATGCATGGGATTTATATGTTGTATAAAATGCCCAAGTTGGTAGTTCGGGCTAGCCTGACATATATATTTAGCACGAACCAGATCCAACCTAGGACATTAAGCCCCATACCTACAACCGCAAGGAATGGATTGGACATGCTTTTCACTGATCCGGCCCTGCCCGGCCCAGCCCAGTTGAGGAAATCTATAAATTGTAGGCACAGCTAACTCAAATTCAACTTCTAAGTATTCCTTTTTGTATTGTTGTTATTTTAATTATTGTGGAAGATGGATAGAGATGTAAATATCACTTAATAGTCATCTCTAAAATGTAGTAAATTGGAAGCAGTTGATCATGTGATCTTGGGTTTTGAGTATTCTATTTATCTGACGCGGTTACAATCCTTATGTATTAATTTATAGGAATCATGTGACCATGAACGTGATAAAAACTTGTCACCAAAGCACTGATTTTGTACTCACATTTTTTTGAGAATCTCTAGTACCTTCAGTTTTAGCAGGACTAGGTAACCTTTAGCAGGTTTAGTAGCTAACTTTTCAGTGCATCATGGTCACTGGTCACTTTCCTGGAAAATGTCTTGTTATAAACCAATGGCCCACACTCAGACCAGACCTTGGTGGAGGTCATGGTTTTAGGACACTGATTTTGCAAGGGTGGAATGATTGAATGAGATGCCCAAGCAGAATTAGCTAGTTACATGTTTTAGAGCCTAAGAATAACTTTTATTGGATAATTTAGCTGGGTTAAAACTTGGTCTCGGCAAGGTCAGAGCCTGCATGTGCTGGCTCAGAAGAAATGCAATTCAGGCTGGGCTGTCTGGGTTAGGCCTCGGTCATAGAAAGTTTGAAGTGTGAGTGGAATGTGGAGAGCCTTGGGCTGCATTTACCTCTCATGGATATGCATGAGAGTTTAACATTTTTACAACCGCAAAAGCAGAATACCCATTACAAATCCAACCCCCTCACACTCACTAACCCATATAGATTAGAAAACATTAATACTGATATAGCGCTTGGAAAGCTCTCTCGACTTCTACGGCCAAGTGACCATGAGTGTGGTTCGAGCTGGTGCCACCATTGGACCCAAGATCAAGGTTTTTTTTTTTTTTTGCAGTTGATTTTGTCCAGCCCAGGGACCATGGGGCCCTCAGTGCTGAAATTTTTTTTGCAGTTGATTTTGTCCGCTCATGGACAGCATCGCCTAAAGATCAAAGACAATCAGGATATATACATATGCATGCTTACCCACCTTGTTCTATCCAAACTAATGGAAGTATGTCAATGGAAAGGCTTGGACATGGAAAAAATCAAATACAAGACCCGCCATATGATCTGTAGCCCTTGGCTTTAGGTCTTCAAAGTCAGGGGCGGAACTAGGAAATTTCCTTAGGAGCCCTCTCTCTTCAGTGGGCCATATGTAAAAAGCTTGTAAAATTAACTACTATATAAGGCGGTTTTCTATAATTTCTGGTGGGGCCATGGCCACTGTCTGCTCCCTAGTTTTTTTCATGCTCAAAATTTAGTGACTATACATTGTGCAAACTTATTATGATAAAATTCGATTGTAAGTAATAATATACATGGAACAGTGTGAAATTAGCATCAATGCCAATTCAAGAGCAGTTGATGCATATGTGAAGGAATTAGATTAATCAAAATTGTTGCCCTCAATGAAAATAAAATCTGGATCTGAAAAGGTGGGTTCAGCTGAATTGCACCATCTAGATTCTAATTTGACTAGAAGTGACCAACGCCGTCTTGCTTTTTCAACATTCAAAGATGGCCCAGAATGTAGAACATGGATTCCAGCAACTTGTAGGCTTTTTATAAGAAACCCACCTGCCCAAAGCCACCACACATGTTTTGACATAGATATAGAAAGGAAACAGCCCTAAATTAGCAGTTTCTCTACTTGGTTTTGTAACCTTGTATGACCAATGCAGCTACCTCTGTTTGTTTTATTGGTTTGTGTGTATCTAACTATCTGTTAGTTTATTCAGCCAAAATCACCGTAGTGTGAAGTAAAAGAAGAACAGAACCCAAGAAAACAACATTTACAAGATCAAATCATTGAATTGGTCTTCTGGAAAGCTGGATCAGTTGGGAGATTTTGGACTAAGTGATGGAGTTTTTCATGAGATCAGAATCAAGATAGATGGGACTAAGGTGTTCTCTATCTTTAACCATCTGCTTTAATACTAATCTATCCAATGGTTAACCTAATAGTCATTGGATCAGAAATAAAGTAAGAATTTAGTTGCAGATGCATGTGTATTTGTCTACATATGTAGAGAGAGATTCCTGAGCTCCTTTTTCTTTGCAGTCAAGCTAGATTTGACGCAGAGAAGCTCTGTAACATGCTTTTTTTTTTTTTTTATAACATGGAAAGTAGGTAAGCTGTAACCATGACCAAGTTCTTTTGGGGGTTACTGTTTGAACCATGAGCCCCAAATATAACAATTTCTTTCACCTTCACTGTAGGGGCACCATTTACCCCAAGTTTAAGCCTGTACACTCACCCGGTACAACATAGGGAAGGGATCAGCAAGGTTATCAATGGACCTCCTATTTGTCCAGTTACCTGAAAAATCTAGGCATGGGCCCTTTTTAGACCACTTCATGATCTGATCTGGGTCCAGGTCCATTCTGGTCGAGACCTAAACGTTCTTTTGTACTCATTTGAATTCTGGTCTACACGGCCTATGGTAGAAGCAACACCAATCACACAATCTTAGCTACATGACCTGTGGCCTTGAAAATGGATGAAAGAAACAAACGAGTCGATCATCTAAACAATCAGCACTACTAAAAAACTTGGGAACTCAAATTGATTTGGAAATTTGAAGGTCATCGAGTTGAGCAACTCAAACACATCTGACCAATGTTCGACTCACACGAATCAGTGATCTATGGAGGCAAATCAATTCAGCCAGACTCTGAAAGGTCAAAATTCAAACATAAAACAAAAATATGAGAATATAAGGTTTGATTTGATGTACCTGAGGGGTCTGTGTGAAACTGTGAATGCAGATTACTGAATACAAGACTCAAAACTCATTTCAGAACACCACAATCTGCAATGATGAGTGGAAAATCAAAATTCAAGACAGTTGCAAAAACCTGGAAATTAAAGGCTGTATCTTTTCTGTTAGGCCCACATTTAGATTCATACCATGTTTTCACCATAACCATATCCAACTTTTCAGATTCTGATTATAAGACATATCAACAGATAACCCTTTACATTCCAGTGTTTGCAGAAACATCATCAAATAATGAACAGAGTATTCATATATGACATTCTCAAAGTGATTTACAATCCCAGTGCAAACTAAAGCACAAAAAAGAGCAAGTGTTTCTTATGGAATTCCCAAACAGGGAAACAATGGATAAAACTTGTAAAAAGAATCATGATGTGATTTACACTTTCACCCCACCCACCAAAGACAAAAACTAAAGAAAAACGTCGTAAAAAATGATTATGAACAATGCCAAACGGGGGAAAACAGATTTCATTCCAGTCTGAACTCTTTCAGTGACCCTGGACTGCAGAGGATGTCAAATGGTTTGCTATCGAGACTGTCTTTTAAAATAGTGATTTGACCCTCCTTCAAAAGTATGTCTTCTTCAAGTGCTTCAATTCTCTTTCTCAATGAAATCACTTCACGATTCAGCAGCATGTTCTTCTCGCTGTATTGCTTTACTTCCTCCCACATTAAGTCTCTTTCCTGAGTTACTTTTGGGAGTATGCCCCTCGTAATCGTCAGCTCCTTCATACACTCCTGTAAATCACTTTGAGCCTGACTTATGTTCTCATCTTTCTTCAGCATCTGTCAGTCAAATTCAGTTTAAAATGGAGGTGTTAAAAGATCTACTTCAAACCAATAGAAATCATGTTACAATGAATAGACTCATTGCACTTGGCTATAAAAGTTATAAGCCTAAGTTTTCTCAAAGCAATCCTTTAATTAGTTGCTAGAAATGGACAATCAAGAAGAAAGTACAACCCTTTACATTCAATAGAGAAAGGCCAGAGACACTTAATGAGATCTCTCAACTATAACATATTATTGTGAATGAACAACTCATGGTGGGACCATCATATCGACAGTTTGGATCACAAATGACAAACTTACAAGCAGAGCTATATGTATATCTTTACATGTTGAGCATTGTATATTTTCTATAACATAAACAAATACATGCAGTAAGATTGACACTCATTAACATCCAAAATATGCATGTATGCATGTGTTGTGAACTTGTGATGCTGCAAGAAACTTCAAGATTTTGACAAAATGAATGCTTTTGTTCAACCGTGAATTTGGGAAGTTCAGAGATTAGTTTAAAAAAAAAATCGAAGTTGGGGAAAAAAATAAACTACCTGACATTGTTGTCAAAATCCTACGACTCGTATCCTGAATCCTACAATTTGTATCGAATCCTTGGGAAGACGATTCATACCCACGTAATGAATTCCTTACAAGTGAATCTTAGGATTCAGGCGCGTAGATCTTTCAATTTGATACTTTGTTTCATAAATCTTACGATTCAAGCAAATTGGCTAAGAATAGCCATAGTCAAGAAGGTTAATATCAGAAATCTTTTTTTTTCCTTTCTTCTTTCTTTCTTTTTTTGTTAGTGTTTATATTTTTTAAGGGTATTTCAGTGGTGAACGAAACCTTGTATTAAGAATCTTTGCGGGTTTGGGGAGGTTTCAAAGATGAATAAGGAACAAGCATTCAAGTAGAGGATTTGATTGTACACATAGGGTTTTATCCTGTATTCTTTTTTTTTTTCTAATTTTTCCTCCATGGACACATTTTAACTTGAGGAGACCTCCTAATATATAAGACTGGTTATTGAAATTTTATTTTTATTTTTCAATTTAAAGACAATAAGAAAGACTATTGCACTTGTTTATTTTCCTAGTGATCTCTCAAACATATTTAACTATTTACACATATATTCATGATATATTATATATTAATATAAGTCAATACCGTAACCTTATTGGTCTTTGTATTTATGCACTGATATGGATAAAAATGGATGGATTAAGAATAATTAATCTTTTCTTTTTTAATTTTTAAGTATTTTTTTTATTTTTGTAAGAAAATTTTAAAATCCTACAATTCACAATACAATTCATGACATGATTAGATTCATTCTCTTGAACAATTTGCGATATGATTTTGGGCTTCAGAAAAATGCTGCCTGGGATGATTTCCAGTTCCCTGCTGCTCCTAAATGCATAGCTGAGTAAATTTCCATCCATTTTGCTATATTTCAAAACAGATTTTTATTTGGAAAAACATGTCCTGCCTGATATGATTTCCAATTCCCTGCTGCCCAAAACACCCAGTGGGCAGATTACCATCCATTTTGCTAAATTACAAACAGATCATAACTTTGGGTACATCAAGATAGTGGGTCTAATGCAAACCTGAAGTTCGAGGTCCTTCATCTTGTGGGTTAGAGACGAAACTGCATCTTGTGACCTCTGGTTTTCACATCTTAAAATGTCATGACCTCTTACTGAGGTTGCTAGCTCGGCTTGTAGCTGCTCAAGTTCCAGTTCTTTGTGACAAAGCTTTTCCCGCAATACCCTTGTGAGTAGAATTTCAGCCTTTAGTTCAAGCTCTGCATCACCCTAGGGAACAAAAAAGGATAACAAAATCACCTCTAGAACATCAATCCCAAAGCAAGATAACTATAAAAAGAAATCCACTATAGCTACTAAGATGACAGCTCCTAAACACTTGCGCGTGAGGTTGACAGAACTTTTCATTATCTAAAGAATAAATTCTTGCAGTTGCAGATAGTTAGCTAAACAGAACAAGGCAAGCCTGCAATAAAAGGAAACGAAACTTCCAAAAGGAATTAACTGGATAATTTGCATAACAGTACAGTAACCCTTAGGAGTACATAAATTCTTTGAAACTTATAAATAAAACAAGCCGAATTGGTGCCAAAAGAAAATTTTGCAACACTGCATTTGAATGAAAAGATGGCTGCTCATTTTGCGGCTGAAATGGGCAACCACGTTGAGTGGGATATTGTCCCTTCTAGCAACCCCAAATTAATAATGGAGAATCATGCCAGTTTTCACACACAAAAATGCAGTAGACCAGAGAAAATCTGTTCTAAAAATAGAACAATTTTTTCTACAACCAGAGGAATGAATTGCATAGCCGTTCATGGTTTTTCTCAGCAACATAAGATTCACTAAATATTTAGTACCATGAGACTTCCATTTGAATAATTCTCTCTCTTGCAGGATAGACATCTGCATCAGATCACTGATGTGCATCCAAAATGCATTCTCTATGGAATATAAACAGTGAAAAATCTTCATGGATCAGCTAGATGGATTGTAAGACCTTCGAATCCCGTGTTTGTGTGTGCAGGCCTTGTATGGCCTAAAGAAAGCTCGGAGCACATGGTATGGAAGATTACAAAAAATCTGTTGTCCAACTCTAGTTTCTATGTGATGCAAATTCAAAGGAAGTTATGAGTGATTGTGCTACATGGAGATGATCTCATCATCATTAGAGATGATGTAGATGAGGCATAAGGAGTTCATAAACATCTCTTTGTTTGTCTAGCAATGGCCTTTTAGAGAGAACAGCCTGGAGAACTTGCGCACTTCTATTTTATGTTGAAATGGTAAATGATTACTTTAAAAGCCATTAAAATAGTATAACTACAAGGCCATATAATATTAGACATTTATAAGTATACAAAATCTAGAAAGCTAGCATTATCTTCCTAAGTCCTAACTACTTGGCCATAAATAAGAAATGGTGAGTCCTGCAAACTTTTTAGATCATATAGCCCATGAGATGATCAAGGACTTCGCTTAATGCAACCACCATAATATTTCTCAATGAAATTTGAAAGGTTACTCCTACTTTGTTCAAGTCATATTGACCATTTCATAAAAACAAGAGCACGATAATAACATCACAATGAAACCTCTCAAAGAAGGATACCACAAACTCCAGGTATCAACTAGAGGTTCCATTGGATGGGGACTAAACAAACAAAGAACACTTGTCCTAAAGGAGGCAGACCATTGAGGAGCAACAATGTCAACACAGAGTGATGTCGGCTTGTGCAGCTGGTTGGGGAGGTTGGAGACGCCCGGTAGCGATACTATTTGACAACCAGAGTGCGAACTTGTTTGCATCAGACGTAGTGTTTTATGCAACACTGAAGCATATTGAAGAGCTCCACCACTATGATTTGAAATTGTTGAGAAACAGATGGTTTAATTGTAACTTTAGATCATAGAGTTTTTATCCGTAATTTTGGGAATAAGTTTCCTAAATTAGGATTAGTTTAAATATAAGACTCTTTTTATAAGACTTTTTTCACCGGTAGGAGTGCGTCTATCAAAAAACGAAAAAAAAAAATATACACCAGGAGTCCTTTGGCGTTGATCATAAAAGCTTTCATCTTCTCTTGGGTACGATGAAACTAGGGATAAAGAATTGAGACGTGAAGGAGGAAAGAAATCCTAGACCTAACGCCTAATCCTAAACCTAAACTAGCTCTGATGCGGTGATACCAGGTTGAAATCTTAGGGCTGCATCTGAATTGAATTAGAAATCTACTCAAATTACGAAACCTAATCATAACTAAACTAGGAAACCAAATATCATAACAACTGGAAACTCTAATAACATCAGAACTCTAGCCTAAAATAACTCAAATTTAACTAATCCTAATTTAGGAAACTTACTCCCAAATTACAAATAAACACAATGGCCTGAAGTTATAATTAAACCCTTCTGTTTCACAACAGGGAGAAGGTGCTGAGTGGGAAGACTGATCTGGTGCCAATGTCCACACAAGTCTGCGTCCTGAATATTCTCATAAACGAGATTACCTTGGTCAAATTTTGCAAGTTCTAACAAGAGCTCAGAGTTATGAGAAGAACTGATGCGAAGGAAATGAGATCACAGCAAGGGGACTTGGTCATGATTCATAAGGCAATGTCAGAACTAAGAGGGACTCTGTTTTTGAGTTATCTACAGCTTAAGCATACAGGCCTGAGGGGTCAGGCTAGTCACATGGTAGTTGTTGTCGCATGGCAGCAGCTATCATAGCTACATTAAATATCTAGTTTTCTGATTTTATGCTAAAGTTATGTGCAATGTACAAATGTAACCTTATCAACAATACAAGGGATTTTAATAATATTAGCCAATACTTTTATATTCAATGCAAGTGGAAAATAGTCTGACATTGGTTAATTATGAAAGGTTGGGACTTGGGATCTCTCTTACCGCTACAAGGATTGCCCCCCCCCCCCCCCAAAAGAAAAAACTTTTTGTAAATATATAATTATCATATTGGAGGAACTGTCTTTATTTCTATTTCAATATATATCTTATTGGTAATTTTCTTTTGGGCTTCGCAAGTGGGATTTTGACCCAAGTTAGAAAGTCTACATAATATATGAGGGCATAGCTAAAACCCCCCTTAAAGTATTTCTATATTAGTTTAAGTAATTTCAAGAGAATAGTTTTATTACTCCAACATTATTATTTAAAATAAAACAATTGCTATTCTAGATAGACAAGGACTGCACTGAATACCCATGTCCGTTTCTTGTCTCATCTGATAGTAGTTGCAAAAAATTAAAGGATCAGTGAATCAGCTACGAACTCTCAACTGTCATTTATACATTTGTTAATATATAAAGCAGCTATTTTGTGTAGGAAAAAGCATAGCGCTTATTACCTCTGATGCATGCCGCTTTTGATACCCTGGTGTGGCACTATCCATACTCTGCGTCAAAGATTCAGAAGCATCAAGTTCTGACTTCTCTTTAAGTACCATATATATTGTTTGTAAACTTCTTCTCAAATTTTCTGCCCCTCTCTTTAAACTTTGGAACTTCATATCATACTCCAAAATTAAGTACCCATCAAACCCTCTACCAGCTTCTTGTACCTCTTCTGAACCATAAATGTCTGGAATATGGCATGTCTTGCCTTTTATGAATTCGAGCAACTTTCCGCAGAGTTCATCATTCTCATTAAGCAACGATAGGCATTGATTTTGTAAGCAGTCAATTCGAGCACCCAGTTCATGATCAAGCTTGATTGATGAGAATGCCCCGCCATTTTGTGCAACCCGTATTCGTTCCAAAAGACTAATGTTCTCGCGTCTGAGGGATTCCACTTCAATTCGGTAGGAGTCGACTTCTTTTCTCAACATCTGCTCAACACCAGTCAATCTCACCTGTTCCAGTTGCAATTTAACCATGTTATCTCCTTTCTCCATTGACTGCTGCTTGCCTATTTCATCACTGAGCACTTGTCGAAGCCCATTGACTGTCTTCTCCTGTTCACCACAGATCTTTTGCAATCTTGCAACAACCTTCTGCAACTCCTTAGTTTCATTTTCGCTTTCTTTGTAGCTTCGTCTGATGGAATCTCGATCACCTTCCACTCCTTTGGAATGCTCCTGCAGCTCTAATAATTCTTGTTGAATATTGTGATTCTCTGCTCCTGCTTCTTCCAACCTTTCTGTCACCTCTTTCAGTTGTACCTCCAATTGCATTAGTCTATTCCTATCACTTGCTTCTCTGCTGTTTAAAGAAGAAACATCTCTTTGAAGTGAGACATTTTGCTCAGCCAATTCCCGAACCCTATCTCTGAGCCTCTGTTCTTCAGACTGATATTTTTCAAGCTTGAAGGACCAGTCACTCGACCTTCTATCCAATTCTTTCTCCAAACTTGACTGCAATGTCGTCTTTTCCCTCTCTAACCTCCTTGTTCGAACATCCAAATCGAGCTTTGCCAGCTTAAGAGCTTCGCTTGCCGTTGCCCTCTCGTTAATACGACTCCGTATCTGAGAGGAAACTTCAAGAGCCAAGCTTCTCCTATCTTGGGTGAACCTTTCAATTATCTGTAGCAATGTTGGTATGTTAAAAACACAATCCTGGAGTTTCAGCTGCTCAAATTCTTCCTCTAGCAGCAGGACCCTCTCTTCAGCCTCTTTCCCTTTTCTCCGTAACTCTGAATCCACGTTTTCTTCATGTTTAAAACCAAATCCATCTTCAAGAATGTTACTTTGATTCAAGAAGCCTTGAATTTCCTTTGTGCAGCAACCATTTGTTGCTTCGTAAGGGGCATCAGAGGCATGGCACATGTTCTCAAACAAAAACCTTTTTTGAGAAAGATTCTTTGCATTAAAATTAGGCTGTGGCTCAGAGCAGTCCTCATAAATGTCTTCAATCGTGGTCATAGTTTCAGAGTCAAAATCATGTGATTCTGACGACGTTCGAGCACATACATGGGGCAGTCTCTCCACAACATTCTTTGAAAGCTTTTGCGGGGATGGAAGCCTAACATCATCTCTTGCCCAATCTCTGGCAGAAATGCAAACGTGGTGATCTCTAGATTCCCGAAATGAATAGGACCTCAGTCGCTCTTTGGTGGGTGAAGCTGGTGCAGAAGACTGAACTCGAGGTGGCCGCTTTGAAAAAGACATTTTCCTGTTCTCCATCAAGAGGCCATCTTCCTTTCCAACACCAGAAGAATTCCTTTGAGAATAATTTTCAGGCCTGAAGTTCGTATCCTGTTGCTCGCCATCAATGTATAAGTCTAGGAATTCGTTCGGGAGTTGTGGCAAGCGAGCTGCTCTGCATTTTAATGGTACTGGAGAACTACAGGGTGAATTGCCTGACGAATCAAAATAACCTCTTGACGAATTGGAAGGCTTCTCTACTGCATGCCGCATCTGAATTGCACACTGATCACTTCTTTTAGGCTTAGGCTGCCTTTCTGGAGTCAGAGATCGACATCTACAGAGTTGGAAATGAAAAAGAAAAGCAACTAAGAAGACATTCATTTACAAAGAAATCTCAAAGCGAACCAGCTTGAGTAAAAAAAAAATTATTATGTAAATTAGTTGGGACAAAGAAATACATCAATAAACCAATTGTTGATTCCTGAAAAATGCATGAACAGTAGCACATAAGATACAGATGTACAGTTGAAAATGAATGGAAAAATGTTACATGCAAAATTTTGTCCATTGCTAAAAAAGAAAAAAAATATAGTATAATATAATAATCTATTGGTTGTGGAGGCAATGCATATTAGAAGGAATTCTTACTCCAGGAAAAGAAAAAAAATCAAGAGTAAGCAAATCTCACAATAGAAAAAATGAAGCAAAGAAAAATAAAAGGCTGACCAGTTTGAGCACTTACCGCATTCGGCTTTCAACCATATGAGGCTGAACATTACCACTAGTAGATGGCGATCTACTATGATCACTGAGGCCATTCGGGTTCTTTTCTCCCAGGTCACTGTAGATGGTGGGAGATGAGAATGAAAGGCTCCTCTTGAGTCCTGAAACAGCAGATATCTGGCTTTCTGGAGGCTTCTCCCAGTACACCTTCTCATTATTGGAAGGTAATGGAGGAACTGGGTTGTTGTTTTCTTTGCTTGATGATGTTGAAGACCTAAAGAAAAATAACTTCTTCATGCTGAATCTCTCAATAGAAACTAAACCCTGCAATTTACGTAATACTTTTAAAACGAGCTAACTGATAAAGACTGATCCTGGGAAAGAACACGTGAATAATGAATTCAATAATTACAAATTGGGAGGAATACCATGAAAGAAAAAAGAAAAAAAGAACACATCAATGCAGAAAAAAAAAAAAGGCAACTCATGTTTTTGGACCTTCTGAAAACAAATGAGAGTTCAGAGAAAGATGAAGACGTCTCTAAACAGATGGAGCTTATATATAAAACTTCTCTTTCTCATGTGAATTAAAACAGCTTCAGAACTTAGAGACAAAAATCATAATAAATTTTAATATACTTGACGCAGAAAAACAAAACAATATGAATACAAATGCTAGAAGCAATATAACTTCAAAAGTTGCTACAAACTGCAAAACTACTTCATGGAGATATCCTACTGAAAGGGCTTAGTATGCCCCTGGAGCAGGGGAAAAAACAGATTAGTGAATACATATAACCAGAAAAGGGGCATATGCACATGACCCAATAAACTTTGATATCAAATAGTACTTGAAATGTTATACAGAATGTATAGAATGCATCAATAGATACCCACATGAAAAAAGGAAACACTCTAGCTTCAGAAACTATGGCAAACATCACATAGCTTCACAAAAGCACTCCAAAACTCAATAAAGTACCTAGAAACAGAACAAGGGTCTAGAACATGTAACAGGAGGGTATAAGAAAATCTGTCCTATAAAATCTTCTCATGTAAAACATCAGCAAATCTCAACAAAGAGATAAAAATAGAACATGGATATCAGACCTTTGTCCAGGCAAAAGAAGAAACAGATGAACAAACGAGATTCCCTACAACAGAAGATGGGCCCATCATCTATTGTTTGTTGAAAACAAGGAAATCCAATTCCAGGCCCTCCTTGGGAGAAGGTAAAATGAAAAGGACATGAATAAGAAATTAAGGGAATCTTAACAACTCTGACAAGATGTAGTAAACAAATAAAATCCAAATTAAACTTCAGTTTCTTACTTATATCATAAGAACAACAAAATATGGGATCTATATTGAAACTACGAATGGAAAAAAAAAAAAAAAAAATGAACAAAACAAAATCTGGGATCATTATATACAGCCCTCGAAAGTTGACAAATGACCTAAAGTTTCCTTAAGCCCTAACCCCTCCTGCTTACTATGTAAATAAATGAAGAAACTAGGGATATTCTCTAAATTCTACTCAAAATCAGGGGTGCAACCGTAATTTAATAACAGGTCCCATACAACTTTTTTTTACACTTTAATTCTATTTTGAAAACTGAAAAGGGCTCTCATCTCCAAGATTACATGTACCCCATTTGCTTAAAAAATAGAATACAAAGTGTCCATTTCCTTAATTTTTCAAAAGTAGGCAAAAATCTCCAAACAAAAAAAAAGGAGGGGGATGAGGAAAGGAGATGAAAAAAAAGGATAAAAAGATTAAAAACTGAAACACTATAGAGAACAAATTCAAATCTATATCCAACTTCACTTCACTCAAACAAATAGAAAAATTAATGGGGATTTCATAAATACAGTAAAAATTAGCAAATGTGCAAAGAACAGAGAGATTTCACCACAAGAGATAACAAATTACACTTTCAAACGGAACATGGAAAAAAACCCATAAAACATCCTAAAACAAATCCATAAGAAGAAATTCTTGAACAACAACAATCTTCTCAAAACCCATTTCATAAAACAATCAGAAGACTCAAAACAAAACCCCAGAAATTAAACAGATTAACAAACAGAGATTAAGAACATGAAAGAAACCAACAAAAAAGACTAAAGAGAACCGACCTCCAGAAAATCCCATTTCCTACCCTTTCTCCTGCAAATTAGACTCTAAAACCGCAAGAAAAACGAGGGTTTGGTTCGGGGGGAAATAAGGACCCAAGTGCGGGATTTTAGCAAGTTATTACCGCAGTAAATTCGACCAGATTCCTGAAGAAACGCGTTTACAATCGAATCGAATTCGATCCATGAAAGAAATTTTACCGTTATCCGCGAGAAGTTTCTCGTTTTTGAATTCGGGGTAACGGGAAAATCCGATTTTTCAGGGATTCGAAGGGGGAAAAAGGAAGTAAATCGGCGATTTTTCTTATACCTGTAGAAGATCTGCAGATTTGATCTCGTTCGAATCGGCGATGAACTGGAAAACGGCGCTTTTTGGTGATGACGAGGAAGGAGATGTGTCAGTGGAAGTGAAGGGAAGGAGCGTTTGAAAATGGACGAGAGAGAAGGATGGAAGATGTCGATAATACCCCTTAAATGTGACCAGATTGACAAGAATGGTAGGTTAGTTTCTAGGTTTAGGTTTAGGTGGGTCATTGTTTTGAGTGATCAAAAGGTTAAATAAAGGGCTTAACTTTGGTGGGGATGTGCAAAAGTGAATAGTTTTGGTAAGATCTCTTGCCCTCCACAAGTTTGGAATGAGTCCTTTTGTGGGGCCCACTTGACTTTTCATCGACATTTTTAAAGTCTTTTATTTCATTAACTTTGGGGTATGAGAAGAGGTCTACTCTAGAATTAATCACTCAAATGACTATTTGGAAATGGGCACTTTTTACCTTTGTATGTATGTGATTATAAATTATCTATTTAGGGTTAGAATCAATCTCAACCCATTTCACTACATTTGGTTTGGAAACTGTAGTCCAATCTATTAGGAGCTAATTGAATAGACTTTAGAAAAATAATAGATTTAATTTTTAAAAGCTTTAATTTAGATACACTTCTTTTTTGAAAAAATCAAATTAGAAAGCCTTTTTCTTTCTTTTTTTTCCCTTTATACGATACTTGAGTTCACACACCCACACACACTGACCATGTTTTAATGAGCTTTTATTTTACGATATATTGTTTGGTAAATACACAAATAATAGCTTATTAGGGATGCATTTTTTGGTTACTTTTCATTTAAAACCCCCTTTTTCATAAAAATTCACCTACGCACCTTTAGAAAGCGTTTATGCAATGCGCCTTTCAGCAGAAATGGTGGGAGACAAATCTGGTGCCTTCCTCATTGTGGGATGGCCGATGTCGTGGCATGCATAAACACACCCTCAATATACATTGTAGTGGAGATTGGAGAGGTTAGGAGGCAAGGTGTTTTCATCAATACAATGCACTGGGGATGAAAACTAGGCAAAAGGCATTTAAAGATAAATTGATTTCATTTTGCACATTCTTTCTCGAAAATGTACAAAAAATAATATACAAGCCCCCCCTCTCCTAAGCTCATGTGCTCATCTGCTCACATGTGGAAATGCTTGTCGGGCGCATTTGGGGATGAGACCGGGGAATCAATTATTTCTCTCTCTCCTACCAATGTACCGTTACAGAGGCTCAGATGATGATCTTAACCACTTGATCAATAGCTAATAAATTTTTATTATCTAATAACCACTGCACAATCGGTCCAACAGTGCAGTCCATTTGAATGGGTGCCGGACCATGGAATTGGTGGATATTGGAGAGGGGCTCCCTATTTGTATGGTCAACTTGGATGGATCATTAAGAGGATCCCCCTATGCGTTTCTACATGTGAGCTAATGAGTGCATTAGCATAGGAAAGGATTCTCCATTAATATATTATCTCTATCAGAGCTTTTAGCACCTTAGAGTGATGAGGACTCATTAAAAATCTTTTTTGTTTAGAGGTCTTGTCTCCAATTTTAATTTAGACATATTCTCAATTTGCAGTTTGCCAAACACCCAATTTTAAAAATCATTTTAACCCTTAAAATAACATCTTAATTTTAAAGTTTCCAAGTGCGTCTATCAACTTCGATTCAACACCCAATGAAAGTTTTATGCAAAATTTGACACTGGTTTGTCTAATTACCATATCAAGCCCTCAATATAGTACTGTTTGTGATCAAATGACTCACTAAATCACTTAATCTTTCATATGCATATTACTGCAATGCAATGGTGTGCATCACTTTGGCTAAATAGATATACAAGCATGTCTCCATCCTCTTTACAAAGAATCCATTTTATTGGTTTGAATTAGGTAAGGTGGAATTATATCTCTTATCTATTGATGGTGTCTTTTTTCTCTATCAAATCCTGCATGAGTGCAAGAGCCCCACTGGACAGGTGAATGAGCATTATTCAAACTCAAATGTCCTTGAATGGGTCGGATTTAAAACCCTGCAAGACTTGTCATGAAGTCTTTCAGAGAAAAAAAAAAGCCTCTATTAAGGTTGCAATGTGCCTTGGTGATCTAGGCAAATACACAGAATCGTCATTAAGTTAAACATTTTACAAGAAGATACATGCTTCTAAAAATATGACATTTTACAAAGATGCATGTTTCTCATTATATAAAGGAGGTTGTAGTGAATTAATTATATATCGATAAGGGGTATTCATGGCCAAGCTAACCCAGCCTGCTTTGGGCTAGGTTTAAATTTTAGCTTGGTTTTAAAATTTGAGCCTGTTTAATATTTGGGTTGGGCTTATATTAAATGATTGAAAGTTCAAACCCTGCTGCAAATCAGTAATTCTCATAGATTAGTAACTAATTTGCCCAAATAAGTGATAACTAGCATAAACAACAAGGGATCAAAAGCCTGGCTCAACTCAATTGAATAACTGAGTAGGCTCGTGCGTAACATATTTTTGGTGAGCCAGCCTTGGATCAAGAACTTAGTGCCCACGTTGACCTTGAGCCAATATGGTTCTTTGTTTGGATATTATGAACACCCCTAGAGAAGATTGAAAAATTGATATCCATAAATCATGATATTTGATTGATGGAAATTATTTTTCATCGTATACTATTTATTTTATTTTTTAATCAAATAACTAATTATATTTGATGATGCTTGTCATTTTCTAATAATATTTTTTTTTTTTACGAGGGTGTTCGTCCCAAAGAATCGGTTATTTTCTCGGACACCAAAGTCTCTAACACCCCCACGCACCGGATTAGTCGGGGTTTTTTGCCCGATGAGTTCAAAACCGCAACCTCCGATTCGACATGGGTATTAGCGAACTGCGTGGGCCCTAGAGTTTAATAAGCAGTTCATATAACGAATTCTCATTTTTACTGTGGCCACTGGGTTGCATCAATGCCTTCCACGTGTCATTTCAAACGTAAGCAAATACGCTCTTTCTAATAAAGCTGTAAAGCTGCTAATGGCATTTTTGTCCTCTAAAAAAAAAATTGCTTACGTCAGAGTCTCGTTCGGCGCGGGTCGGTAATCTGTGACCGTTTGGTGCCGGTCAGCCGGTCACCATCCATCCGTTGCACCAGTCGTATTTACAATTCTAGGCGGCAAGAGAACTTTTCGAATTTGGGCCCCGCCAAATGCAATTATTTTAAAATTGATGGAAGATGACCAATGGGTCGGGTCGTGACAGGTCCTCTTCACATTGGCCTGACCCTCCTGTGTTATTGGTGTTATAAGGCTATCAGCATTCAGCCGGTCAGCCCCATCCAAGCTTAACCAATTTATCAGTTAGGTTGGGGGCAGATGGCGAGTTGAGTTTCGACTTTGATCACTTGTTGGCATACCAATATCCATTGAAACATCAAGTTGAGCCTCATTTTTAAAATCTAAACCGTTCAAAATTATAATTTTTTACTTTTAATCACGTTGATTTCAATTTGATTTTTAAGCAATTTGAATTTAAGAGATGGGCCCTACTCATTGATTTCAATTGAATGCAATAAATGATCCTGTATTATGGTGACTCATCCAGCATACATGCGTCACATCAACATGCCAGTACGGGAATGTGGCCTTAATTTGAATGGTGGATGGAGTGCACGAGAAATGGATGATGGTTTGAATATCATCCTAGGCGTTGAGATGGTTAGAAAACCATCAATGTGAAATTTGCGGAGAAATAATCTCAAGCTTCTAGAAATTTTCATTTACTTATGTTCGAGCGGTGTGAAAAAGTGAAGTTCAGCAGTTGGAAAATCTTAATTTTAAATTTAAGTTAGCTAAAGAAACTTACAATATATAACCCAAGTACAGTGGTTCAAAATTTCTCAGATAACTATAAGTTACTTTACCTTTCATCATTCCTCATATGTCTACATACATATATGAGTATTTGATTCTCTGATCATCTAAAGGCTCCAACTTATAAAAAAATGGGTTTGAGAATTGTTTTAAGTTCCACTTCATAAATTGATTTAGACCAATTTAGGTTTTGATTGATAAATGAGTTCGGTTCCGGATCCATACAAGTTAAAACTCATGGATCAAACATATAAGTTTTTAATATTGCAAACTATAGCTCAAAATCAACTTTGTTTGAATATTTTTATGTTTAATCTCGTAAGTAGTAAAGTTGATTCAATATTATAATTTGAATGAACCCCGATGGCTAGCTCAGTCGGCCTAGGACCACGGTTTGCACTCGGAGGTTGAGGGTTGGAAACTGCGCTACCACATTAAGGTCACAGGGGATTTACCAGGCTCTCCCTAAGCCCGTAGGGATTATTCTGTCCCAAATGGCTGGAACACACTCCGTTATAAAAAATGAAAGTACTACAAGTTGAATTATATCCTTATTTTAAGTAAAAGACAAAAATGAAAAAGAAGTATGCCCGTTTTGAAACGAGATCTCCGACGTTTAGTCAACACCAAATCTCCAAATCTAAGTCATGTTATTAGAATTGGATCTAGAACCAACAAAATAGATTTCCAGTTAGAATTGGACCCAGAACCGAAACCTTTATTTAGAAATGACACAAGTTTCGGTCCTAATATGGTTCTGGCTTAGAACCGACCTATATGCATCCCTACAAACTTGTTTCTTTACTAGAAATTTTGATAACAATTTGGTGTGCTGAAGATTTTTTAGAAATGATTTAATGGATTATCCCCTGACGTTGTCAAATGCAATGTTTCTTCACCAGAATCCCAAAGTCTCAACCACCTAAAAGATCTCAAATTTATTTTGAAATTCTTAGATTTCCGGCTCCTTTTTACTTTTTATTGAAAATTTTAGATGCAAGTACAAAGGATAATTAAGAAATTCCGCTATGTTTGAGAATTTAAAATTCTCCATACAAAATTTTTTTTTTGAAATATTCCACTAAAGAAACAAGCCCTACATGTGTCTATGCTCTCTAACTGAAAATAAATTAGTACGAAACTTGCTTATGAATTTGGGAGAACCTTGAATCTCCATTTGGAGCTGGATCATTGTGTCTTCTGCCCTAGAAAATCTGAATTTTTCTAGAACTGATTTCAGTTGTATATTAAAAAAGATATGATTTATATATAAGTGTACAGGCCTTCGTATTGTCATTTGCGCGTCTACATAGCTTGAAGCCTTGAATTATAGTACCCTTTAAAAAGCCTCACTTTGCTAAAGGTAAGATTTTGTAATGAGAGGAGAAAAAAATTAAATATATGGGCTTATAGCCCCCAAAGAAGATAGTCTTGTACAAGCTCTGAAGAACCCAAAAAATTAATTGCTAAGACAACAAAAGAGCAAGTATTAATAATTGGAAAAGTGTCTCCCAAAAAAGAAGAAGGGCATCATTAGACGGTCTGTGAACATCCCTTGGCAAGCTTCAGATTGAGTGAGAGAGGGTATCAATCAAGCGTCTTATTGTCCAATCTTGAGAAACTAATTTGTCGTGAAAAATGGCTAGACTCCTGCAATTCCAAATCAAGGAAATGGCATGGAAGAAAACAAGGGCTGCCTATTTCCGCTGAACAGTATCTCTACTTGTAGCTATGATTAACCAAATTCTCGAGGGAGAAGGGGCAGCAGGAAGAGATTTTTCTTTAAATGACAGAATCCAACTCCAGAGACTAATGGAAAACGTGCATGAGAAAAGGAGGTGAAGCTCCGATTCCTCATTGTTACCCATAGGGGGATATTCATGTGCATCCTTTCCTCACCATATCCATATGGTGAGGGACAAACTTAATGGGGCCCACTTAGGGACCCATTGATCATGGGACTTGTGGGGGATGGAAAGGGACATCTTGGATGGGACCATAGATCAAGTTTGGGGTCAGTCCCATGTCTCTAACCCCTTCATCCATGGCCCACTAATTTAATGACTTAATAGTAAAGAAAAAAATTCGCCCTTGATCCAACGGTCCAATCCATTCAAATAGAAGAAAACCCAAAGTCTAGTGCATCTGAAGGAGTCCCATTTGTGTGGATGGTTCGGATGGATCAAAAAGTAAAACATAGGGCACATCTGGATGGGATGCTCACTCCAATTGATATGGCCCAATTCTAAGCTGGAGTTCGCCTGGAGAGAAGCCTCCTGATTAGGCATGATATGTGGGGGTTGATGAGATTGTTCCACACCAGGGGGCCCCAATTCACGGGAGCTACTCTAGATCTAACCAGTTGCCATACTTGCTGAAGAGAGTGAGATTGTTCCACACCAGGGGGCCCCAATTCACGGGAGCTACTCTAGATCTAACCAGTTGCCATACTTGTTGAAGAGAGTGATTTCCATTTAAACAATCAGCCCACAAAAGAGAATCTACAACATTAGTAGGGGAGAGGGAGGTCGATGCCAACTGTAAATAATGTTTGATCACATGGGGAAGATGGCTTGGGATACTCCAACTCCCCCTTCAATTAGCATTGAGACTTTGTCATTGGGTGGGAAGGTAAATTATAGAAACCTCAAAGCATCTCTTGAAAAATTAGAGAAAGCTTCTCTGTAAGCAAGCTTCAATAAAAGATGATGTAACTAGGTTCACCAACATTCTGCTGCCAACATAAAGCATGGCTGATGACTCTCTCTATGAATAGTGATGGCCCAATCTCTTTGAGAATCAACGATCCTGACCATTCGATTGGATGACTCTGCTAGATGCAGCATTTTGAAAGTCTCTGACTGGATGGCTAGGATTGCAAAACATGATTGGCAAATGTAACTCAAGACATATTGTAAGACCCCGACCCCCAGTTCTTTTGTTTAGTATTATTTTAATCATGGTTTAGCTTTTTTAAGCGAGATTAGAGTTGGTTTGACTTTGTCTTTGAGTTTGACTAGATTTTTCATAGCATTGGAGATTTTGAGGACCTTTGACCTTAGTTTGACCCGGCCTTTATGATATGTATTTTTATGAGAAATTACTCTTGATTTCTAAAAATTCCAAATTTGGTTTATTTTGACTCATCTCATTAAGTTTAACAACTTTCATGTTTTGACCATTTTGATTTGATACTCAAAAATCACGTTTTTCGAGAAAAAGATGCAAAAATGACATTTTCACTAAATCTGTTCATAAATTTTAAAAATTTCAGAATTTGGGGAAAATATACTTTTTGGAAAGTAAATATTTCGATGATCGATTTTATCTGCTTCGTCGATCTTATTCGGGACCCACAAATGTCAGTTTTAACCACTTGAAGATTGGAGCCCATGGGACCCACTTGCCCACTTTATTAAAAGGGGCTGAACCCTCTTCTTCTTCTCCCATTTCCTGCAACGATTCCAGCTGTGGCTGGAACCCTTTTCCAGCTACTCTCTCTCTCCTCTTATATGCTTTCTTCTTGGGTGCTAAATGGAGGAATGATCTCCAAACTTTCTTCCCCACCCTCCAAGCTTTCCAAGGATGTATTTTTCAAAGGATTTGAGCCAAGGAAACCTTCTCCTTCAAGCCCTTCTTCTTTGTTCAAGCTACAAGAGGTTAGCCATGGTTTTCCTTTCATGAGATCTTGGTTTTTCCAACCATTTGGAGTATTTTTCTCATATATGCAAAGGCTTTCTTTGAGATTTGCAATGGATTGATTTCTCTAGGGCTTCTTCTTGAGCTATTTTTGGGGGTTTTGTGATTTTGGTAGCTTGAGACCTTGGAGAGACCTTCTTGGGGTGTTTTGTTTCTCACCTTAACCAAGGTTAGTGAATATTCAGTCAATTTTATGATTATGTCAACTATGAATGATTTCTTACTATACTCATTCTATGTTTTACTCTTCTTATGATTTATGGATCTAATCTTTTAATGATTTGAGCTATGGTTTATGTTACTTCATTTGAGATATGGTTTTGTTAGAATTGAAATCTTCATTCTCTATTTTATCACTTTGATTCAATTCTTGTTCTTCAAAATTTAGTATTTTGTTGAATGAAGTGAGGCTTGTCTTTATATGAATGATTGGGATTAATTGGAATGATTAGTGTATATATGCTTTAATGGAGTTTTGTCATGGCAATGGGAGACCCAAATAGTATGGAAATTGTTGTAGGAGGAAAGGAGGATGAAAAATCACAGAAAATGGCAAAAGAATGCAAGTAGTGCACATGAACGGACCCATCAGAACTGGGTCCGCTCGAGCGGCCCAGGTTCTGGATGGGGTCCGCTCGAGCGGACCTGGGCCAGTTCTGGGTCCTTTTGTGTGGGCTTGTTTTAAGGTTTTCTCATTAATTCTTTTAGGCCTGTTTAAGGTCCATTTCATTCCTCTTTCCTCTTTACTTTGAGGCCCATTAATCTTCCTTTAATGCCTAGAAGCCCATGGATGACTTTGATAAATTATGATACTTTGGAATATGTACAATGAATGGGATAAATGAGAGAAAGGCTTGATATAGGATTTACTGTTGAGTTCATGAATTTGCACATTTACGCATCATTTTAGGATAAATTAGGGGTTTGATTAGGTGAATTGCATCATTATTCATCTAATTCCATCATTTCATGCATTTTCACCTAGAAACCTGAATTTTCATACACTTTCTGCATTAATTTAGAATGTTTTGCAAATTTTCTTCGAAGAGTCCCAGTTGGAGTAGGACTCTGTCAATTCGCCTGAATTAATCCAATGGTTTTGGTTGGCCTAACCATCCCGATGAACCAGGTAGACTTACAAGGCTAGACTTCAGAAAGTCATCCTATCTTTCTTGAAAAACTCTAAATTCAACACCAAGGCTTCCTATCCAAAATCTTGATAAATGTATACGTGTTTCAGTGAAAAACAGAGTTTAGTATTATTTTGATATATTCTAGAAAAGATTTGAACTTTCATTTTACTTCCTTCCAAGGATTTCGAAATTCCGGATTTCCGAGCATCGTTGAATTTGATCAATTCCTTTCAAAACTACCATTTTTAAAAAAATATATATTGCAAAAATGAGAATTTGTCCTAAAATTTAAAAAAAAAAAAATTTTCCTAAAATTGAAAAAAAAAAACTAAAATTGGACAAGTGTGCTTGTTCCCACCCCCAAATCGAAACTAGACAGCGTCCTCGATGTCGTGCATGTAATGCAGAAAATGATAATGTAACATGAGGAAAAATAAATTACAGGAGGTAAAGGAAAGAAGTTACCGGATGATTTTGCATGGCGCTCCCTGTCCAAGGTTAGGAGAAAAAAAAGAAAAAAAATCTAAACTGATAATAATCTATATAAAAACAAAGAAAACGAAACTACCCTATTTGACACCTAACATGGATTCCTCCTGGATCCCAAACAAACTTACCTTCTAAAATTGAGGTCAATATCTCTCGCTTAGGTGGCCTCCTATTCTTTTCCACGAATGAGGTTGAATCTAGCAGTGCATTCACCTTTTCAATGTGGCCATCTACATCAAAATCACTCCCAAAATGTGCTAGACAAACCTCCAATGGATCCTCACAGCCTAACTGGGGAGCAACATTTCCAACCAACTCTTGTAAGTAGCTGGCCTCACCAACCTCATCATCCTCATCTTGAAGTTGCTTACTCACATTAAAGATGTTTAGTTGAACTGTCATGGTTTCAAACGAAATTTGCATCACCCCATTCCTACAATTAATTAAAGCATTGGATGTTGCTAGGAATGGTCGTCCTAAAATGATTGGTATTTTAGCCACATTTCTTGTTGGTTGATTCATGTTCAAGACAACAAAGTCTACAGGGAATACGAACTCTCCTACTTTGATCAGGACATCCTCCACTACCCCCTTCGGGTATCGAATTGAAGCATCAGCCAATTGGAGGGTCACATGAGTTTTCTTCAACTCCCCCAAACCTAGTTCTTCGTATATGGAATACGGAAGTAGGTTGACACTCGCACCCAAGTCTAGTAAAGCGTGCTCAATATGATGGTCCCCTATCCTGCATGAAATTGTAGGGCACCCTGGGTCTTTGTATTTGATTGGGTTTGGACTTGAAATAACAGAACTAGCTTGCTGAGCTAGGAAAGCTTGCTTTGGAACATTGGTGGTTCTTTTGAAGGTGCAAAGGTCCTTCAAGAACTTGGCATAGGCCGGAACTTGTTGGATCGCATCTAAAAGTGGGATGTTAATCCTCACTTGTTTGAATACTCCTAGCATTTTATCCAACTGCACAGTTGATTTTGCTAGGCCTAGCCTTTGTGGGTATGGTGCCTTGGTAACATAAGTCCTAGGAGATGGCTCACTAGGTGATGGATTAGTTATGATTGGGTTTGCTTTGACTGGCTCTGGTTTTAACATGGGTTCAGCATGCACACTTGGTCCCTCAATTTCTACTATGTCACTAGATTCTTCCTCAGGTTCCTTTGGTGGTTCAACCTTGTTATCAATTTGTGTACCCGACCTAAGAGTAATGATGAACTTAACTTGTTCTGGGCCTTTTCCTTTTCTATCATGAACGACTTGGCCCTTGGGATTGGGTTCAGATTGACTAGGGAAGGTTCCTTTGTCTCTGATACTGATGGAGTTGGCCAGTTGTCCCATCTGATATTCCAGTTGTGCAAGGGTCTGAGTGTGACCATTCAAAATTTGAGTAGTGCTTTGCCGGAATTGGAGGGTATTCTGAGCTAACAGTTTCATGGTTTTCTCAAGAGAATCTATCCGGTGATTTTGCGGATTGGGGGGTGAAATTGGGGTTTTGGAAACCGAGTGGGGCATTGGACTGAGATTGAATGGGCTGAAATTGATGTAATTGTGATGGGCCACCCTGAGTTGGACCCTTGGTCCAAGAAAAGTTCGGATTGTCCCTCCAACCTGTATTGTATGTGTTAGAGTACGGGTCATACCTCTGACGATTATCAAAACGAGTGTTTTGATATAGTGCATTAACCTCCTCAACAGACTCGGTCTGACCCAAAGTTATTGGGTCAATCCCCCCATTCATGGCCTGATTCAATGACTCCAAAGTGTTTGGAGTGGGCTTTTGGTTAAGCTCTAAGGCCTCTATTCTCCTCACCAATGTGGCAATTTTGGCCTCTGCCTCAATTTTGGGTTCAACCTTGAACATCCCCCCTTTTTCAGGAATGGTGGGTTTGGTGGTCTCCCTCTTGATAGGGGCCCACTGCAGTGTGTTTTCAGCGGTATCTTCCAAAAATGTCCAACCTTCTTCTGCTGTTTTCTGTGTAAAATTTCCACTACAGAAAGATTCCACCATTTGTTTGGTTGGGTAATCCATGCCTTCATACACAATTTGGACTAATCGAATTTTTTAAAATCCATGGTGGGGACATTGGATTAAGAGGTCTTTGAATCGTTCCAAATAACTGTAAAGTATCTTCCCTTCCATTTGATGGAATCCATTGATGGCCTGCCTAATCGAAGCGGTTTTCTGCTTGGAGTAGAATTTTTTGTAAAATTCTTCGACCAGCTTGTCCCATGTAGTAATGGACCCGGCCTGTAAGGCATAAAGCCAAGCTTTGGCCTTTTCTTTTAAGGTAAAAGGAAATAATCTAAGTTTAAGGGCCTCATCACTCATGTGATTGATTCTCATGGTCCCACATATGTCCTCAAATTCCCTAACATGTTGATATGGGTTTTCCTGGTCTAGCCCACGGAATACTAGGAGCATCTGGATCATGCCAGATTTCAGCTCAAATGTGGCATTGGTCTGAGGCAGGGTGATGCAGGATGGTTGAGTTGTCATAGTGGGGTACATGTAGTCCTTCAAAGTCATGGGTGGGTCCACTTGATCAGCCATCATAACAATTTCTTCAAAGATGGAAGACTTTCCGACAACGCTTAAGACTAATTCGGGCTCTATCCTGACTAACCTTTTACTCTTGCGTACCCACAATTTCTCTCTCTCGGGTCTAGAACGCATGCATCGGGTTTAACCTTAAAGAAATGCAAGCCTAATCTATGTGCGGGGCTCTAATGGTCTTACTAGATGATGCACAAGCAGTCAAGCACAAAGACTGAGCACAAAAAATTATCCTAGGGTTAGCCTAACTCTCTAGACAGCTCCTAACTGGTTTAAAGAGTGCACTAAGGCTTCTAATCCGGTCTTATGAAGCCAAATCGACCAGGTAAGTCCCCAGGATAAGTGGTGGGGTCACAATGCACTTGGCAAGGGTCCCGCTTAAGAACCAAACTCATAGAACAGAGACTGTCACCCTTTTTTGTAGGGACAGGACTTACCTAGACATCAACTTAACCAAACAGCGCAACTGGTGCAACCTTTTGTGGTCTTCGTCCTACTGAGCTCGAGTCCTATGGTCTCGTTTCTACTTGATTTTAATTAATGGTTAGGTTACTATGTGAGAGGTGGTTAAACCTAATTAGGCAAGGATCTGGTGATGAAATCCAGTCCTTATCTTATTGGGGTCAATTGCCCTTAACTAAGTGTATGGGTCCAATTTACTTGGTGTGTCAATCACACAATCATATTTGCTAAAATTTAAATCACCCAAGGCCCACTTGCAAGTAAAAGATTCGTGGGATAAAGTTTAGAAACTCTTACAGCGGGTCCACGCAAATTCTTTAAACTGTGCAAGCTTAACATTTTTTTTATAGCAATTTTGCAATTCTGAGAGCAACTTGTTTGCTTAGAGCAAATCCACGTAGTTTCCTATTTTTGTGCAACTCTCCTCTTAGCAAGGTAAGATATCCAAAATGAACTCTTGTTAGTAAATCCTAAGTTAACAAACCAACTCAAAAGTCTATCTTATCCTAATTTTAAAAAATATATATAAGAAAATTCAAAAGACACCAAGTAAATCAAAACTCTATCCAAATAAATAAAAAATTCTATCTACTGAATAAAAAAAATCAGAAATTCTAAATTATCCAAGCAAGTGTCCAGATATGATTAGAGTTTTCAAAAAGTTTCAATTATAAGAAATCCAATTTTATCCAATTCAAATTTCAGATTTTAAAACTCTTAACTAATCTAAACAACTTAAGAGATAGAATTTTAAAATTTCTAACTACCTAATTTAAGAATTCAAAGGTTAACATATTAATCAAAACAACCTAGTCCTAAAAATTTTAAGGCAAAATTAGCGAAAGGTCCATATAAGTGAATGTATCAAGCCTCCAGTCCAAGGAAAAACTTATTAAGGCCTATGGTCCACTCAGCTAGACTGTTTGCAGCCATAGATCCCTGCATCCACATGTTCTCATTTTTTAGGACTAAATTGCCCTTTCAACCATTTTAGGCATAAATTTTTGAAATTTAAATTTTCAAATCTTTCATTATCCCTCGTCGTTTTCTCTCTCATTCTTATCACGGGTTGATCCTCGCATGTGTGCTGCGCCTTCTATAGTCGCAGAAGGAGATCAGTTCTGATCTCGGTGGGCCACAAAAAAGAGAAGGGCAGCGCCCTGTTCATGTTGCAGAGAAAATAGAGAGATCTCTGTTGGTTTTCCATGGATCGGGTTTGATCACTTGGACTGATAGTTGCCGGAGAAGAAGAAGAAGCACGAGGATCCGGACTTGCAATTGTTAGGATCGACCATCGCCGGAAGCATGGAAAGAAAAGAACGAAGGTGATCCTGCCATCGCCTGGGAAGAAAAAACGATCAGAGGTTTCATCACTTGGACTGATAGTTGCTGGAGAAGAAAAAGAAGCACGAGGATCAGGACTTGCTATTGTTAGGATCGACCATCGCCGGAAGCAGGGAAAGAAAAAAACGAAGGTGATCCTGCCATCGCCTGGGAAGAAAACATGATCAGAGGTGTTCTATCAATCAGGTGGGCCACGCTAGAAATCCTGGTCTGGTCGTTGCAAGAAGAAGACGACTGAAGCTTGCCTTCCGCTGCCCGTCGCCGTCCGCTGTCATCGCCACCGGAGTAGGAACCAGAGATGTACACGCCGTCGTTTTCCGCCACCAAGATCCGAGTTACAGAGGGCAGGTGCTACCCATCCATCGCCGAGGAGAACGAAAAGGTCCGCAATCCGTCCTCCTTGTTTTCGCCGCCGGAATTACGCACACCATCACCGGTGTGGATACAGGAGATCCGCCGTTGTTGGCCTAACCGGAGAAGGAGACGAAAGCATCCCAGGTTCTGTTTACAAAACAGAACGAGTTTCTGTTACAGAAACTCAACTGGGAAGACGACCCAGTTGGGTCAAGCACCAGGCCAGGTCTAGGTTCGGGTCAGTTCGGACCCATTTGCAGCAGGAAGCCCAGTAACCACAGTCAGGGGTCATCCGAACTCCGATTTGCGCTCCGTTTCTTCCAACAGACTCGCATCGACTGAAGGCAACAGGGTTGTTATATCGTTTTTGACAAATATTTATCAGTCTTTATGAAATTTATCTGAGTTTTTGGTAAATTTATTTGAGTTTTGTTCAACTTTATCTGAGTTTTTATCAATTTATCTGAGTGTTGTTCAAATTTATCTGTTTTCTGTCATATTTCTTTGTGTTTTTGGTAAATTTATCTGAGTTTTTTTCAAAATTTATCTGAATTTTTGGTAAATTTATCTGAGTTTTGTTCAAATTTATCCGAGTTTTTGTCAATTTTATCTGAGTGTTGTTCACATTTATCTGTTTTCTGTAATATTTCTTTGTGTTTTTGGTAAATTTATCTGAGTTTTTTTTCAAAATTCATCTGAGTTTTTTAGCAAATTTATTTACGTTTTTTGAAATCTATATGCGTTCTTTAAATTTATTTGTGTCTTTTCAAATTTATTGCGTTTTTTGAAATTATTGCACTTTTTAAGATTTATTTTTATTATTTTAAATTTATTTGCATTTTTTGAGATTTTATTTGGATCTTTTGAGATTTATTTGAGTCTTTTTAAATTTATTTATATTTTCTAAAATTCATTTGGATATTTTGAAACTTATTTGCATCTTTTTAAATTTATTTATGTTATTTGATTATATATTGCTTTTTTTAATTTATTACATTTTTTGAAATTATTTCATTTTTTTAAAATTATTTTCGTTATTTTGAAATTTATTTGTGTATTTTTAGAATTTATTTGAAAATCTAGGGATTTCATTAATCGTGGGTAATTAAATGTTAGTTGGTCATTATTAATGGGATATCCCACCAATCATGGGTTATGATTTAAAGAAAGGGTAAACTAGACATTTCAGGTATGAGAAAGTGTGGGAGGGACCTTTGGCTCTATGACTTTTTTTTATGGATCTAAGGCCATAAAGTGAAATGTTCAGGGACCCGTCGCCGAATGCCCCAAATTTTAAACTCTACCTTACCAATCCTAATCTAATCAAAACATTAGTTAAACTAATCCAAAATATTTTTTTGTGTTTTTATTGACTGAAATTCAGAATTAAAGGAAATAATTCAAAAAAAAAATTTATTAATTTTTTTATTCCGAAAATTCAATTAATTATAAATATATATATAAAAACAGAAAAATCAAAAAAGACAGAAAACTTAGCAAAGTAAAATACTAACTAATACTAAGTACAAATAACACTACTGATGCAAATTAGATGACTAAACAACTAATGCAACCTAAATATGAGCATGCATATGAATCTAATATAACAAAAATTCAGATTTTCATCAAAGCTCAGATTTGGCTCCCCGGTAACGGCGCCAAAAACTTGATGTGAATTAAATCAATCCATTAAAATTACTACAAGTGCACAGTTATCTTGTTGAGATAGTGGCAATTACAGGTCGATCCCACAGGGAGAACTACTGAGTTAAAATTTCAATATGATTTTTTTTAAAATCAAATATTAATGAATAATTGAGATCTAAGAAAATCTAGAAGAATTTAGAAACAAACTAATCAAATATATAAAAAAAAATAGATCGGAGCATCCAGAATCCACTAAGCAAGATAATTAATCCATCATGCAATTATTCTACTATTTGTCTCAAAATAACTCAGATCAGAAATAAATCAATGTTTCAGATCCGGAGGATTTGTCTTTTGCAAAAATCAGATTTTAATAAAAAGAATAAAATCACAACCCAAGACCTCCTTCACTACATAAAAGAATGAAAAATCATAAGCATGACTCATCAAATTAAGCATAAACAATCAAAGTATCTCAACCCTAAGCATAATCTATCAAAATAAGTATAAATCATCAAACTATTTTCATTAGAAATCAAAATAGAGGCTGCCTAAGGCATGAAGACAGATCTATTATTCTAATAGAGCATGCATTTAAAAGAGACAAGAAAGTAAATAGAAAAATCACATAGATTAAATTAAAGATCTACTTAGCTTCATCTGTGTGCTCTAATCCAGAAATCTAGCCAGCCATTGAAAAGAACTCCATAAGTAATTTCGTTAATAGCATCTCCTTGTACAATGGTCTCTCAGAAATCTCTCTTCTAAAAATCCTAATTTCTGAAACAGGGCTTCAGAATACCCAAAAATAATTCTTAAATTCTATTAATTAGGAAAAGAAAAAAAATGAGAGAGAATAATGGTGGACGGCCAAGGGAGGGAGTGTCTCTCCCGTATGCTTCCTTTTGGTTCCTCTTATAACTCCGGTTATCTTACAGATACATTGAATCTGGACACCTTCTCTGCAAATTTGATTTATCTTCATAGATAAGGTATGTCTCTTATCTCTCTTTTGAATTTGAATGAGGTGGAAGTTTCTGAAAATCTCTGGATGGCTTGGCTAATCTTCAGATGGGATCCCACAAGAGATGTGCAGCAATTGATTATCAACGGTGTGGATTTAATTGCAATTCCGTCTAAGAATGAACATGAAAATCTCTAGGCCCGTAACTTTATCAATTTAGCTCTGATTTGCACATTCTTGGGCTCCACAGATATCTACTCTGAATAAGCTTTCCAACGGTATGTAAATTTCATCTATCCGACGGTTGGATTGAAAGTTATGGCCATTTGAAGATGAGTTATCCTGAGAAAAACGGGATTAACTTTTGAAATTTGATTTGTAAAGGATTTTGTCTTTGCACAACTCTTATTTTCCAAAGGATATCAAATATGGATGATTCAAACTCTTCTTCTTTTATTTCAATCATAATTGTACTCTTTGAATTATCCATTAATAATTTCAAATCTGCAACTACTGCGGACCCTTCCATGTAGGACATTTCATCTGCTTGAATAGTGGGCCCTATGAGAAGTCTTCTATTTTAGTTAGGACTCTTCAACTAACATGATGAGTGGACCCCTCCTTTGATTGATTTTCACATGGCTTGTGTGTGGGGTCCACGTGGTGAGTTCTTCTTTTCAAACTTCAATTCAGCAATGCAGGGCCCATGGTGACTATGTGTGCTTGAAAGTGGGTTCCATGACAGAGGCCTGTAATTATCATTTTCTGCACATTCTAATTCAACACATCAAATATTGAAGAGCCCATATTGAAGCGGGACCCATCCGGATAGAGTCCTACTCCAACTGGGACTCTTCGAAGAAAATTTGCAAAACATTTTAAATTAATGCAGAAAGTGTATGAAAAGTATGAAAATTCAGGTTTCTAGGTGAAAATGCATGAAATGATGGAATTAGATGAATAATGATGCAATTCACCTAATCAAACCCCTAATTTATCCTAAAATGATGCGTAAATGTGCAAATTTATGAACTCAACATTTACCTCGGGAGTTTTTATGAGTCTTAAAGCACACTCTAGATCCTTAAATGTTGTAGATTTTCATTGGTACCAAACTTACTTTATAAATCAACTTTTGGGGATTAAGTGTGCATTAGGACATCCCTTGGTAAGCCATTGAATCACATACTCTACTCCATTCCATTCCAAGTCAGAAAATGTACATGGGTTCTTTGGCAAATTAATTTGAAAGGATTTATGTGATTTTCACAACCTTTGATAACCTCGGTGATTTGAAATGAAATGAGGGATTTGCCACGATTGGAAACATCGATAAAACTACTTGTTTTGAATTAATTTATAGTTTCCGTTTGTAAATCGTCCAAGTAGTTGCTTTTATCAATTCTTGGTAATGTAATGCGATGATTTAAAATGCATTGGTTCGACAAATGGATTTAAGTGGTTCTCCACGTTCGGAAATTCATCGATAAGGCTACTCGTCAGAATTGTTGGATTTGTCAGTATTTTCAGTATGTATTTGTTCAGGAGTAGTCATTTTATCGGTTTCAGAAATGAATCACTTTTATGATTTGATTTGTATCGGCTCTGATTTTGAAAACTAAAGGCACCACTAGGCTTAGGTCACCTTGTCGAGCTGATCACCCGGCTTGGGATCTTTAATTTGTCTGCCAGCGGCAGCTTGGATTCTGTCTGTACCGACCATGGCAACAGTTCTGTTTGATAACGACTTTGTTCGTTCCGATCCCACGAGTAGTAGCTACGGTTCTGTCTGCTCTTGTTACTTCGGCAATAGGAGAATATAGCTATATGTGGTTTGCCAATGTTTTATTCGCTTGATATTTTGTTTTATGATCCTTATTTATTTCAGCTTATTATAGTATTTGGATTGTTAATGTTCAAGACATCGATCTTTTATCTTATTGTCTTCATTATTCAGGATTTTAAATGTATTACCAATTATTAAATGTTTTACGTAGTCTGTTGTCTTTTAAAGATATTTATGTTTCAGATACGGTTCATTTATCTGCTTTGATATTTATGTTCAGTCTTTCAACCGTTTTATCATGATTTATTACTATTATTGTTTAGACTCCTTAAATGGATTTACAATTATTCCATAAGGTTTTATAAATTCCCATTTCCATATTACCTGTTTATTTGCTTGCCAGACCGTCGTGTCTGATTCTGTTTATTTGGTGCCGGATTTCTCTCCTACTGCTTTTAGGTGTTCGATCGGAGGAGGCAGTTGAGCCGCCGGTCTGACGTGAGAGGCTGCCCATTGATGTCATCTAGATGTCAAGTTTGGCACCGGAGTTCGTATCTAAATATTGGGGGGGGGTAGTATTTCTATTTAGTTGGATACTTTTGTATGGCTCTGTTAGCCTTTTTCACTGGGCTGTAATTAAGACACTTGTTAATTGTAATTTGAATATGTGGGAAATAAATATCCTGTTACTGCCAGCTCAGTATTCTATGATTTATGACCTGTACCAGTCTGCTTATGTGATGGCTTTATGATATTGGTTGAGTGCGACACGGAATCCGATGGCCACGGACTCCGGGTCGCAACGCCATGATTAGCTTCCGCGAAAATATGTTCTGATCGTGATAGAATTTTTATTATCCTCATTCACGCGGATCTTGGAAAATATAGCAAAAGTTTTAATTAATCCCAAAATTTCGCATCCCGAGGTCGGATCACTGCAGGGCCCGATTTCGGGGTGTGACAGGTTTGGTATCAAAGCTGGTTAGTTTCTAGGAAATAAAACACTCTAGAAATATTAAGACGTGTGGTGAGGATTCGTTAGATTGTGTCGATTTGTTTTCTCTTATCTTTGTTTCTTTGAATTTGAGTCCGCTTTTCTTTTAGTTCAGGAGACTTTGCTTGTCCATTCTTTTAGTTCTTGTTGCTAGGGGATTTGGATGACCAAATTTCCTCTTTAGCGGTGGAGAATTTAAAGTCTCCATACTCTTATTCGGTGTCTTTTGTCTGTGTTTGTGTTGAAGACCGAGAACATTGTGGGTTCAGTATGTTGTTTTCGGAGAACATCAATAGATTTTCAGCCTTCAACATCTCCATTGTGGTTAATGAGAGAAGACATGTGCATTTGCTCGCCAAAGTAGAACTTGAGCAGTATTTGAAGGTCCCCTCTAAGCTAATCGAAGATCATCACGCAGCGTACCGAGGAAGTAAATGTGGATTTTGGGTGAACTCATACCATCTTTCCAAGACGAAGGACTGCAAAAGGCATATTAGCTATTGATTTTATGAAGGGAGAAGTGATTCTTAGTTAGTAAGGTTAGAAGTTGGTGCCAGAGACTTGGGGATTTTCCAGATTCAATGAGCCTTATCATATTTTGGCTGAGAATTTTCATGACTTGTAGCTTAGCCAGTGTAATTGATTCAGCGGTAATACTAAGTGGATGGTTAGTTGTAGTCAAGATAATTTTCGGCAGCAGAGGAGACCTTGTGGATTTTACCAACTTACGGGGTATTGGATTGGACAACGTGTAGATGCAAGTGAATCAACTTATTGGGATGTATGCTAATGGATTTATGTTTCTTCTTTAAGGCTTATTTTTGAAATAACTATGTCATTCCACTCTTTTTCATGAGTTACATAATTTTGTTTTCATAAGGTTTTGTGTTTCGAATTTTTGTTTAACTTTTACAGGATTTTATGTTCATGGTTATATGGAAAGAAATCTCTGATCAAGGATTGTTTTATAGCTGAACTTTAAATCTGAAATTTCTGCACTGTTTTAATGATCAAACAGGTTCAAAATTCTGCAGGATTTTTATGAACAAATGAGTTTAGATTTCAACAAGGTTTAGTGTTTAATTAACACTCAGATTTTAGCAAAGTTTACTGTATAGTCATACTATATGAGTTTGATTTATTTTTGAAATCCTGATTTGAAATTGTTGAGTGTTTTAATGATTTGTTTGGTTATGAGAATATGAATTTCAAAATGAATAATGTTATTTCATACTCAAACTTTGATAAACTTTATTTATTAAGCTTTATTTGACAATTTAGAGGTTCAGTTTCTACTATGTTTTAAAATGATGAAATTCAACTAAGTGACTTTTTAGTCATTATGTTTAAAACTTTAAGTTTTGTTTTACACTGAATGGAATGAGTTGTATTGGCTTATGGTTGGAGTTTGGGAGTGTATGAATTGAAGGGTTGATGGATGTCAGGACGTGTACTGGTTCAGTTGGAGGCAAAGTTGGATTTATGAGAGAGTAAACATCATTCGAGACGTGACCTTCGAAAGTGATGAGACAATTGTTCTTACAAGAAAGGTAGAGCATGAGACAGATACAGCAGATTGAGCAGACTCCAGATTGTGAAATTTTCAATCAAGCACCATTCGTGAAGCAAACGTTTAGTTATTTTGTGAACTTTGGAGAACAATCAAAGAGTGGTGGAGTTATTTAGAGATTAGGATTAATAAAGTTTCAGTTCTTCAGGGATTGAGATCATGTTGGTAGATATGTTTTTGTTGATAACATAGTATCAGGCAAGAGATCAAGAGCAGCAAGCAGATAGAATCAGATGTGAGCAGGAATTCTGAGTACAGTACAGAAACATTGGAGTATGGAGTTGCGAACACAGATTGGATTTCCAAGGTCGGCTTTACATGTCAAGGGTAGAAGACTTGAAGAGTGAAATCTGAAGAGGCAAGCCATGCGAAGTTTCGACACAGAACAGCTCAGCAGGTTATGGCAATTTAACATCTGGTTTATAGCAGTGTGACATCTGGGTTGTAACAGACCAAGTCAGAGACAGGAGACCTATAGAATTTGGAGTTCGTGATTTCAGAACAAAGAAGGATTGACGATATACTTGGAGGCCAGAAGCTGATGATGCATTCGAGGAGCCAACAGCTTTCTAAGTCACTCACTTCGAAGTTAACGTGCTGACATGAGACGCTGGCGTTGATAGCTTTGATAGAGATGATGGGTTGTTTCAGGATTCCGAATCACAGTGGATGAAGAGACTAGCACTTGGTAGGATTTCAATTTCACTGATTCCTCGAAGACAAGACCAGATAGAAGAGTTTCAAGCCAGAATCTGAATGGTACAGTATAAGTAGGTATATGGAGTTTCAGAATTTTTCCGGGATGAAGGTTTTTCAGTGAAAGCATGTCTACGACCACATCTTCATGCAAGTGTCAGGGATATGGTGTACAGTTCGGTATAACTTAAGGCACAGAATTTCAGAGTAACAGAAGAAGCAGAACTTGTAGTTTCCTGAACCGGCAGTGACTGACGAGGTAAGTAAAAGAAATGATCCAGTGTAAGAACGACAGATGACACTAGGGATGATTAGAAGAATAGTTGAATACTAGTTCGATCAGAGGAGTATGTTTTTGAGCAGATGTGTGTGACAGTGTGACGCCTTCAACCGAATCAGAATGTGGTTGCCGGTGCATCTTAACATCAGGTTTAATCAGGGTACATCTCAGTTGCCGAGGTTCAGCGAGGGTGTAAGTGTTGTCTTTGGTCTTTTGGGTTTTTTTTTTTTTTTATATTTGGTTTAGACCATTTGGAGGACCAAATGGGTTCTAAGGGGGGGAGGATGTAAATCATGGTTTAGCTTTTTTAAGCGAGATTAGAGTTGGTTTGACTTTGTCTTTGAGTTTGACTAGATTTTTCATAGCATTGGAGATTTTGAGGACCTTTGACCTTAGTTTGACCCGGCCTTTATGATATGTATTTTTATGAGAAATTACTCTTGATTTCTAAAAATCTCAAATTTGGTTTATTTTGACTCATCTCATTAAGTTTAACAACTTTCATGTTTAGACCATTTTGATTTGATGCTCAGAAATCGCGTTTTTCGAGAAAAATAGGCAAAAATGACATTTTCACTAAATCTGTCTATAAATTTTGAAAATTTTAAAATTTGGAGAAAATATACTTTTTGGAAAGTAAATATTTCGATGATCGATTTTGTCTTCTTCGTCGATCTCATTCGGGACCCACAAATGTCGGTTTTAACCACTTGAAGATTGGGGCCCATGTGACCCACTTGCCCACTTTATAAAAAGGGGCTAAACCCTCTTCTTCTTCTCCCATTTCCTGCAACGATTCCAGCTGTGGCTGGAACCCTTTTTCAGCCACTCTCTCTCCTCTTATATGCTTTCTTCTTGGGTGCTAAATGGAGGAATGATCTCCAAACTTTCTTCCCCACCCTCCAAGCTTTCCAAGGATGTATTTTTCAAAGGATTTGAGCCAAGGAAACCTTCTCCTTCAAGCCCTTCTTCTTTGTTCAAGCTACAAGAGGTTAGCCATGGTTTTCCTTTCATGAGATCTTGGTTTTTCCAACCATTTGGAGTATTTTTCTCATATATGCAAAGGCTTTCTTTGAGATTTGCAATGGATTGATTTCTCTAGGGCTTCTTCTTGAGCTATTTTTGGGGGTTTTGTGATTTTGGTAGCTTGAGACCTTGGAGAGACCTTCTTGGGGTGTTTTGTTTCTCACCTTAACCAAGGCAAGTGAATATTCAGTCAATTTTATGATTATGTCAAATATGAATGATTTCTTACTATACTCATTCTATGTTTTACTCTTCTTATGATTTATGGATTTAATCTTTTAATGATTTGAGCTATGGTTTATGTTACTTCATTTGAGATATGGTTTTGTTAGAATTGAAATCTTCATTCTCTATTTTATCACTTTGATTCAATTCTTGTTCTTCAAAATTTAGTATCTTGTTGAATGAAGTGAAGCTTGTCTTTATATGAATGATTGGGATTAATTGGAATGATTAGTGTATATATGATTTAATGGAGTTTTGTCATGGCAATGGGAGACCCAAATAGTATGGAAATTGTTATAGGAGGGAAAGGAGGATGATATCACAGAAAATGGCAAAAGAATGCAAGTAGTGCACATGAACGGACCCATCAGAACTGGGTCCGCTCGAGCAACCCAGTGGGCCGCTCGAGCGGCCTAGGTTCTGGATGGGGTCCGCTCGAGCGGACCTGGGCCAGTTCTGGGTCTTTTTGTGTGGGCCTGTTTTAAGGTTTTCTCATTAATTCTTTTAGGCCTGTTTAAGGTCCATTTCATTCCTCTTTCCTCTTTACTTTGAGGCCCATTAATCTTCATTTAATGCCTAGAAGCCCATGGATGGCTTTGATAAATTATGATACTTTGGAATATGTACAATGAATGGGATAAATGAGAGAAAGGCTTGATATAGGATTTACCTCGGGAGTTTTTATGAGTCTTAAAGCACACTCTAGATCCTTAAATGTTGTAGATTTTCATTGGTACCAAACTTACTTTATAAATTAACTTTTGGGGATTAAGTGTGCATTAGGACATCCCTTGGTAAGCCATTGAATCACATACTCTACTCCATTCCATTCCAAGTCAGAAAATATACATGTGTTCTTCGGCAAATTAATTTGAAAAGATTTATGTGATTTTCATAACCTTTGATAACCTCGGTGATTTGAAATGAACTGAGGGATTTGCCACGATTGGAAACATCGATAAAACTACTTGTTTTGAATTAATTTATAGTGTCCGTTTGTAAATCGTCCAAGTAGTTGCTTTTATCAATTCTTGGTAATGTATTGCGCTGATTTAAAATGCATCGGCTCGACAAATGGATCTAAGTGGTTCTCCACGTTCGGAAATTCATCGATAAGGCTACTCATCAGATTTGTTGGATTTGTCAGTATTTTCAAATGTATTTGTTCAGGAGTAGTCATTTTATCGGTTTCAGAAATGAATCACTTTTATGATTTGATTTGTATCGGCTCGGGTTTTGAAAACTAAAGGCACCACTAGGCTTAGGTCACCTTGTCGGGCTGATCACCTGGCTTGGGATCTTTAATTTGTCTGCCAGCGGCAGCTTGGATTCTGTCTGTACCGACCATGGCAATGGTTCTGTTTCCGGTCCCACGTGTAGTGGGTACGGTTCTGTTTGATAACGACTTTGTTCGTTACGATCCCACGAGTAATGGCTACGGTTCTGTCTGCTCTTGTTACTTCGGTAATAGGAGAATATAGCTATATGTGGTTTGCCAATGTTTTATTCGCTTGATATTTTGTTTTATGATCCTTATTTATTTCAGCTTATTATAGTATTTGGATTGTTAATGTTCAAGACATCGATCTTTTATCTTATTGTCTTCATTATTCAGGATTTTAAATGTATTACCAATTATTAAATGTTTTACGTAGTCTGTTATCTTTTTAAGATATTTATGTTTCCGATACGGTTCATTTATCTGCTTTGATATTTATGTTCAGTCTTTCAACTGTTTTATCATGATTTATTACTATCATTGTTTAGACTCCTTAAATGGATTTACAATTATTCCATAAGGTTTTATAAATTCCCATTTCCATATTACCTGTTTATTTGCTTGCCAGACCGTCGTGTCTGATTCTGTTTATTTGGTGCCGGATTTCTCTCCTACTGCTTTTAGGTGTTCGATCGGAGGAGGCAGTTGAGCCGCCGGTCTGACGTGAGAGGCTGCCCATTGATGTCATCTAGATGTCAAGTTTGGCACCGGAGTTCGTATCTAAATATTGGGGGGCGGGGTAGTAATTCTATTTAGTTGGATACTTTTGTATGGCTCTGTTAGCCTTTTTCACTGTGTTGTAATTAAGATACTTGTTAATTGTAATTTGAATATGTGGAAAATAAATATCCTGTTACTGCCAGCTCAGTATTCTATGATTTATGACCTGTACCAGTCTGCTTATGTGATGGCTTTATGATATTGGTTGAGTGCGACATGGAATCCGATGGCCACGTACTCCGGGTCGCAACGCCATGATTAGCTTCCGCGAAAATATGTTCTGTTCGTGATGGAGTTTTTATTATCCTCATTCACGCGGATTTTGGGAAATATAGCAAAAGTCTTAATTAATCCCAAAATTTCGCATCCCGAGGTCGGATCACTGCAGGCCCGATTTCGGGGTGTGACACATATGGATTGGGCTATATATATAGAAGTTCATGGGTGATAGTATTACTACCATCATCTTTAGACTCTTCAGGTTTCTTTCTTAACGATCAATTATCTATTGCAGAGAAAACTGAAAATTGAACCAACAGCTTCCTCATCAATTCAGAAAATCATATCCTACAGTTTGAGAATAGGTGAATAATCTACAAAGTTGAAGATCCTTTACTGCCTGTGGAACAGAGCTTACCTCACTAAGGATCTGTATAGCTGACTATTTGAAACTACTTTTCAACTGCAGTGCAGAAACAAATTAAAAATATGCAAATCACGAAATCCATCACTTGCAAACAGGCCCTGAGAAATTCAAAAAATATTTAATATTATTCTTTCCCATATTTTATTGACTACTGTAAAAGCAGTCAAAGAAATAGAACTTATATTAGGGGTATAGGCCACATCCTATTAACAAAAGTGAAAATAACTAAAACTAATAAAAGAACCAATTCAGTCCAACCTTTGTTTCTCTTATTTTGATTTTTTTCCTGCACAAACTTTCATCGTCATGTGTCATTTTCTTCACACCCTTTGTCCAAAGATGAAGGGGCCCATTATGTTTTTGAATATTGACCTTGCATAACTGATTAGATTTAGGATGAGAAAATTCAACAATATGCTCCAAAGCAAATGTAAGTGTCCACAAATGAAGATATTATTTATTTTTGAGTGGCAATTTCATGATTACACCAATTTCATGATTACACCTACTACATACAACATAATCAATGTGGGAGGCTCCACAAAAAGCAACAATGAAGTGCAATGAAGAGTGAGCTATAAAGGCCAACTTTTCTCCAACTAAAAAAAAATTGCTTCACTAAAATGACTATGGGATGAGTAAGTAGTCATGAAAGAGAGATGATCAACTTTAGGTGATATGAACGGATAGCCGAATAAGAAAGGCATATATTACATAGAATACATGATGATATGGATAAAATATCACTAGGGATGGCAAATTGGCAATGGGTCAGGTTTAAATAGGCCCCGCCCAACCATCTCCTATCATGCATGAATGATTTTGGTAGTGAGTTTGTCGGATTCAAATAAATATATGATAAGTCTACAAAATTGTAGTTTTTATTTATTATTTTATGTTATTTCATGTGGACTTAATTAGGATAATTTGCATTTAATTTTATAGAATTTCATAATTTGATGAGTGTTAAATATTACAAATTTCACTCCTCATTAGTCCGAGTTTTATTAGCATTTCAAGTGCATATCATCTGCTTTAACGGAAATTTTATCCTTCCATCGAATTATTGGACTATCATCGCTCATTACTTCTTTTTAACTCGTAAAATGATGACATTTCTTTGCATCATTGTATTGGACGCAGAATTCTGAGCGAAATCGGCCTCTCATTGACATTCATACGAGTTCGAACGAGAGAGATACGAAGCGGCAAAGTTTTCATGCATAAACTCGATAATTTTTTATAGCACATTTTTTTATGTAATTTCTCTTGTGTAGGTGGACCTCGTAACTACCCCAACCCTTCGTCTGGCGTCCTTAGGCATCAAGAAGAGATTCGAAGAAATCCAGAAAAAAGTTGAAGAATTTTCAAATAAGAGGAGAAGACTTTAAAAATAAAAGAAATCATTTTTTAACACAATAGAGTGGTTGATGTATTTGTTCTAGTCTAGTAACATGCAGTTATGAGTTCTCTTTGCGAAAGGTGGAGCAACCAACACATCATCGTCGGAGAAGATGGGTGTTTTCAGGAAAGGTGCTGATCTGAAGGAGGAGCAGCCAACACGTGACAGAAGAAAGGGTGTTTTCAGACCTTAGAGAAGAAGTTGGAAGCATTTGGGGGCATTGTGCCCAGTATCTTTCCTATTACACATTCACTGCAAGGTAAAACAAGGTGTGAGAATTTTTCATATCTTATATTTATGCATATTTAATTCGATCACAGTAGGCATATATTTAATTTATATATGCTCTGTGATTGGATTGGGGTTTTCACATATAATCGATCACATCAATATGCATCAACCGAGATGAAGTGATCCACAAGATCACATGGTGGGCCATAGATTTCATGCGCAAAATCTTTTTGACCATTTGATCGATTAAGAGGTGGACCCACATGTCACTGGGGGCAAGCATCAATGTTTTATTTTATTTTATTTTATTTTATTTTATTTGTTTTGAGCGGGCTTCCAGGGGCGGATCCAGGGATTATCAGTAAGGAGGGGTTGCTACTACTAATTGTCACTCTAAAATTTTTTTTGGTATGTAATAGTGGCAAATTAATTGGAGGTAACAAAATGGGAGTCATCCAATTTTTTTTTTTTTTTGAGTCATCAAATTAATCCTGGATAACTAGTCATCCAACTATTAATTAAGCAACTAGTAGTTATCCTGAATACTCTTCCATAAGGGACTAATACCGCTCATGTTCATGCTCAGTATAACCAAATATTGATTGAAGCTCTAAGATGGAGTCTGAGCATCTCGACATCTAATCCATATAGACTATAGAGACTTGCTAGCATCAACTGATTGACAAACAATGGCTCGCATTCAAGCACCATTTTTTTTTTTTTGAAAAGTTGGGGAGTTGGGGTGGGCTGCAGCCACCCCCGGCACCCCCTAGATCCGCCCCTGCGGGCTTCATAATATTACGTGAGTGCATGTTGTATACAGACTCTAAGCAGTCACATGCACAGGACCTGCACTCATAAGTCATAACCGTGACCGCCTGTAAAAGAAATGGGCAATGGCCATTGGGCTGGGCCTAACCTATTTAACCTATTTAATCTTTTATATGTTTTATCATGCATCATATATTATGTTATTCATACTTACTCTTCAGTTTTTTTCGTTTTCTTTAACCGTTATTTTATGTATGTAATTAAGTCATTCTTTCAATATCACATATTTGATAATTTGATTGGATCATTTTGCTTAAAGTTTTGATTTTTGAAGTTCGTTTTTAATTTTGTATGTATTATGAATTATATGTTAATATTTATATATTATTTATTTAAATCTTTTAATTAAAATTTAATATATTTCTTTTATCATGGCTTGCGTTGGGCGCAAGCTTGTTACATTAGTTATTATATATATTAAAGTAGTAGCCTCTTCGTGGGAGAGCGGCACGTGGAGCTCTCTTTTAGATTTTTGTAGTGACATGTGGTACCACTAATCCTTATTAAAATTCTCAAATTATTATTATCTCTATTATCTCTCCCCAAATTTAATTGTTTTCCTAAACTTTCTCCCCTTGGTACTGATTCTTTCCCTAAATTCTTTCTTCATTTAATATTTTAAGGTAAGTAATTTTGTTATGAGGACACTAAGAACGTGACTTACCCAAAAAACCTCTTTACTCAAACCTTTTGATAATGTTAATCCTTAATTCTCTCTCCATACTCATCCATTCCAAATATATTCATGCCCAATATTTTACTTCTTAACATTAAAAACATCATAAAGAGTCCGATCCAATAAAACACTCCTCATTGGGCCCATTAAAAAATCCGATCCAATAAAAATAAATGGACCCATATTTTATGGGTCCAATCAAATTTCACTCAGTTAAAGTTTGGCCTGCTTAAAATTCTCATGGTACTCTTGAATCGACCCATCTTCTATGTGTCTTCATTGGGCTCACTTCTAAAAGATATCCCTACCAGTCAAAGTAATGGCACCATTTTTTATGAATCCAAATCAAATCTCACTTCATAACTTTTATGAATCCAAGTCAAATCAAATCTTTTATTTTTGGCCCGTGTTGGCCACGGGCCTCTGACAGTAAGCAGCAGCCCTCTTCATGAGGGAGCGAATGGTATCCCAATTGTCGAAAGACCGGATTATCCTCTTCCAGAAGACAGTCAAGGCCACATTGACCATGATATGATTGGCACCACTTTGTGTGGGGAAGATACGCTATGGCCGAATGGTATTCTCCCACAAGGTAACTTGACAGAGGAATACAGATTCCTGAATCATTTTGTTTGCCACAACTTAGAGCCAAGGGGACACATGTCTGATGTCAGCCACAAGAATGGCTATCTCCTATACTGCATTGGCACAGGGAAGCAAGTTGATATCCCTCAAGTGATTCTGAATTTCTTGTTCAAGATGCTCTCAGTGAAGCGCAACTCCAAACTCCCATTTGCGGTTTTTATAACGGAGTATCTTTTGTGGAAGGAAGTTCCTAAGAAGCCCAATGAGCCGTCACAGAGGATACGGAATCCTATAAATGCTCGAACATTGGCTCAATCATCCGCTCACATTCCCCTTGTTGTTCAGGGTGACGCGATAGAGGTGGACGAAGCTCCTCCACATGCTAATGTCCAAGGGAGCGAGAGGGAGATGCTGCTCAAATTGCCCTTCTTGCGGAGCAGATGCAAGCAATGAATGCAAACATCGATGCCCGATTTACTGCAGTAGATGGTCGTTTGAATGTTTTTGATGGACACTTCAATTCAATTGATGAGGCCCTAGCTGTGATCCTTGCTCGACTTGGGAATCAGTGAATGAAATTGATTGTTTTTTGTGTCTTCTAACTCTTCTACACCTTCTGGCTATGACTTCCCTTTGTTTTCGTTGTCTACTTGATCTTTTGTTGTCATTTGTGCCGACACTGCATCTTACTAACTATGTCTTTTGCTTATCTTATCTATACTTTTTCCCTTGTCAATTAGGAACAAATAGGGGGAGTGAATTGTGCTAATCATCGTGTTGCTATATCTTTTTGTTTGTGCTATGATTAAGACTATTTTTTTTTTTTATTTCTATGATGATACACTTGATCAAGTGAACAGGGTTTTGCAGGGATTCTCATGTCAAGGCATTTGTGTATAGTTTTGGAGAGGATTTTATCCGATTATGTTTTTATGTTAGAACATGGGTAGATTTTTTTGTAACTAGGAGTTTTGTCCATGAATTGCCAAAGGGGGAGATTGTAAGGTTTTTTAGTATTGGCTAATTCATTAGTTATGGACAAAATCAGGACTCTTACAATTGTAATTTTATTAAGAATGGACTGCTCGAAACTGTCAACAAGGAAGAACACAAAAACAGGGAACTGAAGTTGACAACAATGAATAACAGTCGTTCTGGGAACTGACTGTGTTCGCTCGAACGATGTCCCATTCGCTCGAGCGAACCCATCACAAAGACTTCATCGCTCGAACCTTTGTTTCACTCCGCTCGAGCCATCTTATTTCTGAAGTAATCATCTGAGACAAAGACGAGTTCTAAGGCTCTAAGCTCTCTTAAGTCTCATTCTAAAGTCTAAGCTCTCTCTACAAAGTTTTCTAAGAAGTAAAGAGTGAGGGTGACTTCTCTAAAGTGGAAGATTCAACTAAAAAGGACTTCTCCATTAGCTCCCCCTCTCTCATAAAGGTATTTATTATCTTTAATTTTGAGTTTTATTTAGTAATAATATGCATAGTAATATTAAGTCTCAAAATTAAGTCTCATCTTAAGGATCTAACGGAGGAAGTGGCCCTAAACAGATTTGATTGGCGTCGTCAAATCCATATAGCCGACCCTATCTAGTGGGATAAGGCTTGGTTTGGTTTGGTTTATGCATAGTAATATTATATATTAAGTCTCATCTTCTCCACTTTCTTATATAAATTATCACAAAAAACACATTATACATAATTATTTATTTAAGTTTTTTTTAAAATCTTTTATTTAGAAAAGTGGCTGGACCATCACAACCTTTCAACCTTGACTTCTCTCTAAATGAGGAAGATCCTGGATTTATTCATTTAGATCAAAGTCAGGGCATAGAAGTAGATAGTAATAATCCCCAAGATCCTGCATGTTCGGTTTCTACAACTAAAAAGAAGAGAAAAACAAGATTGACTTCTCCTGTATGATCTCATTTTGTTAAAGTTATTGTCCCCTGTCCCAAAGGAGGAACATAGGAGAAGGCACAATGTAAATTTTGCAAAGATCTCCTCAGTGGCAAATCAACAAGCGACACTGGCCACCTTAAATAGACACATGAAAAAGTGTGTGCTCAAACACACGAATACTGCTAACGATGGGGACCATGGGGTAAGAGGTGGGATGATTCAAACACAACTTTCTCAAACAGACTCATTTGGTGGTTTAGGAGTTTTCAACTATGACCCTATTAATGTTAGATATCAACTTATTAAGTTTATAATAATTCGCCAATTACCATTTATACTTTCCGAAGACATCTTTGAAAGATTTTTTAGGTCTGCATTTGTTCTTTCATGACAGAAAATATCTAGAGTTACTGCTTAAAATGATGCAATAAAAACTTTTTTGAAAGAAAAAAGAGAATTTAAAAAATATTTTTTAAAATTTACTTGGAAAAGTGGTTTTAACATCAAATTTATGGACCTCTAAATAAAATCTGGAGTACATTGCAATCACATCACAATATATTGATAGTGATTGGGTGATGCAGAAAAGAATGATTTCGTTTTCTACGCTAGAATTCCCACGCACTGGTGCTAGGATAGGGTCCACCATCCTTGAAAAACTTAGAGAATATAAAATTAAAAATAAAATAATTTCTATAATTTTAGATAATGCAAGCACTAATAATGTCTCAGCAGATTTACTAAAACATGCGATTCAACTTTATTTAAATGGAGATCTATTTCACAATAGATGTGCATGCCACATCATAAATCTTATTGTACAAGTAGGGGTGAAATTTATTAGAGATGATTTAGAGAGTATTAAATGGATTGTAGGATATATTTTTTGTTCTCCCTTGCGAAAATAATGGTGGAGGGACATATGTGTAAATTTGAGTCTAAGACCAAAGAAAATATCACAAGATGTAAATAATAGATGGGGTTTTACCTATAAAATGTTAAAAGATTCATGTGCCTATAAAATGACACTAAATCAATATTGTCAACTTTATTTGGAGCATGAAAATATTTTTATAAGTGTCAATAGATGGACCCTTCTTGAGATAATAAGAGATTTTTTAGAAGCTTTTCATGATGCAACATTGTTTATTTCCGGGGTATATTATCCCACATCAAATCAAGCTTTAACCCATTTTTATGAAATAAGTCTTACTTTTAAAAAGTATAGAGATTTTCCATTTTTTCAACTTATGTGTGTACAAATGGAGGAAAAGTTTTCACAATATTGGAGAATAGCTCCTTTAACATTTTGTATAGCTGTTGCATTAGACCCTAGATTGAAATTAAAAGGTGTAGAAACCCTTCTTGACGAAATAAACTCTAATATAAATACAACTAGTATAAATGACATATTTACAGTTAAGACACAATTAAAAATACTTTATTTGGATTATGCTACCCGATTAGGTAGATCCATAGCACCCACGGTCCCAATAGGCCCTCCCCAAGTTTAGAAAGGAAAAAAGAAGGTCATTCGGAGTATTATGAGGAAATCTTATGGAAGTAACTCCTCTTCTTCCAGAGGATTCTCTTACAACCTTAATAAATTAACAATGTACCTGGGGAGTGATCCCGTTACAATCTCGGATGATGAAGAAGATGATTCGAAATCATTCGAAACTAAGTTTCTTATGCTTTCCGCCATAGCCCGTGATATACTAATAATACCAGCATCTACAGGTGCATCAGACCAGGCATTTAGTGCAAGTGAGTGTCTTATTGACCCCATGAGGACTATGCTTATAGAAGAAACTGAGACCTGCATGTGCTTACGGGATTGGTATCAAGCAGAGGATTGGGATCAACACATCGATGATGATCTCGAGATAGAAGACGAGTTAGCGGCATTACATATATATCATAGTATAATTTTTTTTTAGAATGTATAATAGGCTTTCAACTTGTAATTTATTTTTTAGAATGTATCATAGACTTTTAAAGGTGAGAAGTGTTCCTTACCACTTGGGTAAGGAGTCATTCTCATAGAGCTGTTCTTGTTTAGCAAGCACTATAACCACCAATCTATAGTATACTTATTTTCTTTGGGTTATTTATTATTTATATAACAAAGATCTTTATGGGCAATTCTCTCTCCAAAATGCCCCACTTTAAAAATGCCCCCTTTTCTATCCCTCTTTTTTCGTGTATAGAGCCCACCTTGAGTCAATCCAGTCCTCCCCCAACACCCACCCACAATAGTCACAAGTCCAAATTTGATACTCATCTTACTTTTACTCGCCATTGTATTGAAATCATAATAAATTGATGACTCTAAAACCATTAGACTTTATGGCCATGAAGCTAAGGGTTAGAATGATTCTAAATTTCGCACATCAATAGTGGGCTTCCGTTCTCGCGTGTGCGAGCGTTCTTTCCCTTGTGTATGCTCATCCATTTCCTTGTGTGCTGGCTTTCTCCGGAGACCCAGCCCCCTTGGTTGGTGTACCCAAGGAAAAAAAAGAAAAGAAAAGAAAAGTAAAAACAGTAACAGCTCTTGTGTTTGAGCCTTAATATACACTTTACAAACCCATAAGCATAAGGCCCATGTAGAGTGCCAGTTTAACGAATGGGTCACTGAAAGTGACATACGTGGGCCGGTTTCAGGGGAGGCAGTGGGTCAGATCGGGTACAGTCTGGTTCCTTTTGAGTTGGCCTCTGAAGTCAAAGGGTAAGCAACCTAGTGCATTTCATTAGTAGGGTTAGACCTATCAACTTGAACCCTGAAATCTTGCGTTGGGTTCAGGTCGGGCTGGTAGGTAACTCGGTGGTGTAGAATATTAGTTAGGTGAGGTTAAATAGCATGCGGGCATTCAGCCTGAACCAGACCCATTTGTTAATTGGGTTCAAGTTTGCCAACCCAAGTCCAAAATTACTGGATTGGATCGGGTACAGTCTCGTTCAGGTTCGGTTGACACTTGAAGTTAAAGGGTAAGCAACCTACCCATTTATTAACTGGGTTAGGTTTTCCCTTTATTTTTTCCTTAGTCAAGGAGGTTAGACCCATGAGAGATCCCTGCCATACGGAGATAACACCAGCTCACGTGGGGAGAGAAACATGCTCATGCAGGGAGAGAACCAGGGATCAATCCCTACCAATCGAGTGAGAAATGGGATGTCCAACCAATGGAGCTATCTTTATGTTCACGCCTTTAACCCTGAAATTTTGGGTTGGGCTCGGTTGGGCTGGTAGGTAACTTGACGGAGCTGGATCATGGTTAGTTGGAGGTCAAAAATAGCATGCTGTCATTCAGCGCGAACCGAATCCATTTGTCTAATTGGGTTCAAGTGTGTCAACCCAAACCCAAAACTACTGGATTGACTTTGGATCAAGTTGGTGGATCGGGTTAGGAATGGGCACCCCCTACTTGCTTTGGCCTTTGGGAACCCGTTCTTGCTTTGGGTGGTTTCAATTGGAACAGAAAAATAAACTAATTGGATTATCATTAATCAAATGTTGGATAAAATGAGAACAACAAAACAGTTTGAGATCAAATGTGATTAGATTCTAGTTTTGTCCTGTTTGCTTTGATAAGTATTCTACCTTTTACCCAAAAAAAACAGAGAGAGAAAAAAACTCTAGTTTTTACCAGTTTGGCCACATGATCCTCCTTTATGTTTCACCATATTGGCTGCATGTAAAATAGATTTTCTACCCGTTTGCAGCATGAACCTCCAATATGCAATTCTGTAACATAGTAGTTCTAGGGCCAAAACTTAGTAGCTCTGTTCCTGCACAGAATTTCCATATAAGCATCAAAGTGCACCACCTTTACAGGCCCAGTTAGTGTTCAGGCCTAAGTCCGGCTGCGTTTGGGTCAGCATTTGAATGCTAAAGTCTGTAGTTTTAATCTTTTAATAACTATCTTTATTTTTAAATAAATGTTCTAAAATGATTATCTCCTATTGTCCTATATAGCCGTTGCCTTTCAAATCCAAACACAGTAGAGAATCACTACTCAGCACTAGATGAAAGTGATGATTATTCAAACCCTAGATTTTGACCTCCTTTACTTCATTTATTAATTTTCCTTTATTGATTTCTTTTCTAACTTATTCTTTTAATTAGCTTTTGATTCTTTTTTTTTATTTCTTTCTTAACAACAATATCAATTAAATTTATTTTTATTATTGTGATAGCATAAAGAGGAAATGTGATTTTGACCCAATTGAATTTTAGAGAGAAGCCCAACTCATGTTTAGTTGTGGAATGGTTAACATAGAAGCCATTCTGATCATCTATAACGCCTTATATTGGATGGCTTGCAATGCTCCATGGATCTACTTATTCTTTGTTTTTGCTTTCTTTTCTTTTTAACTCCTTCATGGTTATCTTCAAATTTCTCTTTTTCAATATAGGACATGTCTTGGGGTTTAAAAGCCCACTAGTCCTGCTAGATAAAAGAAGCTTTTAAGGATTGGGCATCTATGGAAAGAACAAAATTTCCAAATCTCTGATCCATTGAACACATTCAGCTGTCCAATCTAAACAGATAAAATGGACAATCAATGAATGAGATGATATGAAAAGTTGATATAAAAATCATTTTTACCTTTTATTTCTCAACCTTAGACAGGACATCTGCTACGCCCACTGGACCTATTTAAAGCTTCAAAGTTCTCTTTGTATGTTATAGGATCATGGAACCAAAAACTCTGCCATGTATTCCGGCTCCACAAAGAAACCATGATGACGACTGTCTTAGATCCCTGCCCCAAATGGATCCATTCTATATAAATGGATTCAGATCTAGATACACAGTTCTCTCATCCAATGGTGGATTCAGGATTTTTATTCAAGTGAAGAAGTTAAATAATAAAATCGGATCTTTTTAAGATATTATCTAAGGCGTTTTTTCGAATTACGTGGGTGTGACCACACCCGCGTACTAATACTTGGGTCCACCCTTGCTCCCACCCTGGACCAAACTAGTTTATATCCAAATTTATACCCTGGACCAACCAAGTTTACGCATGATGTTTAATTATAAAAATGGAGTGTAAATGAGATTATTTTTATATAAGATTTCACGCACTTAAAAAGGGGGAGAAAGTTTTACTCATTGGCTGGCTTGAAAAGCACAAGTGATGCGTTTGAAGGTTGCAATTTGAAACACATCTTCTTTTATTATTATCTTCAACTCCTGTGGCCACCGGTCTTAATTCAAACCTTTCAAATTTCTTATTAACCCATTAAGCCCTTAAAATGTTTAGTTTCATATCTTAATTATTCATAAATTTTGAGATAATGAGCTCTTTTTTTTCATATGTTATCCGAACCATTCAGTGATCATTCGTATGAAAATGGTGCTTCCAAACAAGAATGATAAAGTGTTTCACATGTGTAAATTTCAAATATATAAAAATCCATACATGTAGGTCACGTATTCATATCCCATGCATAAAAGAAAAACAATCACCGAAAAACGATAATCCGTCGGCCTTAGGGAAAAGATCTAGGGGGTTATTGTGGGCAGGTCCAGCCCAACCCAACCCATATTGGGCTGGATTTGGGCTCTGTTCAACTCCATGAATTGTGCTAAAGCCTAATTTCTTGGTGCCTTTTGAATGTGGCTGGCCTGGGCATAGATTTGTTTAAAGGCTAGCCTGGACCAACTTATTTAACACAAAAAAGGGTACGTTTACTTTGTGAATGGATTGGGCCTAAGCCTGATTTTCAGCCCCAGATCTAGACCTAAATATTATGCCCAAATAATTATATGAGCCAACCTTGGACAAGCTTTTGCCCAGCGTAACCCTGCCCATGGGCACCCAATTATAAAATTTAGTGACAATGACCTGCCACCAAACAACAAAGCCTAACAGGCTGTCTGATACTGCACCACTAAGCAAAAAGGAACAAAAACAAGTACTTGAAATGATGAGTGTCTGGTGTTTTCAATTTCCACACCCTCAAGAAATAATTAACATTCCTAATTTAAACTTTATATATACAAAAGAAACTCTCTTCGCTCTTCAAGAAGTATAGATTCCATGTTATTTTTCTCAGATGAGGGCATGGACCCATGAGAAATCCAAGATACGAAGCCGTAAATCCTAATACACATTAGAGAAAAAGACCGCCTACACATGCAGAAGGAAAGACATAAGATAAAATCCCGTATGAAGGTTTATAACTCTAACTGGGCCATTCCTTTTGTTTTCAAATTTATGCAGTTTAAAGTCAATAGTGTCCAATTTAGCATTACATTTGCATTCAATCAAAAAGTTATCAAAATAAAATAAAAATAAAAATAAAAACTACAACATTAGTGGACCATTTCATTTGATTAAAGGAGAAGATAAAATACAAATGACTTTAATCACTAGCTACTTATTTACATGTTACACTCTGAAGCCCTTCATCTAAAACAACAAGAAATACTACCAAAATCTTTTCATTTTCTTCTCTTTCATGGCCAAATTAAATCAGCAGAAACTTTCATCTCTGAGAAGTCCTCGGCGAATTCTCCGTCGCCGGTTTCTGGCAATTTCTTCACTTGCTTTTTGCTGACCCTTTTGGCATTAGAAGAAACCCATGAGGTGGTTGATATAGAAATTGAATTTCTGAAAACTGGGTTGGAGTCTTCTGGTCGGAGTAGCTCGGACAAAAGAAGAACAAGAGAAGCCATGGATGAAATTGAAGTGAAATTTGCTGAAGCTGCAATGTGTTTTTGGAATAAGTTTGGTGTGATGGGGAGGGGAGGAAGAGTGGATGTGTATATATAAAGGAATGGTTAGTTTATTCACATAACGTTAGAGTTTGATGAAATCAAAGCCCAGCCCATGGATTCACTGAAGAATCTGATGGATGGGTTTTGGAGAAAACCATGGGTTCCAAAAAGCAGCTGGCTCTAGTGGTTTTGGGCATCTTTTGCTCACAGGGTAGATTTATGCATTTGTGGCAAAAAAAGGGTTCTTTACCGATACGTACGTGCCAAGCTAATCTCTTAAAAAGAGTTTTAACTTTTAAGTTTACTAGTACCAGCACCACAACCGTGCTTCGTACGGGCATATTCATCAATAATTAAAAAATATATTTATTAATTTATTAAAAAAAATTCAGATTACACAAAAACAATCATCAAATACTCTATAACAATGATTTGGTGATTATGATAGAAATAGACATGAAGTTCTACGGAAAAGTGAAAAGTTGGAAGAAGAAGTGGTTATATGAAGTGAATGAAATGAGTGGTTACATATTGCAAGTGGAGAGTGGTTAAATATTAGAAGTGGGGAGTTATAACTCCTAGTCAAATTATAAGTCATGATCAAAATCACTTCAAAAATCCTTTAGCTTAATATAGTATAATTGGTGACGTTGAGGATTTTGAAGTCTAGGGAATGGGGTGGAATTGTAATTTTTTGAGCACGCCTTTTTGGCTTTTATAGGTTGATTTTACTTTTAATCAATTCAATTCTATTAACAAACACAAGCCACCTTATATTGGCACAAGCCCAAAATTTACGCCGTGAGAGATGTTATTCATCATTGCATTTAATCATAAAATAATTTTGTGGTGTATGAGCATTACATATTAAGGACTTAAATGTAAGAGGTAGGATCATTTGATTGGCCTAATATCTAAAGGGAAATATTCAAGTGAGAACTAGTTCTCACATATTATAAGAGAACTTTTTTGCGGAGCCCCACTAGCAACCCCTCCAAACCTAGTAACCAATAGAGAACTCCCTGATAGTCATTAATCCAAAGGATTGGTACACATCCGAATGGACTGAACCGTTAGATCGATGGTAGAATATTTTTTTTGAATATGAAGCCATTAAACTTGTGGGCCACGGATGAAGGGGTTAGGGGCATGAGTTTGGGGTCAAACTTGAGACTTAGGGTGGTCTTACATAGATATTTCCATCCCCTCTGGTCCCATTCCCAAATGGGGCCCCACAAAAAAGTTCTCATATAATATATGAGAACTAGTTCTTACCTGAATATTACCCATATCTAAATGTTTCTTTGTTGTGCGCAAAGTTTGCGGTGGAAAAAGGAAAAGATATAGCGCCGGATTTTTAGGCACCTTGCTAGAGCCGTTTGGTGAGGCGGCGAAATAGCCTAATTTTCCCCTCCATTTGTTCTTGAGTTCAGTGATGGCGAGGATCCACACTTTCTATCTAGGGTGGGAGGAAATCAATTCCGATGCAATTTTTTTTTTTCCACGGCATTTACCAAACATACCCTTAATTTATGTCCAAACCTTTTATTATCAATGTCTACAGTTCACGGTCATGCATGGAGTAGGGCCCCACTCATAAGTGGCATTTTCTTAGAAAAACAAAAGGGTGTTTTTCATATAGATGGATGAAGTATGAAAGGATAATTTTTTACTTCACATAAAGTAAGAATATGTTAGAATCACAACCTTTGATCCGCCGAAGAATTCAATGGAATCCAATGGGTTGAGGCGGGATGAGGCGGGTTGAGGTTTGTTGGGTTTGGAAAGAAAAACAAACAAAGACAAGGAAAACCCGTGGGTTCAAAAGCAGGTTGCTATAGTGGTTTTCAGGCTTCTTCTATTCATGGGGCAGACTAATTCCAAGTGCTCCTTACTTGGGATTTGGAATCAAGAAAAACTATAAATGGGCTTTGACCGTACCATCCTTCTTAGAGCCTAAAAATGCCTTCCATGTACTTAGAAAATAAAGAATAAAGAATTCTTTCTCTATATGAGCAAGGATTTAAATTTTATAGCATCTGCACAAACGCGTCTTAAATTATATAAAATAATTATATTTTATGCCCTTACTGCAGAGCATCCACAGCGTCCGATTCAGTCACAACTGTGGACCCTCAGTCTCAAATAGTATAATGGTTGATTGGCTGTGTGCCATGTAGTGGACCCCACCCACGATGCTGACCCTTATGATGTGGCACTTGGCATTGAGCTGGTCGAGCCTCTCCATGCTGGTCCGGGCCAGGTGGCTCGTGACAACGCACACCTGTTGACCCTTGTCTCTCATGCATGAACCATGGTGCATTGCCTAACATGTAGCTTCTGGGTTCATCTGCAGAGCACTGACTGTCCCTTTCTTGTATGAATACCCCCAAAACTCTTGAATTAGATATTTTTGGCCTGTGTAAAGTATGGTGGGCCCCCAGTCCAGAATTCAAAGGATCTCATTCAATACTCTGGTATCCGTTCAGTAAGTGGGCCCAAATGCAAGTATAAGATGGACACCTGTGAATGAATCCACTTGATTTCTGGCCCAAATCCAGGCCAGATTCTATGGGCCTTGGAACCTGGTCCCAACTGGGCAGGGACTGAGTCTTCCTGATAAAGGTTGGGTCCTGGGTCCTCTGACCAGTTCAAACTTTTGGATCCTTTTGGGTCTGTATCCAGAGCATTGGGCCCCACAATTAGGGGGTGTTTGGAAACAAGATATTTTAAGATATTTTGTTATATTATCTACTAGTTTAGAATGTAATCTACTAACCTAAAAAGGAGGTGTTTGGATAACTTAGAAAGTATCTTACAATATCCCACTTTCTTCCAAAAACCTTCATATTACATTATTCAAGGATATGCTGTATAAAATAATCTTTAGAAAATCTTTTTAACTACAAATGGAGAGTTTGAGTAAAAACCATATGATAGATCATGAGCAACCATTAATTATAATAGCCCACTATAAGTTTTAACATTTATGGGTCCCACTATTAGATTGGCCCCACAGTGCTTACAAATTTAATGTGCGGTCCTATAGCCATATCACGACTACATAACCCTTGTTAATTATCAATATTAGGTGGGTCCTACAAATGTCACGCTGGGGCCTTTCATTTTGATTACCAACAATTAGGTGGGTCCCATACTGTCAAAATCAGCCAGATCCCATGATTACCAAGATTGATTTGTGTGATTGTAATTATCAGTTTGCCATCATTAAATGGATTCCACTATTTGATTGCTCTACTACCGTTAATATGACAACAACATCAAATGGGTCCCACAATGATTTCTCATAAAAAAGTTCGATATGGCCATTTGTGATAATCACCATTAGATGTATATAGTATAGCTACCAACGTTAGGTGGACCCACCTTAATTAAACAACATTGCTTGGATCTCATGATTTATCTCACGATTTAATTTAATCTTATATCTCTTTTTCCAATAGATGGGTCCTACCATGATTATTAACACATGTGATTACTAATTAGTGGGTCCTATATTGGGTTAATTGATTATATTCTCTTCATTTCTTATTTGGTACATCATCTTGTAGTTTTTTATAAAAAATTTTATGCCAAACACCATAAGTGACACAATATAATAATATGACACTATTTTATTCTATGATAATGAAATCTTACAATATTTAAACTTGTTGATATTATATTATGCACTTATCCAAACACCCTACAATTAATCTGATTAAAGAGTTACCAGATTTCCTCACTAGTCCATTGGGCAGGGCTCAGGTCCATTGACAGGCCCCTATCAGCAAAAGGCCCCACCTGACACTAGTGAAATGTGCAGCATTGGTCTCATCGTGGGCAGTGGGCACATGAGATTTCATTAACTCTACCTGCATTCCAGGTTCGGGGTGATTATTCAACCCAATCAATAAATGGGCAAGGTATCATTGATTGAACACTTCATACAACCAAGTCAACCCGCAACCCGATCTGGTCCCTGCCCAGCCCAATACTTCAACCTGCAAACACGACTATTTCAACCTGCAACCCAACCAAAGAATAAATGACTTTCGATCTTAATTTCAACCTGGTCATTGAATGGCTCCCTGTATGATTAGTTTCATACAGCCTATATCCTTAATGGTTGGATCTCTGAAATTTGGATTTGTGGTCAAATAGTAAGAATGGACTCAATCCAAATATAAACCCTAACCCATTTCTCCGTCATATAAAAAATGTCAACCCGAATGGTGGATTATTGGGTTGAGCCCCGACAAGGAACTGCACCCCAGGTCAAACCATTAATTCCTCAGTCATTGCATGGAAGGCACGGGTGAGATTAAATCACGAGTTCAGATCCTCTGAAACTTCGACCGAGAGAAATTCAGAGTTTAACAAGTGAAACTTTTTAGGTATTGAAAATTTGAGCTGCTCGTAATAAAAATCCATACAATATATAGGGTATTTCCAACTTTGACTTCAATAGGATTTGGTCTCATTGCAAGATTGAGTAGTTGATTAAAAATGCCGCCGGTTAACTGAATGTCACCCACATTCATTAATAATGTTTTAATTAAATGAACAATCTCATGGTGGAATCAACTCTTATTGGTATGAAATTTGGTATAACACGTACACAGGGAGGATGGTTATTTTGGACAGTTTTAATCTCGAATAGGTAGGCCCCACGATGGAGCTGACTCCTTCAACTAAGGATTTCTCAAAAGTCAAAAAAGACTCAAGAGGACCCAGACTCTGAAATCAGGTCAGAATTGGTTGTGTAGTTAAATGCTGATTGTCGTCGGCATGTGAGACCCACGCTTTTGATGATTGATTGATGGTCTGTTAGTATTGTGCAAGTTGGGCCTGAAAAGTGGGCCATACAATGCACTCGCATTAGATATTCCTTCACTTTTTCTGACTTGTTGGCCCACCTTTTGGACAAGCTCCTCCTGATGGGCGTTATGAGAGATGAAACTTCACAGGGCACCTACCCTATTGACTGTGCTGTCTGATGACGAAATCCTTAGGCCCATTTCTGTAGGCCCATCATGTTATCCCCGTCTGGTCAAGCACAGTAAAAATATCGATATCGACCCTTCCTAGAAAGAAGTCCATATTCAACTTCGAAAGAAAATGTGGACTGCATTAGTATAATTGCATTAAAGAGCTAATGTTGTTTAAATTTCAAAAATATTTTAAGTGCGAAGTACTTCGTTCGGTATGATTCATTCGGTGAGAAGTACTGGTGGGGCCCACTATATGGTCCAAAAAAATTGACCAAAAACCATGGAGCCCTATATTACATAGGTCCCATGGGTTTTACACCCATCCGAATGGATTGGGCGCATAGATCGGCTATGCACCAATCCGAAAGGGTTATACACCCCGAATGAAAATGATAGGATTACCAGATGGGACCCAAATTTGATATAGATAAGGCCCATCCAGATCTTTCCATCTCCCATCCCATTCCCAAATGAGACCCGTAGTGGGCCCCACAAAAAAGTTTGCACTGTGAGACGTGCAAATGCTTGGGGGTGGGGGGCATGAATGTTACATGATAAAGTCAAGTTTAAAATTCCCAATTTCCGTCTTCAAAACTGCGGACTTCCAGTAAATCGAAACACATTCAAACCAAAACTAATCTATCAAAAGCATCACAACTTATGTAAAATAAGGTTGGGGTTGCAATAAGATTAGAGGATTAGAGTAACCGTTAGATTAAGATGTTGGGGTTTAACAGAAACTTACACATGCATATTTGTAATATATAAATATGTGAATGTAATTGTCCAATATCTGGATCCTGGAGGTCAGTATATAGGGAGCCAATGTTGGATCCAAATGTTATGGATTCTATATGCTTTTAGAATTAAAATACTTTGGAGTCCAAAAATAAGTTTCACACCCATTTTATTTGGATGAGAGAATTCAAATACTCGGATAATTGGATACCCATTTACAACCTTGCATACATTTCTCCCCCACTTTGCAATGGGCAAGACCAGGGGCGGAACAAGGGGGGCTGGCAAGGGGCCATGGCCCCCCCACTAAATTGCAAAAAACCCCTTCAAATAAACTAAAACTTTAAAAAATTCTTAGCAAAGCCGAACCATTGGTAAAATTAAGGGGGCGATCAAGACCAAGCAAGCTTGACCCGGTCCACATTGGGCTGTATGTGAGCCTTTTTTTTTCGAGGACTTAGGGCACTGGGCCACTGGCAACATATCTTGAGCCATCGAAGAAGTTTCATAAGGCCTTAAAGCTTTTCCTTTAGATATAAACTCATTTTTGGCTTTTCAAATGATCCACCATAATGCTAGATCATTATCAAATCGATTAGACTCAAAGTTTTCTTTTTCCCACCAATCCACAATACCATCCTCCAGAATAGACAGATCATAATAAAAAAATAAGATATAAAAAAAGCATGTTTCACGAACTCTTCCTTACATTCATAAAAAGAACATTAAGGATTAGCAACTACTAACTTTAAAGCTGAGGAAGGATCTTATTGATATAGCCTTCTTTATGTACTTCCATCCAAAAAATAAGAATTCTTTTAGGGAAAGGGGTTTTTGGGAAGAAAGTACTCTAGTTGCAATCACCTTATATGATACCAGATATCTAGTGGGCACATGGCCAATTTTGGCCAAAGTTCAAATTCTTTTATCTTCAATATAGTTGTGGTTTTTCTTTTCTTTTCTTTTTTCTTTTCTTTTCTGGGAAAGGTTGTTTATTCATTAGTAGTTAGAACATAACGCAGTTTAGGACGCAGTCCTAAATTATATGGACGTAGGTAGAAAAAAGAAAATAGCTGAAGTGGATAATAAGCTAACTGCAATATGCCTTCCTAAGTTAAAAAAACACCAAAAACCGTTTTAGTATTCCAGTAGCATTGAAGGAGATACACAATATTACGCTTGTCATTCTGCAGTATGTCTTCATTATAGTTGTAATTGATTTGATACTTTATAAAAACAAATATGATTGCCTCGATAAGATCTTTTTCTTCATTCCTTATAAATAGTATATGAGAAACTTCATTCTTTTTGGGGTTATAATTGGTAGTTGTTTCTAAATCAAATCTCAGTTTTTTTTTTTTTTTAACCCAGCTAAGGGGGCTAGAACCCAAGAAAACTGCACACACACGGGAAGATAGCTCAGCCCATACAAGCGGGAAGAAGGTCCACACAAGTGGAAAAGAAGCTCGCACAAGCGGGAAGAAAGCCTACACAAGTGGAAAAATGTGGCGTACCTAGGGTTCAAACCCTGGACATCCAAGTGAAAAATGCCGCGACTTAATAGTGAGGTAAGTGGCTGTTCTCCTCAATTACTTATTACTGGATTAGATGTAATATTCTTGAAAATATTGTGATATTCTAAAATCTTGAAAATATTGTAATATTCTGAAATATTATAAAAAGAATCTCATACTTTTCAAAATAAAATGGGGAAAATTCTAAAAAATAATTTCTACAGTATTCTATATTTTTTTATATTATTGTCTTTAATTATTAAAAAATTAATTCAATTTTCACAACATCTTGAGAAAAGCTCACAAAAAAAAAAAACATTTTGTCATAAAACCCCCCAAGTATTATGAAAAATCTCAGCTGTTTTTTAATGGCACCCAAGAAATTTCAAAAGCCCACAATAATATAGAAGATTTTAGTTTTTTCTTTTATATGCCCCTATAAAATCCTTTTTACATAGTGACTCCTAAGTAGAAATCTCCTGGTTTTGCCTCCTGCCAAGGAGGATTAATTTTATTTTATTTTTTTTGAAAAAACATTGGAACCCCTAAAGCTTTCTATTTTATTTCATTCATTTTGTTAGAATCCAGCCTTTTATTCTCTGAAAAGGAAGTGTGATATAAATAATAAATTCGAAATCTCCTTTTACTAGAAGATAGTGAATGAGTTTTAACAAACAGAGGCAAGAAGAAACATGACCATTGACCACTAGATATAGCCCGGTACTATAAACTTTAATTACAGGTGGCCTGATTCTTCCTCATAAAGGCCCAAGTCCAATAAGCGACTTTTTCTTCTGGGTCACTCTGTGTCCGGATATGATTAATCTGAATACTGTGTTATCAGATATGGGATTCAATATATTGGATGGGACCCGGGTCCATTGACAGCCTTATCAACAAATGGAGCCCACCACCCAAAACTACTGAAATGTGCAATATGGATGCCTTGGTGGCAATTCCTGGCCTGGACCATCAACCTGTGATTAATCCAACCTACTAATTCCAGGTTCGAGATTATATTTTCAACCCGATCAATGAACGGGCCAGGTCCATTGAAGACTTACAACCTACTCAACCAACCCAACCGACGAATATATGAGTCGTGTTGACATTTTCAACTCGATTAATGAATCGGTCTGGTTCAGTTGGGCTCATGCCTATAACTGTAAGAGGTCAAGCCAATTTGCTATGCTTTACAATTGGGCTAGCCCTTTAACACCTCATGCGCAGGAATCGCAATGGGTCAGGTTCAGGTTCAGGTTCGGGTTTGGGATCAAGTTTCAGTTGGTGTGTCCAATAGTATGAATGTACTCAACCCAAAGCCAACCCATTTCTAGATCAGATTAGAAAGTCAACCTGAAACCTGAGTTAGAGGGTCGGGTCCTGATCAGGAACTGCACCTGTAGGGTCAAACCACCAGGGAACCTGTAAAATGTACAAATGTACGGATGTAGGGTGAATAAAGAATAGGTTGTGGAGTTGCGTGATGATGTCAATAGCGTGTGGGACCCACCATCCTGATGGTTGATGGCTTGTCACTATTGCAAAAGTTGGGCCTAAGAAGTGGGCCATACATTGCACTGACCTTAGATATTCCTTCTCTTTCTTCTGACTTTTTGGTCCACTTTTGGGACATCCTCCTAATGGGCTTTTATGAAACCTTTAAGACCAACGTAAGACAGGGCACCCACCCTACTGACTGATTACAAAACCCTTGGGCCCATTTCCTGTGAGCCTCATCATCCTATCCCTATCCAGTCAAGCCCAGTATGTAATAAAACAGTTATTTTTCAAAACCCTAACGAATCTAACCGTCTGATCAACATCAAGATAGGGTGAAAACCCTATATATCAAATATATATATATTTTTTTGGTTGGGCATATAAATATCAATAGGCCCACTTACGGACAGGTTGATTCTTTCATAAATGAACCATGGTGTGATGATCAACATTTTTGGTGGGCCAAAAGTGGCTCATATTCAGATTGGTCCAAAAGAAAATGGGCTCTTTGGGTGAGAAATGGAGAGTGCACTAAGAATTATCATCTTAAATCAATCAGCATTACGCCAACCTTCTTAGATCCAAGCCCCTCAGAATAATGTTATTCCCCTGAATTGGGAGTGGGCCAATTTCAAACCAAAGAAAGTGAATCGTGTATTTTACACTTGATGGATCTGATTATGGACCCTACTATAATTGGATTGAAATTTAGCATCGTAGCAATGCAGGGGAGAGCGTTAGTATGAGGCTCGATGGGCTTAGATTTAAGAAGGTGATTGATTCAAATCAGTAGGGCCCCACCTTACTGATTTAACATCAATGGAGGATTCAAATATCAAAGTAAAAGGTTATGAGCAATTGATGAACTTCATGGACTTTTTTTTCTTGTGGATGAGGTTGTGGGTCTGGGTCATAGAAAAGCAGCCGTTGAACAAGCATTTTCTGACTTTACAGGTGACAGAAGTGACTGTGATGAAGCTCATTGATTCAACTCTGAAAACACCATCCACACAGTAGGAATTGGTCCACATCCCCTGCGAAAGAAGTGGTCTAATCATCAACTTGGATCATTCAACAATTATATATATATATATATATATATTTTTTTATTCCCTATGTTGATCAAGAACCATAATGAGATATGAAGAATTGTCCAACTGACTTAAATGAGAGAGCAAAAGTAGATTGCCTTATTTACTTATAATGAAGGAGGTCCAAATCATGCAAGCCTCAGCCATGACCTTGAATTAGATAATGCTGAAGCTCAAAAAACTATTTTATTAAATAAAACATCCTTTTATTTTGTCGCAAAAATGAATTATTAGTGTTGATCAGCATATTAGTGACTTAGTGTCGATTAGCACATTATTGATTTGGACATTATTTAGGTTGGTCAGGAAGTGATCTTCACTTTTGATTTCCTGTGGAATAAAGGATCAGTGATTATGAAGTCCTGATTATGTGATATATAGAATGTAAAGTAGATCAGTCGAATTCCACAGAGTGATTATTACCTTTTATTTCTATTTTCCATGGCTTTACTGACTAATAGCTAATTGACAGATATAGGGAAAAATTGGGTGATCTAGATAAACACACTAAACTGAATGAAAGAAATTTTTAAGGGGTTGTTTGTTTGTACTCATTTACATATGCAAATGATGCATATGTAACACACGTAACTAATATCACATTTATCCACGCTCTTTTACGCATCAAATATATAAATGATGTATAAAAATGGAGTGTAAATGATGACATTTTCAATGAATCATTTATATAAATGAGGTGGTAAATGATTAAAAATGTAAATGAGATAAAGTCGCTAGTGCACTTGCAATAGGACATCCGCTGCGGATAGGTTGGGGGATAAAATCTCTATAAACATATTTTCTTGCACTTTTGTGGGTCCCAAATTGGTAATTCGAACCTTTCATCTTCTTCTATTGATCTTTGTTTAGCTTCTTGTCATAGAACTTTGTGAATTTTGTGATATTTCTCAAAATGTCCAAAAAAAATCACAGCCTATGATCTAATTTTCTGCACTTTCGTAGGTGCCCAATTCAGTATATAAATTGTTCAATATTCTCATATAAATGACAACCATGAAGAGGTGTACTTTCATATCTCAAATATTTATAAATTATGAGAAACTTGTGAAAAAAATCTAAAATATACAAACCCATCTAAAACCATTCAATATTCTTATATAAATGATAACCATCAAGACATTTTGTTTCTTATCTCAAATCTTTATAAAATCTGAGATACTTGTAAAAAAAAAAAAAAAAAAAAAAAAAACTCTCAAAGATTAATCTTTGTCGTATAATCCCATTTGGATTACTATTTGGACCTCTAGGTTGGAGTCAGACCATAGATCTGGATTTAAATCAGAATCATGGATTGCATCAAAACATGATTTTGATAGGGTTGGAAGAAAAATAGAAAACACAAAGTCTACCCCAAACAAGGGCTAAATGATATATGTAACATGCATGTGGGTTTTTCCTTTTTTCTTTTTATGTTATGCAGGGTTAATTACTTGGTTCATGCATAAAAGAAGATAAGGATTAGCAACTACTAACTTTAAAGCTGAGGAAGGATCTTATTGGAATAGCCTTCTTTATGTACTTCCATCTAAAAAATAAGAATTCTTTGAGGGAAGGGGATTTTTCGAAAGAAACTCTAATCATTATGAGAGTTGCAATCACCTTATACGATACCAGATATCTAGTGGGCACATGGCCAAATTTGGCCAAAGTTCAAATTCTTTTATCTTCAATATAGTTGTAGTTATTTTTTTTTCTTCTCTGGGAAAGGATGTTTTTTTTATTTTTTTTTTCGCTATCAGAGGGTTCCCAACCCTTTAGGCTGGACTAATCCCTCCGGGTCAAGAGGGAAGCCGGGTAAACACCCTTGTGGCACATAGGTGGTAGCACTAGTGGACTCAACATTCAATTCTTGAAGAAGGAAAAACTGGAGGTTGATACCAAGACCTTTACCTCTGGAAGAGGGAGGAACCGTGGTCTTGACCATTCGGCCAACCCCTTAGGGTTGGAAAATGATGTTTATTCATTAGAAGTTAGAACAGAACGCAGTCCTAGATTACATGAACGTAGGTAGAAAAAAGAAAACAACTGAAGGGGATAATAAACTAACTGCAGTATGCCTTCCTAAGTTAGAAAACACCAAAAATCGTGACAATAGTCTTGTAGAATTGAAGGAGATACACTTTATTACACTTGCCATTTTGCAGTATGCCTTCATTATAGTTGTAATTGATTTGATAATTTATAAAAACAAATATGATTGCCTCGAAAAGATCTTTTTCTTCATTCTTTTTGGGGTTATAATTGGTAGTTGTTTCTAAATCAAATCTCAGTTTTTTTTTTTTTTTTTAACCCAGCTAAGGGGGCTAGAACACAAGAGAACTACACACACATGGGAAGATAGCCCGTACAAGCGACGGGAAGAAGGCTCACACAAGTGGGAAAGAAGCTGGCGCAAGCGGGAAGAAAGCCCACACAAGTGGGAAGATGTGACGTACCTAGGGTTCGAACCTTGAACAACCAAGTGAGAAATGTCGCGACTTACTAGTGAGATAAGTGGTCATTCTTATCAGTTAGTTATTACTGGATTATATGTAATATTCTTGAAAATATTGTAATATTCTAAAATCTTGAGAATATCTTAATATTCTGAAATATTATAAAAAAAATCTCATACTTTTCAAAATAAAATGGGAAAAATTCTATAAAATAATTTCTACGGTATTCTATTATTGTCTTTAATTATTAAAAAACTAATTCAATATTCACAACATCTTGAGAAAAGCTCCAAAAAAAAAAAACCATTATGTCATAAAACCCCCCAAGTATTATGAAAAATCTCAGCTGTTTTTTTTAATGGAACCTAAAAAATCTCAAAAGTCCACAATAATATAGAAGATTTTAGTTTTTTCTTTTATATTTCCCTATAAAATCCTTTTTACATAGCGACTCCTAAGTAAAAATCTCCTGGTTTTGCCTCTAGACAAGGAGGATTTATTTTATTTTGTTTTTTGGAAAAAACATTGGAACCCCTAAAATTTTTTATTTTATTTCATTCATTTTGTTTTAATTCAGCTTTTTCTTCTCAGAAATGAAAGTGTGATATAAATAATAAATTCGAAATCTCCTTTTACTAGAAGATGGTGAATGAGTTTTAACAAACAGAGGCAAGAAGAAACATGACCACTAGATCTAGCCAGTTACAATAAACTGTAATTACAGGTGGCCTGATTCTTCCTCATACAGGCCCAAGTCCAATAAGCGCCTTTTTTCTTCTCGATCTGTGTCCAGACTATTGGGCCCTATGATTAATCTGAATACTGTGTTATCAGATATGGGATTCAATATATTGGATGGGACCCGGGTCCATTGAGAGCCTTATCAACAAATGGAGCCCACCACCCAAAACTACTGAAATGTGCAATATGGATGCCTTGGTGGCAATTCCTGGCCTGGACCATCAACCTGTGATTAATCCAACCTACTAATTCCAGGTTCGAGATTATATTTTCAGCCCGATCAATGAACGGGCCAGGTCCATTGAAGACTTACAACCTACTCAACCAACCCAACCGACGAATATATGAGTCATGTTGACATTTTCAACTCGATTAGTGAATCGGTCTGGTTCAGTTGGGCTCATGCCTATAACTGTAAGAGGTCAAGCCAATTTGCTATGCGTTACATGTGGGCTAGCCTTTTAACACCTCATATGCAGGAGTCGCAATGGGTCAGGTTCAGGTTCGGATTTGGGATCAAGTTTCGATTGGTTCCAATAGTAAGAACGTACTCAACCCAAAGCCAACCCATTTCTAGATCAGATTAGAAAGCCAACCTGAAACCTGAGTTAGAGGTCGGGTCCTGATCAGGAACTGCACCTGTAGGGTCAAACCACCAGGGAACCCTGTAAATGTAAAATGTACAAATGTACGGATGTAGGTTGAATAGAGAATAGGTTGTGGAGTTGAGTGATGATGTCAAGAGCGTGTGGGACCCACCATCCTGATGGTTGATGGCTTGTCACTATTGCAAAAGTTGGGCCTAAGAAGTGGGCCATACATTGCACTGACCTTAGATATTCCTTCTCTTTCTTCTGACTTTTTGGTCCACTTTTGGGACATCCTCCTAATGGGCTTTTATGAAACCTTTAAGACCAACGTAAGACAGGGCACCCACCCTACTGACTGATTACAAAACCCTTGGGCCCATTTCCTGTGAGCCTCATCATCCTATCCCTATCCAGTCAAGCCCAGTATTTAATAAAACAGTTATTTTTCAAAACCCTAACGAATCCAACCGTCTGATCAACATCAAGATAGGGTGAAAACCTTATAGATCAAATATTTTTTTTGGTTGGGCATATAAATATCAATAGGCCCACTTACGGACAGGTTGATTCTTTCATAAATGAACCATGGTGTGATGATCAACATTTTTGGTGGGCCAAAAGTGGCTCATATTCAGATTAGTCCAAAAGAAAATGGGCTCTTTGGGTGAGAAATGGAGAGTGCACTAAGAATTATCATCTTAAATCAATCAGCATTACGCCAACCTTCTTAGATCCAAGCCCCTCAGAATAATGTTATTCCCCTGAATTGGGAGTGGGCCAATTTCAAACCAAAGAAAGTGAATCTTGTATTTTACACTTGATGGATCTGATTATGGACTATAATTGGATTGAAATTTAGCATCGTAGCAATGTAGGGGAGGGCGTTAGTATGAGGCTCGATGGGCTTAGATTTAAGAAGGTGATTGATTCAAATCAGTAAGGCCCCACCTTACTGATTTAACATCAATAGAGGAGTCAACTATCAAAGTAAAAGGTTATGAGCAATTGATGAACTTCATGGACTTTTTTTTCTTGTGGATGAGGTTGTGGGTCTGGGTCATAGAAAAGCAGGCGTTGAAGAAGCATTGTCTGACTTTACAGGTGAGAGAAGTGACTCTGATGAATCTCATTGATTCAACTCTGAAAACACCATCCACACAGTAGGAATTGGTCCACATCCCCTGCGAGAGAAGTGGTCTAATCATCAACTTGGATCATTCAACAAGGTTTTTTTTTTTTTTTTTTTTTATATATATATTTGATTCCCTATGTTGATCAAGAACCATAATGAGATAAGAAGAATTGTCCAACTGACTTAAATGAGAGAGCAAAAGTAGATTGCCTTATTTACTTATAATGAAGGAGGTCCAAATCATGCAAGCCTCAGCCATGACCTTGAATTAGATAATGCTGAAGCTCAAAAAACTAATTTATTAAATAAAACATCCTTTTATTTTGTCGCAAAAATGAATTATTAGTGTTGATCAGCATATTAGTGATTTAGTGTCGATTAGCACATTATTGATTTCCTGTGGAATAAAGGATCAGTGATTACGAAGTCCTGATTATGTGATATATAGAATGTAAAGTAGATCAGTCGAATTCCACAGAGTGATTATTACCTTTTATTTCTATTTTCCATGGCTTTACTGACTAATAGCTAATTGACAGATATAGGGAAAAATTGGGTGATCTAGATAAACACACTAAACTGAATGAAAGAAATTTTTAAGGGGTTGTTTGTTTGTACTCATTTACATATGCAAATGATGCATTTGTAACACACGTAACTAATATCACATTTATCCACACTCTTTTACGCATCAAATATATAAATGATGTGTAAATATGGAGTGTAAATGATGACATTTTCAATGAATCATTTATATAAATGAAGTGGTAAATGATTAAAAATGTAAATGAGATAAAGTCACTAGTGCACTTGCAATAGGACATCCGCTGCGGATAGGTTGGGGATAAAATCTCTGTAACCATATTTTCTTGCACTTTTGTGGGTCCCAAATTGGTAATTCGAGCCGTTCATCTTCTTCTATTGATCTTTGTTTAGCTTCTTGTCATAGATCTTTGTAAATTTTGTGATATTTGTCAAAATGTCCAAAAAAATCACAGCCTATGATCTAATCTTTTGCACTTTCGTAGGTGCACAATTCATTATATAAATTGTTCAATATTCTTATATAAATGACAACCATCAAGAGGTGTACTTTCATATCTCAAATATTTATAAATTTTGAGAAATTTGTGAAGAAAATCTAAAATATACGAACCCATCTAATACCATTAAATATTCTCATATAAATGATAACCATCAAGACATTTTGTTTCATATCTCAAATCTTTATAAAATCTCATGAGATACTCGTAAAAAAAAAAAAACCTCTCAAAGATTACTCTTTGTCATATAATCCCATATGGATTACTATTTGGGCATCGAGGTTGGAGTCAGAACATAGATCAGGATCTAAATCAGAATCATGGATTGCTTCAAAACATGATTTTGATAGGGTTGGTAGAAAAATAGAACACACAAAAGTCTACCCCTAACAAGGGCTAAATGATATATGTAACATGCATGTACGTTTTTCTTTTCTTTTTTTTTTTTTTTTTATGTTATGTAGGATTACTTGATTCATGCATAAAAGAAGATGAGGATTAGCAACTACTAACTTTAAAGCCGAGGAAGGATCTTATTGGAATAGCCTTCTTTATGTACTTCCATCTAAAAAAATAAGAATTCTATGAGGGAAGGGGATTTTTGGGAAGAAACTCTAATCAATATGAGAGTTGTAATCACCTTATATGATACCGGATATCTAGTGGGTACATGGCCAATTTTGGCCAAAGTTCAAATTCTTTTATCTTCAATATAGTTGTAGTTCTTTTTTTTTTCTTCTCTGGGAAAGGATGTTTTTTTTTTTTCGCTATCAGAGGGTTCCCAACTCTTCAGGCTAGACTAATCTCTCCAGGTCAAGAGGAAAGCTGGGTAAACACCCTTGTGGCCCCTAGGTAGTAGCACTAGTCGACTCAACCTTCGATTCTTGAAGAAGGTGGAACCGGGGGTCGATACCATGACCTCTAGCTCCGAAAGAAGGAGGAACCGTGGTCTTGACCACTCGGCCAACCTCTTGAGGTTGGGAAATGATGTTTATGTTAGGATCGGAAATACACGCAATATTTACGAGACAATCAATCAATCACACAATCGATCCACGAGACACGAATTTACGTGGTTCGGCAAGATGCCTACGTCCACGGGAGATTCACGCCGTTCACTATTATTGGAGATTCCCACAAGAGTACAAGCACTCACTGTCTCTCTTGTTCTCTCTCAATACCATCATAAGTACAATGCTCTCACCACCCGGTATAAATATATGAAGCCCTAAACCTCTAGACGCCCACAACCGTCGGATCTGGTCTTATAACAAACGGTCCAGATTAAACCTGCACATTACAGATAAACCCCTGTAATTAACTAAAGTCTAGATCAGGCTTCACCAACCCATCAATCTCCCACTTGAAGACTGAACATACTGAATGGCTTTGACAATAACATAACACGTCTAAGAATCTGGATTCCTCATCTTCATGCCCGCTCAGCTTCAGTTTCTCTGTAGTCACTAGCTTTGTGAACATATCTGCAGGATTCTCACTTGATAAAAATCTTCTCAAGTTTCAATACTTTTTCTTCCAGAGCCATCGTATGAAGTGATATCTGATCCAAATGTGTTTGGTTTTTGGATGAAAAACTGAATTCTTTGCAAGATGAATGTCACTCTTACTATCACTGTAAAGCATGCTGGCCTCTTGCTTCTTACCCAACTCTTCCATTAACTCCTGTAACCAAATCATTTCGTTACTAGCTTCTGTAGTGGTAACATACTCTGCTTCTGTGGTTGAAAGTGTAACAACATCCTGTAGTTGTGACTTCCAATTAATTGCTGCACTACCCAATGTGAAGTATATCCTGTAGTGCTTCTGCTTCTATCAAGTTCTCCTGCCAAGTCCGAATCGACATAGCCATGCAATTTGATCTCTGATCCTCCAAAACACAATGATGTACTGGTGGTACCTCTCAGATATCTAAGAATCCACTTGACTGCCACCCAATGCGCTTTTCCGCGATTACTCATAAATCTGCTTACAACTCCTACTGCATGAGCAATGTCTGATCTAGTGCAAACCATAGCATACATCAAACTGCCGATAGCTGAAGCATATGGGACCTTGGACATGTTCTTCTTCTCCTGTTCTGTCTTAGGAGACAACTCTTTTGAGAGTTTGAAGTGGCTGGCCAGTGGAGTACTAACTGGGCTTAGCACTCTGCATGTTGAACCTGTTTAGAACTTTTTTCAACATATTCTGCTTGAGACACCTTCAAAGTGCTGATTTTTCCCATCTCTGCTAATTCTCATGCCGAGAATTTGATTTGCAGCACCCAAATCCTTCATTTCAAATTCCTGTGACAACTGTTTCTTTAAATTGGTTATTTCATGCATATTTGAACCTGCAATAAGCATATCATCTACGTACAAGAGTAGAATAATGTAACAGTCATCAAAACTTTTGAGATAACAACAATGGTCTGTATGACACCGTTTATAACCTGTGTTGCACATAAACCTGTCAAATTGAAGATACCATTGTCTTGGGGCTTGCTTCAAACTGTATAAACTCTTTTTGAGCTTATACATCATTTCCTCCTTTCCTGGTACTGCATATCCCTGTGGCTGATGCATATAGATGTCTTCTTCCAAGTCACCATGGAGAAACGCAGTTTTCACATCTAACTGCTCAAGATGTAAATCTTCTACCGCCACAATGCTCAAAACACTTCTGATAGTGTTCAATTTAACCACAGGAGAAAATAACTCAGAGTAATCAATACCTGCCTTCTGTTGGAAGCCTTTTGCAACTAATCTGGCTTTGTTTCGCTTGCTACCGTCATGTTCTTCCTTCAATTTGTACACCCACTTGTTGTGCAATGCTTTCTTTCCCTCAGGCAACTGAACTAAATCCCATGTCTGGTTTGATGATACAGATCGCATCTCATCATCCATGGCTTGTTCCCACCTAGCCCGAGTTTCAACCTGCAATGCTTCTTCATAATATTCTGGCTCACCACCATCAGTTAACAATAAGTAAAACAAAGAAGGTGAATAGCGCTATGTAGGCTTAGGAGTCCTAGATGACCTTCTTACCGGGGCAGGTGTTTGAGGATCCACCTGCGGACTTTCATTTTCATGTACTTCAGGTACATCAGTTTCAGAAGTGTCATCTAGTTCTAGGTATTCATTGCTGTCCTCCTGCACATTGTCCTTGTTTTTATGCAACACTTTCTCATTGAATATAACATTTCTACTTCTAATGATTTTTCTATTTTCATCATCCCAGAAGCGGTAACCAAACTCATCAGAACCATATCTAATGAAAGTGCATTTTCTAGATTTAGAATTTAGTTTGTCCCTTTTTTCAGTATCAACATGAACATAAGAGATACAACCAAATACTTTTAAGTGTGAAAGATTTACCTCTTTTCCGGTCAAAGCTTCCTCTAATAGTCCACCATCCAGAGGTACTGAAGGCCCCCGATTGATCAAGTATGCAGCAGTATTCACTGCTTCCGCCCAAAATAGCTTGTGCAATCCAGCATGTAGCCTCATACTTCTGGCACGCTCAACAATTGTCCTGTTCATGCGCTCTACCACACCATTTTGCTGTGGTGTATTGGGAATGGTCTTCTCTCGCTTAATGCCATTTTTGGCACAATACTCCTCAAATTCTTTGCTGCAGTACTCTCCCCCATTATCAGACCTTAGGCATTTTAGTTTCCAACTTGTTTCATTTTCAACCAAAGCTTTCCACTTCTTGAAAATATCAAACACGTTAGACTTGTGTTTCATAGGATATACCCATAATTTTCTGGTAGCATCATCAATGAATGTAACAAAGTAAGAAGATCCACCAAGAGAAGGTACCTGAGTTTGTCCCCACACATCCGTGTGTACTAGTTCCAACCTTTCTGACTTCGGTGGCCTGCCTACTTTAGAGAAAGTAACTTTCTTCTGCTTTCAGTAAAACACAGTCTTCACAGAACTCTAAGGCCAAGGACTTGAGTCCTTCCAGCTTACCTTTAGAATGAAGAATCTTCATCCATTTTTCACTCATGTGTCCGAGTCTATAGTGCTATGTGTTTGAGTCAATGCCTTTATCTGCAACTGCAATGAAACTTGTAGAGTTGTTAGTCAAGTAAAGAGTTCCTTCCTTCTTCCCGCGAGCAACAACCATGCTCCCTTTTGTAATTTTCCAGAAATTATCTGCAAATACTGTTACGTGACCAAAGCTTACAAGCTGACCAACTGATATGAGGTTTCTCTTCAGGCTGGGTACATGCCTGACATCATTCAATTGCCATATATTTCCATTTGGCAAGTTAACCTGAACATCTCCCTTCCCAATTGTATCACAAGGTTCATCATCACCAAGATAAACTTTTCCAAAGTCACATTGTACATAATTTTTGAGATATTCTCTATGTGCAGTAGCATGAAAGGACGCACAAGAATCTTAACCAAAGATTCAGATTTATAATCAAAAGTAAGAATTAAAGCATCTTGAACAGCATCAACTGTGACATTTGCGGAAGCGTCGTTGTCCTTATTACCGTTCTTTTGCTTATTTTTCTTTGGTGAAGCTCTGCAGTCCTTTTTCAAATGTCTTTCTTGCCACAATTCCAGCACTCAATCTTGCCTTTTGAAGATTTTGACTTACTCCTTGATTTTGATCTTCCACGATTTTGCTCTCTCTCAGATGACCTACCTCTGTTTTCCACATTCAATGCACTTCTTGATGATTCACCTGAAGGTTTCTTGCGAATTTCCTCATCGAGAATAGCACTCACAACATCATCAAATTTCAGTTTGGTTGATCCTAAAGAATTACTCATCGATGTAACCATACCATTCCAGCTGTCTGGTAAAGAAGATAAAACAACAAAGCCCAAATTTCATCTTCGAATTCTATGGTAACCGAGGATAACTGGCTCATGACCGTGTTAAACTCGTTCATGTGTTTAGCAACAACCCCACCTTCAACCATCTTCATGTTAAACAATTTTCTCATCAAGAAAACTTTATTTGAGGCGGAAGGTTTTTCATACATTCGTGATAAGGCATCCATAACTTCTTTAGTGGTTTTCTCCTTTGATATATTGAATGTAAGACGAATCGTACCTAAGGTTTTCCTGTTGAGTACCTCCCATTCTGCATCTGACATTGTTATAGGTTTCTTGGCTTTCCCTCCAAGTGGCAAGTAGAAATTCTTCTAGTAGAGGAGATCCTCAATCTGCATCTTCCAGTACGCGAAGTTTGTACCATTAAACTTCTCAATTGTGAACTTTGTGTCGTCCGTCATTGCTCCCACTCAAACCAAAACTCAACCTACTTGATGAATTTTTTCTGTCTGTCAAACTGTCAATCCGTTCCGTCTACCTTGGGGATCTCGTCGATACAAATCAAAAAAAAAAAAAACGGAGCACAATTCTGAGTCCGGATGGCTTCAGAAATCAAGAAACAATTTTGGCCCTTGAATCCGGTCAAACTAGGCTGTTGACCACACTGCTGGCGTCAGGATGACATCAGCCCTACTGGCTGCTGAACTGCTAGGCTCCTCCTGCATGGACTGGGCCGGGTCAGACCTGACCTGGAACTATGCTGAGCTTCTGGATTGGGCGGGCCGGACCTGACCTAGAACCAGCCCGACCTGGAAGAGACTCCTTCTTCTTCCTTTCGATTTCTGTTCTTTGCTACAGCACAGAGAACGCAGCCCACTCTCCTTCTTGCAGTGGTCTTCTCCGATGACGCTGGGCGGCGACCGGACTGGCGAGATGACGAAGGCGGCAAGGATGGCAGTCTCCGGCGATGGCTGCGGCGGCGAAGGATACAGCGGAGCCCTATCAGCCCCAATCTTCTTTTCCTGCTCCGGTGGCGACGACAGCGGACGGCGACCGCGATTCTCACCCTTTCGGTTCCCGCCACGGCGCAGTAGGAGGCTCCGGTATTCTCTGCCTTCTCCGGGTCCAGCGAAGAGTATTCTTCCCAGACGTTTGCAACAGATTCCCCCTGCGGTGGCCCACCTTCGATGAATCAGTTTCAGTGTGCGATTTCTTCCGGTCCTGATCAGAACTCCGATCTACAGTGTGTTGAAAACAAGAGATCCAGACGATCTCTTCTCCGGGATAAAACCCAATCTCGATCGTGGATCGCACGCAAACCCTAAGCTCTGATACCAGTTGTTAGGATCGGAAACACACGCACGATCTACGAGACGATTGAATTTATGTGGTTCGGCAAGATGCCTACGTCCACGGGAGATTCACGCCGTTCACTATTATTAGAGATTCCCACAAGAGTACAAGCACTCACTGTCTCTCTTGTTCTCTCTCAATACCATCATAAGTACAATGCTCTCACCACCCAGTATAAATATATGAAGCCCTAAACCTCTAAACACCCACAACCGTCGGATCTGGCCTTATAACAAACGGTCCAGATTAAACCGACACATTACAGATAAGCCCCTGTAATTAACTAAAGTCTAGATCAGGCTTCACCAACCCATCAATTTATTCATTAGTAGTTAGAACAGAACGCAGTTTAGGACGCAGTCCTAGATTACATGGACGTAGGTAGAAAAAAGAAAACAACTGAAGGGGATAATAAACTAATTGCAGTATGCCTTCGTAAGTTAGAAAACACCAAAAATCGCTACAATAGTCTTGTAGCATTGAAGGAGATACACTGTATTACACTTGCCATTCTGCATAATGCCTTCATTATAGTTGTAATTGATTTGATAGTTTATAAAAACAAATATGATTGCCTCAATAAGATCTTTTTCTTCATTCTTTTTGGGGTTATAATTGGTAGTTGTTTCTAAATCAAATCTCAGTTTTTTTTTTTTTTTACCCAGCTAAGGGGGATAGAATACAAGAGAACTGCACACACACGGGAAGATAGCCCGTACAAGTGGCGGGAAGAAGGCCCACACAAGTGGGAAAGAAGCTGGCACAAGCGGGAAGAAAGCCCTCACAAATGGAAAGATGTGACGTACCTAGGGTTCGAACCCTGAACAGCCAAGTGAGAAATGTCGCAACTTACTAATGAGGTAAGTGGCCGTTTTTCTCAGTTAGTTATTACCAGATTATATGTAATATTCTTGAAAATGTTATAATATTCTAAAATCTTGAAAATATTTTAATATTCTGAAATATTATAAAAAAATCTCATACTTTTCAAGATGGTGAATGAGTTTTAACAAACAGAGGCAAGAAGAAACATGACCACTAGATCTAGCCAGGTACAACAAACTTTAATTACAGGTGGCCTGATTCTTCCTGACAAAGGCCCAAGTCCAATAAGCGACTTTTTCTTCTGGGTCACTCTGTGTCCAGACTATTGGGCCCTATGATTTATCTGAATACTGTGTTATCAGATATGGGATTCAATATATTGGATGGGATCCGGGTCCATTGAGAGCCTTATCAACAAATGGAGCCCACCACCCAAAACTACTGAAATGTGCAATATGGATGCCTTGGTGGCAATTCCCGGCCTAGACCATCAACCTGTGATTAATCCAACCTACTAATTCCAGGTTCGAGATGATATTTTCAACCCGATCAATGAACGGGCCAGGTCCATTGAAGACTTACAACCTACTCAACCAACCCAACCGACGAATATATGAGTCGTGTTGACATTATCAACTCGATTAGTGAATCGGTCTGGTTCAGTTGGGCTCATGCCTATAACTGTAAGAGGGTCAAGCCAATTTGCTATGCTTTACATATGGGCTAGCCTTTTAACACCTCATATGCAGGAGTCGCAATAGGTCAGGTTCAGGTTTGGATTTGGGATCAAGTTTCAGTTGGTGGGTCCAATAGTAATAACGTACTCAACCCAAAGCCAACCCATTTCTAGATCAGATTAGAAAGTCAACCTGAAACCTGAGTTAGAGGGTCGGGTCCTGATCAGGAACTGCACCTGTAGGGTCAAACTCAAACCACCAGGGAACCCTGTAAAATGTACAAATGTACGGATGTAGGGTGAATAGAGAATAGGTTGTGGAGTTGAGTGATGATGTCAAGAGCGTGTGGGACCCACCATCCTGATGGTTGATGGCTTGTCACTATTGCAAAAGTTGGGCCTAAGAAGTGGGCCATTCATTGCACTGACCTTAGATATTCCTTCTCTTTCTTCTGACTTTTTGGTCCACTTTTGGGACATCCTCCTAATGGGCTTTTATGAAACCTTTAAGACCAATGTAACAAAGGGCACCCACCCTTACAAAACCCTTGGGCCCATTTCCTGTGAGCCTCATCATCCTATCCCTATCCAGTCAAGCCCAGTAACAGTTATTTTTCAAAACCCTAACGAATCCAACCGTCTGATCAACATCAAGATAGGGTGAAAACCCTATAGATCAAATATTTTTTTTGGTTGGGCATATAAATATCAATAGGCCCACTTACGGACAGGTTGATTCTTTCATAAATGAACCATGGTGTGATGATCAACATTTTTGGTGGGCCAAAAGTGGCTCATATTCAGATTAGTCCAAAAGAAAATGGGCTCTTTGGGTGAGAAATGGAGAGTGCACTAAGAATTATCATCTTAAACCAATCAGCATTACGCCAACCTTCTTAGATCCAAGCCCCTCAGAATAATGTTATTCCCCTGAATTGGGAGTGGGCCAATTTCAAACCAAAGAAAGTGAATCTTGTATTTTACACTTGATGGATCTGATTATGGACCCTACTATAATTGGATTGAAATTTAGCATCGTAGCAATGCAGGGGAGAGCGTTAGTATGAGGCTCGATGGGCTTAGATTTAAGAAGGTGATTGATTCAAATCAGTAAGGCCCCACCTTACTGATTTAACATCAATAGAGGAGTCAACTATCAAAGTAAAAGGTTATGAGCAATTGATGAACTTCATGGACTTTTTTTTCTTGTGGATGAGGTTGTGGGTCTGGGTCATAGAAAAGCAGCCGTTGAACAAGCATTTTCTGACTTTGCATGTGAGAGAAGTGACTGTGATGAATCTCATTGATTCAACTCTGAAAACACCATCCACACAGTAGGAATTGGTCCACATCCCCTGCGAAAGAAGTGGTCTAATCATCAACTTGGATCATTCAACAAGTTTTTTTTTATTATATATATTTGATTCCCTATGTTGATCAAGAACCATAATGAGATAAGAAGAATTGTCCAACTGACTTAAATGAGAGAGCAAAAGTAGATTGCCTCAATTCACTTATAATGAAAGAGGTCCAAATCATGCAAGCCTCAGCCTTGACCTTGAATTAGATAATGCTGAAGCTCAAAAGGTTATTTTATTAAATATAACATCCTTTTATTTTGTCTCAAAAATGAATTATTAGTGTTGATTAGCATATTAGTGATTTACTGTTAGATGCACATCCCAAGAACAAGTAAGAAAGCAAGTATTAAATGTAGAAAACTAATGGAGAAATATAGTGGTTTAAACATACAAACCAGGGATCCTTTTTGTATGGAGTTATTCTTTTTAGTGGGATTATAGAACTTGACAACAATTACAACTACTATATATCCCACCAAGATTCTGAATTTCCTACTTGAATACTGAGAATTTTGCAGCCCCGTGAAATATCAATTTTGGCCTGTAAAATCCTCCACTACATTGTAATTGAGCATTTGTAAAACTAAGTTGGTGACAAAGTTTGGAAATTTTGTTATATTTGATTTCCTCCTCTAACCAATCGTACAAAAACCTCAAAGCATGAATTAAGGGAGCAAAGATACTTTCCAGTCAAGGAAATGTAATATTGCACAAGAGCAAACCGACCACGAGCTCGAATCCTAGAAAGATTGACTCGGCGCTAAAATGTGAGCCAACTGAGTTCCACATGTGGGGGGATTGTTGAATAGCATTTTTGCTGCCTCTACTATTGCCCTTAAATTTTGGTAGGATTGATTAGGGGAGGGTGATTTGGACATTGATTAGATTGGTCAGGAAGTGATCTTCACTTTTGATTTCCTGTGGAATAAAGGATCAGTGATTATGAAGTCCTGATTATGTGATATATAGAAAGTAAAATAGATCGGTCGAATTCCACACAGTGATGGTAACCTTTTATTTCTATTTTTCAAAAGTTGGCTTTACTAGCCAATAGTTAATTGACAGATATAGGGAAAAATTGGATGATCTAGATAAACCACACTAAACCGAAATGAGAGAAATTTTTAAGGGGTTGTTCACTTGTTTGTTTGTACTCATTTACATATGCAAATGATGCATATGTTATACACTAGTATCACATTTATTCACTCTTTTGTGCATCATATATATAAATGATTTGTGAAATCACAAATCATTTATATAAATAAGGTGGTAAGTGATTAAAAATGTAAATGAGAAAAAGTCACTAGTGCACTTGCAATAGGACATCCTCTGATCGAAGATAGGTTGAGGGATAAAATCTCTATAACTATCCTTTTTTTTGCACTTTTGTGGGTCCCAAATTGGTAATTCAAGCTGTTCATCTTCATCTATTGATCTTTGTTTAGTTTGTTGTCATAGATCTTTGTGAATTTTGTGATATTTGTCAAAACATCAAAAAAAATCACAGCCTATGATCTGATTTTCTGCACTTTCGTTGGTGCCCAATTCATTATATGAACCGTTCAATATTCTCATATAAATGATAACCATCATGAGGTGTACTTTCATATCTCAAATCTTGATAAATTTTGAGAAATTTGTGAAAAAAATCTAAAATATACAAACCCATCTGAAACCATTCAATATTTTTTATATAAATGATAACCATCAAGAAATTTTGTTTCATATCTCAAATCTTTATAAAATTTGAGAAACTTGTAAAAAAAAAAAAAAAACTCTCAAAGATTACTCTGTCATATAATCCCATATGGATTACTATTTGGGCATCTAGGTTGGAGTCAGGCCATAGATCAGGATCTAAATCAGAACCATGGATTGCATCAAAACATGATTTAGATAGGGTTAGTAGAAAAATAGAACACACAAAGTCTACCCCTAACAAGGGCTAAATGATATATGTAACATGCATGTGGGTTTTTCTTCTTTTTTTTTTTCTTTTTTTTTTTAATGTTATGTAGGGTTACTTGGTTCATGGTTCATGCATAAAAGAAGATTTGGTAGAATGACCATTCCTAAATAATCAACATGATTAGACTTTACTCAATTCATCTTCATTCTTTTATACCAATTCCAGAATTCCTAACTACGTGTGGTAGTGGCGTACCAAGCAAAGTTTAATTTACTATTCGGACGCCTTTAGAATGTGGATGGTAATATAAAAATGATGGTTGAATCCATGGTACAATGTTTCTATCATTTAGTTTGCAACATCCAATAAAACATTATTTTTGTGATGGCTAATTGCTGAAACTATTTTCATTAAAACCTTCGCTTTCTTTTAGATTTCGAAAATGTATAAAATTTTTAGCTCATTTTCAAATCAGTATACGAAGATTTGAGTATTTCAAAAAACTTTCACAGGCTTGCACTTTGCATGCAGTTACAACCCAAAAAACTCCTAGTTCAGTGGATTACCAGACTGGGAAGAATGCGGGAGGCCAAGGAGTGCTCATTGGCGGGGCTTGCCCGACCCCAGCTGGAGCTCAGCCCCACGTGATGATTTTGGGTTCTATTTTAGGCTTGTAGGCTGTATCCAAAACTAATTTTCTGCCTCAGTTATAAATATAATGTTGCGGTAATTTTCTCCTACAGACGTTCTCATGTAAGGACGGATGACATTGTCATGGTCGGTACATGAAACTAAGGGGGCTAATTTATTTATGGGCCCCCTGCTTCTTTAACATCCAAATCAGGACATTCACATATGCAAAAGTCATAGAGAAGTTTTTGCTACAATGGTATGTGCATGAACAGCCAAAATAGCCAGACATTTTTTTTTTTATCAGTATGGCCGGACAACAAATGGCCTAATGAATTTTGTAGATGGGCAAGGGTTGGGGACTTTCGAATAATACTACTTGGACATACTTTTTGGTATGAATCTTGAACAAACTCCTATGTTACCCTTTGAATATCAGTAATATTCAAGGGGTAATATAGGGGTTTATCCAAGATTCATGTCAAAAAATATGTCCAAGTAGACTTTTTGTGAACTTTCAGGCCCTATGTGAAGGATCCAGGCCAAAATATTAGACCAGATGATTGTATTAGGCAAGCTTGGATAACCTCCAGCCCAGCCTGTTATGGTCGAGGAAGACACTAATTAAGATGTTATCATGTCAATCAAGGGTTGTAAAATTGAGTGAAGTGTCTTGCAGCCCCACTAGACAATATGAAACCAAGTTTCAAAAAAAAAAAAAAAAATGTATTGGTATGGGGACCAACCAAGTCCTCTTTAACTTTGTGCAGAAACTAGGAAAACTTCACCATCATCCTCCTCCTACAGGAGACAGGGACTTTGATCGTTTTGTCTTATGTATGGTTTCTTTTTGTATGAGAATATTTACCATATATATGCCTATCCACCACCCTATTGAATATGCTATACAAGCAAAAAAGAATGGCTATTTCAGGTCCCCTTGGTTTGTCTTTCACTTGCGCTCACAAGAACATCAATTTTTCCCTTAGTTTTACTTGGTGTATGTGGATATGAGGATTTACATATGCCTTAGGGATTAGTTCTTGGCCGTCTAAAATTGAGTGTCCCTTAGGCTTAGTGCCAAAGGCTCTTGAGCTTGGCGGGAGATACTCTGAGTTATATAAAAAAAAGAAGAAAAAGAACATCAATCTTAAATAAGATGGTCGGTAACAAAAAAAAGAAAAAAAAATCTTTAATAAGATGGATATATAGCTCTACTTATGAAAAGGATAATTTGATCTAAAATATGTTTTGAACAATTTTCGAACTCAGGAACTAGGGGTCGCTCGGTTGATTGGATGCCCATTTTCTCATCTAAGAACGACGGGTAACATTGTCATGGTTGGCACATGGGATTCAGGGGTGGCTAATTTATTTATGGGCCCCCTGCCTCTCAAACATCTAAATCAAGACATCCGCATGCAGAAGTCATGGAGAAATCTTTGTTGAACTGGATATGCGCATAAACAGCCGACACACCCATTTACCTCACTGGTAAGTGGCGGCAATTCTCACCTGGCTGGTCAGGGTTTGAATTATGGGTACTCCGCCTCTTCCCGCTTGTGCGGGCTATCTTTCCCGCTTGAGCGAGTTATCTTTCCCACTTGTGTGGACCTTCTTCTGCTTGTTTGGGCTGTCTTTCTGTGTGTGTGCGGGCTCTCTCTTTTGAATCCCAGCCCTCTTGGCTGGGTTACCAAAAAACCAAAAAACAAAAAAACAGCTACATGGCCAGACATTCTTTTTATCAGTTGGGTAAATGAATATTGCAGATGGGCAAGGTTGGAAACTTTCAAGCTCTATGTGAAGGATCCAGGACAAAATACTAGATCGGATGATTGTATTATGCAAGCTTGGATAGCCTCCAGCCCAGCCTGTGATGGTCGAGGAAGACACTAGTGCAGAAGGTATCGTCAATCAAGAGTTGTTAAATTGAGCAAACTGCCTTGCAGGCCCACTGGACAATATGAAACCAAGTTAAGAAAAAAATATCTATGGGGATGGGGTCCCACAAAGTCCTTTGCACAAAGACGTAGGAAAACTTCACCATCATCCTCCTCCTACAGGAGACAGGCACTTTGATCATTTTGTCTGATGTGGTTCCTTTATGTTTGAGAATATTTACCATATATATGTTAGGTTGTTAGGTTATTGTCTTGTATTTTAATTTAACCGGGTCGATCCATTGGTTTAGCCAAAGACCGGGTTCAGGCTCAGGATTCATCAATCTTTTGGTTGTATTCCGTTGAATATGTTAGAATTTTTGAATTTTAGTTTGGATAAATTAGCGAGAAGTCCCTTGTATTGGTCTTGTAAGGCCTCCAATCCAACAAATTTTCCTTTAAGGCCTATGGTCCATACAGCTATACATAGTTTGGCGAGAGATCCCTACATACGCCACATCAGACATTTTCATGACTGATTTGCCCTTTTAACTTTTTCAGCATAAAAATTTGAATTTCAAAATTTTAAATCTTTGATTCTCCCCCTCATTTTCAAGGTGGGCCACGATTGTTTAAATTTTGGTCCTGATGGTTGGGCATGGAGTGTGCGATGAAGACAAGTCTCTGGTTTTATATATGGACGACCATGATTTCATGAAGTGGGTAAGGTTTCGTCCGTCGGCAAACACGTAGTGGAGGCAGATGCCAATAGAGATGCCGGCTTTCGGGAAGAAGGTCACTTGCAAGGCCAGCAGAGATGAGGATGTGGGCAAGTTGGGGACGAGAGGATGGAATCCATGTGTCTTTTTTTTCAAATATCTTTTCATTTTTCAATGTGCAAATGTACTGTAAGTAGAGCTGGAAAGATAGCCATGCATGTCTTAGAGAAGCTTCATTCATATGGTGCAGTCCCGATCACCATATCAGGTGGTCTTTGAATGCTTGGGCAGTTGATCTGTTTCACGTAAAACAAATGCTACAGTTGGGAACTGTAGCAAGGGTCGTTCCAGTTTTGGTTCGGGTCGCGTGAATCTGACTCATTAGCAGAAGCCTAGCACATAGCAGCAGGTGATCCACTGCTAGTTACGAAAACTTATCCGAGTTTAGAAATTTATTAGAGTTTCTAAGAAATTTATCTGAGTTTTTTCTCAAATTTATCGGAGTTTCTAAGAAATTTATCTAAGTTTTTCTCAAAATTATCTTAGTTTAGAAAATTTATCATAGTTTCCAAGAAATTTATCTGAGTTTTTCTCAAATTTATCAAATTTTCTGGCATATTTATCTGAGTTTCTGAAAATTTATCTGAGTTTTTGGAAAATTTATCTTTATCTGAGTTTCTGCAAAATTTATCTGAGTTTCTAACAAATTTATCTCAGTTTTGAAATTTTTAATTGAGTGTCTAAAGAAATCTTTCTATGTTGTTTGGCAAATGTATTTGCGTTTTTTGAAATAGATTTGTGTTTTTTTAATTTTATTTGTGTATTTTGAAATTTATTTGCGTCTTTTCAAATTTATTTGCATGTTTTGAAATTTATTTTCATCTTTTTAAATTTATTTGCATTCCTTTGAAATTTATTTGCTTTTATGAAATTTAGTTGCGTTATTTTGAATTTGTTTGCATCTTTTGAATTTTATTTGTGTTTTTTTTAAATTTATTTCAAAATCTCATTAATGGGATTTTCATTAATCGTGGCAAATTAAATAGTAGCTGGCAATTATTAATGGCATATCCCACTAATCATGGGATATGATTTATCATTAAATAAATAAGAGCTTTTAAACAAATGGCAACTTGGGCATTTTAGGTCTTCAAATTTGGAAAAAGGACCTACCACACTATGAAAGAGATTGTGTGGATCTAAGGCCATAAAATCAAATGTTCAGGGACCTGTCGCCAAATGCCCCTTTTAGTTTTTCTCAAATTTCTATTGATAGGAGATAAGATTGAGAGATCGGCTAGGATCTTATAAGCTAGGAGAATATTGGGGGTACCTCAGTCCATTCCTAGGAATCTTAGTACATATATGCCTTTCTATCAAAGGAACAAAATTTGAAGGGGCACAGGGTGAAGATGGGCACATGGCTATCAAATAGTCTTTCCTTCGATGAGAAGTGATTATTCAACCATCATCATCAAAGCCATGTCCAAACTATGTTGGGTTGGCAACACGAATTCTATTTTTCCATTCCAATCTATTTGAGTTAAATCCTCAAATGAGTTACACTTCTTCATATCTAATTTTTACTACCTCCATCCACGTCCTCTTTAGTCTACCCCTTCCAACTGGTGGGTCATCAACCTTCATAGCTAAACTTTTTCTTACCGCATTCAACCAACATTCTAGGGAATTAAAATTTGTTAAAGTGAAGGGTCCATCTATATCTCTACCTTATATTTTTCACTCAAATAAAATTGGGGTGTTTGGCGGTAGGTCCCTCATCATTGCGTTTCATAGCCTAGGTTCCAAGATAGTTTCTCATAGAGGCGGCAGTCCTCTTTTAAAACTGACACGGTAAAAAAAAAAAAATATACCCTCTCTATACGTCAGCAAACATGCTCTGCTTAAAAACATTTCAGACCGTCATACGATCCGCAACCTAAACAAAAACCCAAATCATCTGAAAGCGAAGACGAAGGAAAGTGGCTAGAACAAAATCCGCGATTTCATCAAAACAAGGAAAGATGCAAGCAAAGCAAGAGAAAGGTAAATAAAAAAAAAAACAGAAAGGGTTTTGTGAGTTTTAAAATCAATTTATCTGACTTTGAAATGTATTTATATGAGTTTGCTGTGAATTTATCTAAGCATGTTCTCAAGTTGTCTTGGTCAGATATCAATTAAAAAGGACTTTACATGAGTTTATCTATATATTACATGATCTTATCTGAGTTTGATTTGTAACTAACTTGCGTTTGTTATCAATTAAACAGGATTTCAAGTAAAATTATCTGACTGTGACACGATCTTATATGATTTTCTTATGAATGTATCTGAGATCCTTATAAAATAATATGAGTTTGGTATGAAATTAAATGGATTTCACATGATTTTATTTAACTTTGAAATGTATTCAACTTTATTTTAAATGAGTTTTTCTGAGTTTGTTGTGAATTTATTTAAGTTTTATATAAGTTATCAGACTTTGACATGAAGTTATCTGACTTTAAATTAAACTTGTCTGTGTTTTGTATGAATTTATATAAGTTTGATATGAATTTATCCATGTTAGCTGTGAATTAATCTGAGTGTGATATGAATTAAACTGGATTGAGGTGAATTTATTTAAATTTTAAATTAATTTATCTAAGTTTGCTGTGCATTTATATTAATTTGATGTGAACTTTTTTTAACTTTAATGTGAGTTTATATGAATTTATCTATGTTCGAAATTATAACCAGTTCACAAAAAAGTTATGTCTCATCAATATGAATTTATTTGTATTTGATATAAAATTATTCGATTAGATTAGGTTTGGTTTGACTCGATTTGATTTGAATCTATCTGAATCTGATATAAAATTATTTGTGTCTGAAGTGAATTTAAATGAATTTGTTTATGATTTTATCTGACTTTGTTATGGTTCTATCTAACTTTTCCTTTGGACTGGGATGAGTTTGATATCATTTTAGCTGAGTTGTATATGGTTCTGTCGAAAACTCATCTTACTACATTTAAATTCAACAGTATCAGGGAAAGACAATGAGTTGGAACTAAAAATCAGGATTATATTGCATGACACCTATTCAAACGGTTAGAAAGGTAAATCAGTCATAAAAAAATCTAACGTGTCATGCTAAGGGACCACCGCCCGAATTAATCCCATGCGTAAGGGACTTTAGGCCTTAAACAATAATGATGTGTACTAGAGACTTTATAAAGCAATAATCGGGGATCTATCTCTAATTTACCCAATAAAATTTTAAATTCTTCTAGGACACTACAATGTTAGTATGAATTATTAGAAAGTCAATACAGATTTGGCTTATTTGTTTTATCAGATTTGGCTTATTTGTTTTATTGATTTTAAGGCTTGCCTAGATTAAAAAAAAAAAAAAGATGTGTCAAATTTAAAGAATTTTACTTGTGACAGAAAGATGTGGGGGCCAGGATTACAGTTAAGGAAGTTTGCTCTGACACATCATCAAGTTGGTGGGGCCCACATAAAAGAAGATATTCTTTGTAGTCCTTCCAAGAGATCATCATGCTGCAAAAAGGTCCAGGAATGAAAAATACTTGAGATTATTTTAGGTCATTGTAAACCTAACCACCAATTAAAGAAGACACATTGCATTGTTTATTAAGATGCCGATTGATAAGAATGGGTCTATCCAAAGTGGTTCCCTTCAAGCCAAAAGTACCTTCCTAAGAATGGGCCCCACATCTACAAAATTAGAATCCATGGTCATAGAGTTTCACCATAAATGATGGTGAAATGAATGTATGAATCTAACTTAATCATGCATTGATTCAGTGCTTGGGTTTTTAGGGTAAAATTGAGTTCGTTTATATTAGAAGGGTAACTATAACATTCAAATAAGACGTCTCTGCTTGATAATTTCCACTTTCTTAGGAACAGTCTATTGTAGGTGGGGCTGAGATACTATAAGAAAAGTTACTTTTAGCAGTGGAAAAAAACCGCCTCTAAAATACAAAAAAAAACGGAGAGGGATAGTTCAAACGTGAGCCAACCTGCATTAGTGTCAGTTAGTGGCTCCTAATCTGCATCTAACCCATGTAGTTATGGGTTTTATGCAGATGAGGATCTGGGCAGTAAAGGTTTTGCCACCCCAAGTGTGGGATTCCAGATCAGCCCGGCCCTGCATCTCTGGGCACAACTCCTTGACCTGAATCTGACCCTATTGGGTGCGGGTTATATGCAGGTTGGATTACACAGGTCAAATCAAGTTTTGACACATGGATTTAGGGTTAAGGGTTTAGGATTTAAGTGTTCAGGACTTTTTAATTAGTAAATTCTGCACAGAAAAAATACAGTACATGATACATTCAGGTATAAATCAGATTAAGGATTTAAAAAATGCAGAGTAAGAATCTGGTGGGGGAACTCCATGAAATCATATACAAATTCATTCTGGTATAATACATTTTGTTTGAGACACTCATCATATATATATATATATATTTTATATATAATTTGTCTTGAAATTCTTGGTGAATGATATTTTAACTTTTTTTAGAATATAAACCCTTTTAGTGTATTTAATAAGATTTTATATGTTAGGATCTGAGTATGTCTTGAAGTTTATTTTGCAAAAAGTATTATATCATTTTGAAAGCCCTTTTTTAAACTTAAACATATTAAATATAGTTTCATACAAAGTTTTTTTTTTTTTTTGGATTTAAATTTTGAAAGATTTTCCTTGGATTCATGCAAATAGATTTTCACAAAGTAACCTTATAACATGTGTTTTATCCATACAGAAATATAATTCATGTCTAATCATCTAAAGTTTTGATTTTCAATCTGTATCTTTTGAAAGATAAGAGAGAATTGGGACGTGTTCATGACAAATCCATATCTACGTGTATCTGATTAATTAACTATGATCAGGACTGCCCTTTTAGTTCCATTCATTTTGAAGGGTCAAGTAGCTAAAATATCTCCCCAGTCAGAAGATTTTGACAAATGAAATACATTGTACATGAATATGAGCAGTATATAGGATAACACCAAAGGCCCAGTTACATTTGGTGATGTGCCTTGTCATGTGTCACACTACAACTGGGTCCACCACAAATTGCACCCATTGCCTCTGGTTCCTTACTTTAAATCCAACACCCAAGCTTTTGTATTCCATTCAAGAAATCCAGACATGATTCTCATGTAGACCACCAACTGAATATAAATTAGCCCTCTTCCACCTATCAAAATACTCTTATAATTGGCTCCTCACATACACAGTAGTATTAGATTCCACAGCCACCCTTCCCCTGTTCCTAACTGATATGTGTACTCTAACAATCTCAGTTTCTCTCCCCCTCTTCCCCTTCTTCCTCCTCTCCCTCTCCATTGTGATCATCTTCTGCAAGTTCATTGCTCGGGCAGTTGCGGCGCACTTTCGCATTCGGGCTAGTAACCATTTCGCATGGCCGACGGACTCGCCCTTCCTCCGACCGAACCCGGAGTCTCTTGATCATTTCATATTGGGAATCATCCAAGAATTAAGTGTTTGTGGGTATAAGCGTGCACCGGGGTCTTGCGAGCAGGTGAATTGTGTTGTTTGTCTATGTGTGATTGAGGAAGGAGAAGAAGTAAGAGAGCTTAGATGTGAGCATCTCTTCCACAGGGCTTGCTTGGATCGATGGCTGGCATATCGACACGCGACATGTCCCCTTTGCCGGGGATCGTTGGTGCCGTCGAAAATGGTGGCAAAGCAAGGAGAATTTGAAGAGTTTGAAGAAGACCTTATCTTTCCATTCTCTTCTTTCCTGTCCAGTACTGATGTTAGTAGTCCATGGTGGCTAAGGTAACACATTGGCCTTGTATTTGGCATCAGAGCCGATTTTTTTGTACAATCAAGGACCATTTCTACCTCAGTCATCTAATTATAATGTCATTAACATTGTACATTTTTCCTTCTAAACCGCGGTTGCCATCAAATTGATTTCATGCATCATCATCACCACCACCATCACCATTACCACCAACCATAATTTTCAGCATCTTCTTCATGCCATAACTGATTCATAACTTGCCACCAATATGAGATTTGCTATGTTTTTGTGGGCTATTCCTTTAACTATCATACCACCCTTTGGCTTCTGTTTTCTATTGCTACTCTTTTGTTCATCTCACAATTGTAAAACTAGAAGAAACTGTTGTTAAAAGTTGTCTCCAAATCTCTGAGTTGAGAGGACTTAACAAACAGTTGTTTATGCTTTTCTTTCTGGGGACACAAGATTGGTGCATTTTTGGGTCCACCAGGGGCACCCAATGGATGGGCTACTTAATGGGGCAATGGTGAAAAATCTTGACCCATGATTCTAACCCTTTTTTATCTTCATAGAAACCTCCATTGCTGTCATTTTGTATGATCTTGTAATACTTTTGTGCAAGGTCCCTCATGAGACGGTTTACTAATTGGACGGTCCGGATTGGTTAACAAATTGCATGATTTGGGATTCTAGGGTCCAACCATTTGATACATGTACCACACAGCTTACATTGTTCTTACCAGCATTGGACTTAATGCCTCTACCTACTGCAATATGTATTTTTCCCTTCTGGTGTACTCTAGTACCCAAAAGAAGGATACATGTTTCATGAGTTTTGCATCATCATTAGTAGCTATGTGGGACTGGTTTAAACTGTAAATCTCAACAATGTAACATTTTTTATAGTTTTCGCCCCTAACTGCTAAGAATTAATTATGAGTAACAATTTTCTGAAAACTAATATGCATTAAAACGCTATTTCTTTTTCAGCTTTGTTATTTGATTCCGAAGTTTATATTTTTAAATAAATCTAAAACACCCGGAAAAACCATTGTTCAGTTTTACTTGTTTTACCCTCTAGCTTTCTTTGAGCAAAAAACTTGGTTTATTTAGAGTGTGTTTTTGGGAAGCCCAACGAAGGGGCTGGGACCCTAGAGAGGCTTGCACAAGCGAAGACATAGGAAATTCGCACAAGCGATGAGCAAATGGTCAAAACCCTGACCTCCAAGTAAGAACTGCACGTCATATGCACTGGGGTAAGACACCGTTCTTTTGGTTTATTTAGAGTTGTGTTCCAACTATAGGCCCCTAATCAAATGAAGAAATCTAAAAGAACTGATTTCTCTTTTTGATTTCTCTTACTACTAGTATATCCATCTAAAGTGATTGAATTGTTCCTTTCTTTTCTTTTTGAAATTATTCAAAGAAGAGAATGCCGATTGAATTGTCATTGTTCTTTGGTTCAATGCATTTCCGTACTCATGAGGATAACCATGACATGGTAGTGGTACCAACCCGTCCAATAAGCAATACTTATCAACCCCTACAAGTTGATTATTGTAAGACAACGACCTTTTTTTTTTTATAGTGATCTCGGGCTCATATAAGATCAATAGAATCAGATGATCACAATTCAGAACCATGAATTAAAATGCGACAAAAGTCATATAAATCTGTAACTTCAAGTTTGAAGCCATTCAATGCATTGTTACGATTATCAGCTAGCTTCCATAGCAGAATCAGTTGATCATGAGCATCTTTCAGAACAACCCAAAGTCTGTATGTGCAAATTTCATGCCTTTACATGGGCATAATTTTCTCATTCTTATACCCCATGATCTGTCACCAATCTCACCAGGACCAGTTCTATGTCCGTGAAACATTTACTCACTCGTAGATTAAATATCAAGAAAAATCTATGGTTAATAGACATTAAACTTTAAGAATATTAATCAAGGGCTAAGATAAGCTCATGGGGCTATTTTTTTTTTTAAAATTTTTTTGTATGATTCTTATCTATGAAGAGATCTTGCCGTCAATCCTACCATGAAAGCACCTAAGTGGGCCCCACAAGCTAGAATGCATAAGCACATGTGATCTTAGGTGAAAAAAAAAAAAAGATGGTTACTAAAGTGCCTGTATGTTTAGGGGAATTCCTGGACAATACGGGCTTGAATTCTTTGTTTGAATGATGGGCATTCACAATGCTGACATTCCCAATGTCACTTTTGGCGATTTGGCCTACAGAATTCTTCTTAGAAATCCAACATCCTGAATCCCAAATAGTCCTGAGCATTTTGTAATTTCATTTGAGGAAAGGCATTTGTATAATTCCACATGCTCCAGACAAGAAATCTCTAAATGCTCGCAATCAAACAGAGCGTGAAAAAAATATTCTCCATCAAGACAAACTAGTTTACAGCTTAAGAAGCCCCCGGGGGGAATCTTCCTCTTTTCACAGTAGGCAGAAGTAGCTTTCTATCGAACGTCTATATGACAAAGGTTGGGACCTACTGCATAAAGTCATACACAGATATTTATATAGGGTTGCTATCTGCCAGCTTGTAGTATTTAAGGGCATTTACTTGACCGAACCGAGCGCACGAATCCCCCTATTTAGTGCACACCCATAAAGAGGTGTTGTACCCATTGCTGTCAAATATGATTTGTTTATGGCCCTGATTGTTTGACACCTAGGATTCAATTATAATAAGTTACAATTTGGTGGGATGGAGAAGAATGAAATTCTGAACTTTCTTTCTTCTTTTTATCAAAGAAAGAAAGAAAGGAAGAATGGAAAACTTTCCACTTTTCCACAATATGATGCACTCACATTTCGTCTCAAACTTTTCCTAGATAGCACAAAAAATCATTTCCTTCAGGGTGATGGGAGTGAAAGAAGAATTTAGAGGGAGGTGCACAAACAAACATGTTAGTTTGCATGAGGTGAGAAGTGTAGTGAAATAATTGGTTAAATCAAGAGAAAAGAAACGAGGAGAAAGTTGAGAGAAAAATTAATAAATGAACAAAACGTAACTCTTTCCCAAATTATAGTTTTTTGTCATTTAGTAATGAGAGAATATACTTTTTTATCTTTCTTTTTTTTTTATTTGACCCTTAATTCCCACCCCCCCCCCCCCCCCCCCCCCCCCCCCCCCCCCCCAACACACACACACACACTATAAACAAAGGAGTAAAGAGTAGAGAGCTAGCTGTTTTTCTATCTATTTTAAATTCCTGCATCAGTAATGAAATTCAATTGAGACACTCAACTGTTGGACTTCAATTAGGAAGATTTGTGGTCTGTGAGACTGTGACACTCTCAAGAGATGATGCACTGTTTGGACTTGTGATTCTAGATCCATCCACAATTACGGCTAATTATTGGATGATTCAGATTGGTACAGTTGAAAGATCACATTCAGCACTAGCTAATCTCAATTTTCATAGTATAAACAAAATAAGAAAGAAAAGGAAAAAAGATGGTCAGTGAGATCCAACATTGCCCAGCAAAACGGCCAGGGCATGGCACAATAGATAAAAGTTACCCAAGGATAACAAGCTGATCTTTCATAAGATCTTCACATTTAACTGAAGGGTTTGACACCTATTGTTGACTTATTCTTTTTTCTAAGTTGGACTACTCTGTTCACAAGTTATACTATAAAGTTGAAGAGACAGATTGATCCCTGGCCGTGTATGTGATACTAAGGTGCTAACATCATTCAACCATGAGTGTGTTGGCCTAATGTTGACTCTTTGCTAACCAGTAGGTATGCATTCTGGGTCAAATCATACTAGACTCGAACCCCAACCCGGACCCGGACCCATTTTTAAATAACAGTTATAATTCTGGGTTAGAACCCATTTTGCTGGTTCCAAACCTAATTTCAATAGGACCATTATCTGGTTTTGGAACCCGGTTCAACTAGAGGAACATGATCTAGTTCCAAAATCGGTTCTGACTTCTATTCCTTTTTTTTTTTCCCCTTAAAATAAGGTTATCGTTCAACTTATAATAGTGTATCAAGTCTACTACCTCCAAAATTAAATATAAAAATAGCAAATAAAAGTTAATTTTGAGCTACAATTTGCAACATTAAAGATTCGTATGTCGGATCCCGGGTCCACAAGTCGGAACCCATATGGACAAAAAAACGGACCCTTTATCAAATAGAACCTAAATTGAGTTTCAGACCCGAACAATCCAAATAATCGGAGAATCAGATACTCATTTACAACCCTACTAACTAAGGCTGTAGTATATTCCAAGGTTTAGGTCGTTTCACTTGTTAAAGCGGTACATAAGCCACGTTGAAAACAGAATGAGGCCTTAGTGATCTGAGACCATGGAACGAAAAGGTCAGGGTGTGGCTCAATAGGTAAAAGTTACTCTAGTAATAACAGGCTGTTCTTTACCCGGAGATAAATGCACTATATTCCAAGATTAGGACTTAGGATGTTCACTCATTAAAGCGATACGTGAGCTGAGTTTAAACTGTTGTTAAGATATTCCGGTCTATGTCAGGTGTGGCTTTATCTCATTGAAAGGACCTTACCCTAGTACGAGAGGCCGAGGAAGGACACACACACCCCAGGCATAGTAAATGCAGGAGTAACCAAAGTGCAGAAAATGCTGACAGGCCAGTTATCAGGCCTAATAGGGAGAGCAGTGATCACAAATGGTTCCATTTGGTGGGCCCCTGTGTGTGTGTTTTTTTTTTTTTTTTTAATCTACCAATAACGACTCCACCATTAAGAATTTGTTAACATTATTAGTAACAGTGCTCAAAGCAAAGGGACTTGAATAATTTACAATTTATTGTTAAACAAAGGTTTGCTGAATTTAGCTCACATATCCTTGGCTATCAGGGGTCAGCTCTAGAGTTATACTTTTAGGGGTCAGCTCTTTTGAGTTTACTTTTTCAGTCAAAACACTATTTAGAGATAAGTAAGTTTATTGATTGGCACAAGTTTGTTATTTCCATTACACACGTATTAATTAAATTTCACAGGTCCCCAATCACTAATAACACCCAAGGATATGTGAGCTAAATTCATCAGCTTGGCAATTTAAACTGAAGATTTTAAAGAATAGCAGTTGTACCAGCAAGGGGGATTTGATGAAATGAATATTACAAGTTAAGCATGTGATGTTTAGCAGATTCATACCACAAATAGGATGGTCTATGAACTGACCGGATTGTACAGAACTGCAAAGTTAGCAATCATGCAAATACCCTATGAAGCGCTTTCAAACAAATAAAACCTCAGACAGAAAATACCCAGAACAAAGACAATGTGAGAAAGTTAGAGCTGATTTAAATACCCACACATATTCAATCACACAATCCCATTATATTCTGTTGAGTACTATAAGCAGTTAAAATGCAGTGTTAATAAGATCCTGACAAGAATCTATTTCTCAAAAAATCAGTGGAAAATCAACGAGATATGATTGAAATTCTCAAACAATTCTCTTGTTTGGAAGATTACAAGAGGGGTTATTTAACTCATATAGAGCATAAAGATATATTGCTGCATTGATAGGCCAAAAGTAAAATCACAGAGCAGCAGATGGTCAATGCAAAATTAATATAGTTCAAATTTTAGGATGTTAGAAAACCAAACTGACATTCACATGCAGTTCATGTGCGTGCAATTGTGATTCCAAATTCCAAAAACATCATCTTGATATCAGCCCAGGTCTCAAAAGAACGCATGTTAGAAAGCATGAGAAAAGACAGATCAATTTAACAAGAACAGATATACTTAACAGACACTATAAGCTGGAAATGGTGAAGCCCAGTAAATTCCAAAATAGGCGGAACAACAAATGTACATACAAACAGACACTCACAAACTTGTACAGGAACTCCCGAAGTTTGAGTCTATCAAACGTTTCTAAAGCAAAATTTAAGGACAATGCCCCATGCAGAATCTACAAAAATTTTCATACACTGTTAGAAAGGGGCTGAACTTGTTCGACGGAGCTGATACTTTGGCTCAGCAAGTGAACAATGCAGTATTTTATCCAGTTCCTGAATAGAAAAAGAGCATGTCAAATCAGGTTATCTTTCAACCATCGTCATCATCATCATCATCTCATAGCTTTATCCTATTAATGGATCAGCTTGAGGAGTTCTAAAATATAAGCTATAGAAGAACTATGTCATCTCGTATACTAACTCTCCAATAAAGAGACATTAAACTGATGCATGGGCATATGTGAATGTTCGTGTATCATGCAATGAATAATAAAATTACTTAGGCAGGAATGAAAATGGGTCGGGTTAACCAGACTCAGACCGAAACTGCTGGGAGGGACCTGTACTAAAACTCTAGTTGGGTCCAGGTTACAGTACCCAAACATATCTGTACATGAATTTAAACAAAAGACCCAAACCGGAACCAGGACCCAGACCCAAATTGAGCCCAAAAATGCATTAAAATGTACAATCTAGTTAATGTACTTAATATATATATATATATCTCAATATCTAATCTCTCTGTGGCAAAAAATATAAGGGTCTTTATGTATAGAACCCATATACCAGAACTGAAACCCAAATTAAGAACAAGGGAAAAAATTGGAAATATAAACCGATTTTGTTCAAGTTCTGTGGGTATTCAAATACCTGTTTGAATTTTGATACCTAATTTTCAGAGAGCTGAAAAGGGTATCTCACTTCACCAGAAGTACAGGCTTGCCCATCTTTTGGTGATGCAGGCCTTCTATCTGGTAGGCACCATAGAGAAATGGCCATGCCTCAGCAAATTCTTCTAAAAAATTCTTACGCATATGAAAGTTGGATTCATCTCCCACAGAACATGGACCATCAGCTAAACTATCCATTTCGGACCACCAACTGAACAGTTAATATCACTTTTGAAACGACCCAGTTGTGGCATTACACTTCCATAATGTGGCTTCAGCAAAAGTCTGGATTCCGAAAGGTGAGCCCCTCCTTAATTTCAGGGCAGAACAAAAAACACTAGCTTATCTCACAATAGAGTTTTCTGAAAGATTAAAATGGCATTAGGAACCTAGCTTATAGATGAAAGCATATTCCTTGACAATTGAAAAATCCAGTGGAAATTTAATCAATGTGGATAATGATGATCCTACGTTTGGTAATTCGGCACAATCAAACTAAGTAACATCCAACCACATCATTATGCTTAAACAGTTGGACATGCGTTGTTCCTCTATTACTTGTGTAGATTTGAAGAGTTTAGTGAGGAAAAGACGAGACAAACATGAAGATGTGAGACAGAATAATGATCCAAATCCAGAGACTTGAAGAGTCCATAAAATGGGGGCCACATCAGATCCCACAAAGTTCCCACATAAGCAAAATAATGTAAATCAAAGGTTTATGAGGAAAGCACATATCTCTAATAAGCAAAACACATAAATCCCTCTCCAAAAATTTCCTACATTTCTCACATCCTGCTCCTCATTGTTAAATCGTACTGTGGAAATATGCATAAGGATACACATGATCTGTACCATACTATTTGTCAGACCAGCGTTGTATATTGCAGACCAGCGTTGTAAGCATATCCTAGGAAATTAGGATGAGCTTGATTTTAGCATACCTTTAGGATTGAAACTCCCCATTAACAGGGGTTGACTAATTCTGCTGAAACCGTATATAAAGGTCATAAGTCTCTTCCATTGAGAGATACGACATTCAAAGCAAGCTCTCTATTATGTCACTCATATCCATGTTTCAAAATCGCGGTCGCAATCGCCATCACAGTCGACCCTAAAAACCGTTATGACACAACATCGCGTTGCGGTTCACGGTCATCACAGTGTGAATTTTTATTTTACCCCAAAAAAATCCGAAAAAAATATCAAAAAATCCAAAATATTATAAAATGCTAGAAAACAATGTTTTTTTTTTTTCCATTAGTATACACTTTAAAGTTAATATCGGGTCCCCCTAAGTCATAACATCTGATACCACTATCTTATTTGAAATTTGTAAAGTTTGCTCTAAATTAAATAGATTTACATGTATTTATTAAAATGAGTTACAATATTGCAAATTTTACAGTATGCATTGGAACCATAATTTTGAACTAACCATTAGTGTCAAACACTTAAAGTCAAGAATCTAGTATTAGTAGTTCAGTACTCAATTGCTCAATTACCAAGTAAGTTGAGAGTAAATTTCAACTTTCAAGTAACATTTACTACTATATCAAGATAAATTAATTAATGAAAGAATTGGAGAACTTCATATGTGAATCCACCATAATCTTGCAAACTAGGGCAGACCCATGTATTAGCTGTTGAAGCCCCCCTCCGATCCGGAAGAAGCTCATAAGAACCTTGGGTCGTCTGGCCCATGACCCCAAGTCATGGGGATCGAGCCCCCTCCCTAAGTCTTTTGCCTCTCTCAAAATCCAGCTCTCAAGAAATCCTCTTCGGCTCCGGCATCGACGCCTCTCTCGCTATATATATATATATATAAACCAAACCCTAAATACCTAAATCTCAATCCCTAAACCCTAATCCTTATCCCCTTTCCTGAATCCCTAAACCGAACCCTTAACCCTAAATCCAAATCCCAATCCCTAAATACCTAAATCCAAATCCTAAATACAAGGAAAAAAGAGCATCTCAAATAATAGTAATGCCCAAAGTTTGGTAAGAGGTATCTTAGTTTCTATGTTTTTTGAGGTTCTCTAGCTTTCAATGATTCCATCCCATGCATACTCACATGGGCTATGTCTCTTTCTCCACTGTTTAACTGATGAAATGGAAGAATCATCAATCATTTTCTCTGCTTTTATAAGACAAAAGGGGACTTGGATGAGAGCAGTTTTGTTCGCTGTCATATATCATACATTTATTAAGCCTAAAATTATTTAAGATAATTGGCATGTGATGTGAGAGAGGCCAATACCTACTCAAATGGAGACATCCAAACTTGTCTTGCCAGTTGCCACCTGCCTACTGCTTTTTTAATACTGAGATCTACACTTATAATTATATTGAAAATTTTGTAATTGAGTTCATTCTGACAATTCCAATAATCCTTAGGTCGTATATTGGCATATTCAGGAAAAGGAGGGTTGATGGTAATCAACAATGACATTATTCGGCATCTTGATCCATCTTAACTTGAACTCTTCTCTCTATTACTTGACCTTGAAACTTATTTATTGATCATTAACAAAAGATTTCATTAAAGGGAGAAGATTACATAGAGAAAAGAAACAAAGGTAAAGACCTTGAAACTTATTTATGTAGAATTCGAAATTTTAGTGTGTTCTTCTTTTCAATCTACAATGAGCTGATGGCGTTCAATTCCTATAAGGGTGGTTGTTTTCTTTCTTCCAATTCCTATAAGGGTGGTTGTTTTCTTGCTTCCATCTTTTATTTGTTCACTTATTGTTCTTAAAGGTTATGTTAGAAACAGCTTCTTTTCTGTTTTTGCTTTGTTTTTAGTTTGGATAGCTACGTCAGTATTGTATGACCATCTGTCATCTTTCTTAGTTTTAACTTCTTCTTTTCCCCTTCTCTCTTATTATTCCCCAAACCATTTTCACTTGAAACAAAAATCCTTGGTCCGCCACTGCTTGCAAATCACTTGAATTTTGATGAAAAAGAGGCTTGGAATGCTCTAGCATATAGTTTCAGAAAGCTCCACAGATGGTTAGGGAAAGAAAGTATAAAAAAAAATCACCGTCGACCAATATTTCAACCGTTATTTTCAAAATATCGGCCGTTATGACCATTACGGACCAATTTTTTCAATTTTTTATATTGTGACAGTTATGAGCGTTATATTAAAAATAACATAACGGCATAGGCCGTTACCGTTTCATAATGGCCGTTATGAAAAGGTAATGCCGTTTTTTTTAAACCATGCTCATATCCATTTCATGCTTCTACAAAAATGCTATACAAGTAACTTTTCATTCCTCATATTCATTTCACACTTCTACATCTACGTTAAACGCTATACAAGAGTTTGCATGGAGAAGAGTGTGTGGCCCTTGGAGAAAGGGAGTAGGCTCTCTCTTGCTAAAATTACTACATTTCTTTCTTCCCAATTCTCATATTCAGTTCACGCTTCTGCATAAATATACAAAAGTTGCAAAATGAGTCAACTTACACTTTGCTTCCCCTATTTGTTTCCTTGTCTGACAACTATGATTGTGAGTTGTGACTTGTGACCATTCATTGCCTACCCAGGAGAGTGGTGGATTGCTTCATTCCAAACCATAGGCCAAATAGTCTACATAAAGAATTCACGTTTTTCTAATTTCAGGACAACATTTAAGGCTGACAAAGGTATAAAATTAGTAATAATAAGGAGCTAAAGAGGTAGGAAAATCAACGTATAGTTAGAGCCTCCACTCCTGATGCAAATAATTCTTCCACTAAACTAACGAAGAATTCAATCCAATCCATGACCTCCACATCAACTACCGATCTCAAGGATCGGTTTCAACCAGGGATGAAAATACGTAGCGGCCGATATATCGGCCATGGCGGCCGAGTCCGCCACGCTATGCTATATTTATCGGGTATCGCACCCCGTATCAGTCGTAGTGGCCGATACACATTTGTAGCGGCTACTACGGCCGCCATGCGCTACGTTGCGGTGTGTATATAAAGTCCCCCCCCCCCCCCCCCCCCCCCCCCCCCCCCCCCCCATTTTCACTTTTGCTCACAGTAGTCCTCCTCCTCCTTCACTGCTGTGAAAGCCTCCCAACTCCAAAATTTCAACTCATTTTCAAGATTTTACTACAAGACTGTACAAGTAAGTGAGTAACATCAAATTCGAAGGACTCAAACACAAACAACTACAAGATCCACGGCCCAAGCTTCCATTCCATCTAGGCATGTTTTTCTTTTGGATTTTTTTCTTGTCCTTTAACTTTTGAGATCTATTCATCTCTTTCTATAATTACTATAAAATGCTTCCTTGTCTTCTAATATGATGAGATCCATGTTTCCTTTTCATCACGCACACATATGTTTATTTTTATTTTATTTTTTGCTATTTTTTATTTTCGGAATTTTTTTATTTTTTGAAAAAAAAATTTGATTACTCATGGACAGCCCATGAAACCACTTAGAAATGCATTGTAAATAATAGATCTAAGTTTCCCAATAGATCAATCCATCACATTTTGAATTTTTATTGATTTTTCTTTTTTTTTATTTTCGGATTTATTTGTTTTTTGAAAAAAAAATGTGAATACTCATGAACCAATGAAATAGCTTGGAAATTACTTGTAAATGATAGATCTATGTTTCCCATAGATCAATCCATCACATTTTGAATGTTTATTGATTTTTCTTATTTTTTTATTTTCGAATTTATTTATTTTTTGAAAAAAAAACGCGAATACTCATGAAAAACCAATGAAATAACTTGAAAATTGCTTGTAAATGATAGATCTATGTTTCCCATAGATCAATCCATCACATTTTGAATGTTAATTGATTTTTATTATTTTTTTATTTTCGGATTTATTTAATTTTTGAAAAAAAAAATGTGAATATTCATGGACAACCAATGAAAAAACTTGGAAATTGCATGTAAATGATAGATCTATGTTTCTCATAGATCAATCCATCACATTTTGAATGTTTATTGATTTTTCTCTATTTTTTATTTTCAGATTTATTTATTTTTTGAAAAAAAAAATGTGAATACTCATGGAAAACCCATGAAACCACTTGGAAATATATTCTAAATGATAGATCTATATATTCCAACATATATTGCTTGTTTTTTTACTTGTTTAATTTTTTAATCTCGGATTTTTGTTATTTTTTGGGAAAAAAATATTTTTAATAATGGAATGCCAATCAAATGTATTAAAAAATGCTCCTAAAATTTTTATCTATGTTTGAAATAGATCAATCCAACGTATCTTTGTCTTATCCTAATTCTATTTTATTTTCTTATTTTCGGATTTTTTCATTTTTTTTTTTTTAAATTATACTTTAAGTAATGAAATACCTATTAAATGTCAAGAGAATGATTCCTAAGCGTTAGATATATGTTTCCTCTAACATGTTTCTTTATTTTTTTAATTTTTAACATACTACTTGTTCATATTTATGGCCAGGTATTCTGTCTATTTGTGTTTGCCAATTGATAAGTTAAAATGCCTCGTGATATTGATCCTGCATGGAGCTTTGGTGAGGTAGTTGAGAATAATAGGTTGAAAATCAAATGCAAGTTTTGTGGTTAAGTGACCAATGGGGGCATTACAAGATTCAAGCACCACTTGGGCCACATTTTTGGCAATGTTGCTGGCTGTACCGAAGTACCAAGAGAAGTTAAGGAACAAATGAAAGCTTTGGTTGGCCAAAACAAAGCTAGAAAAGTAAAGATAAAAGAAAAGAGGCGGCAAGATGTCGATGCTGCCCGTTATGATGTATTTGGGGATGAATACTTTGATGAGGAGGAAGATGCACAAATGGAGGCTGCACGCCGAGAGTCCATCATGAGTCAACAAGAACATGAACGTCGTGCATTTGCTGGAAGCAAATATTATGATGCAGGGGGCTCATCATCTACTATGCCACGCAGGGGCTGTCATTAATGGAAGAAGCCTTCAGACATGAGAGAAAGAGAGAGAGATGTGGAGATGAAAGTCGTCCTTTCCATGGTCGACTGAGAGCTATCTTTAAAGGGTTAAATCCCTGATTACATTCTAACAATGCTTATCTATTAATTACACTTGGATTTAGATCCATACTAATAGCTAACAACTAACTAGTGAATGGGCCTGATATATTGGACCTGGAGGCCCAGGATTGACACCCCCCCTCAAATTGATGCGGGAGTGTCATAAAGCAGCAATTTGGAGACAAGAAACTGATGTCGAGGCCGAGGAAGTCCCTTAGTGAAGATATCTGCAAACTGAAACTCTGTAGGGACGTGAGGTAGACTGATAACATCACGCTTGTATTCATCTCGAATAAAGTGGCAATCAACCTCTATGTGTTTTGTGCGTTCATGAAGAACAGGATTTTCAGTGATCCTGATTGCCCCAGTATTATCTGCATTCAAGGAAGTGGGAGAGTCCTGCTTAAATCCAAGTTCCGAAAGAAGTCCCCGAAGCCATAGGATTTCAGAACAAGCAGAGGACATAGCCCGATATTCAGCCTCTGTGGAAGATTTGGAGACCCGTTCTTGTTTCTTGCATTTCCAGGAGATGAGAGATTGACCGAGGTACATACACCAACCAGTGGTGGATCGTCTGGTATCCGGACATCCTGCCCAGTCAGCATCTGCATAAGCAGTCAGAAGTAGACGATTATCCTTTGGATAATATAAACCACGAGCTCTAGTACCCAATAAATACCGGATAATGCGCTTCACTGCGGTCAGATGAAGGTGACGAGGAGACGTCATGAATTGGCTGACAAGATTGACAGCATAAGATATGTCAGGCCTGGTGACGGTGAGATAGACAAGACTGCCAACAAGTCTCCGGTATGTATGTGGATCAGGAAGAAGATCTCCATCATCTTTACTCAACTTAAGATTGACTTCAAGCGGTGTATCAACTGAGGAAGAGTTATCGAGATCAGCAAGCTCAATAAGATCTGTCGCATATTTGTGTTGATTGATAAACAGGCCTTTTGAAGACTGATGTATTTCTAAGCCCAAAAAATAATGTAGAGGACCCAGATCCTTCATATGGAATGAATCCCGAAGAGAGGCCTGAATAGATTTTATCATAGCATCATCAGTTCCGGTGATAATGATATCATCAACATATACGAGGAGAACAGTAAAGCCAGTTGATGCGTGGTTCATAAAAAGAGATGGATCATATGGACTTTGAGTAAAGCCAATCGTGCCTAACCGATCTTTGAATTTATCAAACCACGCTCGGGGAGCTTGCTTGAGACCGTAAAGAGATCTGTGTAAGCGACATACAGATTTCTTAGACGGAGAGGTGACTCCTTGTGGTATCCGCATATAGACTTCTTCTTTCAAGTCCCCATGTAGAAAAGCATTCTTGACATCCATTTGGTACAATGGCCAAGATTGAGAAGCAGCAATGGCGAGAAGGAGCCGAACAGTTGTCATTTTTGCAACTGGCGCAAATGTCTCTTCATAGTCAATGCCATACGCTTGGCGGTTGCCAAGTGCCACAAGTCGAGCTTTGTGTCTATCCAAGGAGCCATCTGATTTGAGCTTGATCGAGTAGATCCATTTGCAACCGATAGGTTTAACTGAAGAAGGACATTCCACAATATCCCAGGTGTGATTCTGGGTCAATGCATCTAATTCAACTTTCATGGCCTGGTTCCAACAATCATGTTGCACAGCCTGCAAATAAGAACTTGGGATGGAAACCGAGGATAGTGTTGTCATCAAGGAAGCATGGGTAAAGCCATACCGCTCAGGAGGATGAGAAATTCTGGAGGAGCGACGCAAAATACTAGTAGATGTGGGACCAGTTGTCGGAGGATCAGGAGGGTGGGCATCTGCAGTGGTAGGATTTTCCCTTCGATGATACACAAAATCAGGATTAAACCGTGTAACAGTTGGTTTTTCAGAAAAGCCAGGTAACACCGTTGTGGAAAATGGAGAAGGACAATCCAAGTATTTTTGAAAAAAATATTGATTTTCGAAGAAAATAACATTACGAGAGATCCTGGTGCGACGAGCCATTGGATCATAGCAAACAAAACCCTTTTGGTTAGTTGCATATCCTAAAAAAACACACCTGCTAGATTGGGCCGTTAATTTTGTGCGCTCTGTGGGAGGCAGATGAACGAAGCAAACACACCCAAAGGTATGTAGATGAGTAAAGGTAGGATGGTGACCATAAAGTTTAAAATGTGGTGTTAATTGGGCAATGGTGGGTGATGGAAGACGGTTTATGAGATGGACTGCAGTGGTAAGAGCTTCAGTCCAAAAACGTGGAGGAACAGAGGATTCAATGAGAAGAGTCCTCGTGACATCAAGAAGATGTCTGTTTTTCCGTTCTGCAACGCTATTTTGTTGAGGAGTATATGGACAAGTACGTTGAGATACAATTCCTCGACTCTTTAGGAAAGATTGAAAATCAGTGGAGACATACTCCCCCCCTGAATCGGAGCGCAAAGTTTTAATGCATTTGGAAAATTGAGTGTTAACATAGCTAAGGAAAATTTTAAATGCATTAAGAACATCAGATTTAGAATGTAACAAATAAACCCATGTAAATCTGCTGTAATCATCAATAAATGTAACAAAGTATTTGAAATGACCATGAGAAATGGTAGGAGCAATGCCCCAAACATCACTGTGGATTAAATCAAAACATTCATTGCTACGAGTTGTAGAGTTAGAAAAAGGTAAAGTTTTACTTTTTCCTAATTTACAAGCATCACACTCAAATGAAACAGAATCAATAGGTTTATTTAACAATCCAGTTTGAAACAAAGTGGACAATGTAGCAGCATTCGGGTGACCAAGTCTATTATGCCACAACCGAGAATTATTAGGAAGTAAAAAACAAAACAACTGATTCCAAGGTTTATTTTGAATAAATGGAGATACTGGTAACGTAAAAAGCCTGCCACGTTTAGGCCCCCTCGCGATCACCGCCCCCGACTCCTGGTCCTGCACAACACAACCAGAAGAAGAAAAGGAGACATTGCAATTATTTTCAACTAATTGACCCACAAAAACTAAATTGGTAGCAAGATGAGGGGAGACAAAAACATCTGTTAATGGAAAAGGGCCAGGAGCATCGCCCACATAGTGGATTGGAAGGCGGTCTCCATTGGCAGTTTGAACAGAATGAGTGCCAGTGTAGGGGACAACATGATGTAGATTGGTGGGTGAGGAGGTCATGTGATTACTAGCTCCAGAATCTAAATACCATGTATTAGAAAGGGACGGACTAGTACCTGAAATGTTCATCGATGACAGGGCATTGATTGTGGGGTGACAGCCGTGTAAGCACTTGGAGTTGACTGTCCATAGGGGCGAGAAGCAGAATTGCGAGCCTTCTTCCGACACTCTTCAATGCCATGTCCAACAGCCTTACAATATTTACAGACCTTCAGCTTGCATTGATTGGCATAATGGCCATATTTCTGACAGTTGTAACACTGTACTTTACTGATGTCTCGAGGAGGAGGTCTGGTTTTAGCAGCAAAGGCAAGCGGAGCTTCAGTGGAATCTTTATGTTCAATTGCAATTTTGGTAACAAGGCGCTGTTCCTCCCGTAGAAGTTCTTGAAGACAATCATCTACGTTGGGAAGGGAAACTCGGCTCATCAAGTTGGATCGGACTGTCTCATATTCAGGGCGCAGTTTCATGAGAAATTGGTCCCGATGGCTATCTTGTTGTAAGGAAAGAAGCTCAGGTAGAAGTGCTTCAGAGACAGTAGCAAATTTAATTTCATCATATTCTGACCATAGGATTAGAAAGCCGGAGTAATAATCCTGGATTGAAAGTGTCCCTTGGGAGTAATTTGCAATGTCTAATTCCAATTGAAACTGACGCGCAGCATGATGTTGATAATATACCTTTTTAAGATATTCCCACATTTCCTTTGAGGTCTTGCAAGGTCTGAGAGACAAAATAAAATTTGGCTCTACAGAAGAAAGAATCCAAGACTTTATTTTTGCATCTTTAGTTTTCCAAGATAGAATTTTCTTGGCATCGTCAGCAGGGAGTGTGTCAGATCCATCGATATGGGCCACAGTTCTTTTCCTTCAAGGTATACTTGAAATTGAAATGCCCAAGACACATAGTTTTTGCCATTAAATTTCACAATAGAGGGTCCTGATTTTTCAGATGTATCCATGACAAGAGAACAGAAGGCAGTGGATTCCAGCAGCAGTAAGCAGTAGCAATAAATTGTAGTATCAGTAGCAACCAAGCAACAGAGGAGAAAATATTGACAGAATAATAAGCAGTAGCAATCAGTCAGCAGCAGTAGCAGTAGCAATGGAGAAAATCCTTGACAGAATGGAAAAAAATTGCAATCCAGGAAGCAGTAGTAGCAGCAGTCAGTAGCAATAGCAACCAGAAGATAGAAGAGAAACGATGCAGCAGTAGCAACCAGAAGACAGAAGAGAAAAATGCAGCAGTAGCAATCGCAGGCAACAAATGGAAACAAAAAACACTGCAGTCGTCCAAGTCGGCAGCAAGGTAAACTGTACGTGGGCCCCACGTGATGAACTTGACACAGATCAGATGGTGGGGATGAAAAGAGAGGAGTTTTATGCAACTACTGGAAGTGGTCGCAGGTCGATCAAACCCAGATCGAGGAGATTGGACGGCCGAGATGAAAACATAGTGAAAAAAATGAATTTTCACAAAAATTGGTAGAAAACCTACCTCTGATGATCAAAAAATCAGGGAAAAATCTTCAAAAATCCAAGAAGCAGTAGTCGACCAAGGTGGAGGTATTCCGTTGATGTGCTGGTGAAGATCCAAGGTGGGCCACGCATGATCCGAGATGATCAGGAACGATCAGAGATGATCGGCTGAAGAGAAACATCACTGGAGGGCTTCCAATGCTTGGAAGATGACTTAGGAGAAGACCATAGATGATTGACCTTGCTCTGATACCATGTCATTAATGGAAGAAGCCTTCAGACATGAGAGAAAGAGAGAGAGATGTGGAGATGAAAGTCGTCCTTTCCATGGTCGACTGAGAGCTATCTTTAAAGGGTTAAATCCCTGATTACATTCTAACAATGCTTATCTATTAATTACACTTGGATTTAGATCCATACTAATAGCTAACAACTAACTAGTGAATGGGCCTGATATATTGGACCTGGAGGCCCAGGATTGACAGGGGCAAGGGCATTTGGGGGGGGGGGGGGGGGGGGGGGGGTGCATGCGTAGGGCATTTAGCACCCGGAAACGGGATGTTGATGTAGAAATTATCTCTACTAAAAAAGTAGTTCATCCCCCTGTTTATCCTCTAGCACATAGAAAAGATGGAGCTAAACAACCAAAATTATTGAGTGTTGTGAAAGGGGTAATGAAGGCTGCAAGAGATAGGTTAGACAAAGCTACAGCAAAATGGCTAATTCACAAGAACATACCACCTACAGCAGTAGATTCCCCATATTTTCAGACTATTTTTTATGTTGCCGCCAAAGCTAGGCGGGGTATTCAGGCGCCCTCCGTATATGATGTGGGCACTAAATACCTTGAAGAAAAATATAGAGAAATAAAGGATTGGGTGGAAAAGTTTAGGCCCATGTGGCAACAGAATGGTGTTACCATCATGTGTGACGGGTGGACCAGCGGCACCCAAACACAATTAATAAACTTTTTGGTGTATTCAGTCGCTGGGACCGTCTTTGTGAAGTCCGTTGATGCAACTGAACATAGACGGACAGCCACATATATACACTCTTATGGATAAAATAGTAGAGAGTGTGGGAGAGGAGCATATTGTACAGATTGGAGGTAGTAATGAGCAAGGAAATATGGGTGGAGATGTTGGAGGACAACAAGTGGCATCATGGATTGATTCGTGGAACCCTAGTTACAGTGAACAAGGACCCTCACAGTATTTTTCATATGATCAAGTACAAGGACAAGAACAGTCTTCAGCTTCAGGGTCCTACTCATATGGTGACTATGGTGAAACGCAATATCGTAGACATCCACCTCCACCTCCTCCAATTTCCTATGATGATGCGGCTGCCTTCTATGGATTTGTGGATGCCAATGCTCATCAATATCAAATTCAATATGGTGCCAATAGAAATGATGATAACACTGATGGGGATGAGGATAACCATGGCGCCTTGAATCTTGGTAGACATTCCTTTTGGTGGTGATTAATGTATTCCTAATCCTATTTCCTTCACCAACTCTCTACTCTGTCATTTCTAAATTAGTGTTGAATGTTGATTGGTGATCACTTTATAGTTCATTTACTTGACTGAATTTGAACCTTGAATGTTGAAGTATTGATATTTGATTATTCAATGTTCACTAATGAGGAATGAGTAATGACCTAACTCTTAAGTCTTATGCCTTTATTTCATGTTCTTTTTTTTTTTTGAGCTTTCCATTACTTTCTAAATTAGTATGACTAAGAAACATGAATACATGTGAAAAAACTAATCATTAATATTATTTTCTATTTATACAGCGATACAGGACTTCATATATTGAGGGCACCGCTATGCCCCTTTTTCTTACTTACTTTTGTAAAAGAACCACATATTCTTTCATTTTACAATTTTCTGGATTTTCTGGAATTTTTTCAGATTTTTTAAGTGATTTTTTCAAATCGCACCGCTACACCACTACGCTGCGTATCACCCGCTTCGTAGGGCCCTTACCGCTTTTTTCATCCTTGGTTTCAATTAGTATGTTAGGGTCAGCTACTTCCGCGTGCAAGCCAGGGTATATCTTATCTTATATTCTGGATTCAGGTGCTTCTTGTAACTTGACTTTTGATGATCTAGTTGAAACTTTCAATGGAGAAGAAAATTAGGTTAAAAACTGGAGAAAAGAAGACGACAACAAAGAAAATAACCCCAGTGATTCCATGTCGTATTCTTGTCAATAAGGCGAGCTTTGTATTTGTCAAGCATAGTTATCAAACCGTTTCATTTCGGCCATGAAGTCAAAACGAAACCCATGTTAAAAAAATTATGTTTCACTTTCGGTCAATCTCGGCCGAAATCGATATTTCCGGCTAAAATCTCCTAAATGGAAGAAATTTCCGATTTATCCAAAATGTCAGATACAAAAAATTCAGCCAAAATACTATTTTCAAAAAAATAAAATAAAGTAAAACACAGTTCTTTTTCTTGGTATATTGACATATTGGCATGGGTGTTTTCCAGCTAGGTGAGCAGATATCAACCCTAGTAATCCCTACGGGAGTCCATGTCCCTACTCCTATGTTACACATGCAGCGAAAATTATAGTTCATATCACTTGCATATCCAATATTCAATAAGTTTTTGAAATACATTTCCCTGTCTATCTTTGACCTTGTCTTTTAGCAACACCCTTCCACTTTCATCTTCAATGCACCTTAGATGAATGAGGTCTCTTGTTTTCCTTTGTTCGATCTTGGCAAGCTTATAAGTATTCCCCTCCCACTCTTAAGTTTCGAACTCAACGTGAAAGTTGCTGCAAGTTCGTACCTACCTATACTCATGGCTTCCTTAGCTCTGTTTTTTGCAAAGTCAGGACCTTTTTAGCTCTCCTGAACTTTTAATCTACCATTTAAAAAAAAAGTTATATTTTCATACATAGCAATCAGGGCCGGCTCGAGACAATTTGAGGCCTAAAGCAACAATCCTAAATGAGGCTATATCTATTTTTTAATATTATTGTAAATCTTTTATTTAAAATCTATTTTTCTTGCTTTCTGTGATGCAAAGTTACTAATTTAGTTTTGTAAACATATTTTTTTCAATTGATAGTATGTCTAATCCACTTAATCTTTCATTGTCGATCTTAGGTAGGATTTTCTCAATTTTAATTTTGAAAAACTTATTTATGCAAAAGCAATTGTTACAGGTATTGTCAATAATATTCTGTAAGCAATGTATGCATTTGTAAAAGAATTTAGTTTTTTTATATAATTAAGTACGTCAATTGGAGTGTTTGCTTCTGTTTAAAAATTTTCTTTTTAAAACTTTCAATTCCGAAAACAAATCTAAACCATCAATATCAGAAAAACTATCACGTTTCAAGGAACATTCGAGATCAAGAAATTTTTTTTTCCAAACTATCATTGTCTACTGATTTTAAAATAAAATCGATAACCAAAAATATTTTCATATATTTTAAATTCTTCAAACATATTCTGAATTGAAGAAATAGCTTGATCTACTATGTATCTAAAATAATAAATTCTAAACGATTCTTCAGCAGAAAGCATTGTCTCGTCATCGACATACTCATCAAACTGCTTATTTGTATGAATTATACATTTTTTTTACGAAATATAGGTTTAATTTCCATTTCAGCTGCAATCCCTCTAGATGTAATCATAACATATGTAAATCCATTTTCTCTATATTTTTCAAAAAAATAAATAAGACCTTTTAATTGATCTATAGCAACATCAATACGCATGTCTTTTTATTGTAAATTTTTACTGAGTTGACGACAAATAATATATCATACCAAATTATCATGCCCAATAAAAACTCAAAATTTTCAATATCATATGTTGCTAAACAGTTAGCTTCACTTCTAGTTTTAGGATCTTCACTAATTTTTGCTAATTGCAACAACACATCTTTTATTTGTGGAGCTTAGTATCTTATTGCTTTAACACTTTCAATACGACTTTCCCAACATGTTTGTGACAATGACTAATTTGATGCAACCTCCTCAATATGAAAAAAAAAAAGGATCATATTTGAATTAGTGAGTTGTTATTAACATATATTATAAAAAATAATCATATATTATCAAAACATACCCCACATATATTATAAAAAAAAAGACAGAACTCGATCAGTAAATCCTTAAAGAAGATTACTTTAGAAATTAAAAAAAAAAAGTAGTTTACAGAGAACATCAATCTATGAGATATATAGAGAGGGTGGGAGAGTTAAGAGTACCTGAGATAGAAAAGCGTTGGTGGAGATCGAACTTTTGGTAGAGACGTTTTAATATGGAAAGAGAAACGGTTAGATGCTCGTAAGAAACGATTGAATTAAATGTAGCTCATTAATCTATAAGAGAAACGTTCATTTGAAAAACCTCATTAGTGATGTGGCAGGGAGGTTGAGATTTATTGGGATTTGAAAAGACACTGCGCAGAGAAAAAGAATGATGACAGTTGCTTTAATGCTTTTTTGGAATGTGAAAAGATGGCTTTAGTGGGATGTGATACTAATTACTATTATAGGGTCTTATTTTTGGAGGGAGAAAAAAAAAGGATGGCAGTTGCTTTGATGCTTTCTTGGAATGTGAAAAGATGGCTTTAATAGGATGTGATACTAATTATTATTATGGGGCCTTATTTTTTGGAGGCCTAAAGCAAGAGCTTTTCTTGCTTTATGGTCAAGCTGGCCCTGCTCATCACATTCATACTGCTGGTGGCGCTCATATTCCTATTTATGGCATTCATAATCTATCTCATCCATCACTGAATTTGAATAATGTTCTCTTTTCTCCTAAGCTTACTGCCGGTCTTCTTTCAATCCATAATTTGGTTGATAACAAATGCCGCCCATCCTTTTCTCGTGATGGTTGTTTTATACAGGACCAGTTTGTTAAGTCTAGCTAGCCAATACATCCCAAAAGCTTGAGTTGATAGGAAGCAAAAGACAAATCTACTTAAAGGAAAGAAAAGCCTTTTCTTTAGGCCCCATAATAATAATTAGTATCACATCCTACTAAATGCATCTTTTCACATTCCAAAAACGAATCAAACAACTGCCATCCTTTTTTTTCTCCCCCAAAAAATAAGGCCCCATGATAGTAATTAGTATCACATTCAACTAAAGCCATCTTTTCACATTCCAAAAAAGCATTAAAACAACTATTATCCTTCTTTTTCTCTGCATAGTGTCTTTTCAAATCCCAACAAATCTTAACCTCCCTGCCACATCACCAATGAGGTTTTTCAAATGAACGTTTCTCTTACAGATAAAAGAGTATTTGAATCGTTTCTCACATGTGCATCTAATCGTTTCTCACTTTCTTTTGCCATATTAAAACGTCTCTACCAAAAGTTCAATCTCCACCAACGCTTTTCCAACTCTAGTAACTCTCCCACCCTCTCTATCTCTCTCATAGATTGTCTTTCTCTGTAAACTACTTTTTTTATTATTTCTAAAGCAATCTTCTTTAAGGATTTATTGATATGGTTCAGTATTTTTTTTATATATATTATATGTGGGTATGTTTTGATAATATATGTGGGTATTTTTTATAATATATGTTAATCATAACTCACTAACTCTAATCTGTTTTTTTTTTTTTTTTTCATATTGAAGAAATTGCATCAAATAAGTCATTGTCACAAATTCGTTGGGAAACTCGTATTGAAAGTGTTAAAGCAATAAAATACCAAGTTCCACAAATAAGAGATGTGTTGTTGCAATTAGCAAAAATTGGTGAAGATCCTAAAACTAGAAGTGAAGCTAATTGTTTAGCAACATATGAGAACGAAAATTTTGAGTTTTTATTGGGCATGACAATTTGGTATGATATATTATTTGTCTTAACTCAGTTAGTAAAAATTTACAATCAAAAGACATGCATACCGATGTTGCTATAGATCAATTAAAAAAATCTTATTTCCTATTTTGAAAAATATAGAGAAAATGGATTTACATCTTCTGTGATTACATCTAGAGGAGTTGTGGCTGAAATGAAAATAGAACCTATATTCCGTGAAAAACGTATAATTCGTAGAAATAAGCAGTTTGATGAGAATGTCGATGACGAGACAATACAATCTGCTGAAGAATCGTTTAGAATTGATTATTTTATATACATAGTAGATCAAGCTATTTCTTCAATTCAGAGTAGGTTTGAACAATTTAAAATAAATGAAAATATTTTTGGCTTTCGATTTTATTTTAAAATTTTAAAATCACTAGACAGTGATAGTTTGGAAATAAAATTGTCTTGATCTCGAATGTTCCTTGAAACATGATAGTTTTTCTGATATTGATGGTTTAGATTTGTTTTCGGAAATGAAAGTTTTAAAAGAAATTTTATAAACAGAAGAAAACACTCCAATTGACGTACTTAATTATATAAAAAGACTAGATTCATTCCAAATGCATACATTACTTACAAAATATTATTGACAATACCTGTAACAGTTGTTTTTGCAGAAAGAAGTTTTTCAAAATTAAAATTGATAAAATCCTACCTAAGATCGACAATGTCACAAGAAAGATTAAGTGGATTAGCCATATTATCAATTGAAAAAGATATGTTAGCAAAACTTGAATATAAAAACTTAATTACTAATTTTGCATCACAAAAAGGGAGAAAAATAGATTTTAAATAAAAGATTTACAATAATATTAAAAAATAGGAAAAGCCTCATTTAGGATTGTCGCTTTAAGCCTTAAATTGTCTCGTGCCAGCCCTAGTAATGAGTATCGGAGATCAATTTGATATGGACCAAATTTGTAAAATAATTAGTCATATGAGAGCTAGCACCGGAATCTACATACCAAACAGAGGGTTTAGAGTTACCTGAGAAACCCATGGTGGAAAAAGAAGAAGCCAAAGAGTTTGGACAACTTGTTGCACCATTTTTGGAGTAATAAAGGTGTTGGAAGTACTATTGGATGAAGTGGGGGTAGAAGCATTGACTTGATAGGCCTGTGCTGGTCGATTCGGATTGATTGTATGTCCTCATTCTAGTGGATGATGTGAATAAATTGTTTTTTCCTATTAATTGTTTTTTCCTATTAATTGATTTATGTTGTAATGCTTTATTCATGTGATGAATGGATATTTATTCTATGATCGCACATAACTAATACAAAATGACATGATGGCTCATGAGATGAACTGGAACCCACAGGTATATTAAATATAATCCATGTGTGTGGATGAGATTCATATAAAGGAGACATGGATCACAAATCTTATACGTGAAGGAATTTCACAACCACTGATGAGACTGGGCATTTCATCTGTACAAGGTTGTAGGACCTCAGTCACTATGAGATAGTGTGGTTTGTCTGAACCATTAGAGTCTAGGACTATGGATTGTTGTGCTAGTACATTAGATGTACTGAAGGACCATGAGTAGCACCTTATGTAAATATATCTTTTATTTAAGGACTGCTATCATAATTCCCAAGCAATAGGCTCTTAATCCTGAGAGATTAATGGACTCAAGTTTCTACTATGCATTTACTTTGAGTTACCAATGAGTGACGCCAACTGTAGGTCAATGCCTCGGTATCTTGGGTACGTGGTATTGGGACTATGGGAACATATAATTCTCAAGATGGAATCTATCATCTAAGAGAGAAATATCCCCTTGTGCCAATTAATGGAATTTATCATTGGTAAGTGTGCACTCATCTCAATTAAGAATTAATTGGATGGTATTGATAATTACTGTGATTAATTGAGTCACAAGAATAATAAGACGTGAATCTAATTTGGTTGGACAGACTTATTCCAATAGATCCATGGATATAATTGATGGAGGGGCCTACTTGCAGTAATTGGGAAGTTTAGGGTCTTCTTGTAAATATTCCTAAGACTGGAGTGCAATTGCATTTATTTAGTGGAGTTATTTGCAATTAACTGTAGGTCCGGAGTTCACATGAGATGTAGGGTCTCGATCTTCAGTTGGAGCCATATTCTAAGGAAATCCTAGTGGTCCCCATGCTAGCCCTTGTTAAAGTGTAAACTTGTATTATATTAGTCCAGGCGTCCAGCCCACTTACATGATATTAGGCCCAGCCCAATTGTATATAAGAGATCTATTCTTATTGTGTACAGCTAAATAGATTAGTTGCCCTTCCTTCTTTAGAGATCTAATTGATCTAATTAGTATTTGATTCCTTGTTTTGTTCCTTGATTTGTAGCCTAATCTTAGGCATTGTAAAGTCTATTTAAGAAGATGAATCCAAGATGAAGGATCATCGAATGAGAATATATTTTCACAGAATTCTCTCTTTCTCTTCTCTCTCTCGTTTAAGTATTCTTTCAATCTGCCTATGAATGTCATGGTATCAAAGCTTGAGATCTAGGAGATCTTCTTCCTTCTTCATTTTGAGAGATTTCTAAAGCTTCATTTCTTCTCTTATCTCTGCCTGGGATATTGTTCTTCTTCTGGAAGTCATTCCGATTATATTCCTGCCATCTGATCGTCTGTGATCATCCCTGATCACCTCTGATCAGACGTGGCCCACTTTTGATCATCATCATCATCATCACAGCAGAAGCAGCCCACATTTTTTGACCGGCAGTTTCCATCACAGCCGTTCAACTTTGTGGATCTTGCTACGCTTTGCGTAGGACTTTTCCCCTGGGTTGCAGAAATACATTGTTCTTCCATCCCCAACACCTGATCCAGTCCCTGATCATCTAAGCTGGGCCCACGTGGAGATCGATCCACTGTCGACAGGGACGATTTCTGCCAAACGTCTCTGTTTTCGCTTACTTACAACTGTGGACCATTTGCGATCATGGAACATCCAGCAACCACTACAGCAGTGGTCGACTGGATTTTCTAGGAATTCTGGTGTTTTTTCTGGATTTTTCAATCAATTTTTGAGGTAGTTTCCAGCCACTTCTTCCTCTGACGATTGTGATTTTTATGTATCAAATAGTTTTCATCACAGCCGTCCAGACTTTTGGATTTTCATCCAAATCTCATCAGACTTTGGCCTGGAGGAAGAATTTTTGGACTCCTTCCAGATATTCCTATCTGATCTATGATTAGATCTGTTTCTGGGGTCCACGCACAGATTCTACCTCTAGAATCAAGGTCGTCCGGGCACTGTATCTGCACCTTTTGTGCTTTCTGTTGCTGAATTGATTATCAGACACATCTTCTGCTATCGTGGACCATCGTGGACCATCTGTATCAGTGAGATCTATTGTATCAGTCCAGTTGACTGGTGGCTATTCATTATGGAGAAAGGAGATATTAAATTGATCAAGTTTAATGGTAAAAATTATACCACTTGGGCTTTTCAATTTCAAATTTACCTTAAGGGTAAAGAACTCTGGGGACATATTGATGATTCAGATCCCAAACCTACTGATGACAAGCTCCTAGCTCAATGGGAAGTTAAAGATTGGCAGATCATGACATGGATATTGGGGTCCGTCGATGCTCAGTTTATCCTGAACCTTCGCCCATACAGGACTGCCAACGAAATGTGGCTTTATTTAAAGAAGATATATTTGCAAGAAAATTATGCTCGCAGGTTTCATTTAGAACATGAAATCTCGCAGTTTGTTCAAGGGACCTTGTCAATACAGGATTAATACTCTCAATTTACAAGTTTGTGGACTGATTACGCTGAGCTTATTTATATTGACCTCCCTGCTGCCGCCTTAGCCTCTATTCAAGGGATCCATCAGACGAGTCAGCGAGATCAGTTTCTAATGAAATTACGACCACAATTTGAAATTGTCCGTTCCAACTTAATGAGCCGGGTGCCATCTCCTTCACTTGAATCATGTCTTGGCGAACTCCTTAGAGAGGAACAGTGCTTGGTGACTCAGACGGCACTTACACAGAATGCTCCTCAAGCTACTCCTATCGATGTTGCTTATGTTGCCAAGGGTAAGCCTCCAGCCCGGGACATGAGCAAGGTCAAATGTTTTTGCTGCCATAAAATGGGACATGTTTCCATTCAGTGCGACCAGAAGTTTTGTTCCTACTGCAAAACCAAAGGTCATGTTCTTCCAGAATGCCAGACGCGACCTCAGAATCGGGCACCGCAACAGAGAGCATACTCTGCACATTTTCCTGAAGCTTCTTCACCAGTCATGCCTGCACCACATACTGCAACTTCTTTTACCCTCACTCCTGAAATGGTCCAGCAAATGATCATAAATGCTTTCTCTGCACTTGGCTTATCAGGTAAACCAAAATCTTCGGTCTCTACCTGGTATATTGATTCAGGGGCCTCCAATCACATGACACACTCTCCTGCCAATATGACTCATATTAGGGAGTATGATGGAGACCTCTGCATCAATACTGCTGATGGTGGTAGTATTCCCATTTCTGCTGTTGGACAGGTCCCTCACTCCTTACCTTTGCATAATGTTTTTCTTTCCCCTCGCTTAACCACAAATTTGTTATCAGTTGGTCAACTTGTTGATAGTAATTGCTCCATCTTGTTTTCTCGCGCTGGTTGTGTTGTGCAGGATCAAGTATCGGGGAAGGTGCTAGCGAAGGGCCCTAAGCAGGGGCGACTGTTTCCCCTCCAGATTTCGTCAAAAGAACATCTCCCTTCGGAGTCTACTTTGTTTTCCCATTCTAGTCATAATAAATGCCAGTTGTGGCATAATCGTTTAGGACATCCTAATTCCAATACTTTGATGTTTTTATTAAATTCTGGTTTAATTAATGATAATAAAGTTTCTTTTCAGGATGTTTCTTTTAATTGTGATAGCTGCAAGATGGGGAAAGGGAAAACCCTTCCTTTTCCTCTTCATGATTCTTTAGCAATGAGATGTTTTGATATTGTTCATAGTGATGTATGGGGTATTGCACCTATTATCTCTCATTCTCATTATAAATACTTTGTTACATTCATTGATGATTATAGTCGTTTTACTTGGATTTATTTTTTGCATGCTAAGTCTGATGTTTTCTCGGTTTTTAAAGTTTTCTTGTCTTATGTTGAGAATCAATTTTCCACTACCATTAAAATTCTTTGGTCTGATTCAGGAGGGGAGTATGTTTCTAAGGACTTTCAAACATTTTTGCAATCCAAAGGCATTATCTCCCAGCGATCTTGTCCTTACACCCCCCAACAAAATGGTGTGTCTGAACGGAAAAACCGACATCTCTTGGATATTGCTCGATCACTTTTGATAGCATCTTCTGTTCCAACTAGGTTTTGGCCTGAAGCCCTCTCAACCGCTGTGCATGTCATAAATCGGCTACCTTCATCTAGATTAGACAACCAGACACCGTTTTTTAGACTTTTTCAAAAGAATCCACTCTATGATCATCTTCGTCCTTTTGGGTGTGTTTGTTTTGTTCTTCTCCCTCCCACTGAGCGCACTAAGTTAACAGCTCAATCCTCCATCTGTGCTTTTCTTGGTTATGCTCTTAATCAAAAAGGCTATCTCTGTTATGATTCTAAAGCCAACAGAATTCGAGTATCTCGCAATGTCGTGTTTTTTGAAAATCAATATTTTTTTCCAAGACATGGTGATTCGAATGACTCAGTCTCGTTCTCTTTTTTACCATCATTTTCAGATACAATGCCTCCACCTGTTACTCGTTTTAAGCCGAATTTTGTGTATAAACGACGGAATGTTACAGGTGTTCCTGCCTCTGGGTCTCTCGCTACGCCTACCCTGACTGCAACTGATCCTGCACCTGATCCACCTCCGGAGTCTCCTGCTCCTGATCCTGCTCCTGATCCAACCCCGGAGCCTCTTGCTCTTCGCCGATCCATTCGCCACACAAAGCCACCTGATCGATATGGATTTACTCATACTTCTTTATTAACCACTTTGTCTTCTATTTCTATCCCTAACTCGTACTCTCAGGCAGTGCAGCATGATTGTTGGAAACAGGCTATGCAGGAAGAACTTACTGCTCTTCAAACAAATCATACATGGGACATTGTTCCATGTCCTTCATCTGTCAAACCCATTGGCTGCAAGTGGGTATATTCGGTGAAATTAAAGTCTGATGGATCATTGGATCGCTACAAAGCCCGTCTAGTTGCACTTGGAAACAGGCAGGAGTATGGTATCGACTATGAGGAAACTTTTGCTCCAGTGGCCAAAATGACAACTGTACGTACAGTTCTTGCAATAGCCGCCTCTCAGTCATGGCCCCTATATCAGATGGATGTGAAGAATGCTTTTCTTCATGGGGATCTTAAAGAGGAAGTCTACATGCGTCTCCCTCATGGCATTCCTTCTTCTTCCAAGACCGATGTTGCTCGATTACGGCGCTCATTAAGCAGGCACCCAGAGCCTGGTTCGAAAAATTCCGAACCACTCTCCTTCAGCTTTCTTTCATATAGAGCCCGTATGATCCTTCGATGTTCACACTTCATTCATCCAGAGGATCCACAATTCTCCTTGTGTATGTTGATGATATCATTATTACTGGCCCTCACAGTGATATGATCCGACAGATACAGGCCTCTCTACAAGATACGTTTCATATGAAGGATTTGGGACCTTTGAATTATTTCTTGGGTCTGGAAGTTCATCAATCAAAGAAAGGCTTGTTTCTTCACCAGCACAAATATGCTACTGACCTAGTGGATCTCGCCGATTTCGGTGATTCTAGCCCAGTCGACACACCGTTGGAAGTAAATACCAAGCTTCATCAACAAGACGGCGATCTCCTTCCTGATCCTACATTCTATCGTCGTTTGGTTGGTAGCCTTGTCTATCTAACCATTACTCGACCAGATCTCTCTTATGCTGTTAATCTGGTCAGTCAGTTTATGACGGCCCCACGGCATCATCATTTGGCGGCAGTCAAACGGATTATTCGATATATCCTCGGTACCTCTACCCGCGGCTTATTATTTCCAGTTGGCACACCTCTTAGACTCACTGCTTATTCTGATGCGGATTGGGTTGGCTGTCCGGACACACGTCGTTCTACTACAGGATGGTGTGTTTACTTGGGAGAAGCCTTAGTCTCCTGGAAATGTAAAAAGCAAGATAGAGTCTCCAAATCTTCCACGGAATCCGAATACCGAGCCATGTCTTCCGCTTGTTCTGAGATCCTATGGCTACGTGGGTTGCTTTCCGAGCTTGGATTCTCCCAGACTCAACCGACTCCTCTACATGCTGACAACACAAGTGCCATTCGGATCACTGAAAATCCGGTGTTTCATGAGAGGACAAAGCATATTGAAGTGGACTGTCACTTCATTCGGGACGAGTATGATCGCAAAGTCATTACTCTTCCTCATATTTCCACTGAATTCCAGCTTGCTGATATCTTCACCAAGGGTCTTCCACGCCCGCGGCATGAATTCCTGGTTCGCAAATTGCTACTGGTTGATTCCCCGCATCAATTTGAGGGGGGGTGTTAAAGTGTAAACTTGTATTATATTAGTCCAGGCGTCCAGCCCACTTACATGATATTAGGCCCAGCCCAATTGTATATAAGAGATCTATTCTTATTGTGTACAGCTAGATAGATTAGTTGCCCTTCCTTCTTTAGAGATCTAATTGATCTAATTAGTATTTGATTCCTTGTTTTGTTCCTTGATTTGTAGCCTAATCTTAGGCATTGTAAAGTCTATTTAAGAAGATGAATCCAAGATGAAGGATCATCGAATGAGAATATATTTTCACAGAATTCTCTCTTTCTCTTCTCTCTCTCGTTTAAGTATTCTTTCAATCTGCCTATGAATGTCAGCCCTAAGAAGAGAAGGTTACTAATCCAATTGGAACTCTTAAGGAAGGAGTAGTAGGACATTTACTAAGAATATAAGTGAGACTTCTAAAGTTAGACCAAGATGAGGTTTACCAAACCTATAAATAAGAGGGGAGAGTGGACGTCCAAGGCATTGCACGCCCAAGGGTTGGACGCCCACTCCTCTCTCCTCTTTTCCCTCCTCTCTCCTCTGGTTTCCTTCTAGAGTGATTAGGGTTTTCTTCTTATTTTAGATCCCATCATTCTCTTTTAAGAAGTTCTCTAAAAAGAGGGTTATAGTGTGGAAGAACACCAATGCTAAGGAGATCTAATCTGCAAAAAGGGTTTCGTGGAATCAAGAAATCAAATTTCTCGATTTGAGCACCACCATGCTCCTAAGATATAGATCTACAACCTATTTATTTTAGTAGATCTTGTTGCATGTGCTTGTTTGTTTTTCTTGATCTGTCTTCTTGATAGATCTTTGATCTTAATGCATGAGATTAGGGTTTTAGATCTTGGGATTGAGTTCTTGACCTTTTGGGTGATTGATCCCTGCTTTAAGTGGGTCAAAAGTTTTTGAAACCCATTTAGAAGGCCCACCTATTTCCAACAGATTCTGTAGACGTTTCCTACACTCAGATATCACATGTCCCTGCTTTTTACTGTAGTTGCATATTTTCCCTTTTTCGCACGTGTTAGCAAATGTCCAAATTCTTTCCAACAGAAATGATGGATATGAGTCACATCTTTCTTATCTTTGGCGACAGAAGCAGTAATATTGGGTGCAGCAGCTGTATTGGATTGTTGAAGGTCCAATAATTGTTGTGACTTACAACATTGTTCCTCTTGTAGGAGCCCTTGTAGACATATAACCAGTGAAGGTTTCGGGGTCCAGTTTAATAGACTCACCCAGATGGGTTCATATTTGCTTCTCAGTTTAAAAATTAATGAAATAGAGTAGTTCGATGCATCTTTTGAACTTCATTGATAGATGATTCGCACACAGTAGCATAAACTAGGGCGCATATTTAATCCATGAGGACATAAACCCGAAGTAATATTCTTGTATTTGTTTGTCCCCTTGATTATATTCAGCAATCTCATGCTCCAACTGAAAGCGAAGGGCCTCATTTTCTTTATTATAGATGCGCCGTATATACTGCCGCATCTCAGCTGCAGTTTTATAGGGACAGAGAATTAAAGCAATGAAGGAATCCACAGAACTTAATATCCAGCTAATGACCCGAGCATTTTTAGTGTTCCATTGGGCCAAGTCGGCAGCATTATGAGAGGATAGGATGGTTTCTTTGTGGTTCAATCAATAAATCCCCAGAGTTCTTTACAAAATTTTGGAACTGAAATTCCCATACAAAATCATTTTTTTTCTTTACTGCTACAAATATTTTATCCATCTCCATAATATAGAAAAGACAGGAGCAGAATATGTAAAAAAAAAAAAAAAAGTCAAAAATGTCAACAATAGTTGAGCCAAGACCCATGTACAATAGGCCCACTGGCCCATTCTCATAAACAACGTGGGATAAGGATTAGTGGACTGTGACTCATCAATCTATTTTGAATTCTTTCCATGTATATAATCTGTATCAATATTCTTTATTCTCTTTCCATTCATAGAGATTGTAATTAGATTGTAATTTGCCTTGATTAAGGTCATTAAGTCTATAAGTAAAGCAAAGGACTGATCATTGAGATCATCCAATATTCCAAAGCTTATTCTCTTCATCTTAGAATTCTGGTTCTGACATGGTATCAGAGCCTGCAACTTGTTCTAGTGTTGTATCTTCTTCTTCATGCTACGTCATCTGCATCTTAGTAACTCAATAGAGATCACCACAGCAACTGATCTCTACTGTTAGAAATTTACAGCCAACTAGGAGGAAGGGAAACATTGTCGTCAGGCATATTCTCTCCAACAAATCAGTGGCCCACCTGCGATGATCAAGACACCTTCACCAACACTATCTGTGATGGTCGACAGCTTATTCTTGACATTCTAGAGATTTTTTTCAGAATTTTTGGCTGCCTCGAGGTAGGACTTTTGTCTATTTTTCTGGATTCCCGAAATCTTGCTCCAATTTTCATCTCCACCGTCCAATTTCTTGGATTCTCATCCGATTTGGGTGAGATTTGGTTCAGTAGACACGAAAAAGGATTCTCCTTCTTCCCATGTGTTCTGATCTCATCCTTGATCCATCTGTGGGCCACCAGACCAGATCCTGTGCAGAATTTCAGGTCGCCAGTGCCAATTCTGGCATCTGATCACATCTGGCCCACCATAGATCCGTCAGACACACTCAGAAATCCTTTCCTTGGGGTGGTCTGATATTTCTGCGAATTATAGAATTGTTTTCCACATTTTGTTAAGAACCAGATCTGTTCTTTTACAATCTGTCTGAAGCTTTGGATATTACTGCTGCACTATTGGAAATTTTTGCTTGTGTCTCTGCTGCACTGTTGAGTTGATCTTCTGTTCTCTGCTGGTTATCTTCAGCTAGTTTTTTCTAGCGAGATAATCATGGACAAAAGTGACAATTTACTAATTAAGTTCAATGGGACCAATTACACATCATGGGGATTCCAATTTCAGATATATCTAAAAGGAAAAGAATTATGGGGTCATATAGATGGGACTAATCCAAAACCGGTGGAGGATGATAAGGCTGTCTCCAAGTGGGACACCAACGATGCAAAAATAATGACTTGGCTTCTGGGGTCAGTCGATCCACAGTACATCCTGAATCTCCGGCCTTACAAAACAGCAAAAGGCATGTGGGACTATCTAAAACAGGTGTATCAACAGGATAACTCTGCACGGAGGTTCCACTTGGAACATGAGCTCTCTCAGTTTACTCAGGGGACATTGTCTATTCAAGAATATTACTCTCAGTTTATTCGCTTATGGACGGATTATAATGAGATTATCTACTCCAGCCTACCAGATGCCTCGATTGCAGTGGTTCAAACTATCCATTCCACTAGTCAAAGGGATCAATTTCTGATGAAACCTAGACCTGATTTTGAACAAATACGTTCAAATCTGATGAGCAGAGTGCCATCCCCGTCTATTAATTCTTGTCTCGGAGAACTCCTTCGTGAGGAACAGCGTTTTACAACCCAGGCTGCTCTCCAACAAGCACTGTCCACCGGTCCAATCACTACAGCCTATGTTGCACGTTCCCACCAGCAGAACAGAGATATGACCAAAGTACAGTGTTATTCGTGTCAGAAATATGGACATGTTGCCACGCAATGCAATCAAAATACTGCTCTTACTGCAAACGCAAGGGCCATGTTCTTCCTGAATGTCGGCGCCGTGCTCATAACTCTTCTCAGAAAGCAAATCTGGCAACTCTGGATGTGTCTACTTCTGCATTGAGTCCTGCTGCCACTACAATGATGCCTGGTCCGCCTGCTTCTTCATCCTCTCTCACCCCTGAAATGGTTCAACAGATGATCGTAAATGCTTTTTCTGCTCTTGGCCTCTCAGGTAAATCCAAACAGTCAAACTCTACCTGGTATATGGATTCGGGGGCTTCTAATCATATGACCTATTCGTCTGAAAATTTTTCTCAATTAAAACCTTATGATGGAAGTCTCCGAATCAATACAGCAGATGGTGGCAGTATACCCATCACTGCCATCGGTGAGATGTCACATCCCTTACCTTTGAGTCATGTTTTTCTTTCTCCTCAGTTATCTACCAATTTATTATCTGTTGGCCAACTAGTTGATAATCATTGTTCTGTCTCTTTTTCTCGTTCTGGTTGTGTTATACAGGATCAAGCATCGGGGAAGGTGATAGCGAAGGGGCCTAAATGTGGCCGTCTTTTTCCGCTACAACTATCTACACATGATAGGAATTTGGTTGCCTCTGCCTTGTTTTCTGCTTCTAGTTCAAATAAGAGCCACTTATGGCACAATAGATTAGGCCATCCTCATTCTCGTACTTTGTTATCTTTGTTTAAATCTGGGTTGCTAAATGATAATAAAATTTCTCTTAAGGATGTTTCTTTTGATTGTTCAAGTTGTAAAATGGGCAAAAGCAAGACTCTTCCTTTTCCCATCAATAATTCTTTATCATTGAAATGTTTTGATCTTGTTCATAGTGATGTATGGGGTATAGCACCTGTCATATCCCATTCACATTTTAAATATTTTGTGACATTCATTGATGATTATAGTCGCTTTACATGGATATATTTTTTGCATTCAAAATCTGAGGTGTTTGCTACGTTTAAAATTTTCTTAGCCTATGTGGAAAATCATTTCTCCACATCCATTAAAACACTTCGTACAGATTCAGGTGGTGAATATGTTTCAAATGAGTTTCAGACCTTTTTGCAAAACAAAGGGATCATTTCTCAAAAATCATGTCCGTATACACCCCAACAAAATGGCGTATCTGAGAGGAAAAACAGACATCTTTTGGACATTGTTCGGTCACTCCTCTTAGCATCGTCTGTTCCACCAAAATTTTGGCCCGAAGCTTTGTCCACAGCAGTTCATGTTATAAATCGACTACCCTCACCGCGCATCAACCATGAAACACCTTATTTTTCGTTTATTTCATAAGCATCCTATTTTTTCTCATCTCCATGTTTTTGGGTGTGTCTGTTTTGTTCTTCTTCCCCCGGTTGAACGAACAAAACTATCGGCTCAATCTTCGAAGTGTGCCTTTTTAGGTTATGCGAATGACCAAAAAGGATTTCCCTGTTATGATCCCAAGGTCAAACGTATCCGGATTTCTCGTAATGTTGTGTTTTTTGAAAATCAGTATTTTTTCCATCATCATTTAGATCATGATCCATCTCCTATGTTTTCACTTGTTCCTGCCTTTGGTGATCCTCTGGATCCACCTACGGAAAATATCAAGCCTATTATTGTGTATGAAAGGCGTAGACGGAAAAACACGGTTGCACCTGAGCCTCCTGACTTGTCAGCTTCCTCGGCACTTGACCCCACTCCTGCTCCTGACATCTCCCAACCAGTTCCTCTTCGTCGATCATCTCGGCTTTCCCGCCCCCCTGATCGGTTTGGATTTACCCATACCTCCTTACTTGCTACCTTGTCTTCTGTTCATATACCTAATCACTTTTCCCAAGCAGCGCAACATGAGTGTTGGCGGCAGGCCATGCAGGAAGAACTTGACGCACTTCAAGAGAATCACACATGGGATGTTGTTCAATGTCCTCCGTCCATCAAACCCATTGGCTGTAAGTGGGTTTACTCTATCAAGCTGCATCCTGATGGTACTCTGGCACGTCATAAGGCTCGGTTAGTGGCACTTGGCAATCGTCAGGAGTATGGTATCGACTATGATGAAACATTCGCTCCGGTCGCCAAGATGACAACTGTGCGTACTATTCTTGCTATTGCAGCATCTCGTTCATGGCCCCTGTATCAGATGGATGTGAAGAATGCCTTCCTCCACGGGGATCTTAAAGAGGAAGTATACATGCGTCTTCCTCAAGGATATGAGTCTCCTTCTAAAAATGAAGTGACACGGCTCCGTCGCTCGTTGTATGGACTCAAACAAGCACCCAGAGCTTGGTTTGAAAATTTTCGTTCTACTCTGATGAACCTTGGCTTTACTCAAAGTCCTTATGATCCCTCATTATTCTTGAATAAGACTGCTCAAGCTACCACTATATTTCTCGTATATGTGGATGATATCATCATCACAGGCACTCACAGTAACATGATTCAAAGTCTTCAATCCTCACTTCAAGCTGCCTTCCATATGAAAGATCTGGGTCCATTAACATACTTTTTGGGACTTGAGGTCCAACAGTCTAGCAAGGGACTATTTTTACATCAACATAAGTATGCTACTGACCTTCATGACCTTGCTGGCCTAACTAATACCACCCCTGTGGACACTCCCTTAGAAGTCAATGTGAAGCTCAAGAAAGATGATGGGGATCTCCTATCCGATCCCACATTCTACAGACGCTTGGTTGGCAGTTTGATCTACTTGACCATCACTAGACCAGACATTTCATATGCTGTGAATGTTGTTAGTCAATTCATGACAGCTCCAAGGCATCACCATATGGTTGCGGTCAAACGGATCATTCGGTACATTCTTGGTTCTCCGACTCGAGGATTGTTTTTTCCGGTTGGCACACCTCTGACACTTACTGCTTATTCTGATGCCGACTGGGCAGGATGCCCGGATACTCGCAGATCCACCACGGGCTGGTGTATGTATTTGGGTGAATCACTCATTTCTTGGAAATGCAAAAAGCAGGAAAGGGTCTCCAGATCTTCCACTGAATCTGAATATCGTGCTATGTCCGCTGCCTGCTCCGAAATCCTTTGGCTTCGTGGATTACTTGCAGATCTTGGTTTTTCTCAGACATCAGCTACCCCACTTCATGCAGACAATACTAGTACGTTCATGAACGTACAAAACATATTGAGGTGGATTGTCACTTCATTCGAGACGAATATGATCGCAAGGTCATTAGTCTTCCACATGTTTCAAGTGAACTCCAACTTGCAGACATCTTCACCAAAGGACTGCCTCGGCCACGTCATGAGTTCCTGATTCGCAAATTGCTACTATTTGACCAGCATCAATTTGAGGGGGGATGTCAACAATAGTTGAGCCAAGACCCATGTACAATAGGCCCACTGGCCCATTCTCATAAACAACGTGGGATAAGGATTAGTGGACTGTGACTCATCAATCTACTTTGAATTCTTTCCATGTATATAATCTGTATCAATATTCTTTATTCTCTTTCCATTCATAGAGATTGTAATTTGCCTTGATTAAGGTCATTAAGTCTATAAGTAAAGCAAAGGACTGATCATTGAGATCATCCAATATTCCAAAGCTTATTCTCTTCATCTTAGAATTCTGGTTCTGACAAAAAAGAGGTGCAGAATCCCTATCCGGGCAGCAAAATCAGTCCAATTTGCCGATCAGAAGATATGGATGAATAGTCGTATAAGTCCTACACCTTGTGGCAGAAAATCTCAGTGATCAGACTCTACATTGGAAAATAGGTGTGGCTGTGATGAAAACCACTCGCAGAAACAGTCAATCCAAATGCCTTAACAAAAATGCTTTGAAATAGCATGCAAAAAAAAAATGTTGAGAAAAATCACAATTCTCAGAGTGACCAAGCGAACTTGCAAATGGAGTTCACTGACCTGCAATGCATCACCGGTGGGCCCACAGATGATCGCTATCCGGGCAGCAAAATCAGTCCAATTTGCTGATCAGAAGATATGGATGAATAGTCGTATAAGTCCTACACCTTGTGGCAGAAAATCTCAGTGATCAGACTCTACATTGGAAAATAGGTGTGGCTGTGATGAAAACCACTCGCAGAAACAGTCAATCCAAATGCCTTAACAAAAATGCTTTGAAATAGCATGCAAAAAAAAAATGTTGAGAAAAATCACAATTCTCAGAGTGACCAAGCGAACTTGCAAATGGAGTTCACTGACCTGCAATGCATCACCGGTGGGCCCACAGATGATCGCGTGATCTGATGACGTGTTGATTGTTGATCAGTGCCAAACTATACCAAACGAATGCTCTTTGCATTCCAAGACTCCACGACGAGGATTTCTTGATGAATGTTCACTGCCAAATGCGAATGCCCTTAGAACAAGGTTTCAGGTGGACGAATGATAACTGAAAGAGGTTAATGAGTGTAGTGGTTGGTCGACAAAGGAGGAAACCTAATCCAGTTTGGCAAATCTCGCAGCGAATTCTGATTTTGAATTCCAGCAGTTTCGAAAGGATCTGGATCTAATCGATTATTTGGTCGTAAACAAGGAAAGGAGAGAAACACACTTCCGGACTCTCTTTCTTCAGCCTTCTCTGCAACTTGCCTCAATAAACTCTCTCACTGAAGAAAAATCTCTGCCCTAGGTCTTGGGCTCTGATACCATAACACTAACTGTACAGAATAGGAAATTGGAGATGTGTGGCCTATCTCATGTGAACTCCTTTAGACACACTGTATTTGGTAACTACAATTCTCTTTTAAGGGATATTACATCTAATTGGACTTTGTCCTTTCTTATCTGGTAGCTTTTAAGTATGGTGATCTAAGTTACATTTAAATTACAATAGTGGTCCCCAAATACTTTTAAACTATGTCCTTTCACAAAGCTCACGCAATCTATAGGAGTAGTAAATCTCGGATAGACCTTGAAACAGGCAGTCATGGCCTCCAAAGTCCAAAAGGACTTGCTAGTAAAAGTCTCCTCTAGTAGCTACTTATAAATTCAAGAACCTTCCCTGAAATGGTACTTCTCCCCCTACAAAAGTTATGGCCCTATGGGAAGTGTTGCGCCTTAATATCACTAGAAAAGACAAGCTCGTGGCACAATTTTGAAGGTGCTTATGTTGCAACCACAATGTCACGGGTTCAAGTCATGTTACACTAAGAAGGAGGAGGAGGAGGAATCCCATAAAAACAAAAAAAAGGAACCTGTCACCAATTGAACCACTTTTAAAGATTTAAAAAAAAAACCTATAAAATCCATGTAAGTAGTAGATATTATGAGACCTTCAAAACAGGCAATCATGACCTCCAAAGTCCGAATGGATTTTCCAGCGAAAGTCACATCCTCTAGAAGCTATTTATAAATTCAAGAACCTTCTCTGAAATGGTACTTCACCCCTATAACAGTTATGGCTACATGGGAAGTGTTGCACCTTAATATTTAAAAAACCCCTAAACTTAAACCAGCCCAATAAGACATCATAGAATCCTACACGTAACGGTAAAAATAACTAAAAAAATATCCAATGTTTATCCAGGAAGCAGAGTGTATTAGGAGGGTAGGGAAAGAAGTCTTAGGAGAATCCAAAGGGGGTGCTCCGGTACAGAAAGAGGCATGGTGGTGGAGCGAAGCCGTCCAAAACAAGATAAGAGTTAAAAGAGAGTGCTTTAAAACTTGGCAAAATGATCGAAATGAAGCAAACTTGGAAATGTATAAAGAAGTAAAAAGAGAAACAAAAAAGGCAGTTAGTGAGGCCAAGGCAAAGGCATTTGAGGAGCTATATAGGCGACTTGACACTAAGGAAGGCGAAAGAGAGATATTCAAGCTTGCTAAACCAAAGATCGGCGGACCAAGGACTTAAACCAAGTTAAATGCATTAAGGATGAGGATGAAAAGGTATTAGTAGCGTTGGAAGAGCTACTTCTACAAGTTATTTAACGAAAGCAGTAGTAGTGACATACAATTGGGGCAGCTTACCATTTCTAAAGAATAAGCGAATCATATGTTCTATAGGAGAATCAGTAGGGAAGAAGTTAAAGAAGTATTGAAAAGAATGAAGAATGGGAAAGCGGTTGGGCCATATGGTATCCCTATTGAGGTCTGGAGGTGCTTGGGGGAGGATGGCATTAGTTGGTTGACAAAGCTTTTTAATGTAGTGCTAAAGAGCAAGAAGATGCCTAATGCATGGAGGAAAAGTATTCTTATACCCATATACAAGAACAAATGAGATATTCAGAACTGTGCGAACTACCGCGGGATTAAATTGATGAGCCATACGATGAAATTATGGGAGAGAGTTATTGAGAGAAGACTAAGAAGAACAACAAACGTTTCAGAGAATAATTTGGTTTCATACCTAGGAGATCAACCATGGAGGCTATCTTTCTCCTGAGGAGGTTAATGGAACATTATAGAGAAGGTCAGAGAGATTTACATATGGTGTTCATTGACTTGGAGAAGGCCTATGACCGGGTTCCTAGGGAGATTCTTTGGAGAGTTCTGGAAAAGAAATGTGTGTCGCATATATTGAGGCGATAAAGGATATGTATGATAGAGTCATGACATCTATAAGGACGACTGGCGGCGAAACTAAGGAGTTTCCTATAACGATTGGTCTACACCAAGGCTCAGCGTTAAGCCCGTACTTGTTTGCCCTAGTTATGGATGAGATTACAAGACATATCCAGGATGAGGTGCCGTGGTGTATGCTATTTGCAGATGACATTGTTTTAGTGGATGAGACGAGAGAATGAGTGAATGCTAAACTAGAATTGTGGCAGAAAACATTAGAGACAAAAGGGTTTAGGCTAAGTTAGGGGTGTACATCGGGTCGGGTTCCGGGTTATCGGGCCGGGTTTGACCCGACCCGATTAGTTTATGCACACCGGGAACCCGACCGAATGCCCGGTTAGCTATAGCCGGGTTTGTCGGGTTCGGGTTACCGGGTCGGGTTACCGGGTAACCCGGTTACAAATTTTAATTTTTTTTTTTTTTGGGAGTTTAACCTGTTTTTCTTTTTTTTTTTTGTTGATTTGATAAAATGCATGGAGATAAATAACAACTTCCGTGAAATGAAGATTTCCTCATCTAAATCCAAGTTTAACCACAAAAATTGATTGAGAATTCTGTAGTTTGCAACACAAGCATAAACCATAAACCTTACATGAAAAGAAGTGCTGAGATTCCCATTTGATCTTACAGCAATTAAATGAATAACTCAACCATTTTTCAATAAGTAATGACGTAGATCTCTAAAGTACAAGAAATGTCAAAAGCAACGAATTAAATCTAGAACTAGAATAAATCTTGATGATTAGGCATGTTGGTTTTCCTAGCCACTGAAAATTTCTTTGCAATCTATACACCAAAACTGCTTAAGGAAAGCAAAGAGGTCACATCTTTTCATAATTTTAAATGCATCACAGCATCAGGCGACAGGCATCAGCTAATTAGTATATAAAAGTTTTTTTTTTAATATTTTTTTATAACCGGGTTATCGGGTCCGATTAACTAAAAATCCTTAACCCGGCACCCGGTCCGGATCCGGGTCGGGTTTGACCCGACCCGGTATAAGACCATGTTACACCCGCCCGAATACGTCCGGGTCGGGTCGGGTCGGGTCACCGGGTCGGACCGGGTTTCCAAACCCGGTGTACACCCCTAGGCTAAGTCGATGCAAAACGGAATATATGGAATGCAAGTTTAGTCAAAGTAGGACACTTGGTAACATAGAAGTAAGTTTGGCCACACAAAAGATTGTAGAGAAAGAAAGCTTTAGGTACTTTGGATCTATGGTGCAACGGGATGGAGGGATTGATACTGATGTAAGTCACAGGATTCAGGCCGGGTGGACCAAATGGAGGAGTGCTTCGGAGGTCTTGTGTGATCGGAAAGTCCCCTCAAGGTTAAAGGAAAGTATTATAAGGTGGCGGTACGACCAGCGTTGTTATATGGATCAGAGTGTTGGGCAGTAAAGCATAATCATGTCAAGAAGATGGAAGTTGCGGAGATGAGAATGCTAAGATGAATGTGCGGGATCACAAGGCGAGATAGGATTAGGAATGAGGAGATTAGGGGCAAAGTAGGAATAGCACCGATTGGAGATAAAATGAGAGAAAATCGACTGAGATGGTTCGGCCATGTTAGAAGGCGTCCAACGGAGGCACCTGTTAAAAAGTGTGAAAGCATGGAGATTGGCAGGAGTAGGAGAGGGAGAGGGAGACCCAAGAGAAGTTGGAAAGAAACTATTAAACATGACCTTGCCTACATGGATCTAACGGAGGACATGGCCCTAAACAGATTTGATTTGCGTCGTCAAATCCATATAGCCGACCCCACCTAGTGGGAAAAGGCTTGGTTTGGTTTGGTTTATCCAGTTTCAACACAAAGATTCTGAGGTTGAGAAGATGGGTGATAGCAGTAGACCTCCTCAAAGTTGATGATAGTAGTATGACAGATCCACACATATAATGTGGTGAGCTTCCATGCTTGGTTTACATTTTACAGTATATGATGCAGTTTCATCATTCATGGTATAGAAAGAATTGGCTGTACACCAATGTCAAGAGATGTAAATAGAGGTAGCAAAATTTCTGTAGTAGTAAGAGGTTTGATATTCTGTTAATGAAGGCAGTTTGAAGTGAATATGATAGGAGAGGGAGTGAAAATGGCGATCCATGAAGATTTATAATCCATTTATCAGTCTGAAGAGGGTATGGGTTAACATAAATAACAAAACACTGAAGAAGGGACACAGCCTGAGTTAAAATCACCCTCCCATAGGGGTCACCTTAGTGTTTGGAGGAGTGGATCCTCATTGCAGTTGATGAAATGGTGCTTGAGGAGGGTCCATTTGGATGTACCTCAAAGGCAAGCGAAGCATATAGGAAGCCTACTATCTGTTTTTCCATGAACATGGCCCAAAAAAACAAAATACAAGCCATATTATGCCTAGTATGTTCTTACCCCTCTTTCCAACACTTATCACCATCCATCATGTTAGAAATTAGTTTTGTTACCGGTAGAACCTAAAAAACAACAGATCTTGATTTGGTGGAATATCATCCGGTACAACTGCCTTTATAGGGAAATCTAAACATAACCTATGTAGCCTCCTCCTGACCTGAAGGATTTGCATTAAATGACAAGATCACCACACCACCAAGTAAACAAGAGTGAAATTCAACTCAGGCAGGAATCCAAAACAAAGCCATGCCATCCATGGCCTTACATATTGGGGTAAATTCAACTAGATATTCATAGTTCCACTATACAACTTCCTCAAATAGAAATCATGATATTACTGTACTAAATTGCTACGCTGGTGCAATTACTCTACAGAAAAAGAAAAATGTTGAAGCCACAAGAATTTTAAGATCCACAGCACAGATTAACTCCAATTTCCAAGTGCTATACACATACTGAAAACAAGTGTGGGAAACGTGACCCATTTGATGTGGTTTTAGATTGTCTCATAGTAAATTAATAATTGAATTACGTAAATAATGGAATATGCTGAAGGGTCAACCTTGACAGCTGATGACAAAATGATAATACTAGAAAAAGTAAATTTCAATAATCTAGTGGAACAATTTTAGAACATGACATGATGGTAGTATTCAACAGTCTAATCCCTGCCTAGAAGCTAATTGTCCGAAGATAATCACCATCAGCATTTCAGTCGTTTATTTCAATGCACTAAACCTATTACAGCACATCCAGATCAATAAAGATGGTCAAATAGAGCATCGAACAGAAGGATGTGGGAAAGAGCATAGTAGTGACAGATAACTAAGCAATCATTTGGATGTACCCCAAACCCCAGTTAATTTGAAAATTATGGTGTAACTACCTTCGAGGCCGTTTTCTACTCCAAATTAATGTCACTGACTGTAATTATAATGATTTCTGTGCGCGCGCGCAGAGAGAGAGAGAGAGAGAGAGAGAGAGAGAGAGATCCGCCAACTTTGGTTTCAAATCTCCACACTGCCCAAATGCATTGGAGAGAGAGAAACCCACTTTTCCAGAACAAAAACATTTAAATTGTGTTGCAATTTGGAGTAAACAGAATGCAGCCTAAATCTTACTACGAGAACAAGTAGAGCTCTAAGTAAATTACCAACATTTTCTAAAAAATATGCTAGCAGAGATAATGATCCTTACTTTTTGTTTCTTGAGCCTTTCATTCTCTTCTTCCAGACGAGAAACTTTGTATTCCAGTTCATTTGTGTAAGCCTGGTTCAACAAGAAGTATATTATCAGATCATAGAAGATTAAAATCCAAAGACACCGGTTAGAAAAGATGCAACATGATCACAAGACCACCTGCTTCCTAGCTCGTGATCGAGCAGCAGACTCCCGATTCTTGATCATTCTCTTCTGCCTCCTTTCATTGGACTTCTCGACCACATCCCCCGAAGCAACTCGTTTCCGCCCCGGTGTCTGCGTATCAGACAATGTCCCCATCAATGGAGATGCGGCCATTGGATTTTCAGAGTATCCGATATCCAAAAAAGGACTTGCACTGACACCCAAAGGCTGTGTTGAGTCATGGCCCGACATATAAGCATTCATCATGTTCTGCTGCTGAGGTTGATACTGCATCATCCATTGCGTTTGTTGTGGGAAATTTTTGGCACCTGACATCAGATCATCACCCCCTACAGCACCCACATTACAGATCCCTTCTAAATTTCGCAAATCTCCCTCTACTCTCGTTTTCTTCTCCCCAGTTTCGGGAACAACACCTGCCTTCATCAAGAAATCCTCCAGCGTCATTTCTCCAAAAGGTAGGTGTTGCTCCTGTGGTTTTCTCTCTTCATTTTTCTTCACTTTCCCTTGTTGAATCTCCCTCCATACTTCATCTACAGTCTTCTTGCTCAATGTCCTGGCCAATGTCCCACTCCCCTGGTGCTGCAATCCAGGCGCAGGAGTGTGATGGCCTGATGAAGCAGCAACATTTTCAACATCCGTTCCAGTTACCTGATTTGCTTCAACTGACCAGATATTCTTAATAAGCTCGTCGAGATTCATACTACCTAAAGGTTTCCCTAAATTTCCTAATTGACTCTGTACTTCATTGAGTGTAAGGCTATAGAAAGAGCTTTGCCTACCCACGGTCTGGAACTGAGAATATTGCCTGCCACCTTGTGACCCCATTACAAGTGCCCCATCCTTTCACACAAACACATACCAAATATACTCCCTAACAGGATCCTCGGACTCAAAACAAAGTTAAATAAACCCCCAAAACACAAAAACTTCAATGGGCAAGAAATTTCAACCAAAATTCACAAATCAGAACTAGGAAGAAACACAAAGACACACAAAACTACCTTAGAATCCTTGAAACACTCTAAATGGGGGAGGAGTGTTTATTCTATTCACCAAACCCACACAGAAAAACACTTAAAAAAATATACCAAACTACCTGACATCCTTAAAATTCTTCAAATAGGCCAAGAGGGTTTATTCTATTCACCAAACCCATAAAGAAAGACACCCAAAAATATACCAAACTACCTTCTAATCCTTAAAACTATCTATATGGGCAAGAAGATTTTATACCATTGAAAGGGAGAAAGGAAATAAAAATCATACATAAAATACCCAGAAGAACTTCAACGGAAACAGCACAGGGACACTTAAAAATAGGATAAAGGATGCCATCTCTTCAATCCACTTCGTTATGATTCTCCACAAAAGAGGCCAAAAACGATTTTAGCTTTTCATATACAAAACCCAAAGAAATTCATGTATCATAACACCCATAAATCCTGAAAAGAGTACAAACAAAAACACACATTAATTAGGCTAAAAAGATTTCACCTTTTATACAAAACCCCATACTTGACCCACCATCAATCACTTCCTCAAAACTTCACAAACCATAAAAAAAGAAACCCAATGAAGATCTCAACTCCAAAATCTCAAAAGACAAGCCAAAAAAACAAATGAGAAATTTCTTGAAAACACACTTGTAATGAACAAAACCAACAACCCAGTTCAGAAAATGGGGGTCCCAAATCATCAGACAAGAAAGAAACATTAACAATCTTATCAATAATCAAAAACCCATAAATAATTTTGCATAGGAGAGGCTACAGATAAAAGAAAGAAAAGGATGGTGGGAATCACTCTCTGTCTATCAGCTAATGATTTCCACTTACAACTTCCCACAGAAACTGCTGCAGAATTTGAAGCTCTGACTAGAAAAAAAAGGACTTATTGTACTTGAAGACTGCTTGGATCCGATCTGAATCGAAAGAAGTACCCTTTTTCAATGTGTGGAATCCACATGTCAGCAGAAGAACCGAGACAAGTGCTTGGAACCGAAGAACCAGATACCCCTTTCCAGAAAGCCATATTCCCAAGTTTTGGACGAAGTACGGTGATGAATTCGGAATATCTGAGGGCGGGACTCACAGATTCTCTCTGAGCCCAGAGCTGTAAATCCAGTAATGGGCCCACCTACCTAACTATCTAAAAGAATTCTTAGAAAAAACATATATGGGTCCCCCTTTTTTTTTTGTTGGCTTCTAAAATGGGCTACTGGTTAGAAGTGCTAACTTTAGATTTGAAGATCCAAAGATCTATCCGTGGGCACTTCTTTTCTGTGAAATTAAGCTACAAATATTTTCTATGGGGGCTATTTGTCCGGCAAATGATGTAATGAATAATATTTATTTATAATGTAATGCATAAATGAGGTGTAAAAATAATGCATAGTCAAATACACTATCAACTTTTAGTTTACATATATGAGATGTTGGCCACCTAAGCAAATGAGAAGAATGATGGTCCAAATTACAACACAAGCATTATTTGCTTAGGTATGGGATTTAAATTGTTAGTTTAAACCTTTCATATTCTTTATTGTTCTAGTAAGTCCTAGGATGCTTAATTTTATATCTTAAATCTTGATAGAGTTTGATAAATTCATAAAAAAACACAAACCTATAGATTTAATTTTATACACTTTTTTAGGCTCCAATTCATGATCCAAACTAATTCTCATATTAATTATCAGCATTAAGATGTTTAGTTTAAACTCTTAATCTTCATGTATTTTGAAAATTTTATGAGAATTATTTAAGAAAAAATCAAATGTGCAAAATTATTGGATGTACTCATTTACTCATGAATATGAAGATATTTACAAATATAATAATGCATTTCACATATGTAACATTACTAGCGGTAACCCGTGCCGTTGGCACGGTAAAAAAATTATCGTAAATTAACTTATTTGGATTTGGGGTTTATGATTTATTTCTCGGATTTTTGATAAGGGGTTTACTTATAGGATTTAGTGTTATTAGAATTTCTGGTTTAGGTTTTTTTTTTTTTTAGTATATATGATTTAACTTTTATAATTTAAGAGTTTAGACTCCAAATTTAAAAAATCTTTATTTTTTTAATGTTCTTTAACTTTTAATTTTTTTTAACACTCTGGCCAACCAAACCAGACCCGGCTCCCCTGCTTTTCTTTTCTGTTATTTTTTTTTATTTTTCTCCTCAACCATCCATTGAGAAAAACAGTGAGATGAATAGTGAAATGAGGTCTACAAAAAAGTGTGATGGGCGCCTCCCCAACCCATCAGGCCCTTAGATCAATGGTATAACTTTGTGCTTTTGATGGGGATGGCAAAACCTTTAATTATTTTTAACTTTTAGCCTCTTGTGCTTTTGATGGGGATGGCAAAACCTTGTAATAATTTTTAACTTTTAGCCCTTTTATGCCACGTAGGATAAATGTCACTTCAAACACCGTCCTGAAATGTAATAATAATGTAATAATAATGTAATAATAGATATATGGCAAAAGACCTTAAAACATATTATTTTGCTCTCTCGGACATTTCTAACCGTAGGCATTCTTTGATGGAAGTAAAATTTGGCACGGTAGAAAATTAGCAAATCTCAAATGGTTTGGATTTTATAATAGGCCCCACTGATGCATCATGGGAAGAGCCTTAGAAAATTCTGTTTGTCCAGCCCTTAGAGGAATGGGACTCCCAATTTCTCTCCATCCAAAAGCCGCTGGCATTAGAAAGCTTGCCACGTGTGTAGCGTGAAAGCAATGGTACCATTTGAGAAGGTTTTATAACTTTCCTCACTTAATTAAATTTTATAAATAGCAAGCAATTTTCTGACATAATAAATAAAACAAACATGCTCTCTCTTTTGCCCTTTTCTTTTTTTTTTTTGTTATTTTTTTCTAGTTTAGTTGAACTTAGTCTGCCCTTGTGATTTCTTTTTTTAAGTTATTGAGACCACATTGAGTTAATCTAGTCTATTTACACACACTAGATCCTCTCTCCTCACAAATGAATTGTCATAAGTCCAAATTTGATACTCCTCCAACTTTTACTAGCAGTAGGATTGAAATTCTTAAAAAATGATGCATCTAAAATCATCAAACTTTAAGAAAATAGATTAAGGGGTTGGAATGATCTAATGGAGTTGAAATTATGCTTATAGGTGGCCTAATCCAGTCCTTTCCATCCAATCTCATTCCATGGTCGCCATACATCATAGTGGGCGATGGACATTTTTTTTGTTGCAAAAAGAACTCTCCGGGAGTTTTCTGGCGCTCTTCTATTTAATTAGTGCTATTGACAAAAAAATTAATTTGTCTAACTAAAGTTTCAACCTAATTGACCTACGACTTTGGGACTTTGTTGTCCTTTATCAACTGAGCTAGTAGTCATGACCCTTCCTCTTTTTCCCTCCTCATACCATGACAATGGTGCAACTAGAGTGTTGGGTTGATTATTAGGCTATCTTGATGGGGGTCAACCCGAATTGCTTGTGTCTCATCAGCCCAAACTTGGTAGGACTAAAAATATCAAGGCCCAGCTTGAGCCCGAGCTCAAACTCAATACCTAATTCAGGTTAAATCGGTCACACTCAAATTTCATATGTTATTAGCATATATTAGCAAAGAGGTTGTAAATGGGTTTTCGGTTATTCTAGTATTTTTTTTTTTTTTTCATAAAAGTGTTTGAAGTTTTATTCTAAATAAAGCGAGCATGAAATCTATTTTTGGGTCCTATAGAAATTTAGATCCGAACCCATATTAAACAATATAGGATTCCGAACATTTTGAACATTTGGACTCAAATCCTTACGTGGTCATATCAATGATCTAGATCCAACACATTTACATTGACATATTAAAAGTATATATAAGTTTTAAGTGCCTATACAACTTGATTCATGTTGGTATTTCCAAGTTTACTTAGCTTTAATTATATACCATTTAATATCGTCACTTATATATTTGATTTAAAAATTTATTCTGAGGCTTTTTTATCCAATAATTATACTGATGTACTTCATGTCTTATTATGGATTCAGTTCGGAATGAGAAAGATCCAGATTTAACAAATAGGTTATGTGTCGAGTTCATATTTGGATTTGGATCCATTGAATGAAGATGGATATGATCAGTCCAAATTTTGAGGAATTTGTATAAAAAAAATGTCCATAAGATTGAAATACATTTAGAACCATCGCATGTACTCATTTTACGCATATGAAAATAGTGATTATGACAAAAGTGGTAATAGTGTTTTTCTTTTCTTGTGTATCATTTGCATATATAATACTTTCATGCGTATCATTTACCTATTTAAAAAGCAAATGACCCTTAAAGTTGCTATTGAAGGATATAAGATAGCAAAGGCAAATGAATTACGAGAATAAGGGAGAGAGATTAAGGGAATACGAGAAAAAGAAAGGAAGGGTAGCGACATTAGAAACCATATATAATGTGCTTTTATTTTTGTTGGTAAGGATAAGTAAAGAGTTAGAGTTTGGATCCCCTGTTTCATTGAAAGAGAAGATACTGTACCAAGAGATTTTATATAGATTTTATACAATTGACAAATCTTGACCGGATGAAACAGTATCTCCCTGTTTCAATGAAACAAGAAATCTGAACTCAGATAGTTATAGTACAAAAGAAACAATGGTTTGAGAGAAATTAGGATACTACTCTCTCAGCATAGGAAATTTGGATTATCTTATCCTGAGAGGTAGATTGAGTAAGTTAGACATTCATTAGTTAGATGAGTTAGATAACTGGATTTGTAGGTGCCTGATTGTGTGAATTAGATACTCTATTGGGTAATTCGGCCAAGAATAATTAGAGTGGTCAAAATTGAGTTCAATGGAAAAGCTGAAAGTCAATTTTGCAATCAAATTGCCAAATATATATATATGGGCTTTGTTCTAGTGAGAACAGTTCTCACGTAATCACCGTGAGAACTTTTTATGGAACGCATTTATGGGTCCCATTTAGGGATGGGACCAGAGGGGATGGAAAGATCTATGTAAGATCACCCCAAGTATCAAGTTTGACCCTAATCTCATGCCTCGAACCTCTTCATCCATTGCCCGCGAGTTTAATGGCTTCATATTAAATAAAAATTTAATCATCCATCCAACGGCCCAATTCATTTGGATGGGTGTCAAACCTCAGGATTAGTAACTATCAAGGGAGGTCACTGTTTATGCACGGTTTGGATTGGTTTCTAAGTGGGCCCCACCAATAGTTCTCACGGAAGCATGGTGAGAACTAGTTCTCACTTGAATATTTCCCTATATATATATGGTGGTTCTCAGGTGCGCATAGAGTGCATGGTTTCTGTGGGGCCCACTATTGGCCCATCTACCCCTTGTATGACATTGGATCAAGGGGTTAACAGCGATCCAAATGGGCTGGGCCCACATATCTACTGCGCTCCAATCTAAATGGGTTGTAAAGCCGTTAAATTTGTGGGTCCCAGATGAAGATGATAGGATGATCAAATGGGTCCCAAACTTAGTAGGTAGATAAGGCCCACCCAGATCTTGAAATCTCCCTAGTCCCATCCTCAAGTGGGGCCCACAACCTGGTGCATAGGCAAGCCCAGTGCACAATGCGTGCACTTATGTGGGGCCTATTGTTGGCCCATTCGAGTGGACCACATAAAAAGATCCCCTTATAGTCATGGGTCTCGAGGTTTGGCACCAATATAGATGAACTACACGGATGGATCAACTAAGCAACTCATTTTGGTCTATGAAACTTGTTGGTAGTTGATCATGAGGTTAGAATGGTCATCTGCAAAAAAACACACACACAGAGCAATCCCATCCACATGTGGGGTTCTATGTGGGCCCCACACGCCTAACTGAATAGAACCATCTGCGGGGAGGAGAGGATATATATAGGACAGCGCCCAATGTTTTTTACAAGAAAAATGCCCCTCCTAGTTTGGTACACTGTGATGCATGATGATCATGAACATTGGGTAGAAAGATCTATATAAAATCTACCTATGTGCAAAACTTTGACTCATAAGATCATCCTAAACATTTGATCTATGATCCTAAAATTTAATGATTTTAGAGGCATCATTGTCTTATGACTTCAATCCAATGATGAGGACAGGTTGGATAAGTGTCAAATCTGGACTAGTGATTATTCATGGTGGGGTAGTGTGTATGAAAAGATTAGATTCTCAAGGTATGCCCCATGACCAAAAAAAGAGTAACTGAATCCAGGGTGAGTGATTAAAAATGTGAATAACTATCATGTCATGCTATAAAGGCATGCCTAACCCTTAATGATATTGCATGATTATGAGCCTTTATGTGCAAGACTCACCTTGCTGGCTCCCATACTAAGCACTTGTATTGGAGCGCAACAAATTTTCCTTAACCAACAAAACAAGTATTCTCTTACATGTGCTTCCTTTGATCAATTGAAAAAAAGCCTTCTAAACATGGCAATGAATAAATAGAGTTTGTAAGTACATATTGTCAACTAGTTTATGAAAAGGTTTCTTTTCATCAAAGGCATGGGACATAGAAGGCTTCTTTCCAAGATTTTTCTTGGATACCAAGATCTTTATTTCCACCTTTACAAATTTTATATAAGTTGAAGTAATCTGGATGCATGATCGATGTCTGATGACCCCAGCAGTTCTTCCCTACAAAGCTATTGAATAGCAAGAGAAGGGACACAACAGCAGGGCACTATAAATAAATATATATATATATATATTTATATATATATTTATGGTGCTCTTTAGTCCCTTGCTTTCACAACATAGGCTGAAGGTTCTGTAATCAAGGCCGTTGAACTGATGGGGCCTACCATGGATGGACAATGTCTTCATACAGGGAATATAGCTCATTTATCAAATTTCTTTGTCTTCTCTTTGTAGAATAAGTTGGTCTTCATTAACTCATTTTCACTCAAATGAAATGAGTGACAGTTCGCCAACTTGGTGAGTGACCAAGTCAGGAAAATCATATGAGTTGGGTCTTGGGTCCTCAGGCTAAGTAGTGAGAACTTTTGAAATTATTTATCTGTATTTGAACCCAGTATGTACATTACAAAAAAAAGAAAAAAGAAAAAGGAAATGCGCGCCCAATGGATTGTCCAGGCAAACTCGTTCAAAGCTTCTCAACTCAATGTTCTTTCAAGTCCAGTTGTCATGTTTCTAAATACTACTATGTATGCACCCAGTTGCATTCCATGGATCGAAATATTAGGTCATCTTTCATCACTGATGAGGCTGTGTAAATAATGGTTCAAAATAGCTGTCGGTGGTTGTATCAACTGAGCAGCGGCAGCATCATCATCATCATCCTCTCAACTATATTGGGGTTGGCTAAATGAAATCTTGTCACATTTTCTTGTCGGTCTCAAGCCCGAGTAAAGGAGTAGGGTTGTGTTAACTAGGTTGACAGCCAACGTAAAATTTTATTACAACCCAAATATAAGTTTTTGGGTATCAACTGACCAAACTACTAATATTTAGATATTTATTATCCAGTATTCTCAAACATATTGATGTGAACTTTGTAAATCAGCCTTTTCTTTTAAATAAAAAATATCAACAGACCACAATACTGCAATGTGTTATTAGGTTTTAATATCCATTGAGTGGGCATATGGAGTGTTAGGTTTTAATATGCATTGAGTGTGTATATGGTTATGGTTTTTATCAATAAATAAGTCTTAAATATGAAATCAATGGCAGAGGGATGAAATTATATATATATATAATCCATACCTAAGGTGCATTTTTTTATGATTGTTATGTCGCGATATGTTACGTATCTCACAATATCATAAGATGTATGCATACTATTCCCATTTCAGAAACCTACAAATCCCTTTTTTCTTAATTAGTTTAGATTTCTCTAACACGTCATCATTGCTTCCTTTTAGGAAGCCCTTCAACTGTGAATTGCAAGAACGTCAGTTCTTACTTGGCTGCCCGAGGTTCGTATGCGGGCTTTCTCTTAAATCCCAACCCCCTTGGCCAGGGTACCAAAAAAAAAAACTGTGAATTGCCTTTTTCTTCTCCCTTGGATTCTCATATGTATTTGTTTGCCTTGGTAAAGTTCTCCATGGTTATTTCATTGAGAAATAACTAATGGCTTTTTATAATGATATAATGATTCAAAATAAAAATAAAAAAGTAATCTGACTCAAATTAGAAAACCTCATCACATCATAATAGGAAACTTAATCATAATATGACACTTGCCTAATGTAACTCAAATCTAATATAATCTATAATGTAAGACGTACTCATCCTTTTCATATCCAACCTTTACTAAAATACTCTCTAGTACTCTCCACAATTGAATGGTCTTTTTAAAAAATGATCATGTCATTTGTTACAATAAAAACAATCTTTTGGCCCTAGTTGATTGCACAAATTCTATTGTGATTTTATTGTGGTCATAGTGTGGACGAAGTTGTCCACAAACCATCACTTTCTTAAGTCTTCATAAACTTACTTGGGCATGTCTAGATCAATATTGACGAGAAGGACCGTATTCCCTTGGTCATAGTCCTGGTCAAGCATGTTTTGATGAGAAACTGATAATTCTTCTTCACCTGTACAGTTTTAGGGTTTTTTATTTCCTTGCCCAATTCATCTATTATTATTCTGGGAGAGGCGTCTTTGTTGAGGTAATCAAATAGGCCTAGGCTTTGACCAATTAAAGGATATGCATCCTTCACAACAAATACATATCATATATTGAGTTGAACTATTGAAATAGACGATATTGAGGAGCTTAAACATGTAGGTAATTGGAAAGTGAACCTTTTTGAATTGTTGAATTGCCTGGATGATTTTTCAATGTGAGGATTGGGGTCCAAATCATGAGTTCAAACTGTGCAAAATACTGTGGGTCATTAATTTTGATCAAAGCCATGTGACATGTCGTTACGGCCCATGTGACTGAGCCAATGGGTGAGCAGGCCAGGTCGACCCAAACATGACTCAGATCTTGATCTGGCCACCAATCAGAGTGGTTTCTTAAAAAGTCAAAAAAAGGTTGGGCACACGCATCTCATGACAACACCACCTCCATGTTATAGTCAAATAGTCGGTCTAGTCAAAATTGTGGTCGCACATAGTCAGATGTAGAGGTGGCACGTGTCTTTCGTAAATGTGATGGCAATATGGGGTGATATTTCAGTGAGGGATTTCCTCACCATAGGGTGAGGGACACTTCACTTTTTTGAAAAGTTTGAAGTACAAAATTGATTTTTCAAGTACATAGGAATACTTTCTATGTACATGAAACTTCCTAAAAAGGAGAGTGCCCCTCACATTTTGGTGAGGGAATCCCTCACTTGAATATCACCTGGTAATATGTTGTTGCTTCAAGACGAACATGGCTATAAATTGAGACTATTGAAGAAAGAAAAGTAAGAAAAAAGGGTCTGAAAGGTTATTTTATCATGATTTTCTATATATTCTATTTGAGAAAACAGATTCTAAGTATAATTAAATGAGAGAATATGACCAAAAAAGTCCAGCAACTCATCTCCTTCAATCCTTATCTACTTACGTCGAGCTCATTTAACCATAATTTTCTATACATTCTAATCAAACAAGTCATAAATATATAAATAAGGAAAAAAATGATAGATAAAAAAGGTCTAGTTATCTATAAAGTGCGATGCGATATCACAGAGAAGGTTGGTAAGAAAGGCAACAAGAATCTAAACACCACAAGCTTCGAAAAGTACAAAGGAAGAAAGAGAGAAGACAGAGTATGAAGACAAATAGTGAATGGGATAAAGAAAGAATGAGAAGAAGACAAAGGAAGATGATGGGAATGAATGGGATATATTAGGATGGTGTTGTCATCGTGTATCCTAATAGGATAGGCTTCGAGTGGCAGAGGCCATGGGGACATCAGGCAACAAGCAACAAAGGGGCTGTGGGGTAGAAGAAAAATGAAAGTGGAAATGTGGAGGTTTTTTTTTTCTTTTGAAAAAGGAAACGTGGAGTTAGGTTTTTTTTTTTTTTAAAAAAAAAAGGTTTATATGTCGCGTTATCATGATATATGTGGGCAAAATGGTATTTGCACAGCTTATGTGCACTATACAAAACCCTCTCAAGTCATGTTTAAGAGCCCGTTTCTTTCTTAGAATTTATGGAATTCATATATGGTGGTTGTTTGGAATTCTCAAATGCTGAAATTCTGAAATGCTACTGAATTCTGTCATTTTTTAATTTCTTGTTTCATTTATACCTGAATTTCTACCTGAGAATTCCTGAATTCCTGAATTTTCTGAATTCCCTGTTTCATAACTAAAAGAATTTCTGACTAGAATTTTACTCCTATTTGCATTATTTTCTTTATTAAGTATCCATATAGTAAGGTGCAGTTGATAATGGTCATGTGTGCCTAATGGCCAAATAGATTAGCCTGCTCTGGCAGCCTTTTTTCAAACAATCCCAGGACTATTACATAGGAACTACTTTCAGGGCCATAAGATATTTCAGATCCTTAATTAGATTGATAAGAACGTTTGTTAGGGACCTCTCACTAGAAGAGTATGTCCATAGAATGAGGCAAACTGTACTAGTTGAAAAAGGTGAGCGTGATGTGCTATTATAAAGAAAGAGAGTTGCACACATGAGATGGAATAAGGCATTTCGTCAAACACTTTACCTCCTATACAACATGCCCTTAAATCCACTAAAATCAGATTCAAAATCACAATCTAACAGAACTTATGCAAAAGACTCCAAAATCTGGACTAGGCAATTGATTAGAAGATGATAGAAATAGGAATAACTCTATCGTGACAAAAATATACAAACGGAAAAAATCTACATTTGCGATGTAGGGCTTCACCTGGTAGCATGACCTGTATGTTGTGCACGTAGGGAAATAAGGGGTGCATGTCAGTTAGAGCATCATCTTGAGGGGGTGCAAGGGGGTGCAAGAGGTCTGCACGTTGAGTTAGGCCTTTTTAAAAATGGCTTGGCAGCGGTCCATATGAGATGCTGTGTGGTGTGAACGACCTGAGTTGATTTCCATCAGTGATTTTTGTTGTTAATGGTCCACAACCATTGCTTACCCAACCGACATGTTGAGGGCTTGTCCCATTTTGATTTATTCCTTTCCAGAACAACATTGAATAAAACATGGAAGAAACCCTTGGCAATTGGCATAATTTTAAAGTAGAAATTGTGCTCGGCTGGTAATCGAAAAGAATATCTGCTTCGGTTGGTAAACATCCAACATGGTGCATTCAAAGTTGAGATCTCTCAGAGACTATCTTGTTACTACTGTCACATGCCAGTAAATATACAAAAAGGAAAAAAAAAAATGGTCTCTAGAGATTTTTAGACATGAAATGGAGAAGAAAAAAAACAACACAGAGGTTCTGGTTGTGGCCAAAAAAAGAGAGTTGGTCTCTAGAGATTTTTGACAGGAAATGGAGAAAAAAAGTACAAATCTGGTTATGGTCGTTGGATCTAGAGATTTTTGATAGAAAATGGAGCAAGAAAAAAAAAACTAGATCTGGTTCTGGCCTCTGTCATCGTTCTCCATTGCCATCTCCATCTCCAAAAAATTCCAAACCCTCTCAAAACAAAGATACCAAAAACAGCATCACAGAGGAGGAAAAACATCATAGTAATAATCTACAAGTGTGGAAGCAGCAAATCTAACCTCCTTTCTCCTTGCCGTGGCCTGATGATCAAGATACACGGTGACCGTTTGGGTGCCGGAGCTATTCTGCAAGAGACCCCGGAATTCCTGCCATATGAGGTTTTTTGGAATGCCCAATGAAGGAGTGGAATTCTCAAATGCCAGGGTTTTAGCATTTGCAAATGCTGGAATTCCAGGATGCCAAAAATTCTACGAAAGAAACATGGAATTTCTTACAGGAATTCTGACAGAAATTCCCAGACAATCGGAATTCCTGACAGAAATTCAAGAAAAGAAACGGGGCCTAAGTCTTTATCATTAAGAAATTAATTGCATATTTAATCCATGTTATCAGTTGAAAACCCTATATCTATCAAACTCTATCAGGTCTTGTAGGCCAATGTTCAGTAGTTTTAGTTAGCTTTAATCATGATTTACAAAATCATAGGATCGACTATCAAGAATCTAGATCTGAACAGCAAAACCATTATAATTAATGAATGAGTCTTGCTATATGGACTAACTCATGGACAGAACCATGGACTAACTCCATGGTTCTCATCCAAATATTAGATGTTCTCATCCAATATTTGGATGAGAACCATGGGGTTAGTCCATGGACTAACTCCATGAGTTAGTCCATGTAGACTTTTTGTTAATGAATACACGTACAGCATCCAACGTTTGTTCTCGTGACCTATTGCAACTCTTTTCAAGGGATTTACATCTCTCTTCTATTGCTCTTTATTCGTTATTATTAATTGATTTCCAAGCAAAAACTATGAAACAAAGTGATTTACCCTAAAACCTATATTTATAGGTCTTCTGTGCCAATTCCTTCTAGTCATGGATCCTCTTCTTTTAGGATTTTATAAAAAAAAAATTCACATTAAATGTCCGATGAATCAAAATGGCCATTATAGTTCCTCTCTAACGATAAATGCCCTCATGAGAATCTGAACATGTATGTAAAGTTACCTACGCCACTCAATCAGGAGTGTGTTGGCGCCACGGATCTTTATTTTTAGCAGGTTTCATCTTTGCAATATTAGCCAAGTCAAAATTAGCTTGGAGCCTCCTTTACCTCCAAGTCCAAAAGTTTAAAACTTAAATTCAAATTCAAAAGATAAAGAGAGATTCTTTAATACATTGGGGTAAGTGGGAGGTCCATCCATGACCGTAGTATGGTCATGTGGGCCACACCCACACATCCAAAAGTATCAATCAATATCCACAAATACACCATTGTGATGTTACGGATTATTACAATTTTGGTTATTGAGGGGAAAAATACATATAGATAATGTTTACCAAACACACCCTACATGTATAAGTAATAAAATACTGAGGGGAAGGATTCAAATAGATGCTCTCATGGAATCTTCAGTCTGAAGTGTCAATGAGGCTGTCCAAGTGATATTCAATGATCCAGCCATTTATCTAGTGGGCCCCAGCATAAATTGATTGTAATCCTACTGATCAAGGTTGAATGAATCCACCCATCCGACCGTTGACCTATTGGCCTTGATGGCCGTGGATTATTTTTTAAACCCTTGTTTTTCCTTCACCTAGCCATTGATTTGATGGCATAATTGGGAGACCACATAGTGAACAATTTCTGATGAGGAACATGCAATGAACGGCTACGATTTTCTTACATCGTTTAATTGGATCCCAATCATTGGGCTTGTAGTCAAGTTAGCAAAAGATCCTCTTTTCATGGCTACCCCATTCATGAGCTAGACTCTGTAAATCCCTTTTTTTTCTCATTCCATGGTCCAAAAATAGTAGGGCTGTTCTTGGCGGTTCAGTTCGAGCCCAGCCCAACTCAAAGAAGATTTGGGCTTTTGTTTAACCATGTGGGCTTAGCCTGGTCTTGATATTCTACCCTGATAATTGGGTGACTGGGGTGTAAGGTCCTTAGTGTTATCTCATCTCAGCCCAACATATTTACATAAAGGGTCTCATTTCTTGTCGCGGAGTGAAAGGGCCCGGGCTTTTCTTTGGGCCCGAGGGCAGAATGTAGGACAAAAGATTTGCCCCAAAACCGGCAGGGGACCCGGCCTGGCCTGGCCCAAGCCGAGAAGGGGAGTCAACTAAAATATCAGAATGTGTGAGCTAGTTAAGCTCACAGTGCTCAGAAACATGAATCCATCATTGTATTTTGTCTATACTTTATACAACAGAATTACCTTTCAAAGAAAAAAAATATATATATATATTTATATATCAGTCTTAAGATGATTATTTGGATGGTGACCCTCTGTAGAGTTGCTCAGTTTATGGTGATCAAGTAATTGGCAGCTTTGCTGTTAAGGACCCCACCTCTTGTCTTATTTTTCTTTCTTCTTAAAGTATATTTGTTTGCATTAAAATACATATAATTCATATCACAAGTAGTTAAAAATGAAGATCAAATGTGAGTTTGTTTTAAAGAAACCATCAAATAACCTTTCTTCCTTAGGGAAATAAAATAAAAAGAAGCTGCCATCACCCTAATAGTTTAATATATATATATATATATTTATACATATATACAGAAAAGTGAAGGTCTTATTGTCATCTCTACCTCATATCCTCCACCTCTCACCTCTTCAATAAATCCTTGGGTAGAGTTCATTTCACCATGAGTTATGCAAATAAATAGACCCTATGGAGGAATATGAACATAAGCAATCGAACATGTTATGACAGTGGACCACTACAAACTCCACATTAATATGATATTGTCCACTTTGGGCCTAAGCTCTGGATTTGTTCTTGGGTTCTACCCAAAAGGCCTCATACCAATGGAGTACTTAGTCCAACTTATATGCCCATGATCTTATCCAATTCTAGCCGATGTGGGACTTTGGTTGCACATCCCCAACAATCCTCCCCTCAAACAAAGGACCATATCTCTTTGGATATTTTTACCGGGCCTCCCCTCAAACGATCATCCATCCGTCCGCTCCATCGAGAAGAGCCAACTCGAGAGCTTCACCACGGATCCACCAATCGTGAGTACTGCGCTTTTCCTGCGCATCACTGGGCCCACCACCTTTTGTTTGGCAATCTGAGGATTCTCCGGGCTAAGTCTGGGCCTGGGCTCTGATACCACTTGTTATGACAGTGGACCACTACAAACTCCACATTAATATGATATTGTCCACTTTGGGCTTAAGCTCTCATGGATTTGTTCTTGGGTTCTACCCAAAAGGCCTCATACCAATGGAGTACTTAGTCCAACTTATATGCCCATGATCTTACCCAATTCTAGCCGATGTGGGACTTTGGTTGCACATCCCCAACAGAACAAAAGACTGGAAAATATTTTTTCTTTGATATTTCCTTTCCCAGCTTCATAAGGAGTCATTTTGTAAGATCTTACACCCCATTGAGCCACCACTTATCCCAAAATCAATTGGTGATGGGAAACGACACAATAATGGTTTTATGATGATGACGAGGGTTTGACTACAATTATGACCGCTTAGGAGTGAGGGTGGACATTGACCTCAACACCCTTTCTTCTCAACACTTCCGCTAAAATGTTGAACAAGTGAACAGAGAATTGTTCCATATGGTTATTCCTCCTCTTCGCATCCGTGAATTATTTCTCAACTTATCTCATTATATCATGATACCATCCTAAAAAATGTGATAAAAAATTGGCAACAAATTAATTTTTTTACAATAACTTTGAGAAAAGACATTTCCAAAATTTGGATAGATCTAGCAACAAATTCAAAATATTACCCAGATTTGCAACACTTACATGTCAATATCCAAGTGAAGAAAAAAAAAAGCCTATTCTCTTTCTCAGACCATTGCTTCCATCTAAAGCATGTGCTGACCACTTGCAAGTTGCAATATATTGGTGTTTCCAGCGATCTTGTAGACACAACGGACTCGCATTCTGAAAGACCATCATACCCTAAGCATGTTTTGTCTTCCCAACAAGTGCATTTCCAATACAGATCCCTCAAATCTCACTCACTTGGGGTACATTCCTCTATTAAGAAATGGAAAAAGAATTACTTATTCTACATTGAAGTGTTCATGTCCCTTGTTTCTAATTTAATCAAAGAATGTTATTTTGTGGCTTTCAAGGAAGAATTTGTGGATGCGTCTCATGAGGATGGGTTGCCTTATTATGCTATGATCAATGGGATTCCCCATTGAGAAGTGTTGGCAGCAATACAACATAAAGAGTTTTTTTATACAATCTATATCATCATACAGTACATCAGAACACAGATGAAAGTCCAATGAATTAATACCATAATAAACACACAAAATGAATCCCCCACCCACCCACCAAAAAAAAAAAGTGGGGGGACCCAACTCAACTTCAAGTCTGATTTAATCAAACTGAACTCAGAAGATTCAATGAGTCTACTAGAAGATTCAACTAGGTCTTGAAATACATACATACAATTTGTGGACTTAATCCTATGATTACCAAGATAATGTGAATTCTGCCAAAATAAATGAAACTATTCCCAAGTTCAATTGAACTGAATTGACACAACTATTCTAGAGTTGGCTCAGGCATACAAAATTTTGATCAATATTTATGCTATACACAAGGGGGATAATACATTAACATGACCTCATTTGAAAATGATTAACACATGTCATTAAATAAGGGACTAATGATCTGAAGGTTCTAAACCATGGTTGAAAATGACATGGAAATGCCATGAGCGACACAAATCCAGGGCCATCGACCTTGAATTCCCACATGTCGACTCATCAGCGAGGAACGGGGACTTGCCACGTGGCACAGCTGGCATCCAAGGTTCTAGCCTTCTAGGTAGTGATGTTAAAAAAAGGGAAAAAAAAAAAGCTAATCAGTCTTATATATTAATCCTGATTAAGAAAGAAGGGGGTTTCGCCACGTGGCATTGTCGCTTGTTAATTATTTGTTTATGTGATACAATGATCAAGGAATATTTAAGTTAACCAGAGTCTTTATGGAAGATCTCGTGTGAAGTTGTTTGTGGTCTTCAATGTTGAGCAGTTGGTGCCATGAAGCAAGGACCTGATGTATACAATGATGGTCACCTCCTTTTCACTGTCCTCAATGTCTACTTATGGCAAATCCAAGGAAAGACGAAACTGAAAAGTACCCATCTCTCAAAGCATAAGTGGAAATTTTATCTATTCTCTCGCTGTAGGAAAGTGTGAAAGTTTGGGTCATAAGCATGAAAAAGAACAATCAAAACCTGGTGTTGAAGCTTTTGCAAAATATAAAATTACCACTTGCCATCTTTCCTCAGCTTTCTAATCCCATTTCTCAATTTGGGTTATTCAATGCATTAGAAAGGGAAGGAGAGAATTAAGGATTGGCAGGACACAAACTTTGTTATCACACAATTGAGAGGTTTCAATGTTCATTATGTATGTGTAGAGTTCATTTATTGCACTAAAGGCCACATTTTAAACAGATAATGCACTCAAGATGATGAGTTGATAGCTTCCAACAGTATTCTCTTAACCATGGCATATTGAAGATCTGAACCATTCATCCTGTGTGTCCTTCCATTATTATAGCAAAAAAAAAAAAAAAAATTCCATTGACAGAAAATCCTATTTCTAAAGCCTTTTTTTAATAGCTAGAGTACTACTTTTTGTAACCATGGATGTTCATTCTCATAATTCCCTCGAATCAACTGCCAATGTTTTCAAACCAATATCATTTTATCTCGCAATCTCTCCACACGTGCCACATTTATGAGAATTATCACTGATGAGTAATGCCTAAGCATGAAGCAATGACTCTAATCTAAATTTCTTAACTGATCTCTAGTTTGAAAAGGGGGGTTTACACTAATATCCCCCCAAAACCTATCCATTCAGGCTCAACTCTAACATCAATTTTTTTATCAAACCCAACCCCCCCGGGCCGTCCTGACTTTTCAAAGGCCCAGGGCGAATCACTAAAATGGGTCATTTATTCATTTTCATAATTTTTTAATATATACACATATATATAACATGTTTTCATATATTTAGCCCAAAAATAGTAACTTCATTAAAAATCAAATAATATCATATGATATATACATTTAATACATAAATAAATAAATTTCTCATATAAGTCAAGCAAAATGTGACTAGAAGTTCTGAATTATTTATTAATATTAATGTCATACATCAAAATTATTGCTAATAGCTTACAAAATTACAAAATATAGACTATTATATTTATGCTTGGCTATTTTGATTGAGCAGTGGCCGAGTGGTCCATACACCATCTCAAACCAGATAACCAGATAGGCAGATATAAAGAATTAAAGATACCTTATTCTGTTATTCATTTTTCAAATTTTATCTGTATAAAACTATGAAAAAATCATATGATTCAGAATTTCAATCTTCAGATAATCAAATCATCTGATATTTACATAATTACATATTGTAACAAAATAACAAATCTATTATAGATTTATAGAATAACTGAATAAGATTACTATATTATAATTTATAAGAACTAAGAAGTAAGAAGATAGACGTTTATAAAAAAAAAAAAGAAGCAAATTTACCTGGTTCGGACTTTGGACGAGATTATGAACTGTCTGAGAGTCTGAGACTAGAGAGAGAGAGGCATGCAGATTGCAGACTGCTGAGAGACGTTTGGTTTGAAAGTTTGTTGGAGAAGATTTGGTTTGGTGGAGAAAATTGAATAAATTGAATTAATGGGTGATGGGCAATTGGGCAACAGAGGCGGTGGGCTATTTTGATTGGCTCTTTTGGGACGATGTCAATTGGGGCAGTAGACCCTTTTTAGTTGAATAAATTAATGGGCAATTGCCAATTGGGCATAGTGCAGTGGGCCCTTTCTATTTTAATTGTCTTTGTATTGTTGCCTTGTTGGGCTCCTTTAAAATAAATATTTAGACTCATCAAAATTTTCTGAAATAAATTATTAGGCCATATGACACATTACATTTAACGAAGGGCCCCTTTCAACCCCCCAAGTATTGGTAATTACAATGACCTTCCTGCGCCGACATATTCCATACATGGAAAGAAAGGTGACTTGCAGGGGTTATCAAATTTTGGATGTCATCAATCTCCACCCTATTCGTACGTGTTGGCTAAAAAGATTGAGAATTACTAAAAGCTTGCCACTATAACCAGAAGTAATTTTTTCCACCAACTAGCCAAGGTGGACAGAACAACAGACAAATTACACTCGAGAAAACTTGTTATATCGAAGGCGTATCTGTACAATAGCCTTGGATTCATAGTTACACATTACTTCATAGCTTCCTTCTTATTGGACAAAGCCTACTTAGAACTCTTTATATTAGCTAGAGTTTGCTCACAGCAATATAGCAATCCCTACCTTCTCATCTTAAACCCTTGAGTCTCTTATCCCTTCACATTTAGCCACAACAAAGGAGCAGGTCAAAATAGAAATTCAAACTAGAAAGATAATCAGGCTTGAACTGATGATTTCCATCATGTCAAGGTAACGCTCTACCACTTTAATATATTCTTTTCTTGCACCATGGAGAAAGAACTAACGAATTCTAATGCAAAGGGTCGAGAAACTCAATGCAAGTATTCCTGAACAACTCAAAACTAGGCCTTCTCTCGCACTATTATGATGGGATACAGATAGATTGACTCGAGGAAGAGTCTAAGGGAGTCATGAAGAAGATAATGAAACATGTTACGTATGTTCCTCCATCACATAGTTTAGTCTCAAATCCATTTATCCTACGCTCGTTCACTTTGAAGACTAGATACCATTTGAGGGACTCATTATGGTGGACTAGTAGGCTCCATTTCCAGTGCATATACTGAAAGGAGGTTAATAAAACTATCGATATGAGAAAGGAAGCTATTCATATAAAATTAAAAGAAAAAAAGAAAGAAAAAGCTCAATCTATTTATAAGATTTTGTAGGGAGCTGAGCATAGAAAATAGAGATTAAACAACAATAATACAGGCCTTAACATCACCTTCTCATTTCTTTATTTTCAAACGGTTTGACTGTAGAATGTCTGCAATACAAAACTCATTTGCTTTTCTTGTTATGGTGCTCTTGATCAAATCAAAAGGCAGTGTGGGAATTTTTTCTTTTTTCAAGATCACAGCTTTACAACTCCAAAGCCCTTTGATTACCAGCTGTGTGCGTGTGCGTGTGCGTGTGAATTATTCTTCCTCCTTCAATGGAGATTGTCTTCATATACGTTGGCATTCTTGATAACTACAGTGCATATACCATTAAAAAAAACAGTAACCCAAGCACTAGTTAGTTAAACTAGGCAAAAAGAAATGAGATCAAAGTAGTTCATTAAGCAAAACACTTGAAATATGTAACTAAAGTAAGATTAAAGTAGCTCATTAACAACACTGGAGAACAAAGACACAGACACAATGTGCGCATGTGCGCCTGCTAAGGCACCTCATATTGTAAATAGAGAATATAAGATTGTGCTGCCAGCTCCATGAATGTATCAGACACTAGACTGAAGGTGATGGAACAAGGATAGAACATGTAGGGGGCACTGATGCAACACAAGCAGTGGCGGACCCAGGATTTTATTTTAAGGCGGAGGGGGAACTTAAATAAATATTTTTTAACAAATCAATATAGCTAATATTTTTATATTTTTTTTCTGGACATATCTCTAATTTCAATTATGATAAATATATTAAAATCAAATACTAAATTTCGCATTAAAAATAAAACCAGGATCTAACTAACATAAATAATTGTATTTTAGTACATTCCAGCTTCCATAATACATCAAAATGGAACTCGACGTTCTTTTAAATCTTGAAAGTCTTCAATAATTAATTATGTGCTAAACTTCTCCGCAATTTCCCTCTCAATGTACACACAACAAGAGTATGTGAGAAATTCATGATCATCCATTTTGCTGCAAAGTCTAGTTTTAATAAGGCTTATGGCTGAAAATTATCATTCAGTAGTTGCAGTGGAGACTGGAAGAGTAAGCACAAACACGATCACTCTAAAAAAAAGTTGGTAGACTGTTGATCTTCTAATCCTTACCAACCATTGGCACAGTGCATAAATAGTTGACAATTCTTTGAAGTCTTTATATCGAACTACATTATGCTCATAATGGTTCAGTTGTATTCTCAACTACATTTTCTCATGATCTGTGAAGTCTTTGGAATAAAATCGTCAATTTTAAAAGACTCATGTGAAAGTGTAGGATGCAAAGCTGAACTAAGAATAAGCAGACGAGGAGTCGAGGAGATGAAGCGTCGATTTGTACTTCTTTTTTTTTTTTTTTTTACTTTGTGCAAACAATTGAGGGGGGGGGGGGGGGGTTGTACTTCTTTTTTTTTTTTTACTTTGTGCAAACAATTGAGGGGGGGCACTTATTATAAAATTATATATAAACTAATTAAATCAATATAATATAGGAAATAAAGATTTGAGAGGGAGGCCATGGCCCCTCGGAGCCAACAGCTAGGTCCGCCCTGAACACAAGTACAAATTGCATTGGAACTCACACACCACACAAGGATATGAATGAGTGTGAGCTGAAAGTTGTAAATGTAGAATTGATTGCTTCTGTACAACATGCTTTGAAAAGAAGGTAGTAAGTTTGTGATGGAAGCAAAACTAATTAACAAGTAATTTTTACTATGTATATGATGAATGACTTGAGGACAAACATGATATTTGGGTCCCCAAAAAGTCCAGACAGTAGAAATTTAGGACTACATCTTGCCAAATTTTCCAATATGTTTCAATGAGAACAGTGTGGGTATATATAGATTACACTCATAACTCTGGCCAAACACAATTCTTATCTCATCATAAATCTGATAATTTAATCCTAAATATTTAATACAAACTCATGCTCATCGTACTTACCCAATCTTTTTTATGATTCTCTACATGAATCAATTTATGGTTCTGATTAATAATCGAGTCTGGTTCTGGGTCCAGTATGGGTAGAGACTAGAGTATTTGTTTACTTGAATGTAATATTATAAATTATATATCTGAAGTAATTGTATAAGGTTTGATTATAAGATGTGTTTCATGTGTACATGTGGAGTTCACCTTCTAAAGATTTGAACTGCTCGAGTTGTATGCGCATGCACCTTGGTTACTTGTAGTATGCTTCAGCTCTTCTTTAAAAAAAGGAAGTGACATTAACGTTTAGATTGAATAAAATATGGTTAAAGGACTAACTAAAAATTAATTATTGATAAATTTATTTTTTACACAAAAGTTGGGGCACTCTTTTGGTAATCGCCATATTGTCCTCTACAGCGCAGTTTCCTCTCCCATAATTGTATAAAATCTCAGCCCAATCAGAATTATATTCATCGCGATTTAGCCATTTTTAAGCATGTGTCCAACTAATGGTTAATATTATTATGATTTCCTGAAATATGGGTTTTATATGAATGGATAGTTGGTTTTTTTTTTTTCCTTCTTTTTAGTAAATATCAATGGATGGATTGAGGATTGAATTATATGGTTTGGATCCATTATTTTTTTTTCTTTTTTGGTAAAAGGATCCTTGTTATGTTGGAAACAGTACTATATGAAATTTTGATTAAGAAGTCACTGAAATACAGTTTTCGAAATTTGTCCAAATAAAGGGAGGCTGCAGCACAGTGAATCATGGACTTACATGGGTAATGTGGCTAGGGCTCATATTTTAAATCAACCAGCCCGCAATTGACAATTTGGGTCACAAACATTTAAGTCGTGGGCCATTTGATTCTCGGGCCTAATTTTCAGGAACAGATCCAGCCAATGGGCCAAAGAAATCCAGTTCCGTCAATTCGCAAAATATTGTACCGATTATGTGGGCCTTGTCCTATATAAGCCCACACCCAGCCCATTTAATTATCACGCCACGACATCAGTCTGGGTTCAGCCTAAGGCCCTAACAATACAACACAAACCCAGCCCGATGCAGTTTTGGTTCAAGGTTGGGATGTTTGTTTCCAGCAACAACTCTTTGCGACATTAGACCACACATGTTGATACAACCAGGATGTATGAGACACTGAGATTCAATGGTTCAGAGGGTCAGGTTGATCACAGAGGATGGATAACAAATGTGGGCCCACTGGGATCTGACCTGGTGGTTCTGGGCTCAAGTTAACCTGTTTATAAATAATCAAGTTTTGATTGTCCATGCTTGAAAACTCAGAACTCCAAACTATAAAAAAATAGAACGGCCCGTGGGCCTAAAATCTGCCTAGTCTCACCCCAATCTTCAGCACGACTTCAGGCTGGGTACCTAGACCAGCCCAAGCCCAATACTTGCAAAAAATATACTTGGCTCATAAGTTCTCATATTCTCACATTTGGTGCCTCGAATTTATTGGCTCTCCTGTATCAAAAAATGTCGTTTTAGGTCAAAAGAAATTAAAGTTGGGCCTATCCCATTTAGAGGTTTGACAACCCACATCCAAGGACAATTATTGATTACCATTAACAGGCACAAGTCCGAGATCTAGAAACAGATCAAATGTGGAGCAAGGATTCATCACTCCTGACATGTAGTCCAACTTAGAAAAAAAAGGTAGTGTTGTCAATTTGTGAACACAAGTTTAAAATTTAAATGATTATTTATATTAATGAATGCATTTGTTTTTCTGGACTCTTTTTCAACTATGTCATTGTCATTTATGGGTCGTTGTTTGCAATGATTCATATATGTAAATGATTCACATTCGTAATGATAACGGATAATCATGTCTATTCTCAATTATTGATGCATGTGAGTAAAGGTGTAAGCTGATTCACGCGCTCTTGCAAAAAAGGGGCCAGTATACTTTAGAAGTTGGTGATTGCATTGTTGTGGCCCCTCAAATGCCTTTATTTTCTTTCATGCTTGCGGCCCCATATTTGTAACCTAAACTGTTCACTATATTTATTGAACTAATAAACCCAATGATCTTGAAGTTGATTGTCTTGAATCTATATAGATTTTGAGTCATTTGTGGAAAAAAAAAACCCCAATCTATAGATTTAATTCTCTACACTTTTGTGAGCCATCAATTCATGATTTGAATCGTTCAATATTCTTGTATTAATGATAGATACAAGATATTTAGTTTCATATCTTCATTCTTCATGATTTTTGAGAACTTTGTGAGAGAAAAAAATGCTCAAAAAATCAAATAAATCTAAAACCGAAGGATGTACTGGTTTACTCATGTGAAAATGGTGATTTTAGAAAACACGATAATGTGTGGATCATTTGCATATGTAGCACTTACACACACACACACACATATATATATATAGGGGCCAGCTCTCCTAAGCTGAAGCTTAAGATAAGGTAAGCTGAAGTAAGTTCAATTACGTAGTGGGGCCCACTTGGGGACCCATATGGGGATGGGGGTGGGGGGATTTCAAGGACTCCCTGGGACCCTCCTTCCTACAAAAAATCAGCCCAAATTGTGGTTTCTATCATCTCCATCTGGGCACCAAAAGTTTAATGGTCAACGGTCTATTCAGATTGGTACATAGTCGATCCAACGGTCTAGTAAATTCGGATTTGACCAAAAGTTGGTGGGCTTGTGCAATTTAAGGGGTCGTGTGTTTGGTCCATTTGGATGGATCAAGGATGGGCCCTAGAAGCGTTAGCTTACGGAATCATATCATAAGCTTAAGCTTAGGAGAGCCTTGCTCATATATATATATATAAAACCGTGCTACAGACAAATCCCGGGCTCTTGCACACCAGCCGAACGGCTGGGATCTCACTTGCACGGAGATCCCAGCCGTTCAGCTGGAATTCGTGCAAGAGCCCGGGCACAAATCCCGGGCTCCGTAGACTTTTTCATATATATATATATATATATATAAAAGTAAATGTCAAATTTACCACATCTGCAAAAAGGAAACGACCCTAATATGTAAGAGAAAGGTGCCTATAATCATCTTCCTGTAAATAGCTCTCTTTCATTAAACGTCGCATACTTACCAATGTAGAACAATGTGTTCTCATTGTATCTGACCTCCAATCTCCATTGCTAATTTGAGGAGTACTCCCACTGTGAATGTCCACAGTGATTCTTTCCCACAACCAAATGGATGATGGGAGCTATTGTGCATGTAAGCTCCTGTTTACCAATGGGAACAAATGTCTGTGATTTCTACATAATGTCATGTAAGCTCCTGTTTACTTCGGCAGTGAAATAAATATGATATTTTTAGTCCACCTCAGTGATGCCCCTGGGCACACATTGATTTCTCATCAAAGGTGCAATTGATTTTTTTATTTTTATTTTTGAATAACTGCAAGATTCTTCGCCTATCATCTGCATCAACTAGAGAAGTGTCCAACATGAACGATACAGATCCAATCTCAGTGCTCCCTATTTTTTATTCTGGGTCTGAATTTATTATCAGTAAGATTATTGTATAAGATCATAGGACTTGGAAGTCAGAAGGTAGGTAGCCAAAAATCACTCATCATGTATTTTTGTATATAAGCATTTTTACTATGATTGGTCATTGTTAATACCTTTCCATCTGATCTTACAATGACTTTTTTTAGCTTAGTCTGCATGGATTAGATATTGTTAATGGTTGGAAGTCATGGATCTGGCAATGAGTTCATAGGTCTTAATAAGTAATACAATGAAACTAGTTAATGATTTTTTAATTACTTTTGGTTGATGACTCACATGTTGGATATTTTAGTTGTATGAACTTTCTGGTCTGATCAAAGTGTGTTTCTTTTACATGATCATAGTAGTTTGAACGGTGGCCTCAGATTTGTTTTAGGACTATTCATTTGATACGATGTGCTTATCCGTCGATTAGGTACCTCAAACCTTTGTGAGATCCAAGGTATGAGATTACTATCTTTACTTTCTGAAATACTTGGATCTATGTTGCTATTGTTTTAAAAGTAGATTTTTTATTCTTTTTGGATTTTTTGTCCTCTTCATTTGCTTGTGACTTATAGTAGATCAAGGTATGAGATTACCGTCCCATTTTCTTGAGATGATCCTGATCAATGTTGCTTTTGTTTTTTGGAGTAGATTCTTGGAAAAGAAATTTATGCTTTTGCTCAAATTTTGTTTCTTGATGTTTCTCGAAAATTGTCTGCTTGTTTTTCATTCTTAAGAGAGAGAGAGAGAGAGAGATTATATTATATTATATTTTTTATTTGTTTCTTATTGTTTTCTCACTATTTTATTTTATTTCATTGTTGTATATATTTCTAATTCGCTATTCATTTATAGATTTTTTTTATTGAGCAGTTCTCTATTTTTATACTCAACTTATATCTCTACAATTATGACTTTACAAGTATTCCTTCTTAGGTGATAGTCATTTAGTTATACCTCTTTAATTTTTGATAATTTTACAGTTTGAGACTAAATATTATCCTTTTGAAGAGTTTTTTTCTTTTTTAAAGAATGCTTTTTTGTTCTTTCTAATGTAAAATTTTTAAGTCCATGAAATGTAAATATTTAATTTAATTTCTTATTTTAATCATCTATTTGTCCTGATTTACCTTAAGTTTTCATTCTTTTAAGCTTTCACTTACTTTACCAACGTAAGATTTGAAGATTTTCTCTCCAAATATTCTTTTCTTTTATGAAATTGAACATTCACCTCATTTTTCATTCTCATTAACTTTAAAAAGAGAAAAAGAAAAAGAAAAAGTCTACATTTCCATTCCTAAAATATTTTCTTCCTTTCAATAAGCTTTCCAACTTTCAATTAAGTTCTTGAAAACATAGGTTTTGAATTCGTTTCCTTATTTTGATATTTATACATGCATTTTATATGGATGGAGTTCTTGAGTTTTCGATTCTATTGTTTTGTTTCATATCACAATCTTGACGTGTTCTTACAATACTAAGATCTTGGCATATTCAATAGAATCTAATTGACCGCGGTCAAAATTTTATATTATAAATGTAATTACTTATCTTCCTACGCAAATACTGTCTATTGCACATTTTGCTAGTTTCTATTAACTGCAGGAGACATTGAATAATCAATAGCCACATTCATTCAAATGAGAGAGATAAAGGAATCATCTTCAATAAAAAGTCTACCAGACAATTTCAAGCATAAACAAGAAACAATGTCTATCAGAAAAAATATTCAAATGCAAGAACAGTTGACACAAACAACAGTAATAGACGATGAATAATTTATTTACTGCCAATTTTTCCGCTGTTAGGATTTGACTTGGTGCAAAGAACTTTCCGTCCCTTGGCACGTCTGCGCTTTAATACTGCTCTCCCACCAGTTGTCCTCATCCGCCTGCGGAAGCCATGAGTGCGAGCTAGAGATTTCCGAGATCTATTCCTTTTGGTTTGACACAGAGAATATTTCACAGCCCTCACCTGGACAACTCTACTTCTCTCCTTAACCACTTTTCTGTAATTGAAATCAACCCTCAAAGACAAACCTGGATGGTCAAGTGCAAAAGAGCTCAGCTACAATATTTGGTTAGCTGAGAATATGGTTTGTAATTTATGCTGCTGCACTTGCATATTTCTTTTCTCATATTTCTTATTATCGCCAAGGAATGAATCAAGTTACTTAGTGGACTATACATATTTACTTTACTAGGGGGGAAAAAGTCAACCTATAATATTTTACAAGTGTAGAGTAAAAATGCAATACCTATGACAAGGATCAAATATATCAAGAGAACAAGTTCGGATTTAATCCAGGGGGTTATTACAAAAGTATTTTCAAATTGAAACAACTCACATAAAAGTTTAGAGAGAAGAAGAAAAATTCACATATGGGATTTATTGATTTAAAGGACTATGATAGGGAGCCGAAGTAGTTAATTTGATGGGATCAAAAGGAAAAAGAAAATTGCATTATTGATGATTATATTCAATTACACAAGACATATGAAGGGGCACTCACCTCATTGTTTGTAATTCAATTCCCCTTTGATTATGTTAAAGTCCAACACAAAATTGTTGAGACTAGATAAGAGTTCAAGGCAGAGCTAACAAACTTTTCTTAAATAGCCAAATGAAACTCAATAAAGTATTTGGTAATAGCCAAATGAAACTCAATAAAGTATCTGGTAAAGAACAAAAACATACCTGAAAGAGAAAATGAGCAACAAACCCAAGAAAGGTTTATAAGTTAATTGTTGGATGTCAACGCTTTCCTAAGTGGATAAGGTGCGCTTCACTCAAATCTCAATCCAAAAAAAAGATGATCATTTGCAGGAAGAACATGCTTTACACTATGAAAATCCATAAACAATGTCCACGTGATTGACAGGCAACCTCATTGTTCTAGACAAAATTCACATTCCCGATTTAAACTGCTTTCAAATCAAATTATCTTAAAGCTTAGAGAGAGCTTGATAGGACATCCGGAATTGCTACCATCATCATAATTATCATAGAAGCCTTGCCCCATCTATTTTGGGTCAGCTTTGTGAGTTATACATTTCCAATCAACCATATTTGCACAATATTTTCAGTAACTCTACGATTCATCATGCCTTCCCCACTATTCCATTAAGGTTGTTACTAGTCTCCTTTTTCCTAGTTTCTTAAACATATAACCCTTCAATACATCTTACATGAGCCAATTCTACAAAAGCATCCAAACTCCAAGAAGTTCAATGAGCAAAGAAATAGTTGATGGGTTTTCTACAAAGATGTCAGAGCAACAAGATATTCAAAAGAGAAAGAAATCATCTTCATCGTAGCTTCTTTTTATTTTATTTATTTATTTATTTATTTTGTTTGTAAGGTAAGTACTCACACACACACAACCAAGTCCCTCACCATCAGTGCTACATCCAGGGATTGACCCGTGGAAGTTTCTGTGGAAGAGGGGTGCCTCACCAACTGCACTACCAATGGATTGGCTCTTCATCATAGCATTATCCTATCAATATGAGGTCAGCGAGAATTCATCAAAAAAGGATGGGGGAGGAAGGGGGAAAGACGTGGGTGGATGAGGAGGAGATAAAGGAGGCATGAAGGAAACCAGAACATGTTTGGATCTTATTGAAACTTATTAAGCTTCTTCTGATCATAAGCAAAGTCAAGAAAGGATGGGGGGGAAGGAAGGGGGAAAGACGTGGGGTGGATAAGGAGGCATGAAGGAAACCAGAACGTGTTTGGATCTTATCGAAACTTATTAAGCTTCTTCTGATCATAAGAAAAGTCAAGAAAGCTGAAGAAGGCATGCTCAAAAGAGCTACCAACAAAATCATCTCTCTACATTAGCCTTGAAAACAAGCGCCTTATCAACAAGAAGCTAAATTCTGCGTGTGCAGAAGGGACACACTCATATGTGCTGCCTGCTGAAGCGACCAGAACAATACTCTAGACCATATCTACAAGAACATAAGGCTGGAGTAAGGTCTTAAATATCAGTCAATATATGACATCTGTGTCTCATTAGTCATTACTATTGCAGACAAGTCCAGCATGTATTCCAATTTGGGCAGATCCAGACTAGGTTGTAACTTGGTCGGACCGGATTGGGTGTTCGCTCAACCGAAGTCCAACCCAAGTTGTACGTTCTTAAACTCAAACCCAAACCAGGATGACAAAATGAAGTTGCTCAGTTGGTTGGCAACCTCAGATGTCATCTAGCTACCAAGGGATCGATCCTTGAATATGCCACTCTTCCCACATGCATGGGCTTCCTTCCCACTTGTGTGGGCTCTCCTTCCCACAACTGTAGGCTACCTTGGGTCCCAGCCCCCTTGGCTGGGATAAAAAAGATGGAAACCCGAATAAATCCAAACGGAGTCTAACTGGAATTCTAAATCCCCTACCCCTAATGCAATTCTGGTTGAATTGGGTTGAGTCAAATTTCCAAGTTTCTATGTTTCAGTTTGCACTTTAAAGGATATAAAATTTAAAAAGCATATATACTTTACACAGTAAGTAAATGTACAAGAGTCCAAGTCATGTTACCATTCAAAATATATATCCAGAGTATACATACCATGTATTGTACAGTATATGTTATACAGTATATACAATATCTTCATAGATGATCATCCAACTCTTTCTTCTAGAAGCTGCTTTCTTTTCCTAATTACACCATCACCCACAACGATAAAGCCAACTGCCAACAATGGTGCTTTTTTCGAGCACAAGTTATCATCACTAACCCTTCTCCTCATGGTATGCTTGAAAAACATCAGCCACTTCTTTTCTTGTGGAACCGGGAAAAGCTTTTACAATTACAAACGACAGAAAGTAATTGCCTTTACAAATCAAGCCAACATGCAAAGAACATTAAGAGGTCAATCGCGTGACGAAAAGTTTCCTCCAACTACTTTTTCTCAACCCTTACTCCTCCAAACAAGGACAAAGAGAAATATCCCAATAAGAATCATAGGGAAAACAAAAATAACATGAAGCAAAAATGGTTTCTCACCCACAACTGCAAAAGAGAAGCCCAAGTAGATCGTCATCTCTCTATCCACTATATAAATCGACTTTCAAAATGCTTTTTTATTAACTTAAAAGAAAAACATATGGAAGAGTTACATATACAAACACACTGTCATATTTTGGATGAAAACTATATGAATATGATTCAAAGAAAGATATCAGTTCCTAACGTCCATTTCAAACCTTTTACACTTGAGAGAAATAATAAGTTGGTGGAATCAACCTTTTTTTGGCTGGGTGGGGGGTTTGGGGGAACATTACCATCTTGGGAGGATTTCAAGAAGAAACTTAATGCAAGATTTAGATAATCTCAAATCATATTACTAATCTCAAATCTATAAATCCAGAAATCATTTTCAAACATTCATCAAACAATTCAAGAGTGCTTGCTAGAACATTTGGAATTAACAAAATACTAGACCTATCATTCCACCTGCCTGCATAGACGAGAAATATAGCAAAGAACAGCTACATATATCGTGGAATTTAATGCAATATTTAGATAAATGAAAGCTCAAATGACATTACTGTCTTAAGCCTATAAATCTAGCTATAGTTGACAGTAATTCATCAAACACTTAGAGGGCGCTTGTTATAACATGTGGAATTAACAAAAACAAAAAACCTATTCCACCTGCAAACACAACAATAAGTGAAATATAAAAAAGTATAAATTGACAGAAGCCTTTATATATCTGGATTTCAACCCAACATAAAAAAATAATGATAATTATAACAAAGCACCTAAATAACAAAAACACTAATTACTAGAAGAGTCCATGAAATTAATTCAAATTGAAGATGGGTTTCTAAAATAGACATTCAAACTAAAAGAAAATCAACAAACAAGGAGAAAATGTTGATGGGTTTTGTAAAAGATGTCATACCAACTACATTTTTTTTTTCTTTTTGGTTATGATGGGTGCATGAGACTACATAAATGGGAGATGGGTTTCAGAAAAAGAAAATATTCAAACAAGAAGAAAATCAATAAACAAAGATAAAATGCTGATGGGTTTTTGAGAAAGATGTCAGACCAACTACATTTTCAAAGAAAGGGACCTCAATATAATTGTTGTTCATCAAGAAAGGGGGGAAATGAGAATTTGATACCTGAAAAAGAAGATGGGAAAGAGAGAGAGGTGGATGGGGAGATGAAGGAGGAAGTATGAAGGGACCCAGCACGCGTTTGGGTCTTACTGAAACTGAGTGAGCTTCTTCTGCCAGTAAGCAGAGTGAGGGAAGCTGAAGGAGGCCTGCTCGTAATGGCTAACAATGAAATCGTCATCTCTCTGTGTGTCTCGGTAGGTACATCAGCTCTTGAAAACAGACCTTAACACTTATCAAGAATCACGCACGAACAAGGGGAGCCACACGTGCGGAGTGTTTTATGCTCACGGGTAGGGTAGGAATGTGAATTGAGCACTCCGTACTCCACACTCAGAGAGGTAGGGATGTGAACGGGTTGATTTCGGTATACGTCCAGATCCATGGTGGTTTTGGAATCGGAATCGGAATCGGAATCGGAATCATTTATTAGGAGGTGGATCCGAAGTTGGAGTCGAAATCATTTCGAAACTGGCTTCTTGGTTTTGGAATCATGAACTGTTAATGAGAAAATGTAACAGGAACCAAACCTTATACGATATGGGTCTAGGTCCGAGTCTAATAGAGGATAATATGGAAAAGAAAGGAAAAAGAAAACCCAGCTGTTATAAAATATTCTAAAAAAATGAGGTAATATGTCAGGTCTCGGGTCCATGGGTCATAATCAAGGTAAAACCGGACTAGGACCCAGACCCGTTTACTTATCGGGATCTAAATAAAGACTCATACTCGATTTTTAAAGGGCCTAACTTCTTGGTAATCAGAAAATCGGGAACCCGGGGTCAGTTTGGCACTTTACTTTTAAAATCAAGTGGAGTGAAGTGAAATAAAAAGTATGAATAAAAAATGTAGTGAGTTATGATGATATTTTATTTTTAGTTATTGATGATAGAATATTGTTGACTTTTGGTATGAAAAATGGAGTTTTTTTTATCTTTTAATGAGTAATTGTTGTTGCTTTTTGACTTTTTGTTGGAAAAGTTGGAGAAAATATGAATAAAATATAAGTGACTTTTTGACATTACTCTACTTGACCTTATAAGTAGAAATACCAAACTAGCCCAAATGGATCATGCATGGACATATAGGGGGAGTGTAGATTTATGTGGTCCATTTGGATTAGGTGGGCATACTTCAACAAAACAAGGGTTCCGGACCGTTAATTATGTATCAATGAAGCATTCAAAAGGCTAAAAATTAGACTACTGAGTTAAATTCATACATTTTTTTATCATAACAAGGTTTCTATTTGTCATAATCTCTTTTTTTTCTAATATTTATCTCTCAGTTTTCAGAAAGAAAGAAAGGTGATTTGCTTTAATTGTTATTTTTTTTTTTTTTTGCATGAATTAAGTAATTTGCATTCGAGTGGCATGACCCCCTATGAATTGAGGTAGGCACAACACAAAAAAATAGTGGAAGATTATTATTTAGTTGGTCTACGTATGAACATTACAAACAAAAATAGCATGTCTCATCCAAATTGTAAAAAGTGACCAATTGATTAATATAAGAAATAAAGATTGGGTATAGTTTCTCTTCAAGCCGTGAGCCCAGACCTGCTCTGCGAGGGTAGGACAAGGGTCTATATAGTGCATGGCTGTTTAAGGGCTTTGACCCACCATGGTCCGGCCTATATGACTTAGAGGGTCGGATAAGGACAGCCCCCAGTAATATCCTTGGTTTTAACCCCATTCAAATCGAGACCTGCTCCACAAGGGTAGTATATAGTGCTTGTAGAATAAGGGCTTTGACCCACCATGGCCGGGGCCTGTATGACTTGAGGGTCAGATAAGGACAGCCCCCAATCCCTTCCTTCCACAGCCCACAAAGCCTACTTGGTTCCATGGGCCCAGCATACTTGAATAAACAACAGAGGATCTGCGCTGCGATCAAGGCAATAGTAGTTTCAATGGAGAGGGAGATGTGAAGAGAGAGATGCTTCATTATTGAGCTCAAAATAGATTTCAACCCAATCTTCAAGGCATCTTTCTGACGAAGTTGCAGGTTGCAGAATCCATTGCATTTTTTTATTTTTTGCGTTTTTTTTTCTCTTATGAACATCTCGTATATAGAGTCTTCATGCCTTAAGTTAGTGCAGTGTAAATGAGATAGTGCAGGGGGTTAGGGGTGCCATGGGCGGTATGGAACGATTTAAAGGGAAAACCATCAACCAAATCGAACCCATCGATTTTCTTTTTTTTCAAACTGAACTGCCCATGTGCTCAAACCGAACCGAAAGGAACCAGTTCGGTTATAGTTTTTTTTTATTTTTATTTATTTATTACAAAAAAAATGCCAGTTCAATTGGTGAGAGACATTGGTTTCAAGTAAAGGAGTGAGGGTTTGAGTCTTCTTCAAGTAATTTTTTATATTTCTTTATGTATTTTATTTTTCAGCCCAAGAGCAATGTTTATTTTTTAAGTGGTAATGCAGAATTCATAGGTTAGGAGATTCAATCTCTTTAGTTTGGCATTTTATTAGGAAGAGGAAAGCCATTTCATAGTATTACTTGTATTATATAGATTCAGGTCTAACAACAATGTCCGGGCGTGGATTTATATGGTTAGGACAGGGTAAGATGATTTTGTGACTAGGGTGCTTTTTCTCATTTTATTTCATGGTAATTACTTTCTTAGAAATCTAATTATTATTATTACATGTATTTAATTTATTGTTTTCATTCATTGAACTATGCTTTGATGCATTTTATTTAATTATCGGCGCATTTCATTTTTTTTTTTTCATCTTCATGAATTATTATCAATTCACATGTTGCTAAGTAAAGTGCTATTTTAATTGGATTGGAGAATTCTATAATTAATGCTTTAATTTAATTTAATGGGCCCTCATACATTGTTTTAAAAAATGATAAATGCTAATGATGAAAAGTCCATGTGGAGGGTGTGTGTTCAAGGCCCCACTTGGGCTTGTGCCAAGTGGAGGGTGATGGGGCATCTTTTTTCCCTCCTCTTTAGTCTGTCCGATAGTTGAAGTAATGTTGTGAGCCACATGTACTCCATTTTACTTCAACTCTAAATACTTTCATTTGCTTGAGTAAAAGTGGATTCTACTCCAAACCTTAACTTTAAAATAATCATCCAAATGGAGTGAAGTGAAGTACTCTACTTTAACTTCAACCTACTTCTCTTCACTCTACTCCACTCCACATGTGAAATCAACTTTGATGATGCCAAAATAGGGTTTCGGACACCACCGGTCAAGTAATAAATGTAGTAAATGCCATAATTAGATAAGAGAGAGAAGGGATTATAGTGGTTCGGTCAAGATGACCTACGTCCACTTCATAAAGGCAGAGATTGCATGTGGTGTTTTACTTCCTCAATGATTATTACAAACTAGAGGAATACAAGCGTCAAAGTGAATAGAGAGAGATCCATCCTTTTTCAAGTGCTGGTGGGGCTCCTTGATTTATAGTCCTCCCCTAACAGATGGGGACGACTCTTCAGCAACGTTCGTCCTTGGAGCCCTCGAACTACCCTCGCGCTGGAGGAGGCAGGTGCGGAACTGCCCTCGCGCTGGACGAGGCAGGTGAGGTATTTCTCCGCAGGACCTGGTAGGAGCGGGATTGCTTCCGAAGCAACGTGGCTGCCTTGACTTGGTCTCTTCGTGGGCTTGGACCTGAGCTTCATCCTCATGGGTTGGGTCTTTGGGCCTGACTCATCAAACTTCATTTTACTCCACTCCTCATTTATCCAAACAAGCTCTTATTTATTTTATTTTTTCAGTCTAAGAGCAATGTTTATTTTTAACTTGACCCAAATTTGGTTCGTCACAAGTGGGAAAGTAGAGTCGCATTCATTAAAAATTTTCTTTTCAACTTACCGGCGGCCAAAATAATTTACTCCACAAAACATGTAGAGTGATTACTTCACCACTTGTCTCTTTCGCATCTCACTTCGAACTAATTTGCCTTATTTATTTTCACTTTACCCAAAAATACATGCTCTTCTTCTATCTAACCTTTACCTTTCCCCTTCATTTTATAATCATTCAAATATGGAGAGAGTGAGAGAGATAGCTTTTACTTTTTTGGCCTCAAAATTTGGCTATGACAGTTGCCACATGCAAACCTGTAAAAAATGTTCCACACCTTGGCATTTATCTAAATAGTTTCTCAGATTGCAAAATAATGTTGCCCACTTCAACTGAAGGTTAAAACGTAATATCCCAAGCTCTTACACAAATCTTATATCAACCTACTCAGAAAGGCGAATGAGTCCATTTAGAACTTGCAAAGTATAAAAGTCTCTCAAACAAGTCAACCACTTCTCCCTGTTTTTTTAGAGCCTTGAACTCAAAACTGGTTGTTGATACAGTATTAAGGAAATGCATTAGCCGCTTGACAATGCAAAATATGAGGCGTGCCCGGAGGTCATTGTAACCTAGTTGGCCAGGTAAAAATCATAGTCGAGCGACACAAATGTCAGGTCAATAAGCCACACTTTGGACGGAGACCATTTATTAACTCCAATCACTAACATAAAAGCTGGACCAAGAAGACCTTGGACTATAGATAAAGAGTTAATGCATTCCAGCCGAGGGATTGACATGGTTAACATACCAGCTTCTACCACAAGTGTTAAACAGTCTGAAACTGAAAGTACACTATTTTTGAAATGGCATAATGCATGATGGATTAAGAATTAGGAGGTATCACCACACCTATGTATTTCGCTCAAAAACATGGGTGACTGGCTCGCTCTTTGGATTAATGCAAAACTAATGAGCTTAAATGAATACATAAATCATATTAAGTTCCGAATTGATAATCTTGAACTAGTGAAGTTAGATATAATATCATAGTCTAGAGCACTTGATTTAGGGACAGCTAGTGAGTTCATTATATTCACAACGGCCACTCACTTTACCTGACATCACCTTTTTTTTTAGAGGATTTTACCTGAAAAAACCTTTAAGATTTGTCAATAGCCAAAAGCACCATGAACATCTTATAATGACCACAGTAGTCTCAAAAGCCTAATTTGGTTTTTTTTTTTCTTTCTTCTCTGAGCTGGGATATCCATGCTCCTTTCCCTTAAACAAAATTCAAAACCCAAAAATCCATCCTCTCCCATATCAGATCGAGGAAGGAAGGAAGAACCGAACACTAACCCTAAAACGAAGAAGATGCAGATCTTCTAGAACATGAGCTTTTCCACATTCAGATTCTTATATTTTCGAAAGATGGGTTTTAAGGATTGAATCTAGAGTTCCCAGCTGGAATTTGGGGTTTTTCTTATTACAAAGTAAAAGGGTTTTCTAGGATCTTGCAAGGATTAAAAAGTTATTGTGCTTGGATTCATCATTTTGAGGGGAGATTTCGGTCTTTTCATAAAACTCCTACAGTTGCATAAATCAGATTCCAGAATGTGAGGAAGAAGAAGATAGTGCACGCCCAAATTAGTGATGTGAACAGAGATATCCCTGCTTTTGTTAGTGCTGTGAGCGGGGATATCCCCGCCCACCAGAGTACTGTGGGTGCTGTCTCTCAAGGACTGGTTTCAGTTTGGACGGGGATATCCCCGCCCACCAGAGTACTGTGTGTGCTGTCTCTCAAAGACTGGTTTCAGTTGGGACGGGGATATCCCTGCCCAAATTAGTGCTGTCAACAGGGATATCCCTGCCTCTGTTAGTGCTGTGAGTGGGGATATCCCCACCCACCAGAGTATTGTCTCTCTCAAGGTGGTTTCAGTTGGGACGGGGAGCTTGACCGTTTTCTTCTTGTGCTTGATCTTCTTGGGCTTGGTGTAGGTCTTCTTCTTCCTCTTCTTGGCCATGCAGCCGCGGAGGCAGAGGACGAGGTGGAGGGTGCTCTCTTTCTGGATGTTGTAGTCGGCGAGGGTCCGGCCATCCTCGAACTGTTTTCCGGTGAATATCAGGCGCTAGCTGCTTGGTTCGGGGGAATGTCCACCTTGTTCTGAATCTTGGATTTCACATGTCGATGGTGTCAGAGGATTCGACTTCTAGGGTTATGGTTTTGCCTGTTAGGGCTTTGACGAAGATCTGCATATTCTTCATTTTAGGGTTAGGGTTCAGTTCTTTCTTCCTTCTTCAATCTGATATGGGAGATGATGAATTTTTGGATTTGGATTTTTTTTAAGGGAAATGAGCAGGGATATCCCCGCTCAGCTCTAAAAGTTAAAAAAAAATACCCAACAGGGCCTTTGGGACTATTGTGGTCTTTATGAGAAATTGATGGTGCTTTTGGCTTTTAACAAGTCTTGAAGGATTTTTTAGGTAAAATCCTCTTTTTTTTACCTCATAAAACTGAAATATACTATGGTAAAGTAAAACCAAGCAAAAAAAGTCCCAACTTTACCATTCTCTCTCACTTTAATTCATATAAATTAAACATAAAAGGAAATGGTCCTATAAGACCATCTCTCACCTTACTATGAGAGCTAGGGTATGAGAGCTAGGGTGGGAATCCTCACATCCAATGCCAACAACTTAAATGTGAGGGCCCCCACCCTATCTCTCATAGTAAGGTGAGAGATGCTCTCATAAGACCATCTCCCAAATAAAAATATTACTACACCACATGCTTTATCTCACCTTTAATATTAATGTGACATTGACTTTTTTTTTTTACTTTACCACACGTTTTTTTTAAACAAACATGTTTTAAAGTTAAATTTGGCCAATGCTTTTCATGACAACAAATGAAGTGTACCTCGGAAGATCATGACGGGGAGTTCAGGTTGAAGGAAGCAACTAAAGGAAAGGTCAAGTTTTGCTCGGACTTGATCGACACCAGACAATATTGAGATTGCCGGTGCACCCCGGGCTAGGGGGTACAATGGTCATGCTTAATTATAGCTTGTGCGAGGGCATACCTTTTTAAAGGGGTACGAGACACAATGAAGACATTGCCTTGTATCTTCAAGGTGGCTTGAGGATTGATTGAATCCAAGCCAAGGTGGAGATTGTTGGGTTATTGTCTTGTAGTCCAGGTTAACTCGATTGGTCCATTGGTTTATTCGAGGACCGGGGTATAGTGCCAAGGTTGTTTCCAGAGTTTCTTAGGGACTAAAAAGACATTCTTGGAGGACAAGAAAGTGAGGATTGTATATATGTGGTAATCTTTATGCCTAGACTCCGAAAGAGAATGAGAGAGGTGAGCTCTCTCTCTCTCTCTCTCTCTCCTCTCTCTCTCTCTCTCTCTCTCTCTCGTGTTTGTCGGCGATTGCCGAACCACATACAACTGAGTAAGTCAAATTTCTATTCCGTGGACATGGGCAACGTATCGAACCATGTAAATCTTGTTGTGTTCATGTGTGTGATGGCTTGATAGTTTCAATGGTCTGATTGTGTTTGTACATCGTGGTAGACTGTCAATCAGAGGTATAGTCTGTTGTGCCACTTTCCCCAACAATATTGACTTGAACACTAGGCGCCTGTTTGTTTAGTGCAATGAATTCCTAGGAATTATACTACTAAGTATATCTATAAGTAGTTAAAAATGAAGAATCAAATGTTAATCTTCAAAAATGACAATCAAATAACCTCTTCTTAATGAAAACGAATAAAGAGAGGATAAAATTTAATCATGTCCATCTACATTGATACTTCAAATCCATCATCACTCACCTTGTATCCATAATAACCTCATCTTGGAAGTAGATGGGCCTTCCAAATAGGATATCTAAAACTTTTAACCACTTAACACAGTGATCTGACACCTAAATATGCATGGAACAAATCCCAAGATCTCAAACCCTTATCTTAGTATATTAAGATTCCAAATCTATTGTCAAAGAGAATAGATCTAAACATACAAAAATTAGATCTACAAATAAATCGGTGCAGATCTATACCTTAGGAGCTCTGTTGTACTCAAACTGAGCCTTTGATCTTCATTCTCTGCAAATCTCTTTGCAGCTATGATCTTATAGACCTCGAAACCTTCCACGATATAACGAAGAAGGGAGAGATCTTCTCAAAAGGAATTGTGGGATAGCAATTAAGAAGCAATTCCTCAAGACACTCAAACTAAGTTTTAGGCATATGTGATTAATGACATACATCTATTTTTAAATTTTTTGGATATTTTTCCTATTTATACTTTTAAAATTGAGAAAATCTATTACTATTGGGAGCTGCAAAATTATTTCTCTTTCTAACATTCTGTGGCTATTCTTACATGTACAAAGTAACTTTCATTTTATCAATTCCTTTTCGTGATTTTATTTCAGCCTATCTTGAGCCAAATTTTCTGATGGATTTGCATTTCTTTATATTTATTCTTACTAATTTTGTTCCTGTCATATTTTGATAGAAAGGCTGGGCTTGGCCTGTGCTCGAGCCCCAGCCCCAGCCCCAGCCCAATATAATAGAAAAATTTAACAGAAGGCTAGGGATTTTCTTTTTGCACGTACAACAATGGGTGAGCTCAGGCGCGGATTGATATCCGGCTCGGTGCCCCCTCTGGACCTTGAGAGGGGTAGGTCTCAGGAAATGAGAAACATTGCAGGGACCTTTTGTGAAATGAACAGTGTGGGTGAACCATGTATTGGTTCAATACAATGAATCAATTTGTGGAAAAAAAATTTAATCGGTCTACATTGGAATGGTAGTTCCACCTATGATCGTTGGTCAGTACTGAAGGTGATATGTAAAGGCTCGGTTAGAACTTGCATTGTTTAATTGGACAAATCCCAATGCTTTGTTAGGTGCTTCATTTCATGAAAATGTACTTCTTATAACTTCAGAAATTAAGTAGCATTGAGGTTTCTTCAAAGAGTACAATGTGAAAAAGCTCATTTCCTGCATTTCATTTTTTAGTTGAGAAACAGAAACCATGAAATGAAATTGGACAAAGAGTTATGGTGGGCTGGCATTGGGCTCAATTTGGGTTCCATTTTTACTACTATGAGCCCTTAATGGGCCATGCCTCTTGGCCAATATCTAACACAAAGGTGGATCCAGGCTTAAAAGTTAGGCCCAAAAAAGTAATAAATGTCCCTGCTGGACGATATTTGGGAGGTGATTATTATAGATCTGTCGCATGTTAAATGAAAAAAAAAAGAGAGAGAGCTCTTAATCACCTCCATTTGTTAAACATCCATAACTTCATAGAACTGATTTTTAAAGAGAACCTTAAAAGACCCAGACTTAAGTTAGTCTTACCCACGTGGTAAGGACTGTCCAGGGTCCGAACCTGGGTACTCCACATCTTTCCACTTGTGCAGGTTCCTTTTTCACTTGTGTGTGCTTTCTTCCAACTTGCGGGCTTCTTGCCCACTTGAGTGGGCTGTCTTCCCGTGTGTGGATTCTCTCTTGGGTCTCAACCCCCTTTGATTGGGGTACGGAAAAAAAAACTCTTAATAAAAAAATTAAAAAAGTAACATTCATTCATTATATCAGTTTCCTCTCTAGGTATGCTTGATCTTTTCTTATTATTATTTGTTATTATTGATCCGTATTTTAAATATGATTTTTCTTTGGCTTAAATCAAAAACTTCAAGCTCCAAGCATGCTTACTTTTTAGAGGATTTAACCAGAAAAATCCCCTTAGACTTGTCAAAGCCAAAAAAACGCCATCAATATCTTATAAAGACTATAGTGATCACAAGAGCTCTGTTTGGTTTTTTTTTTTTTTTTTCTTCTGAGCGGGGATATCCCTACTCCTTTTACTTTAAAAAGTCTCAAAACCCTTTTTTCCCTTTTCGTTCTTCTCCCATCTTCTGCTCCCTTCCACTAGGGCTGATCAACCAGATTTCCGGTCCGGTGAATCCGGTCGGACCGGATTTCCGGTCCGGTCTGGTTGGACCACTTAAAGTGGTCCATACCGGTTTCCATTTGTTTTTTCATTTTCACCTCACATCTAAAAAGTGGACAAATGTCAAATGAATGAATGATGGGCTTTACAAATGGGTGTTGGGCTGGGGCGTTGGGCTCATCAATATTTAAAAAAAAAATTATTATTTTAATAAATCTGGACCGGACCCCAAAAGGCTTGGACCGGACCGGATTTTGACCACTAAGACCGCAAATCCGGTCCGGTCTGCGGACCGGTGATGGCGATATCCGCAAGTATACGATTGTCTCAAGTAATATAGACTATGGAAGTCCGAATATTGTTCCCACAATGATTGTTACAAGGAAACTCACAATGATCAATGAAAATGAGTATCAACTCAAATATAGCTAACAAATGCAAATGAAAATAACAAAAACAATGGAAACAATAACAAGGAAAATAAACAAAATGCAAACTAAAAGAAAACAAGAACTAGATAGCTAAGAGATATTAGTAAAAATAGAAAAACTCAAATGAGAACAAGCTAAGTAACAAGTTAGTAACAAAGTTGATGATAAAAAAATAATAATAACAAGGTTAATACAAGAACAATGGAGAAATATTAGATAGATCAAATGAATAAGTGTGTGAAAATAACAAGTGAAAGATAGAAAATGAGTGGATGAAGATAAAGAAATATGCTAAAATAGTGTGAAATCAAATGTGGAATTGATGGTGTGAATAGAGAAATGGAGTGTGAGAATCAAAACAAGTGAATAAGTGTATGAGAAAGTGAATAGAATCAAACTAAAGTAAGTAAAACAAGAAAAAAGCAATATTAATGAATGATTGAATCATCTAGAATCCACTAAGTGATACTAATCCAACACTAATGCTCTTCTCTTTTCCCAAAAAAGAATACTCAAATCTAATTACAAATCAATGCTTAGATTTGGAAAATATAACTTTAAAGCTCTAAGATAGAAATTAACAATTTAATAGCTAAGATTTTCTTTCCTTCATAAAAGAAAAGATTCTTAATGACTATCTATCAAAAGTAAGTATAAACCATCAAAAGATATTAACTCCTAAGCATGATTTATCAAACCTAAGCATAGATAGTAAAAGGAAGGCTAATATAGAAACTAAGCATGGAAGGTTGCACAATGCAATGAAGAAAAATCTACTCTAACATATTAAGAACATAAACAAGGGAATTAAAATAAAGAGCATAAGTAAAAGGAATAGGATCAAGTTAGCTTCACCTAGAAGATCCAATCAAATGGATTAGCCACCCATTGGAGAAGATAAAGCTTTCAATTCCATTCCAAATCTTTAATTTTTACAAGGTTTTCCTCACTTTCTCTCTACAATTGCTCTCAATTACATGAAAAGCTTAAGTAAAGAGGAAGTGGCTCTCCTTACTTGTGTGTTTGATGCCTAAAGCTCCCTTCCTTATATAGAAACATTTGCCTTACTCTCTTTTGATTTCTTTCCGATGTGGGACATCACAAGGATAGAAATACGAACACATGAATGTCATTCCCGAGTTAGAAAACAGTTCTCAGATTGATGTGCGATTTTGACCCCCGAAACGTCTGAATTAGGAAAAATGTCGTAAAATAGGATTTGTAGATCTTAGAACAAGCTTCCCAAAGCTTCTGAGATCACCTCAATCGGACACCCAAGTAAAAAGATATGGTCAAAATACCAACTCAGGTCTTTCATTTTCTTCTTATTGTTGGCATAACTTAGTCATTTCTTCATCCAATTGTCTTCCAAACTTATCCTTACTCTCTTTAACTCTTGAATCTCAACTTTAATCTTCAAATTAATCTTCAATTAACACCTACAAAGAGAAATTAACATAATTGAGAGTATTTTTTAACATATTTTGTATGGAGGCCATTGGAATTCATATAAATGCATACAAATGACCATCTATAAAGGAAAGATATGAGCAAAGCATGATGGGGAGAAAATTCATGATTTTTATGCTAAAAATAGTGTTTTGAATTCTTTTATCTTTGAAAACTCATAAAATAATGCTATAAAAGTGTATCTTTTGTGAACTCATCATCCGGTTCTGTGCAGCCCTACCTTCCACAACGTTCAAGCTCGACCACCCCTTCGATCAAAACCCTAATCCTTCTTCTGCCATTACCAACACTAATGAAGAAGAAGAAGAGGTGAAAATTTGTCTAGCTTCATCAAGAAAAGGCGGCGAACCTTCTCCTTAAGCAAACCTCAACACTAAAACAGAGTGCCCAACTAAAAAGATGGTCCAGATCCATCATCCAAGTGCACCAGTCAACAATTTGTACTCCATAGGGGGGACGATTTGTACACCACCCCACCATTTTCCCTCTTTCTTCTCTGCAATGTATATGTAGTATTGAAATAGATGATGGTGATTATATTAGAGAGAGAGAGAGAGAGAAGTGGAAAATGGAAGGGAGAAGGGATAAGTTGTAACTGTGGTGGTCGCATTCTCCTTCTGATCTGGTCTTTTGGTGTTCTTTTTCTTTGAAGGATCCCAGCTTTAATGTCGTGCATGGGAGGGAGAAGAAGACGGGAGAAGAACGGAAAGGGGAAAAAGGGTTTTAATACCCCAATCTTCGTGTATCCCCGCCTCCCTGAGTGTTGTCTCTCAGAGTGGTATCAGTTGAGCCGGGGATATCCCCGCCCAAATTAGTGCTGTGAACGGGGATATCCCTGCTTGTGTTAGTGCTGTGAACGGGGATATACACTAGAGTATTGTAGGTGCTGTCTCTCAAAATTGTATCTCTCATTTGAGGAGTTATGACCAAATGTCCATTCCTTATTGAGCTAAGGCCCAAATGTATGTAACTGATAGAATCCCAAAACTATTTTCAAAGTTTAACCATTTCTATGCTAATCAATGCCCATCCCCATCCCCATATCCAACCATTTCTATGTAAATAAAAGTTGATGCCCAATTCTATCATCTTCTATTATTGCCAAAGCTAATGCTCATTTGTATTACTGAAATAGGGTCTTTTTATCATAAAAAAGTTAATGTGGACTACCCACCTCTTTAATGGAGTAAATATTAATTATCCATCAAGGAGATGGAAGCTTTAATAAGTAGTTTCAAACATCAACTTTTTGGGTAAAACAGAAACACATGTGGAGATTATGCTTGTAGGTTTAATCAAATGTAAAAATAGTAAATTTAGACTACCAACCTCTTTAATGGAGCCCAAACCTTCCTACTTAAAAGAGTAATACAAATGGGCATTGGCTTTAGCTGTAATAGAAGATGATAGAATTGGGCATCGGCATTTGCTCACATAGAAATGGACGTGAAGGTGGAAGTTATGTGTGAATGTGGATTGTCTAATGTGTTCGCTATAGCACTGTCCCCGCCCATTTGGCTGTATCCATACTTATGAAACTCTATTTGGGCTCGGATAGGCGGGGATATCCTCGCTCATAGCACTAACACAGGTGAGGATGGGCGAGGATATCCCTGCTCCCCGCTCATAGCACTAACACAGGCGGGAGAGGATTAGCTATCAAGAAGACGAGTCTCTCCTGCTCTACTTTTCTCTCTGAGAGACAAAAAAAGAAGATATAGTAACGGTAATGAAGAAAAGTACTTAAATGAAAAATGCTAAAATGGGTGCGTGTTACATATGTTGTATGGCGAAGATATAGGGGTTTTGGATTTGGACTTGTATATGAACAATTGGTTCTGAGAATGGTAAAGAAAGAGGAAGCGTCGGTGAAGCACTTTTATTCTCATCGGTTTGCCATCTTCAATCAGGGGATCTGCAAAGTCGTGCTGCTTCCTCTTTTAATTTCTTCAATGAATCCCTACTCAAAAAAGATGAGTCTCTGCTCAGATAAAATGGGCAAAAGAACGAAAATGGGAAAAAGGGTTTTGGGTTTGGGACCTTTTAAGGTAAAAGGAGCAGGGATATCTCTGCTCAGAGAAAAAATAAAAAATATATATCAAAAAGGTCCTTTGGGACTACTGTAGTCTATATAATACATTGATGGTGTTTTTGGCCTTTAACAAGTCTAAGGAGATTTTTCCGGTTAAATCCTCTACTTTTTATGCAGTAAAATTTTCTTTCAATTACTCTCTTTCAAGTATTTCTGTAGTTTAATTTTTTTTTATGTTCAAATCCCCATTAGGGCTGCACATAATGCAAACGGGGCACATAGGATAATTTTGGCATGTGTATTTTGTGCCTCGACATTTTCAATGAAAATTTGCTAACAAAGCAACCAAGGTATGCATTTTTAACACTTTTATATATCTTTTCTATGTTTTTGTTCATTCAAGTGTTCAACACTTCTGCGATGGAATCTTTTTGACTTTTTTTATTGAAAAGGGGAGTTTTTTTTGTCTTTTAGTGGTTACTTTTTGACTTTTTTTTTTTTAGAAATATGGTGGGAAGTTTCAGTTAAAGTGCTTTTGATGAGATTTTTTTTTTTGGGAAATGGAGCTCTACTTAACTTCAACTCTACAAGTAGAATTGCCAAACATGTCATGTATCATGTATGACTAGAATACTGACAATATACGAACGAAAGTTAGAGATGAGAGGAAGGGAGATAAAAGAATAAAGTTGAGTGATGATGGGACCTCGAAATGTTCGCTAGTCCGCATGTCTATCGGTTCTAGAGGCTAGCCCTGCTTGGATGGAGTTGGACGCTTTTATTAGACTTGGTAGTGTTTGAAATGGATCCACTAGGCTTAATTTGTAAGGCTCACTTTGATATAAAAGAGTTGAATTCCATCTATTTATATCATCATCACCATCATCAAAATTTTATTCAAACTATCTTGGTGAGGTTTATAAATTCTATTTCTCCATTCCAACATATCTCGAACTAAGTTTTTTTAACTAAATTTACTTCTTTTAATTTATGACTTAGTTTGATCATCTTTCCAATCAAGTGTTTTTGTTTGTGTTCAATTTCATCGCCAAAAAAGAGATGTTCGGATTTAGGGTGTACGAGACGGAATGAAGACATTGTCATCTTCAAGGTGGCTCCAGGATTGACTGAGTTTCAAGCCAATGTGAAAATTATTGGATTACTGTCTTATAGTCCGGGTTAACCGGATTGGTCCACTGGTTTATCCGGGGACCGAGGTATAGGGTCAAAGTTGTTTTGGTAATTGTACTGAGATTTCTTAGGGACAAAAAAAGACTTGCTTGGAGGCCAAGAAAGTGATGCTTGTATATATGATGTAATATGTATGCCTAGACTCTGAAAGAGAGTGAGAGATGTGAGATTCTCTCTCTCTCCTGTGTTTGTCGGCGATTGCTGAACCACGTGGGACTGAGTAAGGAAAGTCAAGTTTATTTCCCATGGACGTAGGCAATGTATTGAACCATTGAGATCTTGTTGTGTTCATGTGTGTGAGGGCTTGATGGTTTTAATGGTTTGATTCTGTTAGTACATTGTGGTAGACTGTCGATCGCAGGTATTTTCTATTGTGCCACTTTCCCCAACAATATTGACTTGAACACTAAGTGCCTGTTTGTTTCGTGCAATGAATTCTTAGGAATTCTACTACTGAGTGTATCTATAAGTAGTTAAAAATGAAGAATCAAAGGTTAATTCTTCAAAAATGATAATTAAATAACCTTTTCTTTAGTGAAAAACGAATAAAGAGAAGATGAAAATTGAATCAGTTCCAATCTACATTGTTGCTTCAAATCCACATCACTTACCTTGTATCCATAATAACCTCCGTTGAGCCCTTTGACCTTGAATTTCAATTTTGGGATTTTGACTGTTCAATTGCCATTAAATTCAGCTTTTTCCCCAAAATAGTTGAAGTTTAAATATTTTTTATAGAGTTATTCGTACAATAATTGTGCAATATTACACCACCCTAGGATATCACATAGCGCGATGTGTGTGATATCACACTACCCTAGGATATCGAGTCTTGTCACCTATTTCAACGAAACAGGGAGATACTGTTTCTTCCAATCCACACTCGCCAGCCGTATAAAATCTAATGTCAGTTAATGCAGCCTCTCAATTGCTTCCTTGGAATTAAAAAAAAAAAAAGAATCAAAGAAGAGATTTTATACAGCTGGTGAATGTGGATTGGACGAAACAGTATCTCCCTATGGATCCGGACTCTAGAATATCGCATAATATGATATGTGATATTGCACAATTATAAAATACCACACGAATAACTTTATGAAAAATATTTAAACTTTAACTGTTCAGAGGTGAATGTGGGTGTAAGGGCAATACCCTTTCTATTATTCATATGTAAATTCTGTCATATGTACAGACAAATAGGACTTGAATAAGCCACCTCGAGCGTGAGTTATGTATTCTGTTCTGTGTGCACACAAACGGGACTTAAAAGGGCCACCTCAAAAATCATGACTTTTTATTTATAAAAACAAAAAGAGACAATTACCGTACGGACGGCCCAAGACCCGATATTTACCCAGTACATGACGAAAGATTGAAATTTACCGGATGGAATATCGTACACAAAAAAAGTCCGAAATTGAATGATTTTACCCTTTTTCCAGCGATATCCTAGGGCTCTAGGATATCGAAGGATTCGATATCACAGGCACCTAGGATATCAAAGGATTCGATATCCCAGGCTCTTAAGAATATCGCACAGTTTGATATCCTAACCCTGTAGGATATTTAGGATATCGCATAGTTACCTACTCCCATCCCATCACAAATCACAGCTTTTCACCTTTTGTGGACCTCCGTTTCCATAGGGTATCAGAGTCTCTCAAAACTCCTCATTTCAGCTCTCCATGGATGGAAGGTTTGCATTGTTTGATAACCTCTATCGAGCTGGAGGGGAGAATAGAATGGGCAGGGATGGAACGAGTGGTTAGGATAGCGTTTTGGTGCATGCAAGAACAACCATTTCTTAGACCCTCCATTGGATTTGCTGGTAAATCCCAGACTTCAGTTGTGCCTTTGAGCAGCAAGGACCAGTCATGATGATATCTAGGGTCACACACGAAGCCCGCTAATTTGCAAGTAAGGCGATATTTTCTCTGTTTGTTTTATTCTTTTTGTTAAAACGTGTTTTTGAATTTGAATTTTGATTCTTTCTCATAGCAAATCTCAGTTATTATATTTGGGTTTAGTTGTAATTGGCCTTGTCAATGTGATCAGAGCCTTTCTATAAGTGCATTGCATGTTTGTAATTTATATTGTAGGCTGTATATGGGGACTTAGTGTATGCATTGGTGTGGGGAATTACAGCAGTTATATATGGATTTGGAGTCTTTTTTCCTTAAGTAGAGTTTTATGTCTCATTTGGCAGCATGGCATTCTGGTATCCATTGATTGAACTTTTTCAGGACAGGGGAACAACGAGGTTTTTTAGGAAAGAGGTCTTGTTATAGCGAGGTTTTTTATGAAAATAGGAAAATATGAAAGAGTGGGGCAAGATAGCGAGACATGTTCTCGCTATAGCAGAATACCCACTGGTCAGCGAGCCAGTTCTCGCTATAGCAAGAATAAGGTGACACTGATGAATAGGCGACAGCGACACTGATGGGTGAGACTTGATGGGCCGCCACTTGTTCAAAATTCAAAATGAGTGTTAAGAGCCTCCTATAAACCAAAATGAGCCTTAAAAGTGGGTCTCATTTCTATAAAGCACAAGTGATGGATGGGCTTTGATTTCAAAATTCGTCTCAATGCTCTCCATCTTTGCAAGTGAATCTAAAAGCATTTGCTGGTTAATCTTTTAGTAAATCGCCATCTTGGCGAGTGCAAGTTTCGGCATCACCCGATAATTGTCCAATTAACATGACACATACTAATAAAGGCATGGATGGAAATTTAACATGAAATGATGAGAGTTTATATTGGTTGAGATGTTTTGAATTTGGAATATTTTGTGAATTTTGTGACAATGGTTATTTTCTGTTGAGATGTTTGTGAATTCCCACTTGGTGACTATTGAATCTTGGAATTGGGACTTCAACATCAACCATTCACATTCAAAATCAAACCTAATTTTGGCAATCAATCACGTTCAACATCAACTATTTAACCTTATTCATATAACACCTAAGCTGCATTAAACAAAATCTTTTTTTATCATTCATTGCCATCTTCAAGCTCTAAAACACATCTTCCATTCTTTATTTTTCAAGTCTGGACCCTTTATTGGCATATTGAAGCAACCCATAGTCATTCATAACACATCAAATGAAGCGCATATAAAGTTTTATTAATAATTTGATAAAGAAGAGGGTCAAATACAATTGTAAGTCAACCAATAATGGGTGATAGATTAAACAAAAAATTGTCAATTCATCATCCATGGTGTCTTCATCTTCTAAGTTGGACTCTCCACTGAATCCACTCAAAAGGCTCCAAGGCACACTTCAAGTTGGCATCCAAACCCTCCTTCTCAAAATGCTCCAAGGCACCCTGCAAGTTGAATTCTTCTTTGAGCTCTCAGAGTTGGAAGAAGACTTTTTCACTCTGCATAACATAGAAAATGGAAAAACAGAGAGAACAGAAAAACCAAAACAAACAATCAAAAAATAAAATAGTACATGATAGTAGCAACTGTTTTCGAGTTGTTATTAGAAGCATCATGTATGAAATAGTTTGTGAGAATAATCTCAGAAGATAAATAAACAAATAAAGAATTCAAAGGAAACACAACAAATTTAAGATAATAAAATTAAGAAACACAAATTGATAGGGATATAGATTTGTGAGAATAATCTCATGAATGAACAGAACAGAAATCAGTATCATGGGTGGTGATCAATTCTATGCATGGTGATGGATTTACTCCATAGGCAGTCCTAGTAACATCTTCGCACTGCCAGGTAGAACCTGAACAGCCTAGCCAGTAGCCAGCATTACCCATGTTAATTATTAATGAGACATATCCTAGTGAAAGGCAAGTCCTTCAGGCCTTTTAATAAACCTGGCTGCAGAACCTTCACCCCCACACATTCTTCACCATGGACCATTCTCGCTATAGCGAGAAAGCATCCCTCTCTTTTTTGGTGTGGGTCCTTCCTCATGTTTTTATTTTTTTTTAATATACTTATTGGATTGCAGTGATTTGATCATCTTTGTGCTCACTACCTGATTCGCATGAGCAACTCTCTCAGTGACATTGCCATTTTTAGTTTGTGGGAGATTTTTTTTAATGTCATAACCAACTGCAACACCCCAACACAAGCAAACAATGACAAGAAACGAATATAGAAAGCTCCAACTACCTCTCTCCTACATTTCCATATAGCATCCCCACCAACACTTTGATCTCTCTCTCAAACACACATTATTGACCTCTATTTCAAGGCGAAGGAAGGAAAGATGGGATAGGAAGGGATGAGACTTGGGTGTTACTTCTAACCCCGCATGCAGTTAGTGAAGCTAATCATAATACCAAATGGGTTCTTGGATTGTTCTCTGCTATATTATCTCCATTCTCCATGGTCCATGACTTCTTATGTACTCTTAAGTCTGTTGTCGTTCTTGGAAGGAAGGAAATTAAGGCCAGCGGGAAGATGAAAGCCTTGGGCGGGAGAATGGGAGTAGGTAACTGTGCGATATCCTACAGGCTTAGGATATCGAACAGTGCGATATCCTAAGCGCCTGGGATTTCGAATCCTTCGAAATCTTAGAATTCTAGGATTTCGCTGGAAAAAGGGTAAAATCATCTCATTTTGGACGTTTTTTATGTACGGTCTTCCATCAATGTTTCATCTTTAATGGGGTAATTGTCGGGTCTTGGGCAGTCCGTACAGTAATTTTTCCAAAACACCCCAAGCTTGAGTAGCGCTGCGATGAACGTCAGTTGACCTTTGCTCATGAGACAACAAGCCGGCCCTAGTAGGTTTGAAACCTACTTGGCATATTCACATTTGATTTTGGACCTATCTTTTGAGGCCATCTATCTCAGCTGCATATATTATAATGGGACAATTACCGTACGGACAGCCTAAGACCCGAGAATTACCCCATAAAAGATGAAAGAATAAAATTTATCGGATGGAATATCGTACACAAAATAGGCCCAAAATGGGATGGTTTTACCTTTTTTCCAGCGATATCCTATGGCTATACCCAGGAGCTTAGGATATCGCACAGTTACCTACTCCCATCCTATCGCATATAAAAGGTTTTCATCACAAAAGGTCCGTTTTCATCTTCTCCGTTTCCACGAACTGAAGCTCCGTTTCAATCTTCTCCCTCCGTTCTGTTTCCACGAATTGAAGCTCCGTTTCCATCTTCTCTGTTTTGGCTCATGGGTTCCGATAGGATATTACCATTCCGTTTTGATATTGTGGTCCCTCATTTTATTTTATTTTTTTGCTTTTACCAGGCTTCAAAATATGTTCATATCTGAGTGGATCTCAAGAGAACCCCTTCCTCGTACACATTGTAAAGAGAAATGGTTTGTGATGAATCCAAAAAAATCCAAAAACACCGCAACCAAATGCGTGAATGTGAGAAAAAAATACCCATGAGAATATGAGAAGAACAGAAGAGGATCATCTGCACCAGAATGGGAGGAGGCAAAAAAGTGTACAAATCTCACATTTTTTCATCTGCACCAGACTACAGCATCATCTTTTGTAGTAGCATGCAAAGTTACTGGTACTCTTGCAGGTATCTAGAATGGTGTCATGCATTCAAGCTTGTAATCTTTTGATTTTTGAAATTTGTTGGGTTTTATCACATTTTGTATGGGATTCTATTTGTCTGGGCTAGATTTGACTTGGTGTAATAGATTCTCTTTGTTACTCCAATCTTTGTTTGCTGAGGAGTGGAAGATGAAGTGTGAAGTGAGTAGATTCAATTGAATGAGATTGTTGTATACTGTGTTCAGTTGTATGGGATTGCTGTAATTTTCTCATACACAAACATCAGCTGAGGACTCATAAAGCACTTCAACACACATTCTGTGAGTTGTTAGGGGTAGGCTTGATATATTTTTAGTTCCAGCAACAAACACCCTTTCGATTACAATGTGTTAGTCTACTGAATTGTGATGGCCACCTATGCATATTTTAACAAATCCCACAACTTAGATGGTACCATATTAGCTTGAATCTGAATCTAAAACAGCAACTGAAAGTTCACCTGAAAGCCTGTTCTTTCCAAATTTACATATATTCAAACATTCACATTGTCTAGACTCCCAAGACGCTGTGTGAAGATCTGTTTTAAAAACACTGTCTACATATCGAACATTGCAATCGACCATTGAAATGGCTTAACTCTAAATATCTAACTTTCTAGTAAAACACTAAAAATTATGGTCACACAGAAATCTTGAATTTCAAGAACAGCCAAACTATTTGTGGCTAAGGAACCATTCAGCCGATCGAGGCCCACCTAGCTCCCTATGATCAATCTAACCCCTTCCATTGAGCCTTCCATCTACCATCCTACAACTACCTCATGCCCAAGGGCCAATTGCAACTACCACGTGCCCAAGGGCCAACTACCACTACCACGTGCCCAAGGGCCAACTACTACATGAGTATCAGCAACATCTTTTGAATCAACTACCACATAAGGGAATGAGTTTTGTTCAAACTTCAAACCATCCATTTGATGGCTCAGCAACATCTTTTGAATCAAGTTTTCAGTACATTGTAATCAACAGATGCCTCTTTTATCTAGATCGGTCAATGGGACTTGCAAACACAATAATTTACAATAGGCACAAAAAAAAAGGGGGCATAGGGCATGTAATAACTTCAGCCATTATGAAAATACTAGACCCCATTAATTAGTGTTAGCCAGTGGAATTGGACAAAATGAAATACATGGCATTGCACGGCTCTTGTAGTCAACTTTATCAAGCTGTGCTTTTTTCCCATATTCACATGAAGAAAGACACAACAAGAGCTGGAGGATTGTGTATGGCAGGGAAGATCATGGAAATCCCGCTCAACCAACGGGATATTGTTTTTGAACTAAACTCACAGGTCTCGCTATAGCGAGAATACGAGGCTATTCTCTGTTTGTTTGCACGCCATGTTCCCCACTTCAACATTTTCCACTAACAACAATATCTTCCATGGAAAAATGGTAAAATAAGTAGACAACAGCATCACTACTAAATTTTTTACAAGGGATTTCCAATAATTAGAGAGAGTGAAAGACGAATAAGATTCGTAGAAAAAGAGGAGAGATGGGTCGTGCTGTGATGGAATCGGCAGCTGCAATGTGGCTGGAGTTAAAGTTGAAACCATGGCTCTTTTGAATCCATGGGATTTGTGAGGTACGAGGAAGAAAGACCGGAAGAGACAGGGAGGAGCAGAGTTTTTCATCTATGGAAAAATCGAGCGGGAAGATGAAAGCTTTGGGTAGGAGAATGGAAGTAGGTAACTGTGCGATATCCTACAGGCTTAGGATACCGAACTGTGCGATATCCTACAGGAGTAGGATATCTCGCTGTGCGATATCCTAAGAAACTGGGATATCGAATCCTTTCGATATCCTACAGCCCTAGGATATCGCTGGAATAAGGGTAAAACCGTCCTATTTTGACCGTTTTTTATGTACGATCTTTCATCTAGTAAATTATATTCTTTCATCTTTTATGGGATAATTCTCGGGTCTTGCGCCGTCCGTACGGTAATTGTCCCTATTATAATTCCCCCTCTCCCTCTCCCTCTCCCTCTCCCCTTCACAATACATAATCAATTTCATCACTTTATCTCCCCTTCACAATACATAATCAATTTCATCACTTTATTGGGCTGGGTTTATAGATTCTAAGGTTGGAATCAGGCTTGGACATAGGCTTGAACATTAATCTCATTACAATTGTTTGTTGGATCTTGCATTTTCTTATTTTTGGGTAAAAAAGAGAACTTTTAACCCAATCTCTCTTGTTTTTCTTTTTTCTTTTTTTTTGGGATCAGGTTTGGACATAAGCTTGAACTTTTTACCTGTTTTCTCCCTATTCTAGGTACCTGACCAACACATAGGCTGGGTTTGGGCACGGCTTTTAAGCCATTTGAAATAATTTGAGCGAGGTTAGGCTTTGTTCTATGCATGTTCAAAGATCGGCACTGGCTTAGACCGGCTATGTACTTGGTCGTAGCTTTCCGGGCCATGATGGACTGGATTCAGGCTTAAATAGCAAGCCCGATGACAAATGGTCAAAGTTTGGATAAGCTTCAAGGCAGGTCTAGACTGGGTCATTAATGGGTCTTGTCTGCATCAATTGTAATTAATTGGTCACAATCCTTTCTAGGTCAGGTCTAGATAAAATTCATGATCACTTCCTTGCGAATGATTATTTTATTTTTTGATCCTCCGCTCCCATATCCGCTCCCCCGCGTGTCACCCTATGAAAGGAACCTGTTTGGATAAAACAGGGGATCCGAATCCAATAATAAAATTCAAGGCAGATGGCTTAAAAACTTTTCATCAGTAAGTACAGACCAACCATAGAATTCAAGGCATATGGCTAACTTTTTTTTAGAAGAGATTGAGAGGGACAAATGAAGACAGTTGCTAGAGATATTAGAAATTTAAGGACGACAAGCTTTGTGTGCCCCGTGGGATGGATCCATGCTTAGGTATTATGCCCCACAACTGATCTTGCTAAATTCTAATAAGCATCAGGCTAGTTCTGCACTGAGTCATGGGCTCATGGCCAATCCTTGTCTGAATCTGTTAGAACTCTTCTAATCACTGGTGGAACCAGCGGAGGATCACAAGGGGTGGCAATGACCCCCCAAAAGTTTAATTTATATGATATTTTTTCACCCTGTGGACCATAATAAATGGTCTAGATCTTGTACTTGCTAGCTGTTGATGATATGATATGGCTGTACTGTACTGTGGGCCTTTTCTTTTTTTCTTTTTTTTTGCTTCTCATCTCTATTTTAGTGCTAAAGTTGACTAGGGGTCGCTGCACTGCTGATCAGTGCAACTAATTACACACAGTTGGGGTTGGGGGCCATCTTTTGGAGAATGGAAATAGTTTCTCTACCTATTAAGCTTTTCCATCTATCCTCGCTTTGACGGGCTAAACCAGATTTGGTGATTCTTTTTGTTAAATAAATTATGTCCGTTCATTAATCTATGCCCGGAAGAAAGTCTACAACGCTACATAGATCGAATGCCCCTGTAAAGAAGAGTCCTTCATATCAATGTACTCCAACTTTCCATGATGTTTCCGTTTGATTCCTCTTTTTCTACCTTCCATTCCTCGTCTTTCCTCTTTTTCATGGCAAGTACAAGCACTACTCCATTTCTGAATTTATCTGTGCCCATTCAATGCCCTTCAACTTTTTCCCATGTGCTTTCACTTTTGGTACGCTCTATGAAGTTTCCAGGAAAGTTCATTTCCTTCTATTTTTATTTGCTTGACGTGCGGGGCGTGTTTGAATGGCTGGTTGATTGAATTAAAGTCCGATCACTTTTGGTACCCTCCCTGAAGTTTCCTGGAAAGTTCGTTCCCTTTTGTTTTTATTTGCTTGACGTGTGGGCGTGTTTGGATGACGGGTTGATTGAATTAAAGTCTGATACTTTAGCGTTATTTTTTTTACTTTTTATGTAGAAAGATTATGTTTTTTTGTTATTTAGTAAAAAAATAATGTTGTTTTATTTTACTATCTTTTAATTAGAATGAGAAAATATTAAATTTATATATTTTTAATATGACTCCTGATCTTTTTTTATCTAGATAATAGAGACTTCACATCACCTCAATTTAATTCACTACTCATCCAAACACACCTAGCTACTCTATTCCTGAAATTATTTTTGCATTTGCTGAGAAACCAAGTAAGTTGTCCATGTTCCTTTAGTTTAAGATATTTGATTTCCCCTTCTTCTTATTATTAAGATGCATAATCAGCAATGTACTTTATAAATGTATTTAGTAGTATATTTCTTCATCATAGTTATTTTACGTTTTCTCCTCTTAATAGTTGAATGCACACATGTCATTTACTCATTGTTCTGATTTCTTAGTTCTTTAAATCTTACACGCTGACACTTGAAAGAATGTTTAAAGACTATGCTTTGAATATAAGAGGGAGAAAAGATTATTAGTTTCTTCGATACTATACTGAACAGAGAAACAGAATTCGTATAGCCTACCAATACAGTTGGGACAAGACTTTGATGATGAAAATGACGACTGTTTTAATTGCTTTTTAGGAGCAAGGACTAGTTTGTAACCTAATAATTTTATTCTTTTATATGTTCTGCTTTTATTTTTCTATTTTTCATTATTTGTATCTTTTACATTTTTTTTATTTTTGGTCCTTTTGTATAATTTTAATCGTGTTCATTATACTTGTATTTTATGATTTATTTTTTTGCTCTTTAATGTATTTCTATCGTATGTTTTACAAGTAATCAGTCAGACAATGAGCCCGAAAATTAATTCTGCCAAGATTTAGTATATCAAGCAGTTATTTTTGAGTAGTTTGGATTTCTTTTTCATGTTATTTTTAAAAAGATTTCAATGTGATTTGATAGTAGATACTTAATTGGATAAGTTGATTTAATTTTCTTTTTTAATTTTTTACAAATTAATTATTTTATTTTCTTACGGCATGGCATATCCATGTGACATTGTTGATTGTTCCCCCGAAGTCTTTTTTTATATTTCATTAAAGAAAATGACAAAAAAACAACTAAGTTTTCCTTAATTCCATCGAAAACTATTTTGTATGGAGGGTCTAAGGAAGAGAAGAAGTGTGGACGAGCACTCTTCCATGGACAGTACACAAACATATCCCACCTTAGATTTTGGCATACATCAGTAGTGACAAACATCTATTTCAGTGTTCTCGGGACATCTTTCTTATTTTTACTTTTAAATTGTGAAAATCTATTACACGTTGCAAAATTATTTTTCTTTCTAATTTTTAGTAGCTATTCTTAAATGTAAAAAGTAACTTTCACTTTATCAATTACTTTTTAGGATTTTTTAACATTAATGCCAATATATTTTTTAATGGGAGATGCTTCTATAAGAGTTAATCTTACGGTACTATGAGAGTAAGGGGGTGGGAATCCTTATTTTTATAGTACCATGAGAGTAATTCTCATAAAAATATCTTTCATTAATAATTATGATTAATTCTTTTTTATTTATGGTAGGAATTCTAAAGGTCTTTGACCTATCTAGACTATTCTCCGGGGTCATGAGCACTAAATCCACACAAACCTATACGGCCAAATTTGGAACGCGTTTCCAACAGTAGACACGATCAACATTATTAAAGCCGTAGAATTCCTACCATAAATAAAAAAGAATTAACATTATAAACTTGTGGTTGTGGGTTTTTTTTTTCCTTTTTTATCAAATTTTAATATGAAGAGAACTACAGTGTTAGATTGAGAACTTTTTTAAAATGTTATCAACTGATGGTGTGGTGACATAGTAAATGGGCTTATGCTTTTAGAGTGGCAATTTGGGACGTGTCTACACTCTAGAGTTTATTTACAACAAGTCCATGTGTTTCTTTAGCAGGGCTACTGTCTATTATTGAAAATTGTTACCGACACTTGAATTATTCTTGCGTTAGGAAGTTCATGACCTGCGTTTTAGAAAATGATCAGATGAGATTTTTAGGATTCACTTGTAGTTTAGTACCCACAAGTTAGCCTCAGGAATTTATCGTGAGTGGAAGCATCAGAGCAGGAGGACTAGTGACAAACGCTGAAAATTAAAGTAAAAGTAGCTTTATCTTTTTTGACCATTTCTTTTATTCTTGGGCTCTATTCAAGAAGTTGCAGAGAACAGAAAGCCAAAAAAAAAAAAAAGACGAACGAGAGAGCATGGGCCACATGGCGCTACAGGTGCTAAAAGACACGGCTATCGAGTACATAGTTCTGGGAGCACTGGATGCGGTGAAGTCCTGCTTGCAAATTGGTGTCGATCTTTTCCTCGGTGCTGAAAATCATCTAGTGAAGATTAAGGATTCCCTGGTGGACATTCATGATTTCATTGTGATAGCAGAGCGAAGCCCCAAGAAGAATCCCAAGTTGATGAAATTGCTGGAAAAGCTCAAAGATGCTACTTATGATGCTGAGGACTTATTGGAAGAGTATGCGATCGAGGATCGAAGACGGAGTGAAGAGGCTGAAAACAGGACGAACAAGGTACGCAGGGTCGTTACTACATTCGTCACCAGAACCCCATTTATAAATCGTGCACAAATGCCCATAAAACTGAAAGAGCTAAGCGAGAGACTAGAAGCTATTAAAGCAGAGGGTCATACATTTCAGCTGAAGGAGAAAGTGACCAACTTGATGATTGAGTTTGAGAAGCACAGGGATACCCACTCACTCGTAAACAAATCTCAAGTAATTGAAAGAGACGAAGAAAAAGAGGAGATAGTGAGTTTGTTAAAATAGAAGTGCTTGAAAAGCAGATACTTCAGGGCCTCCATCCACATGGAAACCTGAAGAAGTTGGGAATATTTCACTACGGGGGCCTCAACTTTCCGAGTTGGATGATGGACACCACTCTCACTAAATTAGTTGAAATCACATTATCAGGGTGTTGGAGATGTAACCACTTGCCACCACTTGGCGAATTGCCCTTTCTCAAAGTCCTTAGAATTGATGGATTGGAGAATGTGGAGTGCATTGGTAACGAGTTCTACGGTGAAGTATCAGGAGGATTCCCATCATTAAAAAAACTTGTGATTCATGATATGGAAAAATTGAAGACATGGTCAGGGTTAGAATGGAAGGGTGAGAGGGCATTCCCTAGCCTCGTCAGTTTGAATATTCGGAGTTGTCCCATGCTAACTACAATGGAAATTTTTCCAGATATCAAAGATTTGAATGTTGACCAAGGGATGATGCAAAGCCTCAAAAATCTGAAATCGTTTGAGTCTATGCACCAACAAAATTGTAACCAATCGTCTTTTGCCGATGAAGATCAGATAAGAAGCCAGAGCTCTCTTCAATACTTGTATATTCACTTTTGCGACAAACTAATCTTTTCAGGCCTAGGGCTTCGTTACCTCAGTTCCCTTGAGAAACTGGAAATATGGGACAGCAATGAGTTTGCACACGTTGCACATGAATTATCTTTCCTTACCAGCCTCCAATTTCTCGGTTTATATCGGTGTCATGGTTTGAAGAGTTTACCAGAGGGGATCGGGAATCTCACATCTCTTCGACGTCTAATTATTCAAAATTGCCCTGAGATGGCGTCCTTGCCAAGAGAGCTACAATGCCTCTCTGCACTCAAACTTCTGTCTATTTATAAATGTCATCCGTCATTAGAGATTCGATGTACGAAAGACAGAGGTGAGGACTGGGACAAGATCCAACACATCCCTCGTATCGAGATTGGGGGTTTTCTTATCGCAAGAGATTAATAATGGTTAGCCTTCCTACTTGTTGTCTTTTTTCTAAAATAAAATCTATTATTTATTTCTAATGCAACTCTTGTTTGTAATTGTAATTGCAGCCTTGTAGGTACAAAAAGAGGGGACAAAGGTAGTTGCGATAAAAAAAGAAAGTTGCTTGCACATGAGTCGAAAGACTTAATTAGGTATGATTATAATTTTCAATGCTGCCCTTGTAAAAAATTTATAATGCATAAAGAAATACAGAGGCAAAAAGGTTAGGAGATTCAATCTTAGTTTGGCATTTTATTAGGAAAAGGAAAATCATTTCATAGTATTACTTGTATTATATAGATTCAGGTCTAACAACAGTGTCCGGGCGTGGATTTATAAGGTTAGGACAGGGTAAGATGATTTTGTGACTAGGGTGCTTTTTCTCTTTTTATTTCATGGTAATTATTTTATTAGAAATCTAATTATTATTATTACATGTATTTAATTTATTGTTTGCATTCATTGAATTATGCTTTGATGCAATTGTCGGCGCATTTCATTTTTTTTTCATTTTCATGAATCATTATCCATTCACATGTTGCTAAGTAAAGTGTTATTTTAATTGGATTGGAGAATTTTATAATTCATGCTTTAATTTAATTTAGTGGGCCCTCACACATTGTTTTAAAAAATGATAAATGCTAATGATGAAAAGTCCATGTGGAGGGTGTGTGTTCAGGCCCCACTTGGACTTGTGCCGAGTCGAGGGTGATGGGGCATCTTCTTTCCCTCCTCTTTAGTTTTCATTTTATTTTGAATTTTAAACTTAATTAGTAACCTTACTAACTAATTACTAATTATTAATCTAATTAAGAATTTGGGCCATTAATTTATCCCTCATTGGTTTGACTTAGTTGTGATTGAGAGATGGAGATTTTCTCTCCAAGTCGGCACCCCTTGATTGGTTATTGATGGAGATAGTGTGGGATCTAGGGAGACTAATCTAGGGCTAGGATTCTTAGAGGATTTAACTGGAGCGATGTGATAGGTTTCAATCCTATCAAAGAATTGATTTTAAACTAGTTTCCATAGTTAAGAGAGAGATGAGTTAGGCTTTTTATTTAGTTCGGAACCTTTCCTCTCCACCTTCGTGTGCGCGCGCGTGTGCTTGAGAGTTCAAGAGAAAGAGAGAGAGTTGGATGTGAGGCTAGAGGAAGAAAAAAGGAAAAGAGAAGAGAGGAGGCTTAGGCTAGCTTGGACGTGGACTTCTGGAGGTATGATCTTTTCATTTTCTTAGTATATTTTCTTCTTTGATTTTTCACCATCTTGTTCTCTAATATCTTTCATGTTCAATAACCATTAATGGTGTTATTTTGGCACCATGATGAAGCAATGAAGTTTGATAATAAAAATACCCGTATTATTTTCTTTTAATTGGATTTTCCAAAGGAAAAGGGGATCCAAATTTATGTTTTCAGTTATTTATTATGCTTGGATCACCATGTTTGGATAGGAAAATTGATGAGATGATAATATGGATTAGGTGTTTTGGGGGATTAGGTTATTGTGAATGTATTTCTTTTGTTCCTTTTTTTAACGAACCATTAGAGTTAGATTTATTGGTTTTAATTATCATGGGGTGTAATAATTATTTTATTTCTTCTTTGTTATTAAAGTCTTATTTTTCATTGTAAAAAGTTGATATGTTTATAACCATTCTATTGTAATCTAATTTATTTTAAAGATCCATATCATGGGAATAAAAAGGAGAAAAGAAAAGGGATTATTTGATATCGCGAAACATCCATGATTAAGGAAAAATATTTTTAAACCCTTGGATTTGGCAAACCAACAATCGGATCGGACCCAAAAGTTTTATAGATTTTCTATTGATATGTGCAGAGCTTTTAATTATTTGGATCCTTAAAATAATTAAAAAATAAGGTTTTTAGTTAAGTTTTTAGTGATTGTTTTGATGATAGTTTGTGGTGTTGGATCATTAGATACCTTTTGGGTTAACCAATTTGATTCTATATGATCCATTAGTGCACCGATTGTTGATCTCTAGTTAGATAATAATTTTGGTATAAAAGTAATTAAATTCCAGCAACCTTAAGGTTCTGCTTGAATGGTTTTAAGGTGCTGGAGTAGTGGATTTAAATCTAATTGAGTTATAGTTTAATGGGCTAAGCCCAAAACCTAACCCTAGTGCACCAATAGATGACATATAGCCAAATTGTGATATTCTTATTTTCTGATATTTATATATTAAATTCAATTAGAGGACTAAAGCTAAAGTATTAATAGTTGTTTAAATGACTTAGGAAGTGTGGCCAAACCCTTGGCTAAGTTACAAGCCATTTTGACTAGTCTAGTTGGTTATGCTAGGTCTATGTGTTGTGGTAGCTAAAATGGGTTTATGAATTAAATATGACCATAACCATTAACTATTTGATTTATTTAAGCAGCTGGTTAGTGGGTTAAATCCTTTTATTAGTGGAGATTAAGAGGCCCAATTAAATATTTAAAAGGGCCATAGCCATCAAACCTTGACTACGTGTAATTGGCCAATTGGTTGATAAGTCTAGGTGTTATTTAGTGGCTGATGTGTTATACTTAATTTCACATTATGGTACTATTAGGTGGTGTTATGGACCTTAGGACACTTTATAAATCATGTGGACCCTGCCACCTTAGATCATAAGATTTAATAATTAACAAGATTGATTGAAAGAGATGAATCACATGAGTGCATATGAAAGTCATGTGGTATCAGACGCTTGGGATAAGTATGTATATAATATGTTTTGTTCTAATTTGGTCTAAACTAATTAAAATAAAATGAAATGTTAGAAACTTAACGAAAGTAGGGACCCTAGTTTCGGAGCCCCATTGTGTCGTAAAACACCCATGGGAGGACGTCTTACTATGTGGTGGTTTAGTGCAGTGCAACGTAGTGATTAGTGACCGATTACCCAGGGGCGGAACCAGGAATTGTGTTTAGGGGGGGCCAAAAGAAAAAACAATTAACAAAATTGCAAAATCTAGTAATAAAATATGCAATAAACTAAATACGTAATAATCAAATCACATGGATAATCATAAGAAAAATAACTTTTTTCTATATTTATCCATGGTAGATAAGTTTTGATTGGATTAAAAATTTATATAATAGGAAAGAAATAAAAGAAAAGTTCTTTTGAGTGGGTTAGATTTCAAGTATAAGCCCCGACGACTGAATAACCAAATGATATATGATACATTGGTACATCTACTATATGTAAATATATACCGAAGGACAAAAAAAGTTCTTTAAGTGGTACCATCCTTTCTTATGCATGTAACTTATAGGTTACAATTTAAGACTTTATTATTTAAAACCTCAAAGAAAAGTAATGACATCGTCCCATATCTAAAATCTAAACCATTCAAAAGCATGGTTCCACTAGTTTTTATCTTTTTAATATAAATTTCTTTAATCATATTTTTCTAAAATATATAATAATTAAAAAATACAACTGTATTTCTTTATCGACAATGGATAAAACTCTAATTGAACTAAAACTTAATGTAATAATGGAACTCAAACAAACATTATTTTTAAGCGGATTGAATTTCAATATAAGCCACGGAAATTGAAATTACATAATAACATGTAGTGAAATTAGTATATGTATGCAATGTAAAAAAAAAAATTATAAGAGAGAAAGTGGGTTTGTTGTTGTTCTTCTTTATTTATTCGTCAAAGTCTCTACAAGTCGGTCCCCTCTTGGATCATAAGATTTTGGGCAAGTGTAGATGGGTTAGAATGAATATTAAAAAATCTATTCCCTAATCTCCATCAAGCCCTTTTTATTTGTTCTCATTTCCTTCATTTCATTTTCTTTCTTTTCCTTTCCTTTTTCATTTAAAATTTTCCCTAAAATCAGTAATATTTTTATTTCTTTTTTTTCTATGATTCAAAATCATGTTAAAAAATTCTTAAATAATGGATGGATGGCCACACGATGGAGGGGCCAAAGTGATATTATGAGGGGATTTTATGATGTAAGGGGGGGCCATGGCCCCTGCCGGCCCCCCCTAGGTCCGCCCCTGCGATTACCTATGGTGGGTATTTCAAAAATGACCCTTGTCCTGGAGGGGTCAAATTCCGAGACATCCTTCCTGACCTGAAGTACTTTCCAAGCTTCACAGATGGGTGCACTGTTGGACCGGTAAGTGACACAAATACCCAACTTAGTATAGGGATTGATGTTTTTATAATAATTTTTAAGTGAGTGGTTGAACAATATGAAAGGGAGGGTCCCAAAGTATTTAAATTGCTAAGTGGCAAGTGAATAATGCTAAGTGTAGTGTTTTGGCACATTATTTTTAATGAGTGGTTCAAGTGTAGTGTTAAGGACCTTAAATCCCTTATTGGGAAGTGACTTATGTTATATGACATTACAAGAAATGTTAGTGTCCAAAATGTTAATTTTATGCAAAGTTTTCATTGTAATAGTGTCGTGTCATTTATTTCATATCATATGTGCAATATCATTATTATCTTATTCGTTTTTATGATATGTATTATTGTTAGTAATTGGTATATTGCGGAGTACCATTGTGCTCATTCTATTCCACCACCACATGCAGGAGGGTGAGGATTTGCTAGAGCCTGGGATTGAGGGTGATGAGGACTACGAACTTGTGCCACAGTATGACTATAATGATGCCATTCTGGATTGTCAAAATGAAGATGTTTAATCTATGAGGATTTAAGACATTAAAGTTAATTCTGTTTAAAACTTTATTAGTTTGTATTGGGATTGATGTAATTAATTAATTCCGTACTTGGTTCGCTTGAAAGTTTTTTTTGGTGATGTAACAATTGATGGATTGTTATTTATGGTTATGAGCTTGGCTTACTTGATATATGAATGGGCAATGTTGCTTATGCATGACTGTTGTTTAAAAAAATAAAAGAATAAGCCTACTATTTGAACAATTGAGTGGCTTAGATGATTGGGTCATCTGACATCACGTCAAATCCATGTTTTCGGATCAACTGCTCTCTATCTCCATGGCTTACTTCTGCCCTCCATCTCCAAGGTTTACTTTTATGAACGTGGCTTCAATAACTAGAAACAAATATTTAGGATGAATAAACTTTTATCATGAAATATTGATTTGGTTGTAGAGATTCAGGTACATTACATATGACATCTCACGTGATAGAGTTTTTAGCCAAACTATCTTTTGTTGTCCATGTGAACAGAAATACCATAATTAAATCTGTTTCTTGAATCCCATGAAATGGACAGATCATAAGCAAGGTGACCCGTGCTTCTTTAAATACTTTCGAATTACAAGGAATAGTCAAGTGTTGTTATGAAAGGTTCCTTCTCTATCACAGAACTATTTGTGTTTTTAGCAATATACTAGGACTCTGTTCCTTTGTTAAGTTTCGCTGCTTGTAAATGAACATAAATTTGATATTTATATGAACATCATTGTTCCTTCATCAATTTTTGTTGGATACTTGGATGTTATGTTTTGATTTCATCGACCAAATGTGTTTCTTTGTTTATTTGCGTATTACTCTTTCATAAATGTCGAACTTGGCTCCATAGTAATCCCTTTGGAGAAGTTGTAGTGTTTCATTCATTCATGTAGTAGCTCCTCATGGCCATTACCATTTCGTGCTTAATCAAATATAAACAATCATTTTAGAGACTTATTTTGTTAGTTTAGATCTTCCTGTTGATTTTTTTAATTTTCTGCTACTTGAAAGTCGAAATGTGGGGTGAATAAAGTCACCTGAAAAAGATGCCACTTTGAAGAGTTTCGCATATAAAAAGAACTGTTGATTGGCTATAGCTTTGCATTTAACCACTGCTTAATAAAAAAAATTTATGTCTTGTCCTTTTTTAGAGCATTGAACTCAAAACTGGTTGTTGATACCGTATAAAGGGAATGCATTAGCCGCTTGACAACGCAAACGCTTACAAAACATGAGGCGTGCCCGGAGGTCATTGTAACCGAGTTGGCCAGGTAAAAACCATAGTCCAGCGACACAAATGTCAGGTCAATAAGCCACACTTTCGACGGAGACCATTTTATCAACCCCAATCACTAACATAAAAGCTGGACCAAGCAGACTTTGGATTATAGATAAGAGTTAATGCATTCTAGCCGAGTGATTGACATGGTTAACATACCAGCTTCTACCACAAGGGTCAACAGTCTGAAACTGAAAGTATACTATTTTTGAAATGGCATCATGATGGCTTAAGAATTAAGAGGTATCACCACACCTATGTAATTATGCATTTCGCTCAAAACCATGGGTGACTGGCATCTTGCCACTTCAAGATCCAAGATTTGGATATATTAGAGTGAGTGGTTACATAAATCAATAAATCAGCAGAGCGCAACAGCAGAACCCAAATCTCGATCTAACAAACCAAAATTCAAAGCCATAATAACCACACCACTGCATTTACAAACAAATGACTGCCCGATTCATCTATCAATTATGTGAGATGATAGAACAAAAGCCCAATGTATACTCAACTTTCATACAAGCACCTACAGAACCAAAAGTCGCCTTCCACATAAAACTGAATTTCCAAAGATGAACTTTGATTTTTTTTTTTTTTTCCTCTTTATAAACTAAATGATGCCTTGCCCTTGCACAGAGAGGGTTGATTTTTTTCTGTAAGCAGGTGGTGCAGCAGAGAGCTTTTAGTCTCGGGCACTTATACAAATCTTACATACAAGCCGACATTTAGCAAAGCTTGCGAGTCAAACAAGCCAAGTTGGCCCAATTACCTCAAGCCAACTGAAGAAGCTACTAACAACTAATTCATCCCAGCTAGCAGTACTCCTGATTTTTTGAAAACTTGTATAGAGCTCTAGGTTAGCTTTGGCCAGATTTTTTTTTAGCTTACCGATCATGTTCGGAGCATGAGGCAAGTCCTATTAAAAACCAAGCTAGACTTCAACTGATTTACACAGTCGATTATAGGTAAATATTTGAAATAACAACTAAAAAAGGACAAAGCTAGTAGTAATGGGCAGTCTGGAAACTCAGAGATAAATAGATTAAAGTTTGAACTAAAAGCTCTTTTAAAGTTTAATTTAAAAATTATCTGTTTGGTAATATTATATAAAAAGAAAAAAAAGAAAAAGAAAAAGCTCTTATTTCATTATGTAATTGGGGCCCCACCTTATGAAATTATGAAAATTGGGGCCTACCTTGTAAAAAATACGATGTATAACCGACCATTAGAGTCATTGCGAAAATTTTGATGTCGTTTCCATCCTAAACACTTGTAAATTTTCTATCCTCCACCTCCATCTAAAATAGCTAAAAAGGGTTATTTGCAAAAGCACTAATTTGCAAATAATATCTAAAAACAGAGAATGCTAGTAAATAAGCTTTAATCATAAAATAAGAGCTTATTTTTAGAGTTTCCAAATGCCTCATAAAAATAAAATTTCTCTAAGATTGCATCGGTGCCAGAACTAGCTCTCAGCATAGCAAACAGTTTCTTCTAAATAATAAATTTATTTCATTTACAACTATTCCATTTACTCCTCCACAATAAAAAATCTTAGGCTAAAAAATTGAACAGTAGACTACCAAAACCTAAACCCCAAAAGATCATTTTGTAGATATCTTAGATTTTCCCAAGGAATGTTTCCTTTGTTTTTGAAAGCAATGCAAGATATCTAACCAAGAAATTGAAACCCTTTTCTTTTTGCAACTCAAGTTTCGTAACCTTTCGAATGATATCATAATAAAACAATCAAATAAATAAAAACATAATAAAACAATCAAATAAATAAAAACATCATGTACCTTGTAAGAAATTTTAATCATACCAGGAAGCAGTTTTAATAATCAAATCATATAAGTTACTCAAGGAATGGCAAAAAAAAAAAAGAAAAAAAAAAATCAGTAAAGAAAATCATTCACTCAAATCATGTGGAAGTTACTCGAGGATGGGAACAAAAAATGCAATTCAGGGAAGAAAATCATCCACTCAAATCATGAGGAAGTTACTCAAGGGATGGCAACAAGACAGGAAAAATCCTTCATTGCAAATCAACTTTAAGGAGATATCCAGATGCACACGGATTTTATTCATAACCAAAAATATCTACAAGGAGATTTTCTTTTTCTTTTTCTCCGGAAACAAATGAAACCTATGACCGATCGATAGAATCTCAGTTTCAGAAAATCAATAAAGGCAGAACCTTTACACCAATTAAAGCAATTAACCAAATTAATTGCAGTAACATACTTCTTACCTGCCAAAATGATCAATGAAGACAAGATAAGCTGTCTATCCACCTCGGTTGACAAAGATTGTAGGATCAGGCACAAAAATGTTGGCCTTCATTGCAATATGGCTACAACAAGAAGGATCTACAGACAAAATTTCATGAATTCTTTCACCTAAACTTCTATGTTGAAACTCTTAAAAAACCTTATAACATATTTGGAGAAGGAAATAGCCAAGTGTTGTTAAAAGAACATAGCTCATGAACAAAACTGTCTTCCGGAAATTTTAAAAATAATTTTAAGTAAATCAATGACCATCTGCCCAAATCAATTATGACATGATGCATGTTTTTTTATGAGCATCACAATCAACACTTTGAGAGAAAATAATTTTTACATTTAAATTATTTTGGAAACATCTCACCAAACCAGCAACCAGTAACCAAAAGAAAATAAATAAATATATTTACAAACTATGTTTTCTAAGACCAAATATAACAAACATACATTTATCAGACATTTATCCAGTGCCTATGTCTACCTAAAGGCCCAACCGGAAGACCTGCACAAACTAAATCACAAATTCAAAACAAAAGTGCTGATATTTGACTAAAGTCTGGGCCCAACCTTATTCGCGTCCACAGTTATGGCCTACTTGCAACTTGAGGAATCTAAAGAGTTTTTTTATTCCAAAAACCATTTCCAAAAAAGAATGAAGGATGAGTCAAATCATTGTTTTCAATTCAAAATAAATAGATACAAGAACATATGTGAAATATGAGCATGTGAAATTCCTCAATTCCCTGTGGTATTATTGCACACAAGTAAAAGAAATGGAAACAAGAAACAAATGAGGGCATTTGTGAAGTGAGAGGGAAATGTTTTCGTAGTAACTATGAATTTATGAGCAAAAACCAAAAACTTTATTAGCATTTGAAGATTTCTTTGTACCAACTAAAAGAAAATTATCCTTTTGAGACCAATTGAAAAATTATAAATAATATCACTAAGGTATTATAGAGCCGCCTGCTTTGCACCTATTAGAAGCACCCTGCAATGACAAATGTGACAAGCAGATGTAAGAGCATAATGAGACTGTCTAATGGAACTCGGCAATAGTTGCATAACAAAACAAAATGCACTGCTACAAATTTAACATATTGATTGAGAAAACCTACATACAATTAAAAAGGGAAATTTTTAAATTCTAAAGAAAGAGAAAAATTCACTTCCAAACAGCATCTAATTTGTACTAATCATCAAACTGGAAAACAAAAATATTTTAAAATGAATCATTCATAAGTAATAGTAAACCTTAGAACATTTCAAAGCAAAGGCAAGTAGAAACAGTGAATAAGCAGTTCATGATGGATCGATAACATTTCAAATCCAAAAGGTACATAGAATCCTTTTACTTGGTTCAAAAGCCACACATAGAAGGTTTTACGAAATAAGAGTGAGACTTAAAATACTACATAGTTTTGAAGGATAGCCAATATGAAAAGTAACCAGGTAGTTGATATGCCTAATTTTGAAGTTCTTTTGTAAGCAAACAATAAGACTTCATGACAGACAAAGACGCTTTTGCATGAGCGCAGGAGCAGGAACTTCAGAAGTATCAACGGTCCATAACTTAAAAGATTGGTGCACCTATGAAAGATCTGCACAATGAATAGGAAAAACATAAAAAAGCAATTGAAAAAACCAAAAAAAAAAAAAAGTTATTCCAAAACAGGAACCTTGCATAGTATACTAGGGTAAGCCAAAAGTGATCTGGTCTTTGGATATGTTTTTATAGGAGTGTTGAAAGTACAAGATTCCCGATTTTATCAAATTAACAAAATGCAAGACAGTAAAATGTAATTCATGCATTAAAATTCTTAGAAATGTAGAGAGTTTATTTTTAGGAAAAAAGTATATACCACCAATGCCTTGACAAAATGGTATGACTCGGCAAGAATCTGTCAATTAACAAATGAATCAAAACAAAAAATTATGTTTGACTTACTGAAAAGCAAATATTTATTGGAATAAAGAAAGAAATACAAATAAAGGAAATTAACTATGTTAAAATGAAGAGCAAGAGAGTTCAAATCATGTTGAAGGAAACTGCAATCAAGTAACATCACAAGGAAGTGGAACATAAGAAAAACCCTGCCAAAACCAGAACAAATTTTATAGAGTAGGAATTCCAAGTAAAATGCAAAGCCAGTACAAAACTAGCATGATATTCACTGACCATGTTGATGTACAGATTACGCTTACAGTTTTTAATGTGTATGAGATTTAAATTCAGACATCCACAAGATGTACATTCTGAATTGCACCTTTAAGTAAAGCATCCATATAATACTCAATTCATCAAGGTCGAATTGGATGACCTCCCTTATTTTACAAGAGAGGAAAATGACAAAAGCGGTTAGATGGCATAACCCAACAAAATAGTATAACTAGTCTTGGGATTCATTAATGTTGTGTATTATTTCACTAAGCTAAATGAGATCATGTCATTTACATAAAGACGAACGCTACAAAACACCCGAGCGTTTTCAAAAAACCCCAAACTTTTAACGAATTAGATGACAAGGAGTCATCATAAAAGACAATAACAGTTGTCTATCCTACTTTTTCTCCTTTAAAAGACTCTACAACTAACCATATTCCTTCTCCTTTAAAAAAATGAGCTATTAGTTGTGTGTCTACATTTTCTCCTTATTAATAGGAACTCTTTCCATTACAAAATATATAGACTACCAAGGTGGGTCTCTCAAATAAGGGGTTGATTTCTTCTTCCTTTTATGAGTTTGAAAAAAAAATTATAAGTGGCCCCACTTTATGAAAAATCTAGTAAGGCTTCTCAATAAGGCCCACTTTACAAAAAAACTAAACCAATGAAAACCTCATTCCATCAAATAGGAGGTGGGCCCACAATTCCAATAGGTCCATCCCAAATTTCTATCCAATCAGAGGTGGGCCACATAAGTCCCACTTTATGAAAAATCTAAACCAATAAAAACCTCTTTCCATCCAATAGGAGGTGGACCACCATTCTTTTCAGCTCATGAGATTTGAAGGTCAAATCTCTTTCCGATTTTTATGGCTATAAAGTAGTGTTTCATTGATTTAAAAAATGAGATCATAAATTTATGGGATGCCTTTAAAGAGGCTAAAGACCGAGAGATTTAAAAAAGGGTTATGATAAGATAAATGCCTTTTTGAAAGAGAAGAAAAGTAGGAAAGTAATAAATCTTTGCTTTAAAGAAGGAAAAATCATCTGAAGCCATATTCTCTCTCATTGGACATACGATAGGGGCAGAAAGGGCCCTGTTTGAAGAGGGCATTTTGTAGAATTCCTCATACATAAAATGCCATTCAACTTCAAAACCGTGACAATGTTTTTTTTTTCCTGCAAAAGAGGAGAATTTTATTAAAACAGAAAGAGGATTACAATGGTATAATCTCAGACCCTACAAAAGATACATAGTTACACGATGACTTCCTCCAATGGAGAAATGGATTTATACATTTCAAATAAATAAATATATATGTGTGACACAGATTTATCAAGCAAACTCCATAAAGAAATAGAGTTTGTTATGCTGTGCTTTTAAGTCATTTACTTTATTCTTTGAAGTTCTCTAGCATGAATTTGTTACCTATTCTGAGTTCTATTTGTTGGTCACCTCATTTTTCGGTAGTAATTTAGTTTTCAAATAGCTTTGTACTTTCCAGTTAAAAGCAGGGAAGGGACTAACATAAGCAGCTGCTGTAGGCCCCATATTTGCAAGACCACCTGCAGCAATACAAATTCAAAGCCTCTGGATCTGCTGGGAGAGATATTTCTCCAGCATCAAACCGAAATATAGATCAGGAATAAATCATGTAGAGATTAAGAATAAAAACTGTTTCACATACTACAAGCTTGTGCACATCCTGTCATTGGCTTCAGGCTGAAAACCTTACTTCCAGAATATATGAGAGATTACTGCAATTTGAAAATTTGTAGTTTTTGACATTGAATCTTTATGGCAGAAAATCAGAGAAAATATATGTAAATCAATTTATTCTTTCTGGTGTGCTTTCCTTCCAACATCCACACCTCACCAGGGATAAGGAATCATATAGCAGGTTGATATATGATATTGATAAAAATGAATGTGAAACAATGCATGTAATTGCACCTCCACAGCTCCACTTAATTGAGTTGGATATCATACATTTTTTTTTTCATTTCAATGTGAACAAACGACTCACTAATCAATAATATGTTAAAACAGAATCAGTTAGAAACTAAAGGGAATGTTAAAAGATGATGTTAAATACTTTTTAATTTCAATGTGAACAGAATGGCACCACTCACTAATCAATAATATGTTAAAACAGAATCTCTTAGAATCTAAAAGGAATGTTAAAAAATGATGTTAAACTATTTTTTCTAGACAGCTACAAAACCACTTTTGAATCTATTTCTCTTTTGTGAAAAGGAAATCCAAATTTGATTAATCCCCCAGATGCAGTTACTAAACCCTAAAGGCTGACGGATAATGGAAAGCAGTTAGCAAACACAACGGAAAATACAAGGTCAAAGTGTTTTCTATCTCTGCTGTAAAATACCTACTCCAGATCAATTATCCTATCCCAGACCCCCATCAAATGCAAAACAAGCACTATAAAAAACATCCAAATGTACTCTCAGACAAACCTATGATGCCCAGATATGGTAGGACATGGCAGGGACACGGCAAGGACATGGATTTTACACGTAAACAGTGAAGTATTGGATACGATACGACACGATACGTTACGTTGCCCATTTTGAAGTATCCGTGCATCATAGACACAAACACCTTGAATTATGCAATAGATCTTCCATTTTATCTTGTTTTAGTTTCAATTTGAAAAGAATAAGCTATTGATCAAAATACAATTTCAAACTTGTTCTGGGCTTGGTTAATTCTGTGAGCAAGACATAAGAGCTAGAGTACGAAAAAACATGGATGCTTCAACAAATGAATCCCTGGAATTTTGGAAGGAACCTTGAAATGTTGGCCAAAACCCTGAATAGATTCTTCTCACAATCCTTATATCGCCAATTAGAGAGGAAGAAAGAAACATTTAATTAAGAAGATTCAGGTGATTTTTCCAATGGGACTGAATAGCATTCAGAACCAAATCCAAAGCAAACAACCCAATCAGCAAGAACCGAAAACAATAGAACTGAACACCGGTATAAGACATGAATCTATCTAAATACCTAGATTCAGCAGATTGCATGAACCCCACTATGGCTTCATTCTAATTTCTACCACACCCAACTGCTGAAGAAAATTGTGTTCCACATAACAGAATGAAGAAACAATTAACACTCACCACAACAGGAATTATCAACAGATGCCAGGGCATATATCTTACTGTGGTGATGTGATAACCCACAAGTCAAAGAAAAAGATCTTTCACTTTCTTAAGCTTATTATAATTCCAAAGATTTTACACACACACACCCAACCCAGTAAAAAACCAAACACCCCCATGCATTTTTTTATAAGGTTGAGGCAACGGAATAAAAATGGTTACTGGAGAGAGCTGCGGAGTTGGTCCAATAACAACAATCACAGAGTATCCAGAGTTGGTTTCCAAGCATAGTCCAGATGATTGGAGTACTGCTCACTCCACTTGATACACAATTGTCAACATTGATGGCTTGGTTATGCTAGCAGAGATCAGAGGAAGATGTGGATTGTGGTGAGGTGTCGATGGATCACTGTCAGCAGAAAACACTGTGAAACTGGAGCAGATTCAAAGGTGCTTTGTTGCATCAGCGACATGCAGATGACATTGCTAAGAGTTGGTGAAGTCGAAGCCCGTGACCATATGAAGCTGATAGATGAGAACACAATAAACAGATAGTTTTTCCCCCTAAGTTGGGCCACTGGTCGGGAGTGATACCTTCAAGGGGCAGACCCAGTGCTCGATCCCTGGCATGTATGTGATGCTAAGGTGCCAACACTGCTCAACCATGAGCGTGTTGGGTTGTCAAAGTGTTGGATCACAGTGGCATCAAGGAAGAAGGTCAACGATGGAGCCTTGTTGGAGAATTGGAGGGATCTTAGGTGTTCGATTTCGGGCTCCAACGGAGGTGAGACAACAAAAGATCAGCACCAAAGAGGTCAAGATGGTGTAATTGTAGTAGAGCCATTGCATGGAATCGTAATGACTCCAGTTGTCATGGGTTGTAAAAAGTAGCCGGAATGCTAACAATCCCACATGAGGCCTCCAAACAGGCGGTATTTCTATGCTACAGAAAGCAAACAGTCAAGAAAAAAGAAGATAGCTTGAACAGACAAGTGGGTGCACTGCACATTCAACAGCTTGAGAATGATGGATAGTGGTTCATTCCAGGTTGGTGATGCAGAGTTTCAATAACAACCAAAAGACAATAACACAACTTCTGAATGGCATGACAAAGCAAATTTGAGGACCCTCAACTAATGAAGTACTGTATTCAGGAGGTAGAAGGCAAGAACAAAGAAGATCGATAGGCTTGGGTGAAGAGATCTATACAATATCACAGCAAGTGTGACAATTCATGGCAATCCTACAAGCACCTGAAACATAAGTACAGAGAAGGAACACCTGACAGTAACAGCTCTAAGTGTCCTTGAAATAAATATAAGAGGGATAGGGGAGCAACCCACCCACAAAAAAATTACATTTTTGCCTCCTCAAGGCAAATTGCCTGGTTCCCCACTGTGTATCAGCAGTAAATGAAGTCCTATATGGGCCTTGAAATAGAGCACATACAAGGAGAGCTGCAATAAGTGGGGATCTAGAGCCAAACTCGATGTAAGGCAGGGTGGACTTATATTAGATTGTCAGCTCCACCCAACAAATAAGAAGATTTGAATATGGCCGACTGAGATTAAGTTTAGAGAGGCTCTGAACCATGTAAAATATCAGACAAATAGTAAATCCGAATATCTTGTTATAGTGAACTACACTACAATATGTTGAACACAAATAAGATATAAATATGTAAAGCATTAGAATCTAATCCAAATCTAGAATGTTAACAGGTTATATACTAGGTAGTCAAAGGGTAACAACTGATAACAAATGATAGAGAATTCATCATTCTTACATTAGTCAAGAGGCTTATATTCTAGTCAGCAGCTACTTACTATGTTGGTTTTACACATTATTTTAAGGAAGGTGTTCAAGACTATAATTCTTTTCAGCTGACCTCAAATCAATGGGACAAGGCTCTAATGATGATGGTGCTGATTATGATAATATCTTTAAAACACACACAAAACCAACTTTTATTTAAATTAGTAAAAAAAAAAACAGCATCATAAAAAGCGAAAGAATGTATTATACCTGCAACCTACCTAGTGACCCATGTAAGGGGGCGCACCACCCATGTGCCCACCACCTTGCTGAGATCGCCCACCACCACCTTGAATAGGCGGATTCGGGTACCCTGGCTGCATACCAGGCTGATTCCCATACCCACCCATGCTATTCCCCACCGCCTGATTCCCATACTGCATCCCATGGCCTGCATTATTCACCATCGAGGGAACATTCGGGTTCCCCGGGGCAGCCATCCCCGCCGTCCCGAGTGATCCAAGAAGGTTGGTCAGCCCCAAACCCGCCCCCTGCGTCGCAAGCAACGCAGTAAGCGCCTGGCCAAGAGCAGGATTCAGTGCAGCAGCAGCTGCGGCTGGCGGGACGCCCTGGTTGAATTGCAAGGCTCCCTGGGAGGGTGCCATCAAGTGCCCCTGGGCACCAGCAGCACCCGCCCCATGGTTCCCCATCCCACCCATGTAGCTGGGATTGCTCTCATTCCGCGAGAAGTGAGACCCCCGCGCCCCACCACCACCAGGGTGGTGGGAGTGGAAAGGCTTGTTCGGCTTGGGGCCATCAATCGCCTTCTGGCAATGCAATATATGCCCCTCAAAGTTCTTGTGGGGCTCCTCCAGCGCCTTCCGGGAGCCCTCCACCGACCTGTAGACGAAGAGACAAAACCCCTTGGGCTTCCCCGTCTGCTTGTCCAGCCCCAGCGGCCCCTCCTCAACCTCCCCAAACTTCTGAAAGAACTGCAGCAGCTTCTGCGGGTCGATGTCCGCCGACACATTGCTCACATAGATCTTCCTCTGCGTGTACTCCGACACCGGCGGGGCGGGCGGCGGTGCCGATGGCACCGGCCCCGTCGACGCCAGCTGGCAAGCCGTCATCCGATTCCCAATCTTCTTCTGCGGCTCCTTCAACGCCGCGCGGGCGCCACTCCGGTGCTTGAAGAGAATGAACCCATATCCCTTCGACTTGCCGGAGATCTTGTCCCGGACGGCGTTGCAGTCCTCGATCTCGCCGTACTTGGAGAAGGCGGCGGTGAGGGTTTCAGCGTTGGTGTCCCAGCCGAGGCCGTGGACGAAGACCTTGCGGTGGACGGGGTCTGCATCCGCGGCGCGGTGGATGGCGGAGAGGACGTCCGGGTGGGCGACGGCGGCGTCGCGGAGGAGATCGACGAGGAGGTCTTTGGAGAAGGGTTCTAGAAGATTCCGTACGGATTCAGGTGAGATCTCGTCAGTGTCGTCAGGGTTGTCGTGCTGGCTGGGATCCGGATTGGACGAAGCTGGGACTTGTTGGGGATTTTGGGAAAGATCGGGGGCGGAATCGGGATCTTCTTCTTCCTGTTCGTCTTCCTCGTTGTCGTCGTCGAAGATGGTCTGTTCTTCCTGCTGTTCGTGTTCATCTTCCTCTTCGACTTCTTCCTCGTCTTTGATGGCGGGTTCGGGTTCGGGTTGGGGTTGGGGAGGATCGGGTTCGGCTTTGGCGTTGAGCTTTCGCTTCTTGGTTTTCGTCATGGCGACGAAAGAGAGAGATTGAGGTGACGCACGAAGGAGAAGGGAAATGCAGGAATTAGGGTTTTGGGATGTGATTGAGAAGGATGAGGGGAGGGGGGTGATATTTATATAGATACTGGTATGACGAAATTGTCCTTTCTTTACTTTTGGGGGTTGGAATTTTATGTTTAGGCCCCTGGGATTTTTGGGATGTCAAAACATGCCCAGGCTTAGAACAAGTAATATAGTTCACATTATAAAAAATATATAAAGTATAAGGAATTTAAAATATTATATTTAATGTATGAAGCATGATGAAATGAAAAGGAGATATAATATATATATAGATTACTGAAAATATTATTATGAACAATTATCATTATACCTTAAGATATGTTTCATATTGCTTATAAAGATAATCTAAGGTAGCGTTTGGTTCGCTGGAATGGTTGTAGGCGGGAATGGAATGGAGGCCGGAATGAGTCTGGAATGGAATGAGGCAGGAATAGGCATTTCCATTCCAGCGTTTGGTACGCTGAGGAATCAACCCAGTTGATTCATGTTCCGGCGTTTGGTACGCCGAAAGAGTCTTGGAATGGAATAAAATTTACATAAGACTGACCAAAATACCCTTTTAGATTTTTATCTTTGGCTCAGTCAATGTATAGATTATATTATTATTAATAGGTGGGACCCACAGAGGCTCTTATAATTTTATAATCTTTTAATAATAATAATAATGTATAGATCATATTATTATTATATAGGTGGGGCCCACACAAAGCTCTTCTATTTTATAATCTTCTAATAATAATAATAATGTATAGATATATTATTATTATATAGGCGGGGGCCCACACAAGCTCTTCTATTTATAATCTTATAATAATAATAATATATAGATTATATTATTATATAGGTGGGGCCCACAAAAGTTCTTCTAATTTTATAATATACTAATAATAATAATGTAATATTATATTATTATTATATAGGTGGGGTCCACTAAGGTTCTTCTATTTTATAATCTTATAACAATAAGAATAGTGTATATATTATATTATTATTATATAAGTGGGGCCCACACAAGTTCTTTTATTTTATTAGCTTATAATAATAATAATATATTATATTATTATATATAGGTGGGGGCCCACACAAGTTCTTCTATTTTATAATCTAATATAATAATAATAATAATATAGATTATATTATTATGATATAGGTGGAGGGCCCACAACATGTTCTTCTCTTTTATAACCTTATTATTATAATAATAATAAATGTGTATATTATATTATTATTATATAGGTAGGGCCAGCACAAGTTCTTCTATTTGATAGTCTTATAATAATAAATAATAATAATAATAATAATAATAATGTATATAATATATTATTATTATATAGGTGGGGCCCACACAAGGGGCCCACACAAGTTCTTCTCTTTTATAATCTTATTATTATTATAATAATAATAATGTATAGATTATATTATTATCATATAGGTGGGGCCCACACAAGTTGTTGTCTTTTATAATCTAATAATAATAATAATTATAATAATAATGTATATATTATATTACTATTATATAAGTGGGGCCCACACAAGTTCTTTCTCTTTTATAATCTTATTGTTATAATAATATGTATAGATGTGAAAAAGGGTATTTTGGTTTCAACAAAAAGTAGAAAGGAATGGAATGGTCATTCCTTCCCATCCCGGATGGAATGGCCATTCCTCTACATAAGGGAATGGGATTCCGGAGGTAATGGTCATTACGCCACTTTTTTTGCGAACCAAACGCTGTAATGACCATTCCGTTGGAATGGTCAATGACCTTCATTACCGCGAACCAAACGCTACCTAAACGTATAGAATTTTATAAACGAGTTCGCTATGGTTTAATGTTTATTAATATTAATGTAGGGAAATATTCAAGTGAGAACTAGTTCTCACCATGCTTCCGTGAGAACTATTGGTGGGGCCCACTTAGAAACCAATCCAAACCGTGCATAAACAGTGACCTCCCTTGATAGTTACTAATCATGAGGTTTGACACCTATCTAAATGGATTGGGCCGTTGGATGGATAATTAAATTTTTGCTTAATATGAAGCCATTAAACTCACGGGCAATGGATGAAGGGGTTCGAGGCATGAGATTAGGGTCAAACTTGATACTTGGGGTGATCTCACATAGATCTTTCCATCCCCTCTGGTCCCATCCCTAAATGGGACCCATAAATGCGTCCCATAAAAAGTTCTCACGGTGACTATGTGAGAACTGTTCTCACTAGAACAAAGCCCATTAAGGTAGGGATACTTATATCGTGCGTAATTATAACCAATAAACTCAATGCCTGTAAGATCATTTTAGAATTATTTGCCTTTTGTTTTCAGCCTTCTCAAGGTTTTTTTTCCCCGTCATTTCATCTCAAACAACTATGAACTTACCATAAAAAAAAAATTTATTTTTTGTTTCCTACCTTCTAAAGGTTTTGACTTTTTTCACCACTTTATCTCAAACAACCATAAGTTCACCATAAAAAAGAGAGCAAAGAAATATTAAACCCTGAAATTTTATTTTAGAGACTGCCCCAACTGACTAAGTTATATATAATTTTGGGATTTTTTACAAAAAAAATTAAGCTTAGATTTTAATTAAATGATTTTATGAATAAAAAGTATATAACGACAAATAAGTTGTTAGTATATTTTTTCTGACGAAATTACCTCAGTTGACGACATCATCAACTGGCAATGTCCCTCTTACACGAAAAAAAAATCCAAAACTCCTTTTCTCAAACCTTGCACTTTATCTCCTTCCACTGCAAATGCAAAAAAGAACATAAGCAATATGATAAAGAATCAACTAAGGAGACAAATAAACTCAATATTCCCCACAAAATGTTTATAATAGTCAATAATACATCTACTGGTCAGAAATTGCACAAAATGGCTACCCACACGCTGCTCACAAGTATCAAGACCTATGAAATCCCCCCCAAACAAACGGCTATAAGACTCCAAATTTTCACAAAGCATACCCATATCCATCCCCTTCAACCTCTCTAAAAGCCACTGACTAAATCAAGAGAAAATCCTCATTTCGACATTTATCAAACACCTTGTACTCCAAATTCACACCCTCAAAACTCATGAGAATTAGGGCTGCACAAAAAATCCGGTATAACCGCAAAACCGAATCGAACCGACCGAACCGGGCGGTTCGGATCGGTTTATAGTAGATCGGTTCAATTAACAGTTTGAAAATCATAAAAACCGCTTACATCGGTCAGTTATCGGTTTGAACCCACGGTTAACCGCTTAAACCGAACCGACCGTATGAAGTAACTTAAGTATTAATTTTTTTACTATTTTACCATTAGGGTTGCGTTTTTACTACTTTCATAGTTACTGTTTTACACTTTTACCATTATCACAGGAACTCAACACCGCCTCAGAACCATCAGTCGTCGTCGTTCTTCCTTCTCAGTTCTCAGTTCTCACGACCATCGATCGTCGCCGGAGAACTCCACTGCTACAGTCCCTCTATTCAATCTTCTCCGGCACCGACGAAACAGAAACCCTCTCTTCGATCTCGACGAAACAGAAACAGAACTCCACTGCTTCTTCTCCATTTCTCTATTTCAAGAAACCAGAGGTTATTTCTCTCTCTCAACTTTTCTTTTATATACATTTCTTTTCTTTCTCTGAGACTATGAGGCATTGGCCATTCTTTTTGTTTCTGTTGTTGTTGGTTTTCAAATAAAAAAACCTTTTTTGTGAGATGGATCTGGTGGTAATGTTTATGTAAAGAAGTATCTTCCCATCATCTAATTCGTCTGTGAAGGAAAAAAAAAAGAAAAAGAAAAAGGAATGATATCTCTTTTTTCAGAGTCTTCAGCTTTGTCTCTTCTGCTAAAATGTCTGAAATGTTGTAGAGTTTTTCAGCTCTTTAACTATTTTTTTTCTTACTTTTGGCATTTCCGTTTTTCGATACATTTTGAACGATTTTGGGTGACCATAACAAATATTAGTTTCTAGAGCCTTGACTTTGTTTTTTGTTTTCTTGTTTTTTGTTCTTTTTTTCTCTCCATTTTTTAGGATGAATTTCATGTGAGTATGATGGGTACCCAAAAAAGTTTTCATCATTTGGAATTGTGATGTTGTTGGTTTTCTCTCTTTTTGCTTTGCTTTTGGATATCTTTGCAGGACGGCTGGAATGGATTTTACCTGGACATGGGATCTTGTTCTCTTTTTACTCTTTGATGAGTTGATTTTGTTTTGAGTTGAATTTCATTGGAATCATGTAATGGGTATCCATTAGATGGTGTCATTTTCTTAGCCGTGATTTTTTCTCTACCTTTCTTCTTGGTTTCTTTCAAGGTGGATGTCTCTGCAGTCTGCAGGAATTGCATTGTTTTGGATCCAGTTCCATCTTTACTCTGTATCTGTTTTCATTAGAAAAAAAAAGCCTATGTTGTACCATTTAAAAAATAACGTGAAGTGGGATAGATGTTGAGATTTCTGCTACTTTCAAAAATCGATATACTAGGGGCATCCACATGACAGGTTGGTGCTACATATGATTCAAATCCATGCTTTTTGGCAGAGGTGTCGACCATGAAAATGCCTTAAAAAATATAGAATAGCATAGCCCACTTTATCAAGTGGGCAACATGTGCAAAAAGAGTAATTTTCTTTATCAGGTGGGCATTGGGCAACATGTACCTCATGTGGGGTACAGGACCTGCTCAAAGTTGTGGAGTATTGGCTTTCTTTTAAACTTTCTTTTGATTCTTCAATATGCAATTAAATGGAAGTTTTCTGTTATCTTCACTTTTAGCTAATGGAGTATTGGCTGTAAATTAGGATGAGATTATGAACTTCAACAACTAATCATGTGTTGTTTTTTAATTTCAATTACTAGATGGAAGTGGAACATATTGGAGATGCAGCTGAATGTGGTGCTAGTGCTACTGAGCATTCTCAACAGAAGTAGCAAACGACTAATGATACTGAGAACTCCGGTGTGAGGCCCCACCCCTGGTGGGGCCCTCAATTTGAATTTGAATACTATATTATAGCCTAAGTATTTTGATTATACTAACTATGGGGTTTAGATAAGAGTGGTTATGTATTTTCCTAGGTTTAGTCTAGTTGTGTAATTAGTAGAGTCAATAGGGTGTCTTTTGTTAATTTTAGAGTTAGTTAGTTTGTTAGGAGCCCTAGCTAGAAATTTGTGTTTACTATAGGGGCTTTGCACCAAAGAATCCTCTAGAAGCCCACCTAAAGACTTAAGTACCCTCTACCCTAACCCTAATCCTATTCTAACCCCAAGGGCATTTTTGTCCCTAACCCAAAAACCCAACCTATTTAAACTAAACCCTCCCTGCCCAAGCAACCACTGTTCATATTTCTCTCTCAATTCCCATCTCTTTTCTCTTCTTCTTCTTCTTCCCCACTTCTCTCCAACGAGCCCTCATCTTCCCTCCAATTCCTATCTCTCTCTCTCCCCAGAATTCCCAACAGAAGGCCAACCCCAGGCCGATCTGCAACGGAGGAGCCCTACTGCCGAAACCCCTTTGGTTCTCTGTTGTTTTCTCTCTTTTCCTTCTACCTTCAATTGATCAGGCAAGTGCCCTATGCTGATAGTCTAGATTGCATGTTTTCCTTCTTTGATTTGCAATTACAATTCCAACTGCAGTATATATATGTTTAGATCGATCTTTGAGCTTATCTAATTGGTTTTCTTTGGCCATTGATGGATGGGGTTACCTCATTTGGATGATCAATGGCCGGTTGATGATGGATGGATGATATGGGAATGTTTGTTCTTCGATCATGTTTCTGTGATGATCTAAGGAGAAACCCAGGAGAATTGGGTCACGGTATAGGTTTCCGGAAATGGAATTGTGAAAACCCATCTTGCTGTGTCGAGATCGGGACCGAGGTGGGACCACCTTTGGTAAATCAGGACCCTACATCTGTTTGAGGGGCCCTGGGCGACCATGGGGACGGGACCTGACCTGGATTTTGATCAAAGGCGGGCCACCATCCCTGTGCATAATGAAGAGAAGTGATGTTCTGTCGCGGAACTGAGTTCTGTGACATAACACAACACTGATGGGGGAACATGGATAGAGCTCAGCGATGGCCGAGCTCAGCACTGATCGAGTATAGCGATGGCCGAGCTCAGCACTGGCAGAGCCCAGCGATTGCCGAGCTCAGCATTGGCGGAGCTCAGCGGTTGCCGAGCTCAGTACTGGCCGAACTCAGCGATGGCTGGATTCAACGCTAGCCGAACTCAGTGTTCTGCCGAGCACAATGCTCAGGTTGAGATCCGCGTTTTAGCCGAGCTCAGCGTCTAGGCCGAGCTCATCGTCTAGGCCGGGTTCAGTGTTATGGCCGAGCTCAGTGTTATGGCCGAGCTCAGTGTTCTACCTAGCTCAGTGCCAGACCGGGTTCCGTGCCAGACCGGGCTCTGTGCTTAGCCGAGCTCAGCGCTTAACCGAGCTAAGAGCTTGACCGACCTCAATGCCTGGCCGAGCTCAATACTTTCCCGAACTCAGCTAGGTGATCGAACTGAGCTAGGCACTTTGCCGAGCTGAACTGGGTGACCGAGCTGAGTGTTCAATCGAGCTCTAGTGCCTAGCCGAACTCCAAGATAGATTCCGAAAATGCCGGATTCCAACACGGGAGACTAGAACTTGGGACATTCCCTTCAGCCAGAATTCTTAGTGTGTACGGCCAACTACCCAGGCCAGGGGCTAGCCAAACTCACAGGAAGTTCTGGACAACCAGGCTTGCCTGCAGGGTGTTTACTTCTCTGATTCCAGTGTGCCGAGCTGACCGCCCAGGCCAGGAGGTCGGCTGAGCACACTGTGTACAGTGACACTTCCCAGATTCTAATTTCTATTGTTGCAATCATATGTAGGACCCATTGACCATCCAAATAGTCTTCCATCACTGTGCCAACCACGAGTTGATGGTGTGGCTCAACCTTGACTCATGGGGTCTACTAATTAAGGTTCAGGTTATGTAATCTAAAATGAATCGACCTTTATACATTATCAATGATGCACATAACTTCTGAGCACCAAACACAGTATTCCTCAGCATCTGTGGTTTCACTTAAAGATCAAATTACCTGAGATAGACCTGAACCTGAAAGTGGACCAATTACTTAGGTTGGACTGTTGATATCTCCCATTGATCCTTGTACTTGGAGATTCATCTCCCTCATATTAAAACTGTCACTCTATTGTCTTTATTATTGCTTATACCTGTTAATTAAATGAAAAATGGAGGACCCGAACCTAGGACTACTTAGAGGTGACTCGATAATATGATTGGGTGAACATCGACCCGTGTCTGTGGCTAGGCGGGCCCTTTTATGGCCTAAGTTTGGATGTGAATTACCCTAGACTGGAGAGGTTAGATTGTATGGGTTTGTGACCCATTATGGATATAAATGGATCATATGTTATTGAACTTGGACTTGTATCTCGTATGAATTGTTATAGACCAGGCCATGTATTTGGTGGGCCTTGGTATGGATCCATTGACTGGACTTGGACCTGAATTATGATCCATGGATACTTGGACCTCTTAGGGACTTTGTTAGGACCTTGTTCACGCAAGGCAAAGCTTAGACAGACACAGACCCTTATTATTTTCTGAGTCGGCATAGACATTCACTCAGTTGATCTAAGCTCAGCCAGTTGGACTGATCATCACTGGTAGGAGCTATTGAGAGTGTTGTGTGGCTATCGTGATGAGCATTGTTGGAGACGGACGGTGCGATACCGAGTCCGGTCTCAGTGTGTGTTGATGGATGATGTTATTTGCGGGGCTAGATAATCCCTAGCACTGTGAGATTTTCCCCGTAGCGACTGTGTTCAGTATGGGAGGGCCGCGGCATAATATCCCGCGGTATCCAGCTTGTGTGAGTATGCCATTTTGTGTAGGTTCATTATATTATGTTTATCTTGATTCTATTTGTTTATCCTGCTCAACTGCCTAGGATCTGTACCATTGCTATTCTCTTAACTTTATTACTGTCTTTACTCATTTGATACATACATTCTATATTATAAGCATACTGTGACTTGCCAGATCTTTAGATCTGATCCACTCTTGGTGCTTAGGTCTTGACCCCGAGTTCGAGGGCGATGCGTACGCACTCGTAGAGGCGCCCGTAGTAGGTGACTACGGATGGGGACCGGCCGGCCAAGAGGTCGAGCCGGAGGGTGGAGAACCGGCACCAGTTGTAGGGGTTTGAGTGGTTATTTGTTTGGGTTTTTGAGAGATATTTGTTGTGAGTTGAGTAATATTACAAATATGTAATTAAAACTTTGGTTTTATCACTTTACACTTTAGGCTGGACTTCAGCCCATTTACATTTGATATATATATATGATGATACCTTATGTTTCCGCTATCTCTGTATTGCTTCCGCTTATTTTACAAAAAGTTTTAAATTTGACCTCACTGCGGGCCTAAGATCTTGGAAGTTCTCGGATTTCCCGGAAAGTAGCGCGCCAATTTCGGTACTTTGACGATTTTCACGATATTCGGAATTGGGGCGTTACATCCGGGGTCAAGGCGAAGGTATGCTCTAGTTCTGTCAAAACAAGCAGTGGTCCTAGTCCTTCTGTTTTTGAAGCATGCAGTCCTAAAAGAAGGGGTAAGGAATCCGATGTATGGGGGTATTTTACAAAAATTTATAAGAAAGACTCTAATGTAGTGGATGGTGCACAATGTAAATATTGTGCTCATAAGTATAATTACAAAAGTAAGAATGGGACTAGCACTTTGAGAAGTCATGTCGGAGTTTGTCCCAAGAATCCCCAAAATGTTCAAGAGAAAATGAAAAAACAAAAGGTTTTAACATCATCTCAAACCAAATTGGGTGAGAATAGCCTTGGTACATGGAAATTTAGCCAAGATTTTTGTAGAGACACACTTGTTAAGATGGTTGTGATGGATGAATTGACATTTAAGTTTGTTGAGGGTAAAGGGTTTCATCTATTTTGTGCTGCTATGCAACCTAATTGGAAGCCAATGTCACGTATGAATGTTGCTAGGGATTGGTTGTCTTTGTATGCTAGTGAGAAAAGAAAATTGAAGCAAATATTCATGAAATCAGATCAAAGAATTTGCCTCACTACTGATACATGGACCTCTTTGCAAAATCTATCTTACATGTGCCTCACATCTCATTGGATTGATAAAGATTGGAAATTGCATAAAAGAATCATAAACTTCTGTGTGATTTTCAGTCACAAAGGTGAGGCATTAGGTAAGGAATTGGAGGCATGTTTGGTTGATTAGGGTATAAATAAATTATGCACTCTTACTGTAGATAATGCATCTGCAAATGATGTTGCTACGGATATTTGAGAATAAAGTTTTCTAAGAAATCTAGGACTTTTATTTTAGGCGGTGAATGCTTTCATATGAGATGTTGTGCACACATTATTAACTTGATTGTGAAGGAAGGCTTAAGTGAATTGAAAGCTCATTTGGCTCGAATTCGTGCTGCGGTGAAATATGTTAGGGGTTCTCCACAAAGGGAACAACGCTTCAAGAAGTGTGTGGAGATGGAGGGGTTGGCATGTAGTAAAAGTGTGATATTGGATGAACCAACTATATGGAACTCAACATATCTCATGCTAGACATTGCAATGAAGTATCAAAAAGCATTTGAGAGATTAGAGGAGGATGATCCACTATTTGTTAGTGAAGTTGCTGATTTTGGTGGACCTCCTACCCTTAAGGATTGGGAAGAAGCTCATTTCTTATCACAGTTTTTGAAAAGATTTTACGATGCAACTGTTTGTTTGGATATTAGAAACAAACTTGAACATTAGTCTTTATAAATGTAAGGGACGACTAATATGTGTGCAGGGAAGCATGAGACGAATGAGAAGATAAACCTAACAAGATAAGATCAATGCAGAAACTGTGAGCCTTTTGTACAGTACTTGCCTTTGGGATCAAACACCAAGCAACATAAAACAACTTAGAGAGAGACAGAGAGAGTTGGCAGTAAGTGCTTGGCCCAGCCCGCCTGAAAAAAGGTAAGGCCCGAGCCCAAGGATAATATTTATATAAAACAAAAGGCTTCCACTATTAGCTTCAAGTAGTAACTTAGCTGGTTGAGACGTGTATGCGTGTGAGAAAGTACATCTGTTTGAGTCTCCATTCGATTAATAAAGATGTTTGTATTAAATTGTGTATCTTATTTGCGTCAGACAGGGCTTCGGGATCTTTGCCATTGAAATTCCAAGCTTAAGTGACCCAAGGACTAAACGGAGATCTCACTAAATTCCCCTACCAAACATAAGACACAACGACCCTTCTCTTTATTTCACTTTCTTCTTTCTTCCTCTCTCATTTCTCTCTTCCTATTTTTCTCCTTTCATCTTCCTTTTTTTCCTTGAAGTTCAAGAGACCTAAGCTCCAACAATCATCATCATCATCTTTCCCAAGGCTCCACAAGATAAACCATCTTCTCCTTGAGCTTTTCTTCCATTTCTCTCGCCATAGGTATGTATTTTTCTTTATAATTTATAGGGTTTCTTCTCATGTTAGTTAGAAATGTTGCATGCTAGCTTATTAGTTGTCCCTCTCTTGTTTTCATGGTAGGATTTGGGTTCTTAGAGTTGGTATTGAAGTGAGTTATTCTAAGATCCTTTCTAACTAGGGTTTCTTCAACCCAAGTGTTCCAAATCCAAGGCAAGTGAACAAATATGAATTTTTATGTATATGTATGTCCTATTGAATGATTATAGTGTTGATTTCATCTTAGATGCCCATCTTCTAACTCATTAATGTAAATTGTGAATGTTGTAGAAATTGCATACTAGGTAGGTTTTTCATTTAATGCCATTAATGTGTAGTTTAATGGAGGTATAAAGGCTTGATATGCTCATTTTTATGATGCCCAAAGACCCATAGTTGAATGGGAGAAATCACCCCTTGAACCCAACATGGTTTGAGTTTTATGGCTTGAAATTCAGGGTTCTTCGGTGGTCCAAAGAGTTCCCTCAGGCGACCAACCTTAAATTTCTTTTTTGGATCTGAAACCAGGTTTCCGTATTGAGCCATAGGTTAATCGAAGGAAAATCTTTGGGGTCCCGAAGTTTGCTTCTGTGGAAAAACCAGAGAGCACCCATTTTTTGATATCTAGCTGGGATCAACTTGGTTGACTCAACTTGGACCTTGGTCACCCGATGAACCTAGGTTTCTCTTAGTTAGAGAACCATAGGATTTTGTATTTCTAACATAATTCCAAGACCCTTTAGCCTTGTCAAATGATAATTATGTGTGAGACCAATGGTAAGTGATATTTAAGCACATCATCGACTTATGTGTTAAAAAAAAAAAACTTGTATGATACAATGCGAATTCATGGGTGCGGTGACATGAAATTTTGGATGTCATTGACCATTATGAACACAAAAGGACATAGAACTGAACCTTTAGGATTCTATGGGACCATAGTGTTGAATGGTATTGTGTTTCACGTGTCGATGACAACCAAGGACTTAGAATGGATTGTAAGACTCCTTGATATGTGTGTAATTGATTACGGATTTATGCATTCCTTTAATTGTGATCTACATGTCTTAGGCATATTTCCTTATTATTGGTATTTGTATTAATTGTGAGAACTTAGATGGACTTAGGAGCCCCATTGTGTATTATTGTTGGATTTAATTCCTCTAGCCATTTGATTACTATTATTAGGATCCGTTATGGAATTGTGGCTAGGTGGCTCTGATTGTAAGGGTTTGGGAGGAATACTCAGGATATTGACTTTGATGAACTTTGATAGATTGAAAGTAGTTCCTCATTCGTTTGAAGAATCTTGTTCATGCAAGATAAGCATATCTCATCACTCAGTGTATTCTCAAAGTCAATCACCACTCAGCTCTTAACGTCTGATATGGTTGGAGTATCTCGGTGGAAGAGCCATTATTTTGCAACTGCAGATCGATTTTGAGGTGGATGTACACCACTGGGTACTTGAAAAGAAAGGGTTTTTATGTTTATTACCTTGGGTACCATATTGACCGGGCTATTCTCCCGTTTGCACTCTCTACCGTAACTCGGTTCGAGAATGAGAGGGCTGCGATAATATCCCATGGTGGATTAGCTTACGTGGATGCCTATTGTTAGGATGTTGATGTTTAGCTTATTCTCTTATTTGGTTCTTTCGGTTATTTATATTTATTGCCTAGTTTATCTGCTTTTGATATTCCATACGATCACGTTACTATCACTCCTATTTGATGCAACATATCTATTGTTATTTGTCTTTATTCACATGTCGGCTATTCGTAGTCTGATGATCTACACTTGGCACCGATCCCGAGGTGGAGACGGAGGCGATTTGGAATGATCATCTTGATGAGTTCCACAAGTAGTGTGCAGATGACATTGTCTGAGTTGTATTGACTACACACAAGAGAGCCAACACAATAACGCTTGGGATAGTTCTTTTGTATACCTTTTGTTGGCCTAGTTTTTTATTCTATATTTATCTTTGTTTTGGGAAATGATTAGCACAAAGTGTATGCAAGCCAAAGTTTTTCCTTTTTTTTATTGTTCTTAAAATTTGATTTATTGGTCATTTTAAATAAGTATACTCTAAAAAGCGAATATTTGCAAAGAGCTTCAATGGTAAATTCATCCATTCGTCTCTACCATATCCAATTAATAGTTGTTTTAGCGAATAGTCATACATCCGTTGCGTTGATTGGCAGTATTAATTATTTTTTTCCGATTTCCTACTCATGTATTTAGTTAATATCTATGCCAAAAGAAAAGTCTTAAATGAACACCTAGCATCCAAAGGCCCCACAATCGACATCTTGCATCGAAGAATGAAGAGGAAGCAAGCAGTGGGGAAAAGCAAGAGGGAAGTAGCTGGAGTCATGCAGGTGAAGCTCCTGTTTTTATATGTGGGTATAGATACTATTATAGTATATTAAACTAGGAGGTTTTGGAATTGATTTTGAAATTCAGTTGCAATTTTGATGGGAATTTATCCCCTTTTTTTTTAAAATACTCAACATTCTCTCCCCACTACCTATCTTATACAACCACTTAGTTCTCTATCTAATGAAACATCATGTCTACTATCCACTTTTGAATGTTCCACTTCTTCTTTTCTAACAACTCTCTTTCTACCCCCACTTCTATTATCTTTCATCCCCAATTCTCATTCTATACCACTTAGCACTCGTAGTAGGCAAACATTTACTTTTAACATTTTACTTTCTTTAGTTTTCTTTATAAGATGTAAAGAATATATGAGTTAATTTTCTTTTATTTCAATTTGATTTTGTTTGTAATTGTTTAGTCTTTTTATATACAAATATTTAGTTTGCAATATTTGGACCTACCTGTGCTCAGCAAGGATTATTGTGCTAGTTATACTACTAAGCTGAAGGATTTTTGGATTGGATGTTGACCGTCGGTTATGATTTTGAAAGTGAGTTACTACACTTTATTTCAAATATTCAATATTCTCCGCCACTCTCCGACTCCTCCGTTCTATTCTTATCAACTCACTTTCCTATAACTGCTACTAGCAAAAACCCGTGGATAACCATGATACCACCAAATGCACAGACTGATATGAATTATTTTTAATAAATTTATTAATTAGTAAACTTATGAGTCCTTTTTTTGTTGCTAATTTGATCTTTATGTTTTTTTTTTCAAATATTTTATTCTTTAGGTGAGGCATGAATTGATTAAGAAATATCAAATGATCATAGACCTAACAAATTGACCTAATATATTTAAGTGAGACCAAGATGAATGGGGTCCATCATCTCTATTCTAACCATTTATAAAATCATATGATGCGGGCTGGGACCCATTAATTGATTCATAAAGATTAAATGTTCATAGACCTCTCAAATTGACCAAACCTAACCTATTTAAGTAGGACCCCCAAGATGAATGGGGTCCACCATCTATATTCTAACCGTCCATAAAACCATATTATGCGGGATGGGACCCATGAATTGATTTAAAAAGATCAAATGATCAAATGATTGTAGACCTAACAAATTGACCTAATATATTTAAGTGGGACCCAGATGAATGGGGTCCACCATCTTTATTCTAACCGTCCATAGAATCAAATGATGCGGGCCGAGACCCATTAATTGATTGATAAAGATCAAATGATCATAGACCTCTCAAATTGACCAAACCTAGCCTATTTAAGTGGGACCCCCCAAGATGAATGGGATCCACCATCTATATTCTAATCATCCATGAAACAATATGATGCGGGATGGACCCATGAATTGCTTGATAAAGATCAAATGATCAAATGATCATAGACCTCACAAATTGACCAAACCTAACCTCTTTAAGATAAACCCCCAGATGAATGGGGTCCACCATCTCTATTCTAACCGTCCATAAAACCATATTATGCGGGATGGGACCCATGAATTGATTAAGAAAGATCAAATGATCGTAGACCTAACAAATTGACCATGTATTTTTAAGTGGGACCCAGATGAATGGGGCCCACCATCTTTATTCTAACCGTCCATAAAATCAAATGATGCGGGCCGGGACCCATGAATTGATTGATAAAGGTCGAATGATCAAATGATCATAGACCTCTCAAATTGACCAAGCCTAACCTATTTAAGTAGGACCCCCAAGATGAATGAGGTCCACCATCTATATTCTAACTATCCATGAAACAATATGATGCGGGATGGACCCATGAATTGCTTGATAAAGATCAAATGATCATAAATTGACCAAACCTAACCTATTTAAGTGGAACCCCACAGATGAATGGGGTCCACCATCTCTATTCTAACCGTCCATAAAACCATATTATGCGGGATGGGACCCATGAATTGATTTAAAAAGATCAAAGAATCAAATGATCGTAGACCTAACAAATTGACCAAATATTTTTAAGTGGGACCCAGATGAATGGGGTCCACCATCTTTATTCTAACCGTCCATAAAATCAAATGATGCGGGACGGGACCCATGAATTGATTGATAATGATCAAATGATCATAGACCTCTCAAATTGACCAAACCTAACCTACTTAAGTGGGACCCCCAAGATGAATGAGGTCCACCATCTATATTCTAACCGTCCATGAAATAATCTGATACGGGCTGGGACCCATGAATTGCTTGATAAAGATCAAAGGATTAGATGATCATAGACCTCACAAATTGACCTAACATAACCTATTTAAGTGGAACCCCCCAGATGAATGGGGTCCACCATCTTTATTATAACCGTCCATAAAACCATATTATGCGGGATGGGACCCATGAATTTATTTAAAAAGATCAAAGGATCAAATGATCGTAGACCTAACAAATTGATCAAATATATTTAAGTGAGACCCAGATGAATGGGGTCCACCATCTCTATTCTAACCGTCCATAAAATCATATGATGCGGGCCGGGACCAATGAATTGATTGATAAAGATCAAATGATCATAGACCTCATAAATTGACCAAACCTAATTTATTTAAGTGGGACCCCAAAGATGAATGGAGTCCACCATCTATATTCTAACCGTTCATAAAACCATATGATGCGGGCTGGGACCCATGAATTGCTTGATAAAGGTCAAAGGATCAAATGATCATAGACATCACAAATTGACCAAACCTAACCTATTTAAGTGGAACCCCCCAAATGAATGGGGTCCACCATCTCTATTTTAACCGTCCATGAAATCATATTATGCGGGATGTGACCCATGAATTGATTAAGAAAGATCAAATGATCAAATGATCATAGACCTAACAAATTGACCAAATATTTTTAAGTGGGACCCAGATGAATGGAGTCCACCATCTTTATTCTAACCGTCCATAAAATCAAATGATGCGGGCTGGGACCAATGAATTGATTGATATAAATTTAGCACATCTGGTGTATTGGCTTATTTAGGGATCTCATGGAGAGATTTTAGGATTTTGAGTGGAAGATGATTATTCATGGAGATATTTTAGGTATTTTGAGTGTGTAATAGATATAGAGATTTTAGGGATAAGGGCAACTCCGGAAATGGCATTGCAAAAAGCTTGAGGTTGCGCCATGTGTCTTTATGTGAGGAATAGTACATACCTTTAGTAATATAGATTCTATCTTATAATTTTATCTTGTATGACAACCCACGTAACTACTCAATATTTGAAAATTTACTCGTACTCTTTTGCAAAGATGTAAGTTGAAAATGTTTGAATTCTTTAGCTTCCTTGTCATTTATCGAATAAGTGACATGACCGTGAAGATTAAGGCTAAGGGGTTTTTTTTTTCTTGTAGTTTATTTATCATAATTTGTAGCCTGCAATTCCTATAATTAAATTTGAGAATTTTCCATTTAGATGAATTAACTCTCGTCGTAAATTTTTGTTGATTAATTATTTTTATGATAACTTTTACATTTATATGCCCCGTGCTTAGCACGGGCATGTTTTGCTAGTTGTTCCTTAATGAAATAAAAAACCACGACTAATTATATATTTTAATATTCACAAGAAAACATTCTTGTGTTGGGCAATATGTAATACCAACAAAAATAATCACCTGGTTTTTTAATAAAATTTTATTAAAAAAATTATAATATAAATATAAAATTTGATCCTAGGTGATTAGGTGACCACCATTTCGAAAAGGTAATTTTAAGTGCCCTTGCACCAAATAAGTCATATTGTCCAAAAACGTATTTTTTTTTAACATTTTCTACTAGGGTCGATAGAGACCTTTATTTGTGATGTTAAGGGTCGATTGAGACCCTGCGGTCCATCCTAACATTCACAGAACTCTCATTTACTGTGTTTGTAGGGTCTCAGTCGACCTTTATTTATAATGTTAAGGGTCTCTATCAACCCTGCGGTGTTCGCTTATAAATCCACAAAACTCATCCCTCATTTCCTATTCTTGGAAAAAAACGACCATGCTCGACTTGCTTCCCCTCTGTAGGATATTCTTACCTCTTGAAGATCATTAAAGGCACATGCATTTGTTTAGTGGATAACATTAAAGTGCAAATGCTATTGTTTGGGGCATACCAAGTTCATCTATTTCAAAACACAAGTGTTTGAAAGTCTCTTCGAAAGCGAAGTGAGTGGGGTTCTCTTGCTAATAATTTCGGCATAAAGTAATTAGCCATTTTTCATCTCCACCATCTAGATACATCAAAACCTTCCTTGGCCATGGCTTTTATACCAATAACCGTGTTAAGTTAATATCAATATTTCAGACCTTAAATAAATGAACAGAAATCAAATGGAAAAACTAGAGACAACTTCAAACACAAATGTAACAAATGTTGAGTTCACCCTATTCAAATCGATGCCCAAAGTCACGGTGGATGAAAATCATGGCATTTCTGTTTGAGATCCATCTGAAAACCGCAAGCATGAAATCTCCCTCTTTAGCTCTCTGCCCATTGTCTTCTAGGAAGGGTTTCTACCATTTTTAGGGCCTTTTTCTTTCTTCCAGGTTATGCTACACAACCGGGGCAAATCACCCTTTTAAAATCCCATTCTCAAGTGGAGAGTAGGTATGTGGCAAGAGGAAAGGTGATATCGCAAAAATGGATGGTAATGGCACAACCCAGCCGATGGAGGACCGCTGGAACTACTGTGGATGGGCTTGACAGCTGATATAAAGTCGCAGTCGGCGTTAATGAAGAAGAAGGAAACAAACAAGAAAGAAAATCGAGCTTTTAAGCCCTAATATGTATGAACGGGTCGAACGCAGGGTCGATTGAGACCCTTACCATTAAAAAAAGAGGTCGATAGGGCCCCTAGTAGAGATTGTTAAAAAAAAAAAAAGGTTTTCAGGCAATATGACTTATTTGGTGCAAGGGCACTTAAAATTACATTTTCGGTATGGTGGTCACCTAATCTGTTTTTTCCGTTAAAATCCTTTAGATTTTAGATATTTGGATTATCCAAAATATAAATAATACAATGTATACTAGTCTATAAAGTAAGGCATGGGTGGATGTAAAGTTTTTTTATTTTCTACTTATGCATTGAATTAATATTGTTGTTCCTTAATATAATATAGACCTATAGATGGTTACAACTTTCAATGTTCATTGGCAAAATATGCCCGTGCTTAGACATCTATTTCAAATTCTATTATACAACTTTTTTTCTTCTGCTATATTTTTGGAATTTAGCAATACTGGGAGTTGCAAAACTTTATTTTTTTCTTTTTGATATTTTAGTATCTATTCTTAAAAGTAGAGATGATATTTTTTTCAATTTCGATAACTTCCACCTTAAATTTGTATTAATTCCTTATTTTACAAAAAAAAACCTATTGTATTACTTTTTATTTGGAATATTGAAACTAAAATTTAACTACGACCAATTAATAAAACTAACTACTTTTCAATATTGTTGGCCCTTGGCAATACTACTACGTTTTTTTTTTCCAAATACATGCTTGTGCTTCAACCATGGGTGGTCAAACTAATATAATAATTGGCTAATAACCCACTACTGAACCAGGGAAAGGACTTGCATGCCTTGTTATACGGTAGGTCAGATAAAGAGCATTGCCATTAAATTGGAGCAAGCATACTTTATTCTCTCTAAACACAACTTAGGTCAAAATATAAAAACATATATATATATATATATATCTTAATTCAAGAAAGCTATTTGAAGTATGCCCCCAGACCCCAGTAAGTGCTTAGGTTGTCCCAAGTTGTGTAGCTCGGTTGGTTGGGATATTGGTGTATTTATGGGATTGTGTGGGTTTGAATCCCATGCGTCGGAAAAAAAAAATAAAACTTAGGTTAACCAAACTCAGCTGCTCAATTCACTTAATTAATCCATCTTTAGTTATAAGTTCACATATTAGCTAACATGTTTAACCTCTCCCGTTACCATCTAAATATAAGCTTGGGTTAGAATCTCACCTCAAATGGTAGAATCAAGTGCTGTGTAAGTATGGGTTGGTTGGTTCAAGAGTAGGTACAACTCTCAATTTCAATTGTGTGTTATTTAAGTTTATTAATCGTATTATTAAACCCATATTCAATATTTTTATTAAGAGGATTTAACCGGAAAAAACACTTAATCCGGACATGTTACGCAATCAAACACTTTAGCAAGTGGGGCACTGATTAGAGCAATTGGGCCCGAAATTTTTTTTTTTTAACCTATTTGGCACATTGTCGGCGCTGACCTTATTTACACTTGAATAAGCCGACCTTATTTACACTTGTCGGCGATGATGCGGACATCCCTCTTTTTACTCATTCTTTTCTTCTCTCTTCCACCATACCGTCGAGATGAGGGCTGACACCAGTCATACCAGCCCCTGCTACCAGTCCAGCCATGCCAAGGAATACACCTGTGCTACATGTTGCATCTTCACCATCTGCACAATTGCCTACACTACTGTAGCACCAATTTGTGGCACCTATAGAACCTGCTCATGTCTATGAGTCATCATCGCCATCAACCACGTTGCGGAGACGGTTTTCTACAAGTGCCCGAAGTGACTCCACTATCCACGCCCTCTGCTATGATGAGCCACTTGTCTCAATTCCATATCAAGATGCTTATGCCCCTCCAACACAACCGCTATCTCGAGGGTCAGATTTCATGGAAATTGAAAATGAGGCAACTGCACAACAAAGAAAACATTCTATGCGGACTCACTCAATGGACGGCATCTATAAACCCAAGACTCTAACGCTGTGTTGGGGAGGGGAGGGGAGGAAAAATTAATTTTACCTCCTCTTATTTGGATAGTCAAAAAGTAGAGGAAAGAAAAGTGAAAAAGGTAGAGAGACAATTACCATTTTATCCTTACTTTTGCAAAAGCTTCAAAGTTGACAAAATGGCAGTTCAGTAATTTGCTAGAGAATCCCCTCTTTCCGAAAATTTTTTGGTGGGCCCTACAATAATTTTCCCCCCATATTCCCCTCCCCCCTTCCCAAACACCCTCCATTTTCCCCTCTTTTTTTTCCTTCCCCCCATTTTCCCTCCTTCCCAAACATAGCCTAATGGTAACTCGATATCCATTGCCTACTGCTTTACAAGCTAAGCTTGCTCCTATGAGCCCACTTGCTATACTCAGGCTATTAAATGTGAAGAATGGAGGGCAGCAATGGTCCTTGAGTTTGATGCATTGCAACGGCAAGGTACATGGACGTTAGTACCTGTCAAACCAAGCATGAACAAGTCCCAAGTCATTGAGTAGAATCATATTAAAGTATAAAAAGTCTACTTGGACAAACTCTTGGAGTTTGTCCAAGTAGCAGGGCTTATTAATGTATGTGGATGGTTCAGCTGAATGCTCTGATACCATGAAACCGTTTTAGCATTCAATGCACAGTTTAAGCATTTGTATTACCATTCAATATATAGAATACAGAAGATGCCGATTGTTATAAACATATCTTTGGCAGATTTAAAATATGAATTTAAACTATCCTTAGCCAATGTGATTCAGTTGATCAGCTGATCTTATCCTTGTGCTTGAGTGGGCTGATCTTATCATTGTGGTTGAATGGGACCAAGAGAGAAGAGAAGAGCAGAGTGAGCAAAAACAGGGATATGAGCCCTATTATGGGTCGCAGACAGGGTCATCGCCGACCTTATTCAAGTGTAAATAGGGTCATCGCCGACCTTATTCAAGTGTAAATAAGGTCGGCGCCGACGATGTGCCAAATAGGTAAAAAAAATGAAAATCGGGCCAAATTGCTCTAATCGGTGCCCCACTTGCTAAAGTGTTTGATTGCGTAACACGTCCGGATTAAGTATTTTTTCCGGTTAAATCCTCTTTTATTAATTATCTTCTCGATATCAAGGTGACACAAGGTATACAAATGGGTTGGACCTGGGTGAAACTATGGTAAATTTGAACCCAAATTCGCCTTTATGGATTTGGATCCACATACGACAAGAAACACCTTTTTCATAGCCGGTTTCGACATCAGATTAAAAAAAAATCAAATCCACATCCAAATTAAGACGCACATTGCATTTAATGGGTTTGTTTGACCTTAAACATTTGAAGATATCTACTCATCAACATTTCAAATCCTCTAAAATGCCGTCCTACAAGTGGAATCCCAAAACACTCAAGGGCCGTACAACACTTGAAATGTTGGATTTTTAAAAAGCACGAAAAAAAAAACAGCATTTGGACTACCAACTCTGTGAATTCTCTCCATTCAAATGGAGAATTCAAAATTCTACCAATACAAGAACTACATTGTTGTTATAAATTCCTGACTAACGGAATTCCCCTTCGTAACTGCCCTTATTATTAAAATCGGATAAAATAGCCGATGAATAATTTTTTAAATATCCAAAATAGAACTATTAAATGTCATGTATAATTCAATCTAAGTATACTCACAAATGTAAATGTAACTCAGGCCATATACAGCCCTTCAAAACATCTATAATATGTGAATGTAATGGTCATGGATGGATCCATATCCTTGGAAGATTCCAAAACCATTTATGAATGCATTTTTTTTAATTTTTATTTATGTTTTTTTTTCATAGATTTTCAACCGCTAGGCCTTTGGTAAAGAATGCGATTCCTCTCTTCCGATCCACTGCCCTCACTAGAAGCATGAAAGTAACGACGAGCCAGGCTAAAAAATTATATATATATATAAAAAATAAATAAATAGAGGACGCTTCTATCAATATCAATATAACGCTTGTTCTTCACCTTCCTCTCTACCATACCACTTTTTTCTCCTCTCTCCCGTAAAACCCATACCACTTTCCTCTCCTCTCTCCCATAAAACCCTAGATAGGCTTACGTGTAGCCGATTTTCTACATCTATTCATCCTCTGTCGATCTCGATATGATCCATTTTCGTCTCTCCATTTCTTTCGATCTGAGACATTGAAAAAATCAAAGAGAACCCAACGATCTTCTATTCTGATGAGTTTTCGTCTTTATTCCCTCTTGCGGAGATTCTAAGCATCTGTGGTTAGCAGAAGGTACGTGATTTTCTTCCCCTCTTTTTTTTTTTTCAGATCTCATGATTCATTTTCAAATATTTCTGCGGTTTAAAGGATTAAAGGATTTGTGGGGTGCATAAGAACCTAGGGTTTGGTTCGAATTACAGTATGATTGCAATTACGTTTTTTTTCTTCAGATTTCATTGTATGTATCTCCAAATCGGAGTTCATTTATACAATCGGGATGCTTGGATGATTTGAATTTAAATTGGTATTTTGTTCTTAAATCAGAATGGCCGTATTGGGTAATTCGGCGCAAATCTCGATCGCCTGGTTCCCAGTTTGTAAATCAGAATGATTTAATAAGCAGTTTGGTGTGCTGGGAAACTGAGAATGCAGGGGTCCATGGCAGATGATTGAGCCCTAGAAAGGATGAGGATGAATTACTTATCAAGTGGGTTGCGCACAATGGTTGGAATGCTGTTTGCTTCATGAATTGAATTTTTGGGGAAGGTGAACGGTTTAAGCATGCCAAATCCACAGGCTTTAGCTGAGTTTGTGGAAATGAGCGTGGAAAGAGTTGTTCATAGTATTGTATGCTTTTTTGGATTGATGTTACTTAGCCTCAACCTGAGAGTTACCAAATTAAGGTTTCAACGTATCCTAAGTTGTTGGACAGGAGGTTTAGGTGGCAGCTGCGAGAATACGGTGGAGTGCTGGACATTATTTTCCATACATGCTCTGTTTTTTTTTTTTTTTGCACATTAGATATACGTTTCTGAGAGCCAATGCAATGCCCCACTTAAATTCGTCGGCTGACAACTGTAGCAATTGGAATAATACATTAGTCGAGAATCAAAGTTGGTTCTCTTCAAAGATCTTTAGTCCTATTTACATTCCAATTTGTTTGGAAATAAGGAATGGCTAAATATGGACATGTTGAGTATTAATCTTTCCTTGCATTTTGCTACATGTCTTTGTATGTTTGCATTATACATCATGGCTCATGATCTATGTGACTCAAATTTGAGGTTCATGTTCATGAATATAAATGTCATCTAAGTGCAAGGAGAAGTTGAATATGCTAGCCGACACCTTACTTTCCAAGTATTATTAAAACTTTATTCGTGAGTTGATGCAAGATAGACCTCAGGCCACATGTGTAGGGCCCAAGATAGTTATGAATTTATTTCTCTAATTATTTGTTATTTGATTTCTAATTTTGTTGAATGAGTCCTAATTAGGTTTAGGTTTCCAATTTCATTATGATTATTATTTTATTTCCTAATTTAGATTGCCACCGGGTTTTCTTTCTTATTTATATGCATTATAAGAGAAAAAATTCTCAAAGAGTTGATTAATAAAAATTGGGTTTTTGCACTGAGGTCTGTCCTCGTTATCGTCTTTGCGGAGACTTCTTGAAGTGTCTGCGGACACGTGCTTCGGAACCCTATTGTGCTTCGCCACTCCATGCAAGCCCTAACCCTAGGGCTTGCATCATGAGTGAGAGAGGACTTGCATGGAAAATAGATGTTGTCACTTGTCAACATCTGTGTGCTAGTTGCTACCATGATGATAGTACCAAAATAGAAAGAAAAAGGTGCATGCATCAAGAAGTCTGGTGACATTGCTACACCAGGTAGAAATCCTTTATTTATTTAAAAGTGCCATGTTTAATTTAGTTTCTTATTTTTCATTTATTTATTTAGACTGTAAATTAAAACTCTGGATGTGTACAAATTAGAGAGGGAGGTGGGGAGAGTTAAACCCAACCCCCCCCCAGCCCCCTTCTTTTTCTACTGGTAGAATGCCTAAAATAAGGCAAGATCTTTCTCTGTTTCAAAAATATTTTGAATCCAAATATAGCCTTTTAGATAGGTCATTGCTGCACATGAAGTGTGTTGTACATCTTCTACCTTCACCTTTCATTGTTCCATTGGTTTTATAAGCCCATTTTTTTGGTTATGTGCAGTTCATTTCTCAAGATGGCTTCTCCGCAGCATGTTGAAATGGAGGCAGCCAAGTTACTGCAGAAACTTATTCAAGAGTCGAAGGATGAGCCTGCTAAGCTGGCAACAAAACTTTTTATGGTGTGAATACTTTCTTTTCTTAATAACAGTATTTGTGCTCAGGTCCAGTTGGTTCCCATTTTTTAACCGTTTTGAAGTGCAACAGATATGCCAACACATGAAATCAAGTGGGAAGGAGCAGTCTTTGCCATATCAAGTAATATCGAGGTGAAAATTTTGAACCAAATTTGATTTGTATGACAATTCTTTTTCTCTATTTCATCCAGGAGAAATATGGATATAAACTTGGAAATCCACATAATTTGTAGCTAGTGATGGTCCAAGTGCACCGTTGAACACAAACAACAATTCTGGCTCAGACTTATTAATGTTAATATATCCATATGCGAATGTCTACCTCTTCCCTGCAAATAAATTCATTAGAAAACAAATTAAACAAAAACTCGTACCAGGACTCCTCGGGTTGATGCAAGACTCATGGCTGACTCCTCCCAAACAACACTCACCCATATTATAACAATCGTTGAATGAAAACCTAGGGAATAATGCAAACAGGTAACCTACTGCCAACCAGTCATCAAACAAAACGAACTTTATTTCCCACCACGATCTTTAAGCCCACCCCTTCACTAAAAACTTTGCCCTCACATTAGACCTTTCCCCAGCACCAATAATAGTACCTCAACATCTCGACCTTCTATGCCTGTGGACTCTTCTAGGGACCCAATCCCACTGATCCTCACGTTTCTTCGAAACAATGATTCTTGTCCACAAAGCCTCCTTTTTTCACCAGACCTTGGCCATCATTTTGCTACCAACACCCTTTTTTTTTTTTGTGTTAAACTTCTCAAGCTGGAACCACCAGAAAGTTTGTTCCATCGCCATTTCACTCTACTCTATCAAATCTACTTTCCTTCTTTCGCTCCGCCCTTCCCACAAGAAGTTTTTCTGGATGTAATCCAACATTTCTAACTCAAATAAAAGGCAAAATTACTAAATTACCCATGTAACTTAAGAAGTTGCTTATTGAAAACATAAAAAGCAAACTGAACGAGCAATAGGGCTGGACTTCCAAGACATCTTGGCTGTATTATGTAGGCATTAGGCCCGTTGGGCCCATAATGACTGGGCCACGGTTCCCACTATGGCTCATGTTTGCTCATGCAAGGAAGCTGTACCCATTCACTCGGTCAAACGTCCGCATGCACTTCAGCTATGGAAGATATTGGGTCTAGATAGTCCTCATCATCAAGTTTGTCCCCAAGTTGTTGAAAGTTCTAATCATCCTTTACTTGTAAACAGAACTGGTCATCTTAATCTGATCTTCTCCTTTTCAGGGCCATGGAAACTGTTATCACCGATCATGGTCTTGATATCAACAGTTTGAAGTTTTCTCGTCTTCCTGTGGCTGGTGGAGCTCAGGTAGGGGATTCCGGGCAAAAGAATAAGGATGCACCTGGCAATTCATCAGGTGCCATTGACATGCCTATTGATGGTGGGCCTGCTGGTACATGGAATGCTGCATCAAGTAGTAAGAATAAGGAAGATAACTACGGAAGTTCAGGCCATGGCCTTGGGGTGTCAAAAGAGAGTGAAAAAGCATTGGTTGAGAATGATGTGCCCAAGCAAGAGGCAGTGTCTTCAAGTGGGCAAGCTGCTGGGCCATGCATGTCTGCAACCATGGGAGACATTGTTAATCCAAGATCCATACCTGAAGCAAGCACCAATATTTTTGAGCAAGACAGTGAGGAACCCAGATCTGCAAACTTACAGGAAATAAATGATGCCATCAAACTGGATAAGCATATGCGTCAAAAGGACAATAAAAAAGTTGGTGCCAAGAGAAAGAAGGCAGATTCATCTCCAGAGGTGCGTGCTGATGCCCTGCAACAATTGGATTCATTAGGTGTTGGGTTGAACTCAAAGGAGAAGGCAATTATGAGAGGTGATATCCAAAGTCATTCTCCTGCTAAAAAAGTTGCTGCTGATGCTGTACAGCAGAAGCTTGGCATTTTGAAAGATGCAATTCCACGAATTTCTGAGAAAGTTCTGGAAGCCCAATGGTCTACATCCTTTCGAGGGCCAGATGCTTCAGCGTATCTAGCTACTGGAAAAACCATAGAACATGGACCAGGCATGTCACGCGCAGTCACCAATACATTTAGTATGACTCAGGTATTTTCTTTTCTTTGAGTTGTAGTGGTGAAAATTTATTAAAAAGAAAGGCTGTGCAAAAGCTAAAGTGTTTATTACGAAAAGAGACTGCCACCAGAAAGCCAACTAATATCAATATGGCTATAGATCACATGATCACTTTATTACAGCTGGCAATCTGATGGCTAGTGACAGATGCCAACCAGCTTTTCATACTAGTTGTATTACTAACTTGCATGAACTAGCACTGTAATCAGACACCAGTAGAAAGGTCTGATTTGGAGAACCCCATATCTGAGTCTCGCATATGTATATGTAATTGAGTTCTATAAAGTTGACGTTTTTATTTTGCTTGTGGCTATAAACTCAATGGCTCTATTACAGTACCTCCTGTTGGTCATGCAAATTTGATGTTGCATGTTTTGATATATGACAATTCTTAGTATCTTCTGTTAGTTTATTTTAGTTACTCATTTCTTGTTCGAGTTTTCGAAGTTTGAATTTTGCAAGTTATGTTAGTGTTATATGTTGTCTCATACATGAGTGACAGCCTGCATTTTTATATTGATGATTTTAGTTTTTGTCAAAAATTCACCACATTGAGAGTTGGCGCAAACTAGACCACCTGCATTTCCTTGGTCCCTTCAATGGAAGATGAGCCTATTCATCTGGGTGTGTTTGTTTTTTGTTTATTTGTTTATTTTTTGAGTTTTTTGAATATAACCTTGAGGTTTCTAGGATTTATAAATAGGCCCCTGAGGTTTTAGTATTTGTAAATAGGCCCCTACCTTTTCATTTTAATACCTTCCATATCCCCAAAATCAACATTCCTAACAAGAATGGGCAGCCACTGTGAGGTTTGTGTTGGATTTTTATGTAAATGATAACTTTGCCCTTACATCCATTAAACAAAAAATATTATATTATTATTTACAAAAATACCATTATTTTATCTCAAGTCTCAATGGTTTCTCTCAATAACTCTCTCATGCACATGAAGCCTAATAATGTATTTTGGAAACTTTCATCAATACAATGGTGCGTCATGTATGGATTGGATAAATCATAACCGATTATAAGTACATGTGTTGATTGTCATTATGATTGATTTGGATTTATTGAAATGAGCCCTATACTGATAAACATGGATTTATGTCGGGTTATTCTCTCCCGTGAGGTGCAATTGTTAATGTTACATGCTTTATAAAAAAAACAAGTCCAAGCTTTTGAAATTATGCATATAAGGATAAAAAAGACGGACAAAAGTGTCATTTTGCTCTAAAAACATATGGTGGTTGGAACGCTACTAATTTTGAGGACATGGAAAGTATTAAAATGAAAATGCAGGGGCCTATTTGCAAATACTAAAACCTCAAGGGCCTATTTACAAATCTTAGAAACCATAGGGGGTATATAAAGAAAACTCTTTTTTTTTGGTTGTTTGGGGTGTGCGGAATGGGATGGATTTGGGGTGCCCTCCTTCCCCGTCTTCAGCGCCCCGCCAAACACCCCCTACCCACCAAAATCACGGTTACTAACACTAGATCATTTTTGGGATTACTGGGATTTAGTGTCTTAGGGTATTGATTCAATCAGGACCCAGACCCGGATGCGATCACATGTGCGTGTAGTCATTTGTTGTTTTCATGCCATCCACACATTGTGTTTCCTACTTTGTTGGAAGTCTCCTTCTTAAGAATATTAAGATGTCGAAGAGCAAATTAGTTGAGTCTTCATCATTTTTGATAAGAGTTGAAGAGGTAATGATGTTTTAGTGTCTTTAGTAATCAATATTATAGAAATGTCTATGGTGGTTGACTAGTGAACCAAGCGGGATTTATCCTTCCTTCCATGCGACTATAGCCATTTTAATATGTAACTACACGGCCACAATGCACCAAGTTTTTAGTTGTTTTCCAGAAAGAGGGATTCCCTTTATCTTGTTTATGCTGGTGAAGCCTTCATCCCCCTTCTTCGGAGTGATTTCGAGGGGGTTGCATGTAGAAGAACACTGAAGTGTGATTTCAAGGGCCCCTTCTGCGCCAGTTTTGGTATCAGAGAAGTAAGATCTTTGAGCCTTTCCATTATAATCATCAAAGCTGTCTTAATTCTCATATGAACATTGTCTCTCTTTCTTCCACCCCGTTTACTTTTCTCCCCTCTTCTTTTTTTCTTTCATGAAATCCAAGCTTCAACCACTTCCATTTGACCAAGTCTAAACCTGTCCCAACTTTTCAACTCTCAAATCCAAGCCCCTATGCAAACTGTTCTACTTATATTCTGTTGCTATAATTTACGCTCAGTTATCTCCCAAACTGATCTCAAGATTCATATTTTCATATACCTAAAAACCCATCCCCTCTAAGTAACTTATCTAGAAAACCCCTAAATCTATCAATAAACCCTGTATTCCTATTAAGAATATATCAACAAAACCTGTCACTATCAAGAAACCATCAAAGAAACATATCCCTCAGCCTCTTAACTCTCAAATCCAAGCCATAAAGCAAACTGTTCGTATATGCAGTTGCTATAACTTACACTCAATTATATCCCAAACTACTCCCAAGATTTAAATACCTAAAAAACCATCCACTTTAAGTAACCTATCTAGAAAACCCCTACATCTATCAAGAAACTGACCTATTAAGAATGTATCAACAAAACCCGTCACTATCAAGAAACCATAAAAAAAAACTTATCCCTTGAAAGCTCATTTGGATCTGTCCGAAGAAATTATCTCCAGATTTGAACCCCTAAAATCCCTTGAATCACTCCAGAATCCCCCAACCTGCTCCTAAATTTTGGTCCCAATTGATACTGAAACGTAGCTATATCATTAATTTGAACTCCAACTTGAAATAAACCCTAACTGACACCCTAAATTTCCCCAATTCAGTTGACTTAAATTAAACCCCAAATTTCTTCCTACTTGCTGTGTAGAACCTACCATAGAACAACCCAGTCAAAATCACCAAATTTGATTATCCCAAAATCTTTCAATTGAAACCCCAACCCTTCACTTTAATTTCTATAAAGAAAACCTAGTTGCAGGGAAACCTAATATAAACCCTGCAACTTTGGCCCCTAATAAGTCCTATTCAAAAAGACCAGTTGAAATGTTTAAACCCTAATCAGAATCGATCAACTCCAGCCTTTATACTCAGCCCATAGTACAGTCCATAAACAGCCCAAACCTAATTCCAAATCAGCACCCTAAGCAATTCCTTGAACAGCCCATATTCTACACCAATTCAACCTAGAAATCTGACAAATCCCAAACCGGATCTGGCCTCTCTCAAACTAACTGAACCCTCAAAATTTCAGTTCAATTTGGTAGCACCAAAATTTATCCAAATCCCACTATTTGGTTATCAATCTATAACTAGTTCGGCCTCCATTTGTGATCAACAACTGTCTTCCAAATCCCTCAGTTTGGTTAACAATGGCTTCACCTTAAGCTGATCAATTTTGCCCAACAAAGCAACTAATGAGTCCTTCAGAGAAATCAAAGAGATGGGGGTGATTCAAGATCAAGTGGTAATCATGTCACATTTGAAGTAGAAAAATATGTTTGGGAAGAGTGTGAGAACAACGTGATGGTTCTCATTCTATTTACTCTGGAAATGTGCTCCATGTATGAATCAATGGAGTGTGTCTAAAGCATTGAAAATCATACTCGTTCAATTAGTTCACATTCTGGTCCTGATGAGGAAGTGAAGAAAATCCCATTTGACTGCCTAAAGAAGGTCCAGAAGTTACGCGTCATGTGTTGAAAAAGATTTAAGAGATGAAATTCATTCCTCTGTAACAATGGGAACTGCTGCAAGAGAGAGGATGGGGTATCAGTTACATTCAAGAAGTCAAAGATAAATGGGAAAAGTGATTCATCAATTGGAAGGTTGTTCGAAAAACCTCTAGATGAAGAACCCAATTGATAATATAACGTAACAGTTGCCCGCGGAGGAGGCAATGAAAGATGAGTTGCCTGATGAAGGCAAAGTTAAAAGTCGGAGTTGGAGGATGATGAATATACTCTGGAGACTATTTATCGAACTCCTACAAATATCTTGGATGCTAAGCCTAAGGACCTATTTGGTGATACAAAAAAGGGACCTTGATGAAGGAAAAGTTAAAGCACAAACTTGCAAGAAGAAAAATCTTCTCTAGATCATTGCTTACTGACTTGTGACTCAGACTCGACTCAGTAGGCCATGGGTTAAACATGGGTTAAAGTCAATAAATGTAAAGTCGTAATTATAAGTTTAGGTCACCTAGTATCAAATTTCAGTCAGGAATCATCAGTTTGCACATTTGGAGCGAAATGTTTTTTCTGAACATTGATTTTATTTATTTCAAATTTTGATATTTTATATGTTTTTCTTTTTCATTTAAATTTTTGATGTTGCATCTTACAAGCTAACATTTAAAAGTATGTTAAAAAAAAATTAACCACATACAATTTCAGTCATTATATTAGCCGTGTATTTGCTGGAGCAGACTTCTACTAAAGTGGTGTGGTGCTTATTGTACATTATTTAGATTTGTTGTATGATATAGATTTTATATCCATTTATAGATATTTATTAGTGGCATGTTAAACAACACCTGTCATTTGGGTTAGTAGTAATGTACTCCGAACGTGTTGGCATGTTTAGATTGCCTGGGTTCAATCCCTCAACAGTTTATGTTCACAACTTGGCCAAGTCACTTGAGTCTGTTGGTGATTTGATGTGGCAAAGTGAACCCACACAAGTTTGAGCACTTGGAATTCAGCCATGTTACTTGGTTTGTAAGTTGTTGAGTCGAGTCTATGCTCTAGAGCTTACAAATAGAATTTCTATAGAAAGTGTGGATGCCAGCCCTCCAGATCATTTTGACAATCAAAAGGATCAGCCTGTTCAAGTGATTCTGACCCTCCAGAAGTACATATTAGGGGCCCCCCATTTTAGGTTAGAAGGGCTGAAAAGAGCATCCAGTTGCTGAAATTTTGGATTATAATATTTCTGATCGAGGTTGGAAACCGAAGGAAGGATAAATGGCTGGACTACAAAAGTTTATCAATTCAACTGTTAGATTTGAACCATTAGATGATCCATTGGTACAATGGAGCTTCATAGCAGTCTTGAGCTGTTGACAGAAGCAGTGCCTATGTTCTACTATGATTCTGTTGGTGGTTGCATGCCTTATCTTTGCAGTGACTGGAGAAAGATATCCATCTGTCAAATCGTAATTTGTAAAGTTGATATTTGCCTTGGGTGTACCCTAATGTAGCTTAAAGATGAGGTCTTCCAAGCGAGGGAGAACGTTGCAATTCAGGCATTGGAAGATGTCTATGTGTGCACCTAGGATTTCTTTGAAATTTTTTCACAAATTTCTCAAAATCCATGAAGATTTAAGATATAAAACTAAACATCTTCTTGGTTATCAATAATATCAGAATATTTTACGGTTCAGATCATTAATTGGTGCCCACTTAAGTACAGAAATTAGATCAATTGGTTTAGATTTTTGGACTTATTCAGAAATTACCTAAAATATAAGAATAATTAAGATATTAAACTTAAAGGTCTAGGGGTTTATTAATTCAATAAACAAATTGAATGGTTTGAATTACAAATATGGGGCTGTATGAATTAAAAAGATAAAAGTGGTTGATGGGATTTGATCCCGTGACCAATTGCATAACCAAATGCAATCATCATGTGAAGATGTACAGATGCCCTTTTGGAATTGGGAGATGTGAAAGTGACTTTCACACCTATTTAGGTGTGAAAATTTTCATGTGAAAATAACCTTAGTTACACATAATTTTCACACCTCATTTGCGTAAATGAGCGCAGACAAACATGATGATGCGTAACCATTACACATGTGAATCATTTACATATATAAATGACGACAAAGTGAATGACCTCGTATCAATTAGGAGTTTAAGTTGTCCATGAGTTCTAATTAGTTAAGAGTCTTATTATTTGCAGAGAGTTGAAGACATAATGGTTTTAAGTGCCTCTTGTAATATTGTTTACATTGGGAAAGTCTTAAGGTGGTTGACTAGTGAATGAAGAGGGATTTATTCCTTGTTCCACGTGACAATATTCCTTTTAAATATGTAAAATTTTGACCATAATGAAACAACTTTTAGTTATTTATTTTTTCCAAGAAAAGGTTAATTTTCCTCTTTATCTTGGTGATTATGTGAATGCTCCACCCATAAGAATATCGAAGTGTGATGCCAAGGGCTCCTGCATCAGCTTATCGCGAGAATTTGAAAAGCTTTTGTTTTTATTGGAATACTATCGTGGGAAGCCTGCTAAAAATAAAATGATTTTTAAATAAGAAATTAAAAATTAAGAAAAATTCATTTTTGTTATAATAAAATATCACGCAAGTACCATGATATTAGATATTCTGATAAAATTTTGACATATTGCGCCAATATTGGGATTGTATCGCATCACCATCATCACCATTTTCTCAAAAATAGATCATGCTATTTTAACTGTATTGCTGATATTTGTGATATTCTGAACAATTATGTTGTTCCCCCTCTATTGTGAGATCTATGCACAGTGATTAGTTATTGGGCCTCAATGAGCATGATCCTCATGGTTTTACCAATAAAGTTCTTTAGATATGTCTGAGCTTTAGAGTTATGATACCATAAAAAAAAGAACTAAATGCGGGAAGAGTAATGTGCGTAAATCAGTTCAAATTCATTGTCCCGCCATTTTAGAGACCTCTTAAATATATAGGCTTATGAAGATTATTCTAAGCCCACAATCTTCCGATCTGCTATCCAATATGATAATATTCAAACTAAAGATATTTATCACATATGTTAAAGCTTCAGTTTCATATTTGACAATATATATTTTTTGATTGGTCATATTTTACAATATTCCACCACTACATTATAATACTCTTCAGTACTGTTGGCACTTATATGTATGAAATGATGAGTGTTTCTTATTCATTCGGTCTTTATTCTGGCGAATGGTATGAGTCTCAGCTGTGGTTGATAAATTCAAATTTTTTTTTTTTGTTAAATCTTTCTATGCATCCATGTAGTTTCTCCTGATTCTTCTAAGGATTTTCTGTTTTTTTGCAAAATTTCTGCTTTGAGTTTTTACATTTTCTTGGACTGTAGCTCTTAACAAGATTTTGATGTTTGATTATTTGAAAAGCCGAAACCGGTTCCGGAATTGCTTTTTAATGGATGCTTGTAATTTGTGTTTGCAGGGGTTGTAGGATATTATTCACTCATTGATCCATTTTACCTTTGCTTATTTAGTGTGTGGATGGTTTTGCAGGTTCTTTGGTTAATTGGGTAATGGCTAGGACATTACATCCTTTTTGGAGTCTTGGAGTATGGGTTTTAGTTGGGGGTCTATCTTATGTAGTTCTTTAGTTGCATTTATGTGTGCGGATTTTGATTGACAGGGATAATCATACTTTCTAAATTAAGTGGATGATCTCGTTTTCAAGTGATATGGTGAAGTAGGTTGATGAAAGAGTTCAATTGGATATTGGTTTCAGTTCTTTGGAGGCATCGGGTTGCTTATATATATAATATAATATTATGTATCGGGTAGTGACTAGGATTTGTTTGCTTTTCTTGTCTTTGTTTTTCCTTTTTTTGGCCGAATAAAATTTGTAGTTATCACACACAAAAAAGAAAGAAGGAGTTTTTCTTTTGGTTTCGTTTTTTGTCTTCGCATTGGCATGCACTTGTATGCTTTTCAGTGTTCGATGCTTCTAGTTCTGCGGCCTGTATTTGTTGCCACATTTAAACAATACTGATCATGTATTTGTATTCATGTTGCATTTTCAAACTAATGGCTGTGTAAGAACAGGGTGGTGGAACTCTAGTATCTGCAAGTAAGGAGAATATTTTAGGGAAGTGTGAGATAAGTGATAACAGCGGTCAAGATTCCTTCGCTAAATCTAAGTCCGAGGCCCTTCAAAGAGATATCCGTGTTGATACAAGCACTCATATCGAATTGAATCCACGGAGAAGCATATCTCCTAATGACATGGGAAAAATTCTGACGTCTCAGGCTTCTGCTTCTTCAGACAGGCCATTTAAGGAACATCAACTAAAACAGCTTAGAGCTCAGTGTCTTGTACACCTTGCTTTCAGGCATGCCAACACAACAAGCACTTTTCCCTATATTATGAAATTTTCTGATTTAAATGCAGTCATGCAATTGGAGATAGTAGGAACTAGGGAGTGGACCTTCTTATGCCTGCCACTAACTTGTTACATCATACATGCAGAAACCGTTTAGTGCCGAGGAAGCTGCATCTTGATATTGCACTTGGGGAAAGCTATCCAAAAGAAGGTATGTGCGGTCTCTGATATTGTTATCTTTTTTACCTGCTGCCTTCCCTTGTGCCTAACTCAAACGGTCAAATTGACCGGAAGACTTGGTTAAGTTTTGTAAATAAAAATTTGGTATTTGGCAATCGTTTAAGGGTGTTGGCATCGTGCCATTTAGATGTTCCCATGTTCCCACTAGATGAGATTGTGAAAAACATGTTTGATTAGTGTAAATCACTGTTCTGAATTTTTATCTCACCGAAGGGAACCTCAAAATTTTAACCCACTTGCATAAGAAAGTAAGAACGAAAAAACTTTATTCTTTTAAGAAACAACTTCCTGGCACAATTATTTAAAGACTCCAAATCCTCTCACGAATCCTAAAGGTAGATCCCATGTTCACAATCTCAAATAAAGTGGCCCCACTTTGTAATTCTAAAGGTGGGTAACATTCACAAAAGGTGGGCCCACATTATAATTCCTATATTGGTGGGACCACATTGTAAATCCTATGAATGTGGGACCCATGTTTTAATTTCTAAAAGTGGGCACCACGTAATTTCTAAAGGTGGGTCCCGTCTCTACTATCCACAATCATGGAAAAGGTGGACCCACTTTGTAATTCCTAATGGTGGGTCATATGGTCACAATCGCAGAATGTGGGCCGACATTGTGAATCCTATGAATGTGGGCCTCTTGTTCTAGTTTCTAAAGGTGGGTACCACATAATTTCTAAAGGTGTGTCCCATGTTCACAATCACAAAAAGTTGGCCCCACATTATAATTCCTATAAAGGTGGGCCCATATTATAAATCTTATGATATACCCCATGTTTTAATTTCTTAAGGCGGGCACCGCATTGTAATTTCTAAAGGTGGGTCCCGTGTCCACAATTACAAAAGATGTGGCTTAACTTTGTAATTGCTAAAGGTGGGTCACATGGTTACAATCACAAAAGGTGGACCTACATTGTAAATTCTATAAATGTGGGCCCATATTCTAATTTCTAAAAGTGTGTACCACATAATTTCTAAAGTTGAGTTCCATATTCACTTTCACAAAAAGATAGCCCCACATTGTAAATCCCGTGAATGCAGTGTTACGAAATTCGGTTCGGATGCCATTTCGGTTTGCCCTCCAAATGAAATGTTTCGGCCAATTCGGAGATTTCGGTGAAATATTTCGGAAAAAAAATTATATATATTAAAATGAAAAATAATATATGATCCATTTAATTTATTGTACTAAATCAATGCAATATGTCGATTTATATTTGATAGGCTATTTCATATTAGAGTGAAACTTGGCTAGCTTAATAAAATATTTTTTTATTGGAATAAAATTTGATTAGGGCGATCAGGCCATTTAGTTATTTAGATTTTAATAGATGGGCGGCCCCACATTGGAGCCCACTAATTTCTCTAAGCCAAAAGGCCAAAAAGGTAATATTATATTTATGTTTAAGTTAAAAAAAAATGTTTAGCCCCTTTAGTTTTCATTTTTTTGTTAAAATTTTAAAGGGAATTGAAATGTTGGGACGAATAATTGGACGAATTGGACGAAATCATAAAATTCGGGCGAATCGAACGAATTGGAACGAATTCTGGGACGAATAATTACAGAACCGAATTTCGTAACGCTGCATGAATGTGAAACTCATGTTCTAATTTTTAAAGGTGGGCACCACGTTGTAATTTCTACAAGTGGGTCCCATGTACGATAATAAGAGAGCGCCGTAAACAATAAACGGTGGGTCCCACATTGTAAATCCTATGATCTTCTTGCTTCTGTTCCTTGGAACAAAACCTTTATAATACTGCCAAACAAGTTCCGTAGAGTATAGTCTCAGCAGAGTAGTTTAATATAATGCTACCAAACAAGTTCTGCAGAGTATAGTCTCAGTACAACTCGATCTTAGCACAACCTGATCTTAACACAGAATTGGGAACAACACGAGAATGATGCCAAACGGGCCCTAATATTCCAAATGCATAATTAAATACAAAGAAATCTGGGAAGTGATTAGCGTGGTTAATAGATTTTGAGGAAAGAACACCATAAAGATAAACATACCCTGGAGCATGAGAGAAAATGAAAATATCTCCTTTTGTTGCCCTTTCTTTCAAATATAGGGTGGGGGCCCTCACATCCATATTCAATGCCAACAACTTAAACGTGAGGCCCCCCACTCTATCTCTCATAGTAAGGTGAGAGATGCACTCATAGGAGCAGCTCCCATATATATATATATATAAGAACCTTGATTGAGTAAAGTAACTCTACTCAATTGAGTTTTCTTATTGATTGACGCAGTCTAGATTTGACACAATCGGACTATCTAAGGATACCACAAAGAATTGTAGGGAAATCCAGAAATTAACAAAGAACCCAAATCAACCACAAACTAGAGGTGGCAAAATATGACCCGACCCGCCAACCCGACCCGACCCGCGTATTACCCGCTTAACCCGACCCGTTTAATAGGCGGGTCGGTCACGGGTCAAGTATTCATGACCCGCCATTAAGCGGGTCGGGTTAGGGTTGACCCGCATAACCCGCTTATTTAAGCTTAAATTGAATTTGATTATTTTAATGCATAGGCTAAAAAAAAATAAATGGACCTTAACCAATTCAGCCCGACGCTTTTTATTAATGGAAAACAAGTAATGCGCATCAAATGATTGTTGAAATGAGATTAGACCAAATTTGATCTTAAAAGTCAGTTTTGGTCAAGCATGGAACCATAGTTGAGTCGATTTATTTACTAGATGGATGTGGGTTATGCGGGTCGACATGACCCGTATAACCCGCAATGGTTATGCGGGTTAAGCGGGTCGGGTCAGGTTGGGTTGACCTGTGGTGGGTGCGGGTTAGGGGTTTCTGACCCGTTTAATAAACGGGTCGGATGCGGGTTAGACTTGTGTAACCCGTTTAATAAACGGGTTCGACCCGTTTAGTACAACCCGACCCGATTGCCACCTCTACCACAAACTAACCTTAGAGAGCCTTCTCAATCACCATGAACCCACACAATACCATGGAGAGAGGAAAAAACCTAGAGCAACTGTTGCTTTTGTAAAGTACCATTCACTGTTACTGTAGACTGCCTCACAGCCGAACCCTTATAAGTTACATGACTTTATATTGCAAAAGAAACAACGAAAACCCTAAGAAACTTTCTACAAGACTCCTCATACAACTCTTATTTCCAACTAAGGCTAACATGACTCTCAATCATTATTAGATTGCTAAAAATAAACAAAAGAAGGAAAAATAAAGTTGTTTATCATTCCAGACAGCCAGCACATAATCTGTCTTGGGCCCCCCCGCCCCCCCTCTTTTTAAATAAAAAAAACCACGATCTTGAAGTACTCTTATGGGCGGCCCTTGGAATCTAAGTCTTTAATGGGCTGGGCTGGGTTTGACCCACCTACCTGCTGCTCAAAGATACAGGTCACTTGGTCCCTTTTTGAGTCGAACTTGCTGGAAATATGCAAATAACCCCATGTATTTCCTGTTTTCTTTAAAATAGCCCATAATATTGAGTTTAAACTGATTTTGGGGACTGTTTGGTGCCCAATTCTTTATCAATACTTGCCGGGACCCTTTCAGGCCTTCTTGTGATGCCTGAACTTCTGCACATAAGCTTCAATGACTTCAAGCTGTTGGTCTAAAATCCATTCTGCATCATTGATTCAATTAGCCTTTTGAGCTTTGACAAAGTGTGTCTCCGTGCATGTGCGCGTGTGACGTGCGTGCGTGTTCACGTGCGTGCGCCTGCATGCTTGGCAAAGAGCTCATTGAAATTAGATTTCTGTGAGGGTAGCTCATTTTTAATGCATGGTTCATACTGCCACCATTTTGATTTGCTAAACAGGTGGTGCAGATGGAATTCACAGCCGAGCTATACCATTAAAGGAGCCTTTTAACAATCAAGAAATCACTGGCATGTCTGCAAGATCGAGTGATACCCTGAAAAATGAAAAGGAGATGTCACTCACCAGAATGTCGCCTGGTTCCTCATCAACGGCAAGTCTAGTTGAGACAGATGTCTCATCAAAAGACACAGAGATCACAAAGAAGGTGAACAAAAAAGGTACACAATCCAACAGGTCTGTAGTGTTGGAAGAAAAGAAACGACTGTCGGTTTTAAAGAGAAAACCTGATGTCGAAAAGCAGACACGGGAAAGTGGAGAATCACAAACTCTGATGATGGATTCTGACTCGCCAATGAATAGTGGAAGAACTTCATCCGAGTGTCAAAATGACAAAAAAGATACTTTTCATGATACTTTCAGGGAAACATCAGGGCCTATTGACCGTGAACGTGTAGCTGGCAGAGTGGATGGCCCCTATATAGAGTCACAAGCTGCTAAAGACAATGATGGAGTTAGTGGATTTTGCAAGGGCGAATCTCCCATGGTGCAAGCAACTGCTTCTGCAGATACTTATCCCTCCTCTCTGTTAGTAAAGGAGAAGATTATGCCCATCACACCTGTTGCTGGGAAGGATGTAAAGTTTGCTAATTTCAATGACGTGGGTCCTGCAGAGAGCTATCCAGGTACTTAAACTTAATTATCTCTAATAGTTTCAGTGATTCTTGTGTTAGTGTTACTAGCCCAGGTTGTCAGATTAAAAAGCAGTGTAGCACTTATGGGTTGAGGACTTTCAACTTTAATGGTGTATTGTAACATATGGGAATTCTGTTTCAGTAGCAGGCAGATCCACAGAGCAAGAAGAGGAGAACAAATCTTATTCCAATGACATGCCAGTTTCTGCTCCAAAGTACACCACCTCAGAGAAGTGGATCATGGACCATTGTGAAAGAAAAGTTCTTGAAGAGCAAAATTGGGCATTAATGCAGAGAAGGACAGAAGAAAGAATCGCAGTATGTTTTGATAGATTAAAGGTGAGAATTTATCATATTAACATAAGCGAATTAAGCATTGTTTGACCTGAGAATATTCAGTCTCGTCAGGCCTTGAGTTTTTACTTCTGGAGCCCCTGGTTTGGTTGTCCACGCCTTTAATCTGACAGGACCAGGGTTTAAAATAACGGCCCTTACCGTTACGTTTTTTTTCATCATAATATTGGTGAAAAAATGCCAAAATAACTGCTGTTATGGTCGATATTCCGAAAATAACAGCCCAACCGATTTATCGGCCGATATTTTCACATGGGTTTTTTCAACTTTCTTTCCCCCCTTCTTTTTTTTAACCACTTCTTCCTCCCTCAGAGAATTGATGCAGAATTAAAAAAAAACAAATGAAAAAAGAAAAAGAAGAAACAGACAGAGCATATGGTTGTAGAAAAAGAAAAAAAATTGAGAGACAGAGAGAGGATGAGGAGGAAGGAAGGTACCTGGAGGCCAGAAGTCGCCGCCCGCCGCTGCTAACCCCTTGCACATCGTTGCCCGGAAGTTGCCGCCCGCAAGCCGCACCCTCCACTGCTACCCCGTTGCATATCGTCACCTGGAAGTCGCCTCCCGCAAGCCATGCCCGCCGCCCCTACTTCTCCTCCTCTCCTCTCTTTCCCTCTTCCTCTTCTCCTCTCCTCTCCTATCTTTCCCTCCTTTTTTTTTTTTCCCCTTTTCCCTCTCCTCTGTTTCGAATTTGATCCAGCGTTTTGCCATTTTTAGGGTTTGTCAATCAAGTACATTGTGAGGCATAGCCTCACAAGGTCCTATAAGACCTATTAGTTTAGGCCTTTTAGTTTGTGGATCCCCCTTTCCTTTTATTTTGCCAATACCCAATAGGCTTTTTAATAAAAAGGCTCCATGTAATTTTTTTTAATTATTAAATAGGCTCAAAGTTACTTTTTTTTTTAATTATAACTCATAATGCATTTAAAAAAATCCAAATTAAATTTTTTTATACACTTACATAAACTTAAACCACTAAAAGGGTGCTCCTCTTTTATAATGGCCCCTTAACAAATTTTATTACAATAAGATTTAGGCCCTACTATCACATCGTTCACACTTACAAGACATGTGAATAAAATATTAAAATATTCAATTGAGTATCTCAATTTTTTTATATTAATCTTACACCATCTAATAAGGCTTACTTATGAAAAAAATCTAAACCACTAAAAATAAATGCCCTCTTCTCAAATGGGGTCTTACAAAAATTTACTCCATTAGAAAAAAATAAGCATAGTTCAGTACTACACACGCACTATTACTGGTACGTTATCGACTTTAAATGTTTAAAACCAATGGTTTGCTCAAAATTATGGTTGCATTATGTAAACTTTGTGATATTTGAGCTTATTTAGTATATACAGGTAAATCTATTTAATTCAGAATGTACATTACAAGTTTCGTATATTCGTATAAGACAGCGATACAGGATGCTTTAACTTAGGGGGACCGTTATTTTGCTTTAAAGTGTGTACTAATGGGAAAAAAAAAACATTGTTTTCTATCATTTTGTAATATTCAGGATTTTTTGGATTTTTTTGGGGTCAAATAAAAATTTTCGCACCGCGATTGCGATTTGAACCATGGACAGGACCCATAGTCGATTGACTATGCCAAGACAGGACACATTCTTTTACTCATGTCCTGCAAACAGCTTGTTGAGATTTGAGAATGTAAGTGATGCTGTTCTCTTCAATCTTTAAAATGCTGATTATTGGATGGTTAGGGCCCATTTGGCATCATTCCTGTGTTAGAGAAGATTTCTATTTTTATGCCATGCCTTCCTAAGGGCATGTTTTCAAGGATTCGAATTCTAGGAATTTACGATAACATGAGTTCGAAAAGAGGATTGCTACAGGTGAGGTGGAGGATATAAAGGTGGAGATGTAGAATACATCATGACTTTCGTAGGATTTGTTTGATTTATTAGGTTATGACTTGGTATTCATTTCCAGCTCCGCATAATTCATTTTCCATTAAAGGAGAGATTATCTGGTGGCTATTTAGGGCCTGTTTGTTTTGTTGAAATGAATTCCTAGAAATTCTAAGAAATGTATTTCCAGAAGTGGTTAAAAATGAAGAAACGAAGGTGAAGATCCATAAATGGCTATCAAATATTTTCCTTTATGATGAAAAAAAGAATTTGAGGAGAGTTGGAAAATGAATACTCAGATATTACATATATTAAAACCTAGGAAAGTGAGCGTCCTCTCAGACCTTGTATCCTTCACCCCTCACCTTTTCAATAATCCTTTGTTGGAACCCATGTAACCTTGAATTCCTAGAATTCAATTCCGCGAAAACAAACGAGTCCTTATGGATCTTCACTTTTGTTTCTTCAATTTTTACCACATACATGAATGCGTTGTTTAAAATTACTAGGAATACATTTTCATCCAAACAAATAGGCCTCACATACAGAAGTTATATCTCTTCTGCACATTCCCACTGAAGTACACATATTGGAATCGAACCAAACAAAATATGTATTGAATAAGGAAAGCTCTCTCTCCCAATGGATGGATTTCATGTTATATGAACGGCTGGACATCCCCTTTCCTAGTAGGACTCTACTATTCTAAACATTGAAGGGAACTAGTTAATGATACTGAGTCTCCTAAAACAAACCAGGTCAAACTAATTTTCTAAGTTAAAAGACTTCTAAATAAATTAATTCTCCTAATTAAGATTCTTAATCAACTTAAATTCCCAGAGTAAATTGGCTGGACCCATTGGGCTGTGGGCTGTGCGCAGTGGGCTTGGTTGACCATGGATCATGGTTTTGGCATGGATAAAAAACCCTTGAAACCCTAATAAGCAACTTCCCTGCTACAATTAGGACTCATATTAACACTTTCCTTATCAAAGCAACCCATAATTTCTAATGAAAAACAAAGAAAAATCAGAAATTTCTAACTTTTGGACATCTCTACAGCTTCTTGCAATTGAGGCTGTGGGGCCCATGTGGCCCACCGGATGATGAAAGCAACCATAAGGTTGGCAAGGGAACTCCTGAGCGATCAAATTGGTATGTGTTTTATATGGGTTGGGCACAGGTTGACTCCCTAACCCAAGCCGGCCCGTTTGATAATTTTACATGTAAAATAAAGTGTAGTAAAGCATCAAATTAAGAGAGAATAAAATATAATGGGGTTATGATGGTATTTTATTTTTAGTTGTTTGGTATGGAATCTTTTTGACTTTTTGTATAGAAAAGTGGAGCTTTTTTGTCTTTTAGTGGAGAAAGGAGGTTGCTTTTTGACCTTTTTTTGAAAACGATGGAGGGAATTTTGAATTAAAGATTTAAAGTGGTAATGATGTGATCCTTGATCTGAAAAATGGAGGCTTTACTTGACTTTTACTAATCTAGTAAAGTGCCAAACAGCCCCGAAGGTTCTGTGTGTCAGTCTCCTATTGAGTTCTCAGTTTCCTGAGAAATTGCAAAAACAGCCCCGTTCTTCTCTTCTTCTACAAAACAGTCCCTAGATTCTCTTTTTTATTCAAAATTACCACTGTTTGGGCCCTTATCCTTCTTCAATTCTTGATTGAACCCTTGCGTGGTCCCTCTTACGATGCGCAATTTGCTCCATGGAGGCTTTGGCTGCTTCAATCACATTTCTACTCAAGTGGACTCAAACATTTGCTTACATGAAAGCAACAATTACATTGGTTTAAAAAAGTGATTAAACTGATAATTAATAATCATTTATAATAGTTATGATTTTTCATTCAGTCGATCCAACTTTCCGGGGATCCAAACCTTCCGTGTAACATGTAGTTTGTGTGTTCATCACCAAATAAAATCTTGCACAGTTTGTTTGTCCTTTAAATAAAATTTGCTTCATTCTGGATGATATTCACACCATTGGGTTGGACAATCGCAATTTCATTGCTTTTATTAAATGCTTCCTATCAAATGGTCAGCATTATTATGTTTGTTAAATCAAGGATGACAGTTTGAAATTTGAATGTATGATCTGGATGTGCAGTGGCCTCATTGTTTGAAAGAATTGAAACTGTTTTATTTATTTTTATCGGTAAAATTACTCGAACCCACAACCCCAAGGTTGCAAAGCGAGCAGCCGAGCACCTTACACTGCCCTCGGCTCCCGTAAAAAAGAATTGAGCTTTCCAAAAGATAAGTATGTGTTGTGGAATTAATCACTTACCTTTTATGACCTGCCCAATCTAGGAAACAATAACCTGCGCACCACTCATCCCAGACTGTCCCAAAGGCGGGACCCACCTTTGAGTACATGTGATGCGCGCCACTCAATTGATGAGGACCAAGAAAATTAATTATTTAAATCTTTGTATGCTTGTGATTGAGTCTACAGGACCCTGACACATTTGTAGATGGGTCAAAGGATCAATGGGGCCTCAAACAGTCCCCAAATATGATATAAAATTACGTGTCAGGAGCTGTTTTGCTATAACAGTGAATGGCAAGGAGGTATTTATTTGCAAATATTAGGAATTCAGAACAGAAACTGGGCAGAATGTGACCTGTTTTTGGGCCTAATGGGCCAAATCAAACCCAAACCCACTAAAAGTATGCTCCCCTAGGGTCACCCAAGAGTCTTCTTGAAAGTTATGGGGTCCCCTTTCTCTAAAAGAAAGCGGCCCAGGTTAGACCCACGTGCTTGAACGTCCAAGGTGTCTGGGACGTCCAAATTGCTGCAATTTTTTATTCTTTTAATTATTGTTAGCAATTGAGTCGGGTTCAGGAGTTGGATTGGGATCGGAAAGGAAGTGTTGACAATGTAGGAGTCTTTTTAGAAAGTTTATTAGGGTTTCTTATGTGTTTGTGAATATATAGAGGATTGTAATGTTAGACAGCCATATTTTTGGTTACAGTGAATGCATTAAAAATAAAATGCAGTTTTTTTGCTCTTTTCTTACCTCTCTGTTGGTGTCGCATGAATGCAAAGGTGTTTGAGAAGGCTTTAAGGTCAGTTTGGAGTTAATTTGATTTAGTTCCTTGCCCTTGTTAAATTCTGAATTTTACTGTAATCTTCTGCAACAACCCAATTGGCCAGAATTTTCTGGTTTTGGTTTAATTGGGCCCTTGACAGTATGGTTTTATCCAACTGGGATTGCATCAGTATGACTTGAGCTCACTTGACCTTATCGATGATGTCAACCTTTTGTAATCGTTCCTCTCTTAATTTTGGGGGAGAAACATCTATTATTCAATTCAGATAGATGCTTCCTGTAGGTTGCTAGTTGGTTTACTTACTTTTTGTCTCTCCTAGAAGTCGATCTGTTCCGAATTAACATTAGCTCATATATTCAAGGATGGAGGGAGGGGGGGTGAGGGCACTTGCCCCCACTCAATTTTCCTTTCATCTCAGATAATCAGGAGAAAATATAGGAGCGTATTTAGGCATTTTATTTTATGCCATTTTGCCCCTCCTCAACTATCTTTACTCTTTGAGAACGTTAGAGAATAACAAGGGTATTCTTGTCTTAATAAGGGTATTATTGACCTTTTTCTTTTCCTAAAAGATAGAATGTTATGATTATCTCTCTGTAATATCATCATTCTCATCTCATCCATTGCCAATGTCCCATCCCACATCCAACCATGTTTAGAGAGTATTTAATGAAGCTCTTGAGTGGAGCCCACTTAATAAAATTAAAAAGGCTCGGAATGTGGATCCTTTTGGGCCGATGCTCTTGAGTGGGGCATAGTTTGGAAAAACATAAACCCCATAAAATAAATGCTCTAATTCTCTATGAAAAACATAAAAATATGATCTGGGCCCAACTCAAATTGATCTATATGAAATAAATTAAATTTGTTTATTATAATTTTATGGAATATATATTTTTTAAAAGTTATTAATCTTAAGCTGGGTCATTTGAGTGAAATCTGATTAGGTCTATACACTATATGAGGAGGTTGTTTTTCAACTATTTAGATGTTTTATAAGTGGGCCTATTGTCGTGGATGGCATCCAAGGATGTTGAAATCCAACTAGCTCTTGATTTGACAACCTTAAAGTTTAATACTATTTTAATAATAAATTATCTCTCTTTTTATGATATCCAATCCAATAGTGGATAAGGGATCGATGGGCATTAAAACTTGGTATGGTGCCAAATCAATGTGAGGATTTAAGTATGAAAGGACCTAAATTGATCAAAGGTTGGCTCAAGTAGGCTCCATAGAGTTGGATTTTACATGTGATATACTTGTAACAGTAATTTTTTTTAAAGTGAATTTTATATAGATAATAAGGGAAGGGGTCATTTCTTGACTGGTTTAGATTTTTCATAAGTGGGCCTACTAATATTATTGGTCAATCAACTTTGCCCACAATAAAAGAAAATCCTAGCTCCGTCCCTTTATATATTTGACTGATCGACCTACATGAGTACGGTTCTATGTAGCCTGTAGCACTCTTATTAGAAATTGTAGCATGCAATGAAATACTAAAAAAAAAATCAGCAGGATATTCATTAAGAATACCTATTTTTAGTATTCTTTTATGGATTATTGTTGTTTTTATTATTTTGATTAGCTAAACGTTCCATTATTTTGGAACCCATATAGTTGAATTATATGTTACAGGAAAATGTGAGTTCATCTGGAGATATTTCAGCTAAAACAAAAAGTGTCATTGAACTGAAAAAGCTTCAGCTGCTTAAGCTGCAACGCCGTTTGCGGAGGTATTTTAACATTCTGATATTTGTGTCTACATTGCATCTTATGTTTCTCATAATCTTATTGACAGGTAGATTTGATTACTATTTGCATCTTCTGTAAGCTGTGACCAGTGTAGCTTTTGCTGTGTTTTTCTTTTCTTTTCTGCAATTGACTGTGCATTGCATGCAGTGATTTTCTTAATGATTTCTTCAAACCCATCACATCTAACATGGAGCGTTTGAAGTCAATCAAGAAACATAGACATGGAAGGAGGATCAAGCAGCTTGAAAAATTTGAACAGAAAATGAAGGAGGAGCGTCAAAAGCGAATTTCTGAGAGGCAGAAAGAGTTCTTCAGCGAAATTGAAGCTCACAAGTATGTATTGTTATTGGAAATTTTAACTTTTATTATAGTTATTTATCTATGTTGCTGACATGATGTTTAAAATGTCCGCTTATATTACCTCAATACAATTCATTCAGCTGATTTTGTCTTTTCTGTAGTACTGAAATCATGCTTTTGTTGAAGATATGCTTTTCTGTTGGTTTTTTCTTTTCCTTTTTTTTCTAGGTTGTTTTGCTTATGGATGATCAAAATTCAAAGCCATTTAAGGGTTGACATTGACAATATTAGACAAATACCTCTCACTCCAAAGTCCAAATCATTGTAGCCAATGGTTTATCTTTTAGGGCTTGTTTAGATGCACTAGAAAACATAAGAAAATAATATATTAGAGAAAATAATACATTAAAGAATTTAATCTTCGTTTTCTAAAGTTAAAAAAACTCGTGTGTCTGGCTAACAAAAAAAACGTAAGAAGAATTAATTCTTTTCTTCCAAAAAGTACTATACTTTTTCCCACAGCTCCCCCCTCTAGAACATTTTATATAATATAAAAATCTTTCAAAATGTGGTCTTTACATATTAGGACCTTGATGATGATGATGATAATGGTGGTGGGTGGTGGTGGTGACGATGTTGGTGGTGATGATTATGATGGCAGTCGTGGTAATGTGATGATAATGGTGATGGTTATGACAGTGATGATGATGCTTAGCGGTGGTGGTTCGGATGATGATGGTTACGAGTAGCGGTGTGGATGAGTGGAGATGATGGCGGTTATGGTGGTGATGGTTGTCACAATGATGATGGCGGTGATGATGATCATGGTGGTGGGCATAGTGATGTGATCTATGATGGTTATAGTTATGACCATGGTGATGATGTTGATGCTGAGTTGTGATGGTGGTGGTGGTGGTGTTGATGATGATGATGGCCACGATGGGGCGGTGGTGATGGTGGTGGTAGTGATGATGACGGGTGAGATGATGATGATGACTACAACAATGGCGGTGGCGGCTTCGATGATGGGGTGATTGTCATGTTGATGATGGTGGTGGTGAAATTTCCCTTGATGATGAAAGAAAGTGGGAAAGTAAATGAGTAGTTTGATTTTGAAGGTGGAGCCCACTAATTGATTTGAAGCGACAAAATACACCAAAATAAAGTGTGTTATAGGTGATTAATCTAATAATGAACCCTACTCTGATAAAGAACATTAAAATGTTGTTATCTTGAAACTTTTTTAAACATATATTATAAATTGCAGCATCTACCAAACAACTCAATTTAAAATTTGTTGCATTCTTTAGAAACTGCCATATGGCAACAATATTGCAATATTTGAATATTATGCTATTCTATTCTGTACTATTTTAATATAGCAATATGTAAATCAGTAAATATATTATTCTATAGACATTCAAAGAGGTCATACCCCTATTAATTTTTTTAAACTTTACCTCTTTAACCTCTTCAATTGTTCCATCCTCCTTTTCATGTGCTTCAACTGTCGAGCATAATTCAGCATTATTGTAATTCATCCTCTTTCAGAGTTCTGATCATTTCTTGATTGTAATGACTTTTGGTTAATCTGTATCAGTCTTATATCTTGTTTTAAAAATTGGAATCATTTCGTAAATCGTTCAAGGGGATGAATAGAATCGTATCGTGAACCATATCGCGAATCGTAGGACCTTTATTTTTCTTATAAAAAGAAAAGTAATAAAAAAGAAAAAAAATGAAAAATACTTAAAAATAAAAAAGTAGTTATTCATAATTTCATTCATAGCAGCTTAAAAACAGTTATGAATAAGACTAATACAATTTATATGAAGAAAATCATTGATATACTTTCATATAACATAAATGATGTGTAAATAGTTAAATAAAGGATAGGTCTTGTGTTCAACACCTCCCTTCGTTGGCCACCTCCCATAGTTTTACCTGATGCATGTGGATAGGAGGGTTTGCATGTGCCCCTAGGGATTAGTTCTCGGCCTGTCCAGAATTGAGCGTCCCTCGGGCTCAGGGCCAAAAGGATCTTGGGTTGGGCTCGGTCGGAGATGCCTTGGGTTATCAAAAAATAAAAAAATAAAAAAAGTTAATTTTTTTTAAGCTATCAATATTCCAAGGGAAAATCAATAAGTTGCAATAATTTGTTTTGTTATATTAAGTTAAGATAAAACCCAAATCATCAGTCTTGCACGTTATGATATCTTCTAGAGTAAAAAAGGTGTTCGTGAAGAAATTTTTTTTTTTTTTGAAAATGGATATAAAGATAAAGCCCCACTTGTACAGTTTACTGCTCTTTCATTATTCATCTCTAGATCCTTCCCAAAACCCAAAAACTCTGAAGAGGTTTAACTAATCATAAATAACCTTTTTTTTTACAAAAACTCTAAAAGAAAGAAAGAAAGACTGAAAGGTATAATATTATTAATATTAACCTCATGACTCTGACTATTCTCACCCAGCCGAATTGTTTGAATCATAAGATTTGATGAAATATGTATTGAATCGTAAGGGACACGCTTGGATCCTAAGATTCACTTGTAAATGGGATTTGTTGCATAGATACGAATAGTTCTCTGTAAGATTCAATACGAATTTTTAGGATATTGACAACAATGTTTGAAGCTAATTCACCTCTCCAGATACAACTTCACATGTAGCAAAGCTTACAGATGTGCCAAACCACGTTGAAGATGTCAAATAGGTGTATCCCTGCCCCACCATTTAACTGTGTAGATGGAAAAGTGGGTCTGCTCATCAGGTGGACTGTACTTGTTTGTCGAATATGGATAATAACTTTCCAACCACTTATTAGTGATTTACTTGTGTTGCCTTTCCAATGAGTGATATACCTGAGTCTTGTGCCACACATGTACTGAACAGAAGCCACAGTCTTGATGGAGAGCTTGCATGTGAAGGACAGTGCTTGCATGTGTCCTTGTGGATGTGCTTGATCATCGCACATTTTTGGATTTAGTAACCATCAAGATTTAGCTTGCATTTGTGTAACGCCCCGGGAAGAACTTCCGCGGTACTGTTTTCCTACCACCCCAGGGAGGAAGTCTGGATCCTCTCCATTGAGGAAAACACGCCAATAAAGGCGGTTTCCTCCCTTGTTTCCTCGCTGCACCAAACGAATAAGGAAGGCGCCGGACCTCCTTTCCGCTGAATCTGGTGTTGCACAGACGCTTTCTTAATATAAATGCCATGACGTGTTTCTGTGCATCGACTTTCAGGGAGAGACTGGAAGACTTCTTCAAGATCAAGAGAGAGCGCTGCAAGGGTTTTCATAAATATGTAAAGGAGTTCCACAAAAGGAAAGAGCGGATACATCGTGAGAAGATCGACAGGATTCAGCGTGAGAAAATTTTGCTACTGAAAAGCAATGACGTAGAGGGATATCTTCGAATGGTTCAGGTAATGTACCAGTTTTATATTCTGAAATTTTTGATAGGATGAATTTTGTCCTCTATGTTGATTTTTTGAACTGTACAGGACACAAAATCAGATCGTGTCAAGCAGCTTCTTAAGGAGACTGAGAAGTATCTTCAGAAGCTGAGTTCGAAGCTAAAAGAGGCAAAGGATACGGCAAGAAGTTTTGAAATGGAAATGGATGATGGGCGAGGTATAAATGTTGAGAAAAATGAGATTTCTGTTGACACAGAAGATGAAAGTGACCAAGCACAGGCAAGCATTGCTTTTGTCATCATAGAAATCTTTTTTGGGCTTATCCATATTATATATATATATTTCCTTTTGCATCATTACTTGGAAAGAAATAAGAAGTACTATTTCTATGATTATTTTTTGGCTTATCCTTCTTCTATATAAATTTCTTTTTGCAGCATTACCTTGAAAGCAATGAGAAGTACTATCTGTTGGCTCATAGGTATTGATGTCATATCCCTTAAGATTGATTAAAGAAAACTTCTATCTCTTCTATATCCTGAGCTTTATTATTTTTTAATAAAATGTAAAATATAAATAAAAGAACCGAAAATAGCTAAAACCAAGGTTTTTGAAGTTGGACTCAGGGTGAAAATCAGTCATCCTCTAGTCTTGTATACTTGGCCAAGTTGAATCAAGTCGCGTGCAAAGCCCAATTAAAATCTAAATGATGTTAAGAGATATAAAACATTCTAAGAAACCGATGAAAAAAGAATACCCAATAAAGAAAATAGAATACCCAATAAGTGAAGAATTGGATTGCTTTCCTTTTTTAACTGTATTTTGAATGAACTTACCTAGTTGCCCAGATTCGATTGCCATATGGATGATGTGGATGATATGATTTCAAGCCTTGGATCTTGCAAGAAAATGTCTTTTAATGTCCAAAACTTTCCCAGAACATGGGTATTATGTATTATGTACATCTCACACCTACAATACAAAAACGGAGAAAAGTGTTCGGACCCTTCGCGAGGCCTACCTCTTCTATATGAAAGCATGCATGCAGTTAGCTGAGGTGGGTGTTTCCTTATTTCTTATTATTTCTGTCATTGATATGGTAGTTAAAATAATTGGAGATGAATTTGCAAATCTACTATTAGGTATGGAAGTGGTGATTAGATACGCAGGTGGTTAATAAGTGGAGATGGATATATAATCTCATATCCTTGGTTAGAGATAATCCCTATATTTCCATTTTTCTTATTGCATTTAATTCATGCAATACTTACTGGAAGGGATCAAACTTTTCAACCCAAAATATTGACCTCGAGGACTTGAGGAAGATCCTATACCTCTCTAAGTGGACCATCCACCACTGATTCCAACTGTTAGGTAACAAATCATAACATTTGGTATTGGAGCATCTCCCTCAGTTTTATTAAATGAGGTGTTTCATGGATTTAGTGCTTTCATTGTTTCCTGCTTTTGTTTCTCAATCTTGCAACTGCTACCCAGATTTCATCCAAGTCCATTCTTTGTATAGTTTTGGCATGGTTATGACTCCCTTGCTACTTGGGGCTGTGAATATTATAGCTGTATATATGTTTTGCTCATGACTGTTATTTCTACTTTGAGTTGAATTGTTATTGCTTTAATATTGTGGAATTTATGTCATGAATACTGTTCTTTGCAGTGTAAAAGAGAGCATTAGTGAGCAGCCAGCTTCTCTTCAGGGTGGAAAACTAAGAGAGTGAGTTTAAGCCTGATAGTATTTTGTTTTATGGACCAGCTAGTCTTTCCCCTTGCCAGGGATGGACCCATTTATTTATTCTCTTTGATGGACCCCTTTATTCGTTCTCTTTTTTGGTTGGTCACATAACCTTTGTTTCAGTTCTTGTAGAACACCATGCTCCCCTATATTTCCTCATTTAGATTTGTGCTTATAATTCTTTGATGTTGAAATTATTTTTGTTTTTTTTTCCAAGTTTTATGATCTCTTTCTGACTTGATTTATAGGTACCAAATGAATGGTCTTCGGTGGTTGGTTTCATTATACAATAACCACCTGAATGGGATTCTAGCAGATGAAATGGGCCTTGGTAAAACTGTTCAGGTGTGATTTGTTGAGGGACATGATTTTATTTCTTGGTATTGATGACCAACTTAGTCACATTGGACTCTTTCATAAGGCTCAGCCGAGTCCATCCTTGTGACTCATTAGGGACCGAGTCTGAGGTGTCTTTGCTGAGGCAATTTTTAATTCCTGATATTGGAGTTTTATAGTGTTCTTAACAACTAGTAGATTTACATGTGAATATCCTTCTGAAAGGCTGTATTTTTGCAGGTTATTTCTCTTATATGCTATTTGATGGAAATGAAAAATTCCAGGGGACCATATCTAGTGGTAGTTCCATCCTCTGTTCTGCCGGGATGGGAGTCTGAAATTAGCTTCTGGGCTCCCAGCATAAATAGCATTACATACGCTGGCCCCCCAGAAGCAAGGCGTAGGCTATTCAGGTAATGTCATGACTGAAATTTCTTTGTTCTTTGTCAGTTGCGAGGTTTGCTATTCTTCCATGTGTGTTCCATGCGTGTATACTCCATGTTACTGTATGCGCCATGGTGATACACTTCTGCACCACGGTAGATCTTGCTTGGTAAATCCATTTAGCACCTGTAGAAGGAACTGACATGCTTTTGGATCAGGAGTTCTAACATGGTAGGTGACAACTGGTGTGTATGCTTGGATGTTGCATACTTGTGCCACATCCTTGAGCATTCCTGTGGAAGTGAACTTTAAAACTGCCTCATGTGATACTATAAAATCCTTTTTATTTCTTAATCCTTTCAATTTCAACAGAAAGAAAAAGAATGACTTAAGTTTTCATTCTAATGCAGAGAAAGAATTGCTCCACAGAAGTTCAATGTCCTTCTGACAACATATGAATACTTAATGAACAAAAATGATAGGCCAAAACTGAGCAAGATTCACTGGCATTACATTATTATTGATGAAGGTCATCGCATAAAGAATGCATCTTGCAAGTTGAATGCAGACTTGAAGCACTTTCAGAGTTCCCATCGGTTGCTGTTGACTGGAACACCTCTCCAGGTGAATGGAAATATTCTTCTAATGCTATTGTTTGCTGTGTCTGCTGTTATAGCATTCATTGACTCTGATAATTGTGTTATATATATGTACATCTATACATATGTGTGGAAATGTGGTTGTATGTTTAAATGTGTATCAATATCCATCTATACGTACGTGAATATCTATGAAAAGATTAATAGTGTTGACCTTGCCGCAAATTGTGATAATTTGAAGCAATTCCATTTAGGGGACCCACTTTTCAAGAAGGTAAGCCATTGAAGTCAGTAAAACCTTTAGCTGTGATAGCTGGTAGGCTTGAATATTTCTAGAGTGATCAATCATTAATGGAATGAAGTTAATCAATATAAAAAGTGAACTGGTTGATTTCAGTTGTGAATAAATTCTGATTCAGGAGATCTTTGGGCACATCACTATGCACGGGATTTGGTTTTCATCGAACAGTCTCTCCACAATAAGTGTTCCCATATAATATATGTTACTGCATGAGGATGAACATAGGATCTTCATATCGACCTTGCAAACGAGCTCTGGGACTTGACTCTCTCAAGTCTCAAGTCTTCACCACAAAGATCCCATTATCTCCTATTCAAGGAGGGGCTATAAAAGCTGCTATGTTTCTCAATCCATTTATAAGTACCTTCTACATGTGACATATATAAACTCTCACCCAAGTCTGTGAGGCTGTAATTAGAGATCTAGTGGGCCATCAACCTTACAAATTAATGTATTTCATACTTGCCTTCCTCTTTCAAAGCATTTTTTAGATGCAGAAGATCATTGGTTGCCTTCCAACAATTTTGATAATCCAGCTGGCTTAAGCTTTGTTTATATGATGTGATGACTCAACATTTCAGATCTCCCTCTCCTGCCATATTTACTGGAGCCATATAAGAAAATTAGATCATCTCCTGTACTTTCTCCTTATTGTGAGCAGAGCACTGGTGCTCATACACACACATTGATCTCTATCTCTAGTGCCCACCCACGTGCACCTGATGTGGTAATACTCAAGTTGCTTTTGCATCTTTTATTGCAACTATTCCTTCTGTGGTTTTTCTAACTCTTTCAGCTTACTTAGGGATTCAAACGGCTTGAGTCCCGGCCGGGACTGGGTATTAACTGGACCCAGAACCATCTTCAAAATGGACTCGGCTCCGAACCTGTTGCATGGTTCAGGGTCCGGTTCTGGCTCAAGTCTGGATTTCATAGCGGTGAATATGCATGTCTATACTGCACTGTAGAACAGGTTTTCTCCTACATTTCTTCACATACACACCCAAACTCAACAATCAAACTTCCTCTTGCAAAACTGCCAAATCCACTTCAATGGCAGAAATAACATCAGAAATCAGAAAAAGAAGAGAGCTAGAATCAAAAGGGCGTAGTCCTCCACATAAATCCATGCTTCAACTAGCCACAGTCCTCCACTTCTAGGGCTTTTGCATCACCGTAGTCCACACCAGATTCAACTCACCCGAGAGAAAACACTTTGCTGATAGGAGAGAAGAAGAGACGGTAATAATAAAATCCCACCCTCCTTTGAAATGACAAAAATATCCCTATCTCCTGAGTAACAAACATAAGAGGTTGGGGTCCAAAAGTAGTACCCCATAGGCTATGCTTACATGTCTTAGATTCCAAGGCCTATCAAGCTTCCACTTTATTTCTTATTTTATTATATTATATTATCCGCCTCTCATTATTTTTATTACTTTTCCTTGGTATATGACACGGTCTTTCAAAGGAGCAGAGAACCATTGATAGCAATGTCAGAGGACTGGTGCTCAGACAACAGGGCCATGGTCCTACTAAACACGCCAAACCAAACCAAACCAAACCAAACCAAGCCTTTTCCCACTAGGTGGGGTCGGCTATATGGATTTGACGACGCCAATCAAATCTGTTTAGGGCCATGTCCTCCGTTAGATCCATGTAGGCAAGATCATGTTTAATAGTTTCTTTCCAACTTCTCTTGGGTCTCCCTCTCCTACTCTTGGCAAACTCCATGCTTTCACATCTTTTAACAGGTACCTCTGTTGGACGCCTTCTAACATGGCCGAACCATCGATTTTCTCTCATTTTATCTCCAATTGGTACTATTCCTACTATGCCCCTAATCTCCTCATTCCTAATCCTATCTCTCCTTGTGATCCGCACATCCATCTTAGCATTCTCATCTCCGCAACTTCCATCTTCTTGACATGATTATGCTTTACTGCCCAACACTCTGATCCATATAACAACGCTGGCCGTACCGCCACCTTATAATACTTTCCTTTAACCTTGAGGGGGACTTTCCGATCACACAAGACCCCCGAAGCACTCCTCCATTTGGTCCACCCGGCTTGGTACTACTAAACACGCCATTATAAAAAAAATCAACCATCCCATTGTGTTTTTAGTCATTGCTTTTAAATGGAGACAGATCAGTTTTAAGGCTTGGTTATAAGGCTAAGTCGCAATGGGTCTACATACAGGTCCTCGGGTTGGAACTGGACCCGATTGCTAACCGGGTCCTAAAATGGGTTCCGAATCTGGATCCTATTCCTTATCGGAACCAAAACAAGGTTCCAAACATGGTTATTTCAGGACCGGAGGCACTGGGTAACTAGAGAATCAGGTTCCCGTTTGCAACCCTAAGCTTAAGCTCACCGAGTCTTTACAGTCATGTTGTGTTTGCATATTTCCATTGCAAGTATCTTGTGTGGTTGCTCAAACACTTGCATACTATTGAGATCCTTAAATTATCTTCAATCGACGTTGCCATCGTTTTAAGTCTTTGACATTTATTTATCTAGTTTCCTTTATGCCAGTTTTTGCATAAACTTCATTTTATTTTTATATTTTTGTTTTTTCTTTGTTTGAATTTTCACTCCTTGGATAGTTGTTATAACCCAGCTGTTTATCCTATAGAACAATCTTGAGGAGTTGTGGGCATTGCTTAACTTCTTATTGCCAAACATTTTCAACTCATCGGAGGATTTCTCTCAGTGGTTCAACAAACCATTTGAGAGTAGCGGTGATAATTCACCTGATGAAGTAAGTTCTGATACCATATTAATGTAGCCCATAGGTTGCATCTCTCTTTACAGTTTGAAGAAGTAAGATTTTTTGTCGTTAATTACTATTGCTGCTCATGATCTATAATAGGCTTTGCTATCTGAGGAGGAGAACCTTTTGATTATAAACCGTCTTCATCAGGTCCTTCGACCCTTTGTTCTTCGTAGACTGAAACACAAGGTCTGGCAAATTATAATTCCTTAACTTCTGTCGAGAATATCTTTGTTTGCAATTTACTTCTGGGATGTCATTGTGCATGAATAATTAATATCATGCAGTCTTCTTACTGTCCATTTCTCCTGCAGGTTGCAAATGAATTGCCCGAGAAGATTGAGAGACTTGTTAGATGTGAGGCCTCTGCTTATCAGAAGTTGTTGATGAAGAGGGTGGAGGATAATCTTGGTTCCCTTGGATTTTCAAAGGTATATTCCATTTTATTTTTGTTTTTCATTTTCCTTTTGGGGAATTTTAGGCACTTGCTGAATCATATGTTTATCTTTCTTGGCTGCCCATTTCGTTACATGTGGGCCTGTCAGTCTAATGATTAAGGCTGTTGGTACTTGGTCCAGTCTGGCCACCATGAAATTTACAGAAAATTTTCCAGCTTGAAAAGACCCTAGCACCTTGATCTTTAACCCTCTTTTTGGACTGTTGGTGCATTAGCTTTTCTGAACTGTCTGTTTCTATGCAATTGATTGACGCGTTAGCATCCTTCATCCACCATGTCTGTTTGACCTATGGCCTAATTCAGACAATAGGCTTACATGTATAGAAATAAGTAGCAGGATGTGCTATATATTTCCATGCTGGAGATTCTTTTTTCCGTTTTGGTTTCCCATTACTAAATCTTAATCGCTATTTAGGTTACTGTAAATCATTTATTCAAATTCTAATCACTAACTATCTTGAATCTCATTGCACTGAATAGGGCCGTACGGTGCACAACTCAGTGATGGAGCTACGCAATATCTGCAATCATCCATATATTAGCCAACTGCATGCAGATGAAGTATGCTTTATTTCCATTTGCTCAGAATGAACGAAGATCAAGCTTTTGCGTGATTTGTTTTTTGTCTGTTGGCTTATTCTAATACAACTCTATTTGTAGGTTAACAGCTTAATACCTAAACATTATCTGCCACCAATTGTAAGACTCTGTGGAAAGTTAGAAATGCTAGATCGTTTACTACCAAAGCTGAAGGCAACTGATCATAGGGTATGCAAAGATCCTTTTGAATCTTTTAAATTATGCCTATGTTGTACACAGGCCTATCTGATTTGGTTGCTGAAATATTATTTTTCTGGTCATGCTTTGTCTGTTTTGGATGCAGTGCATTCGATGATGATGTTATATTTTCTGACTCTTGGTTATTTGATATGCTTTGTAAATTTTATTATTATTATTTTTTGAGTGATACGTAAAGATTTTATTGCTAAGTAGAATGTTAGAGGGGGTGTATCATATAAGAAAACATGCACTTGACCCATCAGATGGATTGCACTTGAAAAGTGAAATTATGCTTAAGGAGGTCATAAGTTAACAAACGTAGATTTCCAGTGACACATGTGAATTAGTAACTTTGTTTACAGAGAGGTCCACCAATTTGGAAGTGCAGACTGTGGATGCAGGTCTTTCATGTTAGTCATACCTCTACAAACATTTCATTTTTCCTTAACCTTTATGGTTGTTTTTTCATTTCCTTCTGCCTATGCAATCACATTGGCAGAATAGCCTTCCACAACTTCATTACTTGAGGAACGTTCCCAAATAGCATCACTTCTGAACAGATGTGATTTCACTCTATTGGTTCACCCAAACCAGCTAGCTTGAAGTACTCCATCACTGTGTCTCCGTTATGACCTCTGATGAGTACCCCACAGCCTGAAGAAACTGGATTACCAAGGGAGATCTGTATACGGACAACTTCTATTTCCAGGTTGTGGAAGCCTCAATTTCAGATTGGGGCTTGAATTACAGAGGTCCAATCATTTTTAAAAACGGAGCTGCTAATGCCTCAGATGTCAGAACTTATGCCTTAGAACTGTTGGTCCATGTTTCAATCTTTTTTGCCAACAAGGGGGCTTAGAAAGGAACCTTTGAAGATTCAATTGTTTCTTTTGCCCCATTTTTCACAAGTGATTGCTCAGAGGGCCAATTTCCTTATAAATCAATCCCTGATTTACGAGAACTCATGATCCCGACTGTCCAGGAAGTTCTGGAAAAAAAAAATGCCTCGTTATCCACTAATGAGAGGAAATTTTAACTAGTGTATTTCAAGTTATTGATTTGAACTTATAGTGAAGCAGTGGGTGGTAAGACAAGCAAATGAAACAAAGATTTGGCAGGAAACTATCATGGATTTTCTACAATTAAGTTATGGAAAAAGGCTGCAGATCATGTTGGTCATTGTTGCCTGATAGAATGTGTTCACCTTTGGTGGGGCTAAGGATTTCCACACCATGAGAAGAGATATAGCACAGTTGGAAGATGCTTATTGTTGCAAGCATGTGGCTGCTGGTTTGAATCATGTTATCAATAAAAGGTGGATTTCTACATCACACTACTGGCAAAAGGAGTAAGACTTGGCTGGATGATTGCAATTTGAAAAATTAATTTTTGTTCAGATATATTGATGCAGGACAATATGAAATCCAGCAACCTGAAATGATTGGACCTCTGTAATTCACTTTAAATCATAAACCACACCATTTACACACAATCTGATGTTGAAAATTAAATAGTGAATTCTGTGACATTTCAAGGCGTCATTACAAGTCCCACAGTAAAGGTCCCTCAAGTGACAAGAGGGAGGGATCTTAATGGAAAATAATGACTTCCACTTGCTTAGGGAATACCCAATTCACGTAGATTATTTGTTCCCTTTGCAAGGATTTGAAACAAAGTCTTGGATCAAATGGGTTGCAATTGTTCAATGTATTATTTGGGAGTTTAGGCAATATGAGATCAAGAAAATAACTTCCCACAGCAATAATAAAGTTCAAGTTAACTTTCAGATTCAGAGAATTTAATTAGTTTCAAGTTTATGAAGTGGAAACAATGGAAAATTAATAAAATAGTTGGGGGATCAGGTTTGGCCAATGGATATGAGGGGCTGATTGGTTTAGCTGGGCTAATTTGGGCCCAATGTAAGTTTGAATGGGGCTGGATAGGGGTTTGGCCACTTAACTTTTGAAGACCTATGGCTGGAGGCTTGGGCCATGATGGTTGTAGTTGGGCCAAATGGGTGGATCTGATGGTTTGACAGTCAGATGATGGATCTCAAGGCTGGTTAATAATGGAGATAGTGTAGATCTAGAGTTCTTGGTGGCTGATGGTTGATGGGTGGTGGAGATGGTCTATATCTAGGGTTTGAATGAAAGAAACTAGAACAAGATAAGAAGAATACCGAACATGGCCTCTCGCCAAACTCCAATCCAGGAGACATTACTGAAGTTCTCAAGAGCACTATGCTGGAGACTCATGGAGAACTAGAAACTAGGGTTTTTTTTTTTTTATTCACAAGATATCATAACATAAAGAGAACAATACAAATCTCTCATATATAAAACCCTAAAGACATATGACATCATCTCATAAAAAACAAATAAGTAAAATAAAAAAATAAAAGAAATGAGAGAAAGGGGCTGAGCATGGTTTCCCTGAGCACAAGTCCCAAGGCCTTTTCAACTTAGGTTGTGGGCCCTCCTCTGGGCCCCTCCATGTTATTTCTTTTAAATCTTCTTTGTTTTCCCTTGGGCCCCCTCTGGATTTCATTGAACTCTTTTAATTCCTCCTAGTGGCACTTCCCTGAGTGGGACCTTCAATATGATTGCTCACATGGGGCCTTTAATCCATCAAATGCTTGATCCAAAGAGATCTAATTGTTGGATGTTGTCAGGATGATAATCCAAGGGTAGATTTTCAATTCCTTGGCGATCAAAGTTCGGATGCACATCATCCATCCACAGATTAGCTTGATTTTCAATCTTACGCCTCCATCACTGGTAGATCTTGTAAGAATTGGGGGAATTAGGGTTGATATCCCCAATCCCCATCATATATATATATATATATATTGAGAACTGAAAAAACTATGGCTTTAAAACCTTTAAACCACTTAATGAATGTAGTTCAAAATCTTCATTCTTATAATCGAGTGTGATATTTATATCATTTAACTCTCTTATTAGGCTACCTATTAATTGGATCTCATATTCCATAAGCTTTGTTTTACAGTTGAGTTTCAAAGCAAAACTTATACCCACCCACCTTTTGAAGCTTCCTTGACTAATGCCCATTTCAATAGGGAGATGGGAGTACTTTCTTGGAAAGCTGAACACCAAAAGTGGGTCAGGAATCCATAAATCCTCTTAGACGGGTTGGTGCAGATCAAGTTAGATCTATGGGCGACAGTGGATGTGGTCACATCAATTTGCTGGCTGATGTGTTTAAGGATCAAGTTGAAGGCACTAGGAGGACCTGCAAGGCTAGAATTAAAAGTTGAATGGTTGAGATCAAAGATTGGGTCCATGAATAGTTAAAATAAAGTAAATGCTCTAAAAGAATACTGTTTATTGGGTCTCAATCGATTGGGGTCTTATTGGGCCTAGATCTGTGGAACACCAACATCCTTAGGGTCACCCAAGGGTCCCCTAGCTTTTGCTGGATTCCATTTAAAACAATTCTGGGCCAGGTGGGCTCCATAGCTTCAAATGTCTAAACAGTTCTGGATGTCCAGCAGATTTCCGTTTCGATTATTTTGATCTTATTTAATTTATCTTCAGTAGTTTTATGTAATTAGGAGGCCTAAATATTAGGATTTCATGTATTTAGAAATTAGGACTAATGATTGAGAAATTTTTCTAAAGGCCCGTTTGGGAACTCTGGAAACAAGCTCTTATTTTATGATTTCAAGGTTATTTACATATTAGATAGTTTGATAAAACCTCTAATTGTATTTTTCATTTTATTAGAAATAGAGCTTTGGCCTCTTAAAAATACAAGTCAAGTGGGGCTGACTTTTTTTAGTAGAGCTATTTTAGCTAAAGCAGGAGGAAGTGGAAGCTTAAAAATTACAGGTGTTTTAGATGAAAATGCTCTCACAGCGTTTTTTTACCCCAAATCCTTCCCAAATGCCTCTCCATCTCCCTCAGGTACTCTCTCTCTCTCTCTCTCTCCCCATTTTCTATGCCCTAATCCTGAAAACCAATTCTGTTTGCCCTGCACAATGCTGAAATGACGAACCCTAAATTTGGACTGATTGGGTGAGGGGACAAAACTGATAAGATGCTGGTTCACTGATAAAAAAGGAAACCCTGATCAGTTGCTGTTCGAATGGAATGTGAGTGCTGGGAAGAGGCTGCTGTAAAGATCAGGCGAGGGTATTATTTGAGTGAGTGTGGTTGTTATGAAGCTGGTTTAGACGTAGTTTAGGGATGATTTAAGTTCAATTAGGGATTATCAAGCAGGTCTATGTGAGACTGTATCAGGTTGAAGTGGGATTGCTATAGGGAACTGTATATTTGCTGCATGAGTCATATTGGTGCTGGTCATGGGAAAATAGGATGGCAAGGTGTGAGGAGTTGCGGGTTGGTTTAGGTAGGATGTTGATCTTGACTGATTTTGAATGTTTGGATTGAGGCTAAGGTAAGGGTTAGCAGTTAGCTGACTTTACATATATGGGACAAGGCTTGTACGTTAATGGTTCTGATAGAGGCTACAGTTGTTACAACAGTCAAAAGGCATGCAGCTTGGACTTTTTTTTATTCTCTTTTCTTTTGTTTATATATATATATATATATTTGTTTTTGGGGTGTTTTGGTGGGGTTCAAATTTTAGGCCGATTCTGAATGTGCTGTGTTGGTCTTGTGGTATGAGGTTGATTTGGATTTGGGTAGAGAGCATGCCGTAAAAGGACTGTTTGGGGCTGAGTTTATGAATCCAAAATGGATTAGGCCTCATTGATGATAATTTTACTTGACCAACCTTGTGCGCTTTTTTTATGAAATTATCTGGTTTTTAGTTTACCTTTAATTGTTATGAAATTGGAATTTTGTGAATGTTGGAGAAAGTATATAATGGTTTTAGTATGAATAGCTTATAAGATGAAGATGAGGCATCAGGCAAGCCTTTTTCCTAGTTGAAATCAAACTTTTTGGAAAATGACAGACAAATGCCCCTCTAATAAGCTCTTTTTTGTATGTTTATCAAATACTTTATTGTGAAATAAGAGTTTTCTTTATAATTTACCAAACTAACTAATTGAAAATGAGAACTTAGAAGTCGAAGCTTTTGTTTTAGAGCTTAAGTTTTCTTTGGGCTTCAATAAACTTTGGAAGGTTTTATACTGGTGACTGCACAATACCTTCTTCAGAAAATTTCAAAGTTCATTAGAATTCATATCTCCCTATTCCTATCCATTGGATTGATTGTTTCTCCATCGGATTGAGGATTTTCAACGACTAAACTTGCAATTAAGGTTAGCAAGTTGTTTATTTTTCAGTGCCCTTTCCTCTTAATTGCTGTATTTAGGTTTTAGGCCTTTTGGGAGTGCTATCAGATTGTTGGATTTTCAATCCAGACTACATCAAGGGCAGCAACTACTTAATTAGGGATTTGATATATTTAGTAATCTTTAATTTAAAATTTTGGTTGGATTTGGATTGATTTCCAGTAAATATTTTAGGAAATTTATTTCCTTTTATTTCTGTAGGAAAGACTTAAGGATTAGAGTTGTAGTGGGAAAGGGATTCTCATCCAAGCCTATAACTATGCAACTCTTCCATTGGGAGAAGCAGCCTTTTGATTATTGAAATAAAGTTTAACAGTTTTATTGTGTTGAGTTTTCTCTTGTATGAGAATGCTTGTTTATTGAATCCTTCAGGATTCGGCCAAGCCTCCTTGGAGCTTGGCCCCTATTAAAGATTACTATATATATCAAATTCCTAATTAAGTTGATGCTCCCAATGGGCTGGCCAGCATCATCACCCACATTTTTTTGTTGGCACACGACTCAAACCTGCGAACTTCCACTGTGCCACAGCCTCTTGTCCGTGCGTCCACCCATATTACCATACACATATCCTTTTTTCTTTCTTTCTCTATTTCTCTCTTCTTCTTCTTGGGCTGTTTTTTGTCGACCCTTATCCATAATGAGACCTTTCCATGTATCCCACCCACCCCATTTTTATGTAGGCGTTTAAGTGGGCCGCACGAGCTGGATTGCATATGATAGGTATGCATTCTGCTCATGCGAGAACATTCCCCACGTATCAATTGCATGGTATGCATTCTGCTCATGCGAGAACATTCCCCACGTATCAATTGCATATCATATACTGATACGTAAATTTCATGTGTAAAATCTATGTACAATGATATAACCAAAGAAAGTCCCTGCCATTTCCATATGCTTTATCTGGGCATCACATCTCTTTGGGCGACAATGCATCATCGTTGATCAATACTTCTTTATTTTTTTTTGGACTGGTAACCTTGAACTCATCAAATAAAGAACAGTATAAAGAGATGGTATAAGAGACTTATTCCCAAAATAATAATAATAATAATAATAATAATAATAATAATAATAATAATAATAAAAACACCAATAAAGCAAAAAATATAGACTAAAGGACCCACAAATAGCTCTACTCTATCAACTCCTTGCTTGGCCAACAAATCCACAACATTATTCTCAGAGCGACCAACATGACAACACCACCTGGAAGGAAAACACTAGGGGGATCTAATCTCATTGAGAATCAGAATATACTGAAATTTCCAAGAACCTGTCTTTGGGTTTACAACCCAAGCAATAGCATTAGATGAACCACTTTCAACAAGCGCTGATTAAGTCATGTTTTGGTTTCAAGCCTAAAGATCCATGCATATGGATGCTAAAGAAGGATTTAAAACTCGGAGTCTGATGTGCAACTAGGCCAACCTTGAGTCAAGTTGACACAGTTGAGTTGGACTTTATTTCATTCAAACCCAAATGAAAAGTTTAAAATGTAAAAAAATTCATCAAAGGTATAAAAATGAAAATAGTTTCCTATATTTATAGATTTTAATGGCTCATTGCTATTAATGATTCATGTAGTTATAGGTGGTCGCATTTGGTTATGTTCATTTTTTATGTTTGGATCAATAGTAACATACATCTTTGTATCACTTGATCTTGCAGAAAGGGGGGGAAAAGGAATTAGTTTTGATCTTCCACGTTCGCATCCATTTTAGAGACCTCCCGCACCCTTTTCAAACATAAGAAGGCAGAAAAAGGAGCGAGTGGGTTGGCGCTGACGTGCTACTACATACATATAAAGACTTGGCCTTTTTTTGGCTATATTTGACAATCAAACTCACAACTCTCTCACACACATGCCCATTTCCCTACCCAACTACAATCCGGGACAAAGACTTCGCCATTTATGTGTATCACGAGGGCAACTCAACTTGCTAGGTGCTAACGCTGAGTCGACTTATAAAACCATTGTGATGAATGAGTGTATATGTTGGGATCCTTTTCCACCTCAAGCTAATGTTGGCTTCATTTCTTTTTTTTTTTCCCCTTTTTCTTAATATTTTTTTAGCTAGGTTGGCCCATTGGCCATGAGTGGTACTACCCACTTGAAGACTCAGGGATCGATCCCTGGGCATTTGTTTGATACCAAGGTGCCAACACCACTCTACCATGTGTGTTGGCAATGATGCTTCATTTCAGCTCTTACTCAAAATGCATGCTTTGGACCAGGAGAGTAATTTTTTTTTAGAAATGAGTAGTTTCCAACTCTGAACGTTCCGCAACTCCTGGAGTCGCAAACAGTGGATGTGAGGCCCACCTGGATATAGTCAATTAACTAAGATGAGGGATTTGGAGGCAAGGATTAAATAACCTGGACTCAGTCCCCTTCTAGTTGGGTTGAATTCGAAACGACTTGGCCGAGTCGCACCAGGTTTCTTCTAAAAAAAAATCCTAAAAATATGAAAAAATAGATAAAATGCCCCACCTATGTAAATTTTTGTGTTTTGTAACACAATCGATTATTTAAGTTGAATCAGATTATTCCTATGTAGAGGGATCTCCTTCCATGATCAAATTCATTCATCTTACACAGACACCTTCTTTCTAGCACGAGTGATACAATTGTTGAATTGATGATATGTGAAATATTGTTATGTTTTTTGCGCATAATCTATTCATTACTTGCCCGTTTGGTAATTCTACTTGTTAAGTAGAGTAAAGTGAAGTCAAGTTAAACATCACATCAAAAGCACTTTTTACCAAAACTCCCTCCATCTTTTAAAAAAAAAAGTCAAAAAGCAACTACATTTATTAACTAAAAGACAAAAAAACTCCATTTCCCATACAAATAGTAAAAAATATTCCATCACAAACAACTAAAAACAAAATACCATCATAACCCACTACATATTTTATTCATTCTTTTTATTTCACTTCACTCAACTTCATTTTAAAAGTAAAGTGCCAAACGGGTAGAGTAAATCAGGTTTGATCATTCAAAGTAGCCCCAGACAGGGTAAGTCAGGTTTTAGTTGGTTTAGAACAACTTTTTATATAAAGAGGTTCACATGTCAGGTACAAGGTTTAATCGCCCAGGTTCTACCGATTTGGCTGAGTCTTGTACGACTTGTCGAGTCGTATGGGTCTAGGCTATGTAATTGGGCCGAGTCCCATGGGACCTGACTTGGTTGAGTTTTTAATCGTTGTCAGTAGGTGCAATCACAGTTTGTGGATTGGCCCCACAATCCACATGGACATAATGTAATTATCATAACCACTTGATTAAGCCATTTCAGAAAAAAAAAAAAAAACTACTTGATTAATGACCCCGATGTTTATATAACCATTAAACTTTGAGTCCTTAATCAGATGGCTACAATAATTAGATTTTTACTATGTGGGGCCCATCCATCAATCCATGATGAGACCTATCAAATGTATCCTGGTGTGCTCCACATCCAAGCCTCACAACTCTTTAAGAGCCGTGGACAATAGAACTGAATATTACTCTGTTAAAAACATTTTATACATTTTCTGTGCCTTCCGTACTTGGCACTGTCCAGAATAGGATGTCCCCTCCTTTTCCTACTTCCATTATGGCACATACTTCATTTACAAGTTTCTTTTATTTAGTAGCCTATTTCTTTTAGGGGCCTTGGTTGTTTGCTTGTTTAAGAAAGTTAATTGTTCTTATCTGAGTGTTCTTGTTCAAGTTGGTTATGCTATGGACTCGTAGAATTTCAGCTGAAAAGAAATTGTTCAGAATTGATATTTTTGCCAAACAAAACTAGTATTGGAGATTCTTTGAATTCACAAAATAAATTTTTTTAGAAGTGCCTTTGGAGGTTGGGCGTGAAACGGATTGGAGCTTGGTATGTCCAGTCCTATTCATGATTAGATTCAAGCATATGATATGTGCTTTCCAGCCTTGTCCAAGGCTAGATTTTAAATGTTCCTGGATTAGATCTCTCCTGCTTTTTTTGCTGCTAGTGATTAGATGTTAAGCTATTTTGTTGAGGTGATTTTTATGGTGATAAGTGTCATTCTTTTGTGATTCAATGTGGAAGATCGGAGGATTTACCTTGAAACATATTGGGGTTCTACAATAGTTTGAACTTTTTATTTAAAACAGTCTCAACTATAAATCTAATCCTTTAAGGGACTGCTATATTTGTGTTTTGGGGATGACATACATGTGACTGTTTTGTTTTTCTATACAAGTTAAGGCTAACATCAAGACGCTTCTGCGTCAGCTATTCTAAGAAACTTTTCTGTTACTTCTCTAGATGAAAGCTAAGGAAAAAAAAATCCCATTCCAGATGCTGCTGCGGCTTTGTTGAAGGAAATTCGTGGATATGGTCTTTGACTAAATCCCATTTCTCTTCCATGGATGCCGAATGTTTTCCCTCTATTGTACATTTCTACTTCGAAGATCCAACAAATTGCTCTGCTAGTAATGCAGATACAGAAATTTTCTTGCTATACATTCTAGAATCTTACTTCTGTTGATTATATTAGAAGTATAGTGCTATTCTATTTGGCAAAATATTAATTTGCATGCAAGGATTTGCCAAAGGTGTCTAAGTTAGCAGCAGCTCAATTTAGAATTTGGAATACCATTTAGATCAGTTCTTAACTTTGCTCGATTTGTTTTGTTTTGTTTTGTTTTTTTTTTTTATGTTTTTTTTTTGGGTACTTCTGTATTAGCCATGCCAGTGTCCCTTCTATATACTTTGAGGAGTAACTAGCTTGATCTAAAACTTATCATCATGCAGGTACTCCTTTTTTCTACAATGACTAGACTTCTCGATATAATGGAGGAATATCTCTCCTGGAAAGGTTACAAGTATCTCCGCTTGGACGGACACACTTCAGGAAATGAACGTGGTGCCCTTATTGAGGAATTCAATCGTCCAGGGTCTCAAGCTTTTATTTTTCTTCTAAGGTTTGTTCTGCTGGTTTTCTTTTGATACTTCATATGGGAAAAGAATGTTTCCGCTAATAGCTCATGGTTAGGCACCTCCCTCTCCACTTATATAATCAGGGATTGGTCTCGGTTGTGTTGGTGATGAACTTGGGTAGAGAGTGTGTGTGGATGCATGAGAAATTACATAAGCCAAAAATAAAATATAAAAAAGAAATGTTTTTACAATTTATCTGGACAGTAAATATAACTGCATTTGGGTGTACTTAGGTCTGGAAGTTTTCGTGGATGGATTGTTATCCATTTGATATGCACTTGGGTTGTATGAAATCTGAAACGACTTTGAGTGCAATATTGTTTATTCCCTTTTCTGCCCTGAACCATGATTAATGCCAATTATCAATATTGATTTGGTGTGAAGTTGGACCTTCTTTGCTATTGTGTTTTGTTTTATGTCACCTCAAGTGGATGAACAGATAACCATCCATTCAGCCAAACTGCAATCAGAATATAATTTGGGTTCATCGAAAAACTGTATGCATCATTTAGCTTTGATTGTACTAAAGTTTAGGCATGTCTTCTTAGTTTACGGGCTGGAGGTGTTGGAGTGAATCTCCAAGCTGCTGACACAGTAATCATCTTTGACACTGACTGGAATCCTCAGGTAATGTCTAAGAGTTTGTGTTGCTTTTAGGGAAGTATTAGTCATTTAGCATGAAATTTAAGCTCATTTAGATGGTTGTTTTCCTTTTGATATTCATCCAGGTTGACCTGCAAGCACAAGCAAGGGCTCATAGGCTTGGGCAAAAGAAAGATGTGCTTGTTTTACGATTAGAGACAGTGAGTATAATGCTCTAATATTTCCATGCTGGTCCTTGTCTTTACAACATTGTGGATGATCCATAGCCATTGCAGGGAAACCAAAACTCACCACACACACAACGCACAACACAAGACACAGACACATTAAAAAGATGCAGAAGCACCCACCTGGGTGACGGTTCACTGGGGAATAGTCATGTTGGGTAAAATACCATGGGAATACTCTCGTTAGCATTAAAAAAAATGCAGAAGTTTGCCAAAGAAACGAAAAGACAAAATAAGTACTCACAAAGAGCTCCAATCACATAGGAGGCTCCCATATACAAGAGACTAATCAAGTCTGGAGTTAGCCTAAGAGTTTGCTACAACATTAGCCTCTCTGAACTTTGCAGCATTAAGAGAAGCACAAAGAGCCCAAATCTCCAAGATGATAAAATGTATATTCAGTGGATAAAGACCATTCAAAGAAAGCTTGGAGACAACATTCAGAGATTTTTTCACCATGAAATGAACATCAGAAAGGAAAGCAGAAAAGGTCCTCAATGCTTCTTTTGGCCCATAGTTCTGCATTCAAAATTTTTATACAAATTGGGCTAGAAAAAACCAAGATGCAATCCTCTTTTCTGTTTTACACAGCAACCCCAACATTGGCTGGACCTGATTTACCTCTAGCTGCCACATCCACATTGAATTTGAAAGGCTCCAGTGGACGGGGCTTCCTAATAGTCACCTCCTGCACTGTCCGATGATCCCTTCTCAAGCAATCATCCAAGCAAAGAAGTTCACCAACTTGAAATTGTTGAACTCTTGGGTCCAGCTATCAACAATGACCACAACTGCATCAATGAATGATTCTCAACCTTTTTCTTTAGCGTTAAGTACTCATCATTCCTCTCCTTCCATGACACCCAAAGAATAGCAAGAAAGTAAGCCTCCATAGAACTAATCTTTTAGGAGAGAGGAAAGAATGCATTCGTGCTACCAAAGACACGCCCACCAATTTCCAACAGCACCATTTGACCTGAAAATTATCTATTAAAAAAAAACTCTTTTTATATTATGTCTCCAATAAGTTGTGTAATACAGAGACACTTGTAAATCCTAAAATACCTATAATTCCTAATGTAAATGGACTCCTAATTCCTTATGGCTCCATACATAGAAAACAAATGTGGAGCCATTTACATTAGATTCCCAATAATTGTCATAATTACAAATAAACCCAATAACTCATAATTATAAATAAACCTGGTTTCTCAACACTAGGGACTGCTCTTGCAGAATTCAGGACCAACAATTTTGCTGTTTCTGCACTTTGCAGAATTTGGACAAAAATTAGGATTTTCAGAATTGAGTTAAGGCTTTGGTTTTGGCAAGATTTTGGGCTCATATAAGGGAATTTTGTGGGAAAACTTAGGGCCTGTTTGGGAACAAACGGGAAAAGTAAAAAAGTAAGTGTAAATGAATCCAGCAGTCTCATTTTTCCCAAACATGTGTTTGGGTCCAATCCCAAGGTGAAGTAGCTCCATCTGCCGCCGTAACATTATATCCCGGGAAAGTTTGATAAAATTTCTAAAATACCACTTCTGTCCCTCAAAACCCACCTCCATTCCTTATTGATACCTTCTTTATCAATCCTTCTCCTTCCTTCATCTCCATCACGATGAGAGAGAAATGGGCTGGCGACGAGGAGGCCGTGCTCAATTGGTTCTCGGTGATCATTTCCTCATCTTCTTCTGCAATCTCTCTCTCCATCTATCTATCTATCTATCTATCTATATATGTATATATATCAAACCACCCTCCTTCCTTTGACTCCATCAGGACAAGAGAGGAACTAGCTGGCAATGGGGAGGCCTTAAAAGAAATCCAGAGGTTACGTTTGGCAAAGCAAATCCTTCCAAAACCTTCATCAGTTTTACATAGTCATGAAAATCCGTGATTGGAAATTGTAATTCCCCTCTCGAAATCCATTGGTGGGCCCACTTAATGATAATCCAACACTGTTGAAAATGAATATCGTCCCCTCCATTGAGATGTCACCAAATTCCATTTCAGTATAGGCGGGTCCCACTTTCGGATTGAGTGCATGATGGAAATGTGATTAACTCCCATGTCAGGAACTAGCAAACCGGCTAGGGACTCCATCGTGGGGGCCCGCTTAGAGATAACCTGGACAATTCAAGATGAATCCCATACCCTCCAGAAATATATGCTAAAATTTAATATCAATAGGAGTGGGGCCCACAGTCTGATTGAGCACATGATTGGCTGTCTATGCAATATTGTGCGGAAAATGCAGTTGTACAAAATAAAAATAAACATAAAAAACGACTTTACCGCGACCATCCAAACATCATTTTCATTTAACCAAAAAGTCAACTCTACTTTCAAACCACCACTAATTCCCAATGATGTGACATTTAACTTCCTCCTACTATATAAGTAAATTTACTAAACAGCCCCTTGGGTATGTGGCTGGGGTATCGGTTGGGTGTTGGGACTGATTTGGAACAAAGAATTGAAGGATTTGACTGTGTTTTGTGGGTTAGATTGGGGGATTTTTTTGAAGTAACAAAAAAATGAAGGATTATTGAAAAGCTGAAATCTATGATGCACAGATACGGCATAGATACAGCAAGGACACGCCATAGACACGGCAGGGACACGGATTTTACACAAAAAGTGAAGTATCGGATACGATACGACACGATACGTTGCCCATTTTGAATAATCGATGCGTCATAGGCTGAAATCACGGAAGAAGAACAACAAAGAGGAGGAAGAGGAGAATTGTTGAGACGGACATGTCAAATTATGAAGTTTCAGTTTATCTAATCAGGGAATCTAATAGCAAAATTAAGGATTTCTAAATAAGTAGAACTGAAAAGGCCGGACCTGAAATGATGTGTTAAGTCTTTGATTTATTCAGATGTGTCAATTTCTTTCATAATCTAAAGGAGAACCTCACAAACACACACGCACACGCACACCCCACACACCCCAATGGGACCCTTTGTGATCAATCGAACCACCTAACACTCATTAAACCCCATGACTTGGCATCACACCCTAATTTGACACTAATCCAAAAAAATAATCACCGTTGTATTGTATTTGAAATAGTGTAACTTAATAGGCCCCTAAATCAATAGTTGTGATGATCTGATTGAGGTGACTTTTGCCCACAATCATTTCCACAATGAGACTTTTCCATCATACTACCGTCCTATGATTGGCATGCATCCAAGTAGTTCCCACAGGGGACTTAGAATTTTGTCTCTCAAGCAAGCCATGAGAGATGTCTTTAGGAGTGACCCTTTTCTGATATTCTTCTCTAAAACTTGATATCCATACGCAACACTGGCCTGAGTCCATATTTATAATAAAAAAAAGAGGTTGAGCCAGACTTTGACCTTATGTAGTTTCCATCATCATCCTCCTCAAGTGAGCCTTACCTCATCCATCTGGTGCTGGCTTCACAACTCTTATTGATTAGCTTGTGTTTTCAAGACATTGAGAGGGAAATAAATGTGTTAGAAGTTTCTAATAGCAATGTTTGTTGTTGCCTATGGAATTCCTTATTTGATTAGAGGAATTAAAAAAATCCATCCTTCTGAACTGTCACTTTTGACCTTTCAAATTCTCCAAGTTTCTGCTTCTAGTGTACGGTGTACCCATTAGGGTATACGGAAGGATTTATTATTTGAAGAATTTATAATTGTCCCTTAACAAGATTTCTCTATACTCCTGCAAACAAACACCGCTTACAGGTTTTCTCATGTTTGCACCATTTCCTTGTTTATGTGATTATTGCTAGGAAAGTTCATCGCTTGTCTTCATGACCCTTCCCTAAATAAACCCTAAATAGAGATTTATTTTCCTGGTAGGGTAATGAGACACATGACCTTTGCATGTATTTGGGTGCTCTAATTATGATTTCATGATAGTACCAGATGTGTAGAGCACAAAAGCCCCCTATTTTTAAAACCATCCATTGATACATGGAAACGAAGGGCACTTACTCTTGGTCTGCTCCAAAATTAAGTTTTCCTTTATGCCACATTTCTTTTATATTACAGCCATTGATGAAAGTTGTTCATTTAGCCATGCCTGTGATAGTTGAGAAATTTACAAATTTTCTACTTTTTCTGAGTTCCTTCGCGACCTCCCACTCATCCCAAAGAACAGATCCAATACTGAATGACTTTAATGGATTTCTGATTGAAAGTTGAAAATCCTGTCTGCTGTTTCTTGTTTTTACTCGGCTCTTTTCCCAATACTGATGTGCCCTGAAGTTCTACGTTTGAAGTGATCATGATATGTAATTTTTGTTGGATAGAGTGGGTTTAATTTAGTTATGATTTAGTGCTGTCGTACAAACGGTCCGTGCATGAAATCCGTCATTACTTGATTCTTCTATTTGTCTGCATGTGTACTACAGGAATTACTTAATGAGTTTTTTCTCATGTAGATGATGACATGATCATTTGTATTCAGGAAGTCTTTGTTTGCTAATCAGTCTTGGATACTTTGAATAGGTTCACACTGTGGAGGAACAAGTTAGAGCTGCAGCGGAGCACAAACTTGGAGTGGCGAATCAGAGCATCACTGCAGGATTTTTTGATAACAATACTAGGTTTGTGGGGATTTTGTTCATTTGAAGAGCATGTGTTTGGGATTTTGTATCACTCGACCAAAGCGAAGAGTTGTGCACCTCACTGATGCTGTAGTTTGCCGGCAGGTTCAATTCTGTGCAACGATGTGTGTGGTAGTGGAAATCAATGTTTGTGAGGTCAACTGTTGATTGGCAGACTCTATCAATGGATGTTCCAAAGCCCTCCCAGCTTGGGCCGTTTTTGTATTCTCTTCTTAATTGCCATTCGATAGGACACAGATGTAGGTTTAAGACAGATCTTGATATCTGGGAGATTTTTGGGCTTTTGCCTATCCATGGTGGGGCCCTGTAGATCAATGGTCTGGATCACATTTGACTCATTTACATTTAATTGGTTGCCTCAACAAACATCAGAGTTGGTGAAATGTACTGCTTTAATTATCTTACTTGAACATCTGTTGGGGTTTTCTGAAGAATTCTTGCTTTATTTCTATTACAGTGCTGAAGATCGAAGGGAATATTTGGAGTCCCTTCTTAGGGAGTGTAAGAAAGAAGAAACTGCATCAGTTTTAGGTGATGATGCTCTCAATGACCTCATTGCTCGCAGGTAAATTTGATCTAGAAATTCCACTGTTTGGTTTGATGTTGTTGGAGGTACCAAGTTTGATGTTGCACTTAGAGGTGGCAAACGGGTCGGACAGAGCCATTTATTAAACGGGTCAGATATCCATAACATGCACCCATTATTGGTCAACCCAACCTGTCTCATGGTAACCCGCATAGCCGTTGCTGGTATCCTTTTAATGAGTCAACCCACCCAACCATTTACCCCCACCTAACCATTATTGACTTGTAAGCTTAGCTTGAGCCTAATTTCATGTTAACGACAATTGGAGGTCCATTACGTAGTGTATTGGGCAAAAGTGGGGTCAAGGTCAATTAACCTTTTTATTTCTCATGCATGAACCAATTCGTGCAAAATCTAGCCTATTTATGAATGCATTTAACCAATTCGTGCAGACTCTAGTCATTTAATATATATATATATATGCATTTTGGATCGAAAATTTAAAAGGTTAATTGCGGGTTACGCGGGTTGATCCTAGTTTGAAAAGTCTGACCCGTTGTATATCATGTGGGTCAGGTTTGGTTTTGCTGGCTCTACGCATAAAGTTGGAGCTGCATGTGTGTAATTCTTGACCTTATGCCTGATAAAATAAAATTTGGGTATGGCCAAATGAAGGCAATGGCTAGATCAATTCTGGTCAAGCTCGGTTTTAGCTCGAGATGACTCCAACTATTCTGATCTAATTTTACCAAGCTTGAGAATTCACCAACTCTTTTTTTATTTTTGCTGATGAGGAACCGACTGACCTCCCTCACAGTTGATCATGGATAAAACCCTTGATACACAATGTCACCCACTAGCACTGTGTATTAGGTAAGACCCCAAACATTTGAAGTGCGGACCTTCAGCTCATTGATGGACCTCCTAACAACTCGAACAATTTAATTGTGGACGAACAATTTAAGTGTGGGTAACTTTTTTTTTAAAGGTAACAGATGCAAATTGTAGTCATCCAAGTGGTTATGTCAGTACAAAAATGATAAAAAGGGCTTAATTCAAATGACAATAATTATTTTTGGAGTTAGCTTTTTGAATCCTGCAAGGCTAACAAAACTCCATGGAATCAAACGCTTTGTAATGTAAACATTCTATATTTATCACTTGCCTTGGCCTAAAGGCGGTGAAGAATATAGAGATTTATCAAAGCCTACGGGGCCCTTGCATAAGTGTTCTAACAGTTGTGTAAAACGAAAGAAGAACTAATGAGGGAAAGATACAATGGAGACAGCAAGAAGAAACAACAATTACAATAAGAGATATAACAACGGAGTCAAGCTCTCCACTAAATTAACATTAATCAAAATGAAACAAACATCATTTTCCCAACCATAGGACTCTTACAAATTATATAGCACTCTTCCTCCATGAATACATGCTTAATCCCAAAGATAAACTACATTCAAGACCACAACTTGCTAGGCAGTCAACTAACACTCCCAAAATAAGACACAACTTACTAAGAACTAGTTACTAGGCAAAATAAATACTAGGAGTTCCAAGAAACTCATAATAATGCCAACCACTTTTCAAAGTCACATTAATTGGGCTAAAGCCTTGGGTATCCAATGTTGCCACTTGGTCTTCCAATGTTGCTACATAAGAGCCCACGTTACAATGAAAGTGACATGGCCTATTTCTTCCTACATCAAGAACAAACCTACAAAACTAATATGATGATGAAGAACAAGCCTACAAAACTAATATGATGAAGATCCCAAAGTTGGCATTCATCAAAATATTTTATGTTTGACAAGAGATGAATGGGCATAGTTGCCTGGGGACTTAATTCAAGTAACAATAGTTGCTTTTGGAATCAGCTGTTGGAATCCAAGCAAGCAGACTCTCTGCCCCTCGACATTGAGGTCACATTTGGTAAGCAAATCCTCAGGGAAAAGATTTCCTCTTTCCACAAAATCGTGGAAACTGTTGTAAGTCCCCGCTTTTGCGGGAAACCGATCTTTTTCAGCTTTATGCATTGAGCATGCACCGATATCGTTGTGAAATCCTCAGTTAAATAAATCCTCACCAAGGAAGCCCTGTTTGAGGGGCAGTGAGGAATCCTCAAATCTGCGGATTCCTCACATGTTACCAAACATGCCCTTCGTATATTCACTTGCCTTGGCTTGAAGGTGGTGAATAGTGTAGAGATTTATCAGAGCTTAAAGGAACCTAGTATAGTGTAAAAGCTCCACAAGAAGAACAGATCTACACAACTAATAGGATGAACCTAATATTGATAGTTTGGCAAGAGATGAATCGGCAGAGTTCCCTAAGGGCCTGTTTGTTTGCATTAGGGGAGGAATAGAAGAGGAGTAGGACGTCACATTAGGATAAAGTTAAAGAGGAGTGGGTTGAAATAAATGAGTATATGAATTACTTTTTATGTGTTTGGATGGTTGGTGTAAAGTAAAAGGATTTAAATTTGCATTTGGTTGGATGGAGAATGAGTTACTCCTCCCCACTTTATTACGGTATCTCCGAGTAACTATGGAAGAGAAAGGGTTGTGTCGGAGTAACTGCCAGCTGGGCATACATTTGCGTGTCCAGTTTAATGCACTCCTCCCCACTTTATTACGGTATCTCCGAGTAACTATGGAAGAGAAAGGGTTGTGTCGGAGTAGCTGCCAGCTGGGCATACATTTACTTGTCCAGTTCAATGCAAACAGACACCTCATGGGTTAAAGAATCCAACCGTTGAGATTTATTTCAACCCTCCTTCACTTTTGCAAACAAACAGGCCCTAAGGGTTTTATTCAAATAACATTAGTTTTTTTTTTTTGAATCAGCTACTAGCATACATGCCATTGAATCAAACACCTTTGTAAATGTCTCAACATTGAATATTTGTTACTTGCCTTGGTCTAGACGTGGTGAATCGAGATTTATTTGAGCCTACAGGACCCTTGTTCAAATGTTCTAATGTCAGGGAAAAACTATACAAGAACAAATCATTCGACTAATATGATGAAGATCCAAATAGCTTGATGCATCCACTTGCATTCAGCCAAATATTGTACATTCAAACAATGCTAGCAAACAGTCCAAGTAATCAAACATTTTTTATTGCCCCTTGACATTCTGGAGATGTTAATTGCCTTGGCCTAAAGGTGATGAATATCATGGAGATTTATCAGAACATAAAGGACCCTTGTATAAGTGTTCTAACAGTAGTATAAAAACCATATAAGAAGAACAAATCTACACAACTAATATAATGAAGATCTAAATAGCTCGATACATCGACCTGCTTTCAACCAGATATGGTATGTTTGACCAGTGATGAACAGGCATATTTGTCTAGGGGCTTAATTTTCAAATTATAATAGTTACTCTCGGAATCAGCTGTTGAAATCGTACAATGCTAGCAAACAGTCCAAGTAATCAAACACTTTTTATTGCCCCTTGACATTCAGAAGATGTCACTTGCCTTGGCCTAAAGGTGATGAATATCATGGAGATTTATCAGAACTTAAAAGACCCTCGTATAAGTGTTCTAACAGTAGTATAAAAACCATATAAGAAGAACCTACACAACTAATATAATGAAGATCTAAATAGCTTGATATATCCCCTTGCTTTCAACCAGATATTGTATGTTTGACAAGTGATGAACAGGCAGAGCTGCCTAGGGGGCTTAATTCAACTAACAATAGTTGCTTTTGGAATCAGCTGTTGAAATCCTGCAATTCTCACAATTCACGTAATCAAAAAGGCTTTTTTACTGCCCCTTGACATTCAATAGGTGTCACTTGCCTTGGCTTAAGTTGGCGATTTGCATGGAGATTTATAAGAGTTTAAAGGACCCTTGTATAGTGTGAAAACTCTATGAAAAGAACAGATCTATACAAATAAAGATCCAAATAGCTTGACAGATCCACTTGCATTCAACCAAATATTATGCATTTGACAAGAGATGAATAGGCAGAGTTGCCTAAGGGTTTAATTCAAATAACAATAATTACTTTTGGAATCAGCTACTAGCAAACAGTCCACAGAATCAAACATTTTGTGATGCCTCTTGACATTCAGTGTGTCACTTGGCCTAAATGTGGTGAATAGTACTATAGAGATTCATCAGAGGCTACAGGACCCTTGTATAAGTGTTCTAAGTTCTATCTGTTTTGAAAAGAACTCTACAGGAAAAACTGACCTCCCCAACTAAAACGCTGCAGATTCAATTAACTAGATACATCCACTTGCTTTCAACCAAATAGTGTACATTAGACGAGATAAATAGGCAGAGTTGCCTAAAGGCTAAACTAAACCTACACAAGTATTTGGTTTGTGCAATAAAGCAAAATCCGTATGACAGTGGCTTGCTGAAACCACTGAATAAATAAATCATAGTAAATTAGATGTACTGCCTTCAGTGGGATGCACCTTAACTTTTTACAGCAGTGGAAAAGAGGAATATGACCTTTCAGGAACAGTCCACAATGACTGGTGCATTTTTAGATTTCATATCCAGATGTCTGTTTTCCTTTTGCAGTTCATTCAGAGTTCTAGAGGTAATGAAAACGCAGAAAGAATACCAGCACCAACGAAGCATTGACGTTTGACAGGCCTCACGGTTATCTTTGATTGTAGTTTCAAGGAGAACATGGTTAAGTTTGCACCTAGCTTTCACACAGAGAGTATCTAACATCCTAAAATTCAGACAGTTCAACCATCTGAGTTCTAAACCAATCAAAGGAAAGGTATTCATAAGAAGCCTAATAAAAATAGAAAAAGCCTAATAAAAAGAGGAAAGCATACGGTTGCACGATGAGATTTGTACCAGCTGGATATTGTACAAATCCCTTAAGATTATACTCTACTCTCTAGGCTCTACTCCCTAGGAGTTTATTGCAGCTCACAACATAAGGTGGGTCCCATGTGAATCCCATTCCAATCAGCTGAATATACCCTATCTGTGTCATAACAGATCCTGGAGGTTGAGGGTTCGAAACTGCACTACCACACTGGGGCCACAGGGGATTTACCCAGCTTCCCTGGGCCCGTAGGGATTAGTCAGGCCCAAAGGGCTGGGACGCCCTCCGTTATCAGAAAAATAAAATAAAATAACAGATCGCGTTACTTGTTCGAGGATGGAAAGTATCCTTCTCACATACTGTTTGTGATGCTGCAGGGTCCCAATCATTTTTTTTTTATATTATTATTATGTGTGCTTATGATAAATTTTTCCACTTTTTTGCTGCATATTACGCCAGTTAATCTAATTTAGCATACTTTCCTTTTGCAGTGGTTCAGAGATTGATATTTTTGAATCCATCGACAAACATAGGCATGAAAAGGAGATGGTCTGTGTTTTTGTATACAATGCTTTTGTGGATTCTCTAACCTAAAAGCTATTATGGTATTCTGATGAAGGATTCTTTGTCCAATTCTAGGCATTGTGGCAGAATATACAGGGACAAAGCCAGGACGCTTCTGAGCCTGTACCACCCATGCCTCCTCGTCTTGTAACAGATGAAGACTTGAAGGCTTTCTATCAAGCTATGCAGATATATGAAGAATCGAATGCGGGGGTAAAGCGGAAAACCGAATACCTAGGGGATTTGGATACCCAACAATATGGACGGGGTAAACGAGCTAGAGAGGTCAGTCGATATGATATTGAGTTTTATCTTGCTTTATAGGAGGAAGAGTGTTGTTTGTTTTTGTTTGAATGGTAATGTTTCATCTGGAACCCACCTTTTCAATATTCTAAGCTAAGTTGCATGAGCAGGGTATCTGTCTGAATCTGATACTGGTAAAAGTGTCATATTCGGCAAATCCCAAAACTCATGATTTGTTGGTTTATAATGTTCAGATAGATTTAAATCAATGTTTCTATTTTTGCATATAAATAATATGCAAAAATAGAAACTACAATTTTTTTTTTTTATAAATCTTACTTTAAACAAGCCAATAAAAAAATCTTACTTTAATGATCAAGTAATAAATATTTTTACTGTTTTAGTTAGATTTCAAAAGAAAAAAAAGCATATAATAATATTTCATTGACAACAAACCAATGCTTAAAATAGTAAAAAGAAGAATCTGACATGATGTCATGTCCAAGGCATGTCTGAGTTTTTTTATTTTTTTGGGGTCAAAAGGCATGTCTAAGATGCAAAGTTGCTCATTTCAAAAAATTCATGCCATCTTCAATTCTAAGCCATTAATCTACTATACCCAGCACATCTTCTATTGAGAAATATTACTGAATGGCGAGTTGCATATGGACAGCTCAAGCCAGTGGTCAACTTTTTATGCAGGCAAATGGGGCCTTTAGGATAATAGATATTGAGGTAGATTTCCTTGGTTGCTTTCATTCATGATCCAATTGTTTGAATGGCTTGGATTGACACAATATGGTCCTGATATTTACAGTTTGTAATGTCGAGAAAATTGTTTTGTTGGGCAGTGCAAACTCTCTCTCTCTCTCTCTCTCTCTCTCTCTCTCTCTCTCTCTCTTCATAGTATTAGTAGTTGACAATATGATTGATATTAATACTATATAATGTCCACTTCACTCTTCTGTAGGTACGATCTTATGAGGATCAATGGACTGAAGAAGAATTTGAAAAGCTTTGTCAGGCTGATTCCCCTGAATCCTCTGAAATTAAAGAAACACCAAAGGATTCATGTCCCAAAAAAGAAGCTGGTGGGCCTGGGATTGGGGCCACAAATGTTCTGCCACTGCCACTGGTACCGTGCAAAGAGCCACTGCCCTCATCTAGTGAAACAGTGCCACCATCCAAAGGGCTGACACCATCACAATCCAAAGAACCAATGCCTCAGTCAAAAGAGATACCTTCGCCCTCTAAAGTGCTTCCACCGCCGCCGCCCTCTAAAGAGCTTCCACCACCTTCGCCCTCTAAAGAGCTTCCACCACCTTCGCCCTCTAAAGAGCTTCCACCACCAACATCTAAAGAATCCTTACAGCTTTCTAAACAGGTGGCACCACAGTTGAAAGAATCCCAACAACCATCCAAAGAGTCAACACCGCCAACAAAGGAAACACATCTGCCATCCAGTGAGCCACCTGTTCCCGCTAAACGAGGACGGGGTAGGCCAAAGAGAACAGCAACAGATGTCGCTCCATCTCCAAGGATTCCTTCTATGCCATGTGGCACAGTCCGCAAACAAGAAATGGACCATCAAAGAGAAACCTTACAATGTTCTACCAACACACTAGGCCCTGATTCTTCCATTCACATCAAGGGATCAACTGTAAACCCACAACATCCATTAGGGGTTGGAACCATTCCCGGTCCACTAACCACTTCCAGTTCTGCCCTGCCCACTCAAGTCACAGGACAAAACCAAAAGATTCAAAGTGGATCCAGCAAACCTCGAAAGCGTGCAAAGAAACAAAACTCTGATTCACCTGCTATTGGTCCTGAAGTTAACTCAATTCCAATGGTTCCGATGCAAGTAGATATGGCAGCAGACAGAAATGCAACATTTTCTTTTGCCCAACAAATGGGAAGGTTAATTAGGCCATCAGGAACTTCAAATGCAACCCCTGTTAACTTTGAGCTTAACCAGATTTCACGGATCCCAAATGTCGTTTTCTTGGTTCCTGTCCTAACCCCGACTACTTCCATTGCCCCAGTTTCTGAGGCTCAAGCTGCTACCTTTGAAACCCAATCCACATCAAGTGCACTGAGAGATTCAAGGAAACATGATAGTGCCAATGTATGTGTGAATAGAGCTGGACAGCAGCTAAATATCAGCCAATCATCAACTGTTGCATCTTCATTGGCACCGGATTTGTTAGAGAGGAGAACTCTTCGAGCAGGGAATTCTGACATGACATCAGATGAGAAGCAGAAACACACTGAGAAACCACAATTATCTGGACTTGGTCTTGATGCCTCCAAGACAGAGCCTCCCAGTTCTGTGTGCGAATCTGTTAAAGTTGCCACATTCAATGCACCGGATAAGAGCTCCCAAGAAGTGAAGCGTGAAACAGCACTTGTTCCAGTTACATTGCTGCAAAAGAGATCTCCTCCAGAGGAAAGTAAGACACCTGCCTCGGTTAAAAGGGGTTCTAGAAGGAAAGGTTCTGCTTCCACTGCAGACACTAGGAGAAAAAACACAAGAAGTGTTTCTGCAGCTGCATCAGACTCTGGCCATTCTGTCATGGAGTCAAAGAACCTCAGCTATAGTAAGAGCAGCAGTGATGTCAATATAACAACAGATAAGGAAGGGAATGGTGGAAAGCAAACTGGAACTGTTACATCTGTGCAAGCTTGTAATGCAGGAGACAGAGGACACAATATTCATCACTCTGATACAACATCCAATGAGAAACCAAACTCATTAATGAGTGCACCATGTTTGGACTCATTCCCGTCAGGAGCTAATATTGTGGGGGTTTTAAGTAGTGAATGCTCCATGGGGAGTAAAGATGGCAGTTCTCATATTACTCACAAAAATAGTAAAATTTCAGCTGAAAGTGCAGGAGTCCGTCATTCACCAAAACAGCATTTGAAGTCTGTAACTCCGGTGTCTTTGAAAGCAACATCACTGACTACCAATCCAGCTAGTCAAAAACAGGAAAGAGAATCTGCAGGAGAAAGCACTACAGGAAGATCACATGAAATAAATGAATCCTGTTCCTCTGCGGGCAGCAATCCTGCATTCAAAGCATTTGGTAACGAGTCTTCTTTAGTGGCCAGTGAGGGAACTATAGGTGCTGCTGAGAAAGTAGTCTCATCTGATGGGGTAATGACGGAATCAAACAATTCTCATCCAGTTGTCTCGAATGCACTGTCAGACAGAACTGATGCGATTCCAGATACAACCAAAACTGATGTTGTAAGCAACATTGAAGGCATGTTTGGTGGTCAATTTGCTGAAGTTCAGAATGTCAAAGCAGCTGACTCAAATTCTCCCAACACCTCCATGGTTTCTGAGACTTCCAAGAAAGATGATGATGTTGCTGGTCTTAGTCAATATCATGGACTGAGTAGTCCCACTACTGTCATGCTAGTTCCTGTATTGAGCCAATCCACTGAGCCTGTCCAGCACATAGCCAATCCTGCTCATACCAGTGGTACAGTTATTGCCACTGGAGCACCTGAGAATCCAGATAAAGATTCATGTGTTGATGTGAATTCCAAGAAAAAAAATGTGCCATGCATTTCTCCAGGGACAGTATGTTTAATTGAAGGTCCAGACTTCCCTCATAGTGGCTTGAATGTGCCTGTTTCTTATCAGGAAACAAAATTAGACCAGCATGCTTTTGAAGGTACCATTCCTGTTGATATTGGTAAAGAAGCTTCTGATCCCGTGGTTCCCACAGATTCCAACATTCTCCGCATTTCTTCTACAATAATCACTTCTGGCCAGAGTATCCAAGATGATATTTTATCAGAAACTACATGCATTGGGAGTGAAAATATGAACTCTCCTGTACCAGAAGCTATTCAGTCAGTTGCAGCTGAATCTTCCAATGCAGATCCTTTGTTGGAAGATTGTTGTGAGCCTCAAGTTGCAGCAGTTGATAATGAAATCTGCACAGCACATTGCATCAATGAAGCCTCCATCTCCAAAGAACAAGCATCTGTTGAGATGGTTGAAGATGATTGTTCTGATGGAGTACCAAATATGCGCAAAGCTGATAAAGTTGATCCAACTTGCATTAATCAGGATCATGCTGAAGAAATCGAAGCACCAACAGGAAATTCAGACCCATCGTCATCTCCTTCCTTGGGAGAAGACAATGAGAAAATGGATGGTTTTTCAAAGGGTTCTATTGTGGGTACTGAGTCTAATGATGTGATAAACATTTCTCAGGTGTGTGCTGGAGACAAGGATGCACCAGCAGGAAGTTCAGATCTGTCTTCATCTCCTTCCTCCAGAGAAGTCAAGAAAACTGATGGTGTTCCGAAGGATTCTACTGTGGGTACTGAGTCTAATGATGTGATAAACATTTCTCAGGTTTGTCCTGGAGACAAGGATGCACTGGCAGGGAATACAGATCTTTCATCATCTCCTTCCTCGAGAGAAGACAATGTGAAAATTGACGGTGTTTCAAAGGGTTCTGTTGTGGGTACTGTGTCTAATGATGTGATAAACATATCTCAGTTTTCTGCTGGAGACAAGGATGCACCAGCAGGAAATTCAGATCCGTCATCATCTTCTGCCTCGAGAGAAGACTGTGAGAAAATCGATGGTGTTTCAAATGATTCTATTATGGGTATTGAGGCTAATGATGGGATAAACACTTCTCTGGTTTGTGCTGGAGACATGGATGCATCAGCAGCAAATTTAGATCCATCTTCATCTCCTTCCTCAAGAGAAGACAATGAAAAAGTCAATGATAGTGTTTCGAAGGGTTCTACTGTGGCTACTGAGTCTAATGATGCGGTGAACATTTCTCAGGTTTGTGCTGGTGACATGGATGGGATAAACACTTCTCTGGTTTGTGCTGGAGACATGGATGCGTCAGCAGCAAATTTAGATCCATCTTCATCTCCTTCCTCAAGAGAAGACAATGAAAAAGTCAATGATAGTGTTTCGAAGGATTCTACTGTGGCTACTGAGTCTAATGATGCGGTGAACTTTTCTCAGGTTTGTGCCGGTGACATGGATCTTTCAGCAGGAAAGTCAGATACAACTTCATCGCTTTCCTCAAGAGAAGACAGTGAGAAAATCGATGGTGTTTCAACAGGTTCTGCTGTGCATACTGTGTCTAATGATGTGATAAACATTTCTCAGGATTGTGCAGGAGACAAGGATTCATCAGCAGGAAATTCAGATCCATATTCATCTCCTTCCTTGAGAGAACACTATGAGAAACTCGATGGTGCTTCAAAAGATTCTATTGTGGGCACTGTGTCTAATGATGTCGTAAACATTTCTCAGGCCGATGCAAATTTAGATCCATATTCATCTCATTACTCAAGAGAAAACAATGAAAAGATCGATGATTGTGTTTTGAAGGATTCTATTGTGGGTACTGAGTCTGATGATATGATGAACATTTCTCAGGTTCGTGCTGGAAACATGGATGCATCAGCGGGGAGTTCAGGTCCATCTTCATCTCCTCCCTTGAAAGAAGACAATGAGAAAATGGATGGTGTTTCAGAGGGTTCTGTTGTGGGTGCTGAGCCTAATGATGTGATGATAAACATATCTCAGGTTTGTGCTGGAGACATGGATGCGTCGGCAGGGAATTCAGATCCATCTTCATCTCCTCCCTCGAGAGACGACAATGAGAAAATGGATGGTGTTTCAAAGGGTTCTGTTGTAGGTGCTGGGTCTAATGATGTGATGATGAACATTTCTCCAGTTTGTGCTGGAGACATGGATGCATCGGCAGGGAATTCAGATCCATCTTCGCCTCCTCCCTCGAGAGAGGACAATGAGAAAATGGATGGTCTTTCAAAGGGTTCTACATTAGGTGTTGAGTCTGATGATGTGATGAATATTTCTCCAATTTGTATTGGAGACATGGATGTGTCAGCTGGGAATTCAGATCCATCTTCATCTCCTCCCTCGAGAGAGGACAATGAGAAAATGGATGGTCTTTCAAAGGGTTCTACATTAGGTGGTGAGTCTAATGATGCGATGAAGATTTCTCCGGTTTGTACTGGAGACATGGATGCGTTGGCAGGGAATTCAGATCCATCTTCATCTCCTCCCTCGGTAGAAGACAATGAGAAAATGGATGGTGTTTCCAAGGGTTCTATTGTGGGTGCTGAGTCTAATGATGTGATGATAAACATTTCTCAGGTTTCTGCTGGAGATACGGTTGCATCGGCAGGGAATTCAGATCCATCTTCGTCTCCTCCCTTGAGAGAAGACAATGAGAAAATGGATGGTGTTTCAAAGGTTTCAACTGTGGGTGCTGAGTCTAATGATGTAATGATTAACGTTTCTCAGGTTTATGCTGGAGACACAGTTGCGTCGGCAGGGAATTCAGATCCATCTTCATCTCGTCCCTTGAGAGAAGACAATGAGAAAATGAATGGTGTTTCAAAGGTTTCTACTGTGGGTGCTGAGTCTAATGATGTGATGATTAACATTTCTCAGGTTTGTGCTGGAGACAAGGATGGATCTATGCCTTCATGCTCCTCTTTGGGAGAAGATAAAAGGATGGATGAGATGTCCAAGAAGGATTCAGTGGAGGTGGACACTCCTAAATCCGATGACATGGACAATCCTGGTGACTCTGCACAAGAAAAAAGGGAACTGCAGTCAGTAAATGTAGATTCTTCATTTCCGTCAAAGGTAGAGGAAGGTGAGAAGGCTATCAAGGAACAGTGATCATGCAGTTGGCCGCGGGGCCAGGGAGCAAAAAGGTTGAAAGTTTGTCGTTAGGGACTGAAGCTTCTGAAATTGCTTTGTTTGCATGGTTTCTAAATCTGTATGCCCCGTACAGAGAAAAAGGCGCGTTGTCTGAACAAAATGGATGACGATCGAACCCTGAAGATTCATGGCTGCTAATTATAATCCAGGTATGGCCCCCCATTGGAGGACCCACCAAACGTTACAACAATCTAGAATCAGATGTGATTGAATTCATGTAAAGCCCATTTGATGAAACTGAATAATGACTTTGATATCTGTAGTTATATCTAACTTGAGAGCATGGTCAATTCAAATTTCCTTGCAATTTGCCAGGTGCAACTGTTTGTATGATCCTTTTGCAGGCCTCTTCTCAGTTCTAATCCCTTGTACTCACCAAACCACAATGGTTCTGGCTAAGATTTGATCAGGTTGATTGACTCTGAATCCTACACCGATGAGTCTTGAGGCCATTAAAATTAATGGCAATCAGTATGATTCAATGAGAACGATGGTATTGCAAGACATTGACCGATATGATTTCTTTCCATATCATCAGGCAGCATGGTTTATAGATATGTAAGAAGGTTGGGTTTGAGGGTTCCATGGTGGGCACAGACATGGACTTGCTTAGATGTATATATCTGGACCCAGGGCCGACTCTCATGGACACTATGGGACCTGGTCCATGCTCTGGCCTGACGTAAGAGCTGCAAGTCGAAATAATGACGTAATGCTCCTAGCAGCTGTGCTACTACTTTTTCAATACTAGTTTGTTAGGCGCCATTTGGAAACTTAAGAGCTAATTAGATTGAGGTTTAACATAAAAGCTCTAATTTATAAGTTCTAATTTACAATTAGTGTGTTTGATAAAATTATAAAAAAAAGATAATTGGGGTCCACCTTAAGAGGTCATTTGTTCCCACATATTTACCTACGTAAATGTAGTTGATGAGTAACTGTTACACATCACATGTTTCTTTGCATAATTTACTCACCAAGTATGAAAAAGACATGAGAAAATGTGTGAAAAAAAGAGGGTTGACATTTTACCACCTATAGGTGTGAAACAGAACCACACCTGCGCACAAAAAATGCGCTGCTTTAGTGCTGCATTTCACACATGTTGGTACCTACGCCGTGACCTAAACCATTGATCATGTTTAGAAGATAAAAAAATATTATGGTGTTGAGTCTCAACCGTTGGATCATCATGAATTGTGAGAAATTTATAAAAAGAACTCGGACTATTAGATCTACATTTTTGTGGCTTTTGTAGGTCCCATTTTTAATGTTGAAAATCCTCTTCTGAAGGCCAAACACGACTATGGTGTCAAAAGTTAGGTCTTGACTAATCATGAAACTTTAGAAAAATGTCAAAAACGTAGAACCATTGAATGCATACACTGAGGATACATGAGTTTTTTTTTTAAGGTTTGCAAATGTCTTAATCCATTTATCTACTTTAGAATGAGAATTGTGTGTGCAACTTCAATCATCTTCACCTAATGGGTGTCCTTGAATCAAAGTCAATAGTGATCATGTGCACAGAGAGAAATCCTATTGGGGTATTATTGCTCTCCTCTTATATATTAAGATAACTGTAACACCCCGACCCACCTTAATCTCATTTTAGTGTTAATTAATTTAGATTAATTACTTAATGGTTATTTTGATTGTGATTGGGCTTGATTAAGTAGAATTAGTGGGGTTTGACCATTTACTAGGTAGATTATAACTTTTGGAGTGTTTTGGGTTTTGTGTGTATTTAGAAATTTTGGATTTTTAATGCATTGCATAGTGCATTTCATAGATTGTTGTTTGTATACTTTGGCCCATTTAATTCGGATCCATTTAGACCCATTTCCAGCCCATTCATTTAACCCAAGCCCTTTCTTGCAAATTCAGTCATTTTTGCGGACTTGCATGTAATGCAGGAAAAATTGGCTTTAAAAGCCCTAACCCAGCCATTTCCTCTTCTTTCCTTCTCCATTTCCAGCAGCTGGGAGCTTTTCTCATCTCCTTCTCTTCTATTCTTCTTCTTCCTTCACTCCTAGCATCAACCAAGGGATCTTGTATGTGTAGAAGCCAGCCACTACTTCATCTTCTCCACCAAGACTCCATCTTCCAAGCTCAAGCATTCATTCATTTTCTTCTCCTTGCTTTTTGGGTAAGCCCTTTCTTTGTAATCTTCTCTATTTGATGAGCTACATTTTCCTTTTTCCTTTGTTTCATTTCAATCTTTGAGATTATGTGTTAGATTCGTGCATGCATCTTCTTCATTTCATTCATTTTCGTTTTCACCATTTTAAGGCATTTTGAGCTTGTATTTTGGGGATTTTTTATTAGAAAGGATTTGGAGTGTGAGATAGCTTCCAAGCACCTAAGGCAAGTTAAATCTATACATTTGTATGCATGCTTCCTAGTTTGGTTCTTGAATATAATCAATCATGTGTAGATACCCATTTTTTGCTCATAAAAATGGATTTTAATAGATGATTTCTCTTGTTTTTGTTAATGGGATTGATTGTTGGTTTTATGAACATTTTGGAAGCTCAAGGACACCCTTTTGTAGTGTTGGAAACCTGGAATGAATGCCTTGAATGGCCTGGAAGAAACAGAAAAGATACAGATTTTCGGACACAGAGATTTGACAGTTCGCTTGAGCGAGCGTGAGTGTACGCTTGAGCGAAGGGCTCTCTGGGAGAGTCCGCTCGAGCGAACTTTGATCCGATCGAGCGGACAGCTCTCTGTCTGGGGTCCGCTCGAGCGACCATTTGGACGCTCAAGCGAACCTGATGCCTGCAGTTTGCAGATTTCCAATAACCATAACTTTTTAACCGTATGTCCGTTTTTGGAGATCTACATACCGTTGGAAAAAGCTCATGATGTGTAGAACCCAATAAAAAGTAAATTTATTTGATTTGAATCTTAGAAAAGGATAATTGTTAGATTTTACATAATTGTGACAAATGGAAGTTTCCATAAAATAGATATTGAACCGTAGCTTATTTTAGTTGATTGGCCTGATAGATGTACCTGTAGGATGTGCACCCTGAACTTTATCATGACCAATGAGTTTGTTTAATTGTGGATATGGATTGAGCAACCGTACCTACAAGGGACCTTGTGTTCTTCGGATTGTAACCGAACCAAATGTATTCTATTAAGGGATTCGACATCCAAAATTATATAACGCCAAGGGGTCCTTTGTAGCCCAATAATATCGAAATCCTTAATACTACCACGAGTTGGACTGTGAAGACCACGAGTGTTCCCAAGACCGTAGGCTTGGCTTGAATTACATCTTGACTCCCTATAGGATCTATATGTACATGCATTGCATTCCGTTTCCAGTATTCTAGTATGACTCGATCATGCTTCTGTTCAGTTATGTATTTTTGTTACACATCTGTTATATTACATTTATTTCTGGCTTTGTTCAGTATATTTCAGTAAGTTTCGATTTTTGTTATTTATATGACATGTCTGTCCTGTATCTGACTAACACTATTCTGTACCTGATCTGTTAATTTTATATTGCACTCTATGAGTCGGCACCACTTAGCTTCGACCCTATCTAAGTCGGACTCAGCTAAGTGTGTGTTTAGTATATTTCTGGTCCTCTGTAGATGAAAAATTATTCTGTGGGTTAACCGGCACCCTAGGTCTATGATGTAGAATTCTGGGTACCTCTGTCTCCTAGTAGCACCGCCCTGTTCTGTCCTGTTCTGCTCTCATTTTATTTTCATGTTACATGATTAACTTGAGAGAATATAGCTTATGTGGATGTGCCAACTAGTTCTGTTAATATGTATATCTGTGATCTATGACTCGTATGTTTCATGCTAATTCATGCACTGATATGCCTAGTGATCATTCCTTGATCTCTTATAAATTATATCTGTCCGACTATTCATTTGATATATGTTATATGGACTGTATATATTTGTCTTGCTTAGCTTAGTCTAATGGTGCTACACTTGGCATTACAGGTGAATACATCGACGCCATTGCCCCGAAGATCCTTGAGGAGGAGGAATCTCTCCATAACGTAGCAGAATGGACTCCTGATGATGTCTTCTAGACATCCGTACGATGAGATTGGACGATAAATGAATCATGGACCGTGGCTAGGATTGTCACATCTTTTGTTGTATTTTTCATGAAATTGTTTAACTTTTGGGATTGTAAACTTAACTAACTTACTTCTTCTCTCTTTATCTCTAGAACTTAAACTTGAAATTAAATCTATGCTCATGAACCTTATGCTCTATATCTTGATGATTGGGTGTTATGATATTGGATATCTATTTGACAAAATTTATACAGGTGAAAAATTCAGATACATGTATTTATAAACCTCACATGTGATATCCTGTGGTAAATTCCGTAGGGGGGACCAAAAGTCAATGAATTTGACTTGAATTTCCACGCGGGGATTGTAAGACCCCGACCCGAGAGACCTCGATTAGAGTTAATTAAGTTGTATTTTAGTTTTAAGTGTGTTTAGTGGTTTTTTAGTAAGTTTGGGATTAGAATAGTTTTATGATAGCTTTGGGGAATTTTGAGAGCCTTTTTACTTGTGGGACCCTTTGGGGAGTTCTTAATACAAAATATACGAGATTGGGGGTTTACCGATGATTTCCAAAAATTATGTTTTTAACCCCATTGGATTTACCTTGTTAATCCCTACAACTTTCATGTTGACATCGTTCCCATTCGAGAGCCCTAAACCCGACTTTTCGCAATTTTAGGGCAAAATGGTCTTTTTACCCAAAATCTGGATACCGATCTCAATGTCACCAAAATGTGCAAAATATATACTTTTTGAAAACTAGAAATTTCGCCGATCAACTTTGTCTTCTTCGTCGAATTCATTTGAAGCCCCGAAAGCCATGTTTTGAGCCCGAGAAGTCTTTTAAGTTGTGGGCCCCATCCCCACTTACTATATAAGGAGAGCTCTTCTCTTAATCCTCCCATTTCTTGCTAAAACCCTAGAAGGAGAAGAGATTTCCGGCCCTAGGGTTTTCCCTTGCCTTTTTCTTGCTTCTTCATCTTCAATCCTCCACCAAGCTAGTGCTAATGGAGAAATAGAGGTTACAATCTTCTTCCTCGTCTCAAAGGCTTCATCTTGACGCCATTTTCAAAGAAAACCGCCCACTCCAAGGCTTCCTTTGGACAACACCTTGCTTTTTGAAGAACTTCCTTATAAGTGATCTTCCTAAAAGTTTTAGAATATTGTTTGTTTATCCCTAGGGAAGCTCCATTTCGTTTATTGGAAGATTTCGTTTTGTTTTGCTTGGATTTTGATTTTCTAGAGTTGGATTTGGGGGTTTTTGTATAGGTGTTTGATTGTGGGCTTAAGAGGTAATTAGAGCTCAATTTGATTTGCATTGGACCCAAGGCAAGTGGATGAAATGATTCTCATGTGTTTATCATGTTTTATGCAAAAATCTTGATTTGTCTTCATTAATAGTTTTAATGGTTTATCATGCTTGATGGTTTGGTACTATTGATTTTGAATGATGATTTGATGAGATGAGGAGGTCAAGGAAGAGCCCAAATATTCATGAAGTTATGTTTGGAAGAAAGGGAAAGAAAGGAAATGGATAGGGATTGGACAAAAGAGGAATCCAACCAAATAGGTTGAGATTCGTCGCTGTCCGATCGATCGCCCATCAGGCCCGATCGATCGGACTGTAAATAACTGAGAGTGTTTCAAAACCGATCGATTGCCCATCAGGTCCGATCGATCGGACTGTAAATAACTGAGAGTATTTCAGGACCGATCGATCGGACTGTAAATAACTGAGAACGTTTCAGGACCGATCGATCGGCCAATGAGTCCAATCGATCGGACTGAAATGAGATGAACTGCAAAATAAGGGAATTGTGGGACTATTCTCCTGATTCATTTCAAGCCTATACTCAAGTCCAATTCAGCTCTATCCCTTCTCTTCTTATTTGAAGACATTGAACCTGTAATGATGCATTTAAACCCATGAAAGATTTGGGTAAATTGTGATGGGTTGTAGTGGGGAGGTATTGTTTGGAGCCCCAATGTTATTTAAGGACTTGTAAGGCATTGTATGAAGTCCGGAGGAAGGAGGAACCTCATCATGGAGATTCCATGAGGTTTTCTAGATTGACCAATGTGTATAAGGACCCGGAATGTCCCTAACTCTTAAAGAGTACCAAATTACATCATGATCGACATACGGGACCCTATTCACACTGATGCAATTCTAGGAACCCCATTGTTTAGCCTGTAAATGTGTGGGAAACTATTTGTATTCGATTTTCAACCAAACTCCTATTTTGGGATTTCAACCCACATGATATGACTAGACTGTTCCAAGAGTAATGGAAGTGATGTGTTTAGCTTTTGCTAACCTATATATGTCGACCTGAGATGAATATGTATTTGTGTCTATTGGCACCCCGTTCTTTTACTATGCATATGATTTGATTTATCGTATTTGACCTATGAGTCGGCACCACTGAGCTTGGACGACCTTGTCGGCTTGATCCACCGACTTGGGGTTCCTTCCCCTCCCGATAGTCAGCTGCAATCTGAAACCCGCAGAGTTTTACCCGGTTCGCTACCGTGGTCCCGCAGAGTATATATATGTATATTATAGTATCTTATCGTTGTCCCTCCTCACCTTGTGTGACTGAGGTCAATGATCCCGTAGGGTATGTGCTCTCTTCACTTTAGTGAGAGAGGATCTAGCTTTGTGTGGTTGCCACCTTGTTAGTCCCGAATCCTTGTTACCTTACATGTTTTATTTGCATATGTACCTCTTTTAAATGATGCATTCTTCTTTTATGAAAATTCATTATTTATCTAGGTTCTACTGCATTTCTAAAGGCATCATTGTTTTGAATTGTTGTTATATCCTTTCACCCACCTGCCAGACCGTCGTGTCTGACCCATTTATTTTGGTACTCAGGTCCCAAGCTTATTGCCATTGAGGAGGAGCCTGAGGAGGCGGTCGGCGAACTGATTGAGTGGCAAGCCGACGATGTCATGTAGACATTCGGCCTTGCCTTGAGAACGATACATTTTGGGAACTTATGATATCTTTATTTTGGGTTTTATTGGTTGTATGGTCTTTGTTGATCGTTATTTGGGGCATTAATCAACTGATCTTTTGTAATTACACTTAACTTTACTTTTGGGGAATATGCTTATGATCATTGCTCATTCTGATATCTTGTCATGTTAATCATAAATCAGTCTTGTTTATGGAATGAAACAGCACTAAAATGATTTGTTACACGCTTCCGCAATCTTGAATATGCGTTTGATATGTTATTTGTGAGATGATGTGTAAAGATAATTCTCACCGCATCACACTAGTGTTCCGATCCCAGATCTGGATCCTCCTGACCCGGTCCGGGGTCGCGACAGGGATGTGTGAAATCTCAAACTCGAGGCTTGACAGTAACAACCACCGTTACTTCCCTCCCTTTGTATTTCTTCCCCATCTCATACTCTCTCGTGTATTGCAACGAAAAAAAAAATTACATGTCCTAAAGAAGCGGTTATTAAGGTGTTTATACTGTGGCATTTGCTTTCACGTGTATCTAGGCTTAGGTATTAGGCCCCACAACCGATCGGGCTAAATTTTGATAAGCTTCAAGGCAGACCTTTGCTGAGTCATGGCCTCATGGGCAGTCCTTATCTAAATTGGTTAGAACTCTTCTAATCATAAGTGGTGGTGGCAGTGCCCCACAAAAAATATTAAATTATTTGATATTTTTTCACCATGTGGACCATAATAAATGGTCTAGATCTGACACTTGCTAGCTGTCAAATATATGGCTGTACTATGGACCATTACTACTTAAACCTATTGATTACTTTTCCTCTTTTTTTTTTTTCCCCTTCTTATGTCTATTTTACTGCTAAAGTTGACTACGGGGTGGCTACACTGCTGACCAGTGAAACTAATACGCACAGTTGGGGGCCATCTTTTTGGAGTTCCTCTACTACATACGAATGAAGCTTTTCCATCCATCCTCGTTTTGATGGGCTAAACCATATTTGGTGATTTGGTAAATAAATTATGTCCGTTCCTTGATGAAACTCTACATAGATCGAATGCCCATGTAAAGAAGAGTCCTCCATCTCAGTGTACTCCAACTTCCATGATGTATCCGTTTGATTCCACTTTTTTCTACCTTCCATCCTTTATCTCACTTCCCTTGCCTTTTCTCTTTTTCTCTCCTCCTATAAGTACTTTCTGACATTATCTGTGCCCCATTCAATGCCCTCCAACTTTCTCCCATGTGAATTCACTTTTAGTACCCTCCATGAAGTTTCCTGGAAAGTTCGTTCCCTTCTCCTTATCTTTTTCTCGGAGCTACTATTCTTAAAAAATACCCTAGCTACTCCATTTCTGAAATTATCTGTGCATTTGCTGAAAACTCAGGAAAGTTGTCCATGTTACTTTAGTTTAGGCCATTTGATTTCCACTTTTGATTGTTAAGATGCAGCAATGTAATTTATAAATGTATTTAGTAGTACATTTCTTCAATGCAATTATTTTACGTTTTCTCCTCTTAATAGTTGAATGCACATAAGGACATTCGGCGAGAGGTCCCTGAACATTTCATTTTATAGTCTTATATCCACACTCTTTTTTTCATAGTATGATAAATCCTTTTGTCCAAATCTTATGTATGTTGTCCAAATCTTATGACCTAAAATGTCCAAGTTACACTTTCTTTAAATCATATCCCATGATTAGTAGGATATACCACTAATAATAGTCAACTACAATTTAATTGGTCACGATTAATGAAATCTCATTAATTAGATTTTCAAATAAAATCTAAAAAAACTAAAAATAAATTTCAAAAGAACGCAAATAAATTTCAAAAAAATCAATAATTTCAAAAAACGTAATAAATTTTAAAAGAACGCAGAAAAATTTAAAAAGACGAAAATAAATTTCAAAAGATCCAAATAAATTTCAAAAGATCCAAATAAAATTTCAAAAATGTAAATAAATCTCAAAAGATTCAAATAAATTTCAAAAGACGTAAATAAAATTAAAAAATTTAAATCTTTTTTAAAAAACGCAAATACATTGCCAAAACTAAGATAAACCAATTTTTTAAATTTCAGAGTTTTTTTGCTAATAACTCAAGTATTTTTTTCCAAAACTCAGTTAAATTTATTTTAAAAAACGCAAATAAATTTCAAAATACATAAATAAAATCATAAAACACAAATATATTTTAAAAAATACAAATAAGTTTTTTAGAAAAACTTGGATAGATTTTCTAAAACCACAGAAAGATTTGTTCAAAAATTAAGTTTAAATTTTCAAAATGGAGATAAATTTGTCAGAAACTGAAATAAATTTGCCAAAAACTCTGATAGATTTGCAAAAAACTCAGATAAATTTTTTAAAAACTCAATTAAAATTTCTAAAATCGAGATAAATTTATCAGAAACTTAGATATATTTGTCAAAAACTCATATAAATTTTTCAAAACTCAGATAAATTTGCCAAAACTCAGATAAATTAGCCAAAAACTTGGATAAATTTATTAAAAACTCAGATAAATTTGCCAAAAACTCAGATTCACATGACCCGAACTCATTGCTTGGTCGTCTTCTTCCTTCTTCTGTTCCTAAAATCAGAACCAAAACCAGAGAGCAACAGGACACAAAAGACCAGAGCCTTCTCCTCTTTCGATCTACTTCTTCCTAGGCAATGGCACAACGGCATCGATGATGGAGACAGGCTGATCCTCCTTCTCCGGCGACAAGTGTGGAAAACCGGCGAGTTCGGCTTGACCTGCAAACAGAGATGGGATGGTCTCTCCTCCTACCTTCTGCATTAAAAAAAAAATCCGGCAGCAGTTGCTGTCCGGAAGCTGCCTACTTCCTCTCCTCTATTCGATCTGCAACAGAGTATGGAATCCCTGTTGCCCTTCTTCTTTCTTCCTCTTCTCCGATCGTCACCGGCGATGATCAAGAAAGAATAACCGGGATCCTCAGAGATTGGATCCTCTGAGTATCGGTTCTGCAAACAGCCTCCGGATTATCTGTGATTCTCTGTAAATTTGGGACGGGTTTCCAACAAAAGACATGATCAATTCATAAAATTAATTTATATTATTAAATTTTTTATCCATGGTTGATACAAGCATGACTAAATTGTATTATATTAAAGGCAGTCCTTCATGGATGTCCATTTATAAAACCGAAATCGCTTAAAGTGTTGTCTTGGGATCAAATTTTGCTATGAAGAGAACTACAACTAACATTAGATTGAGAACTTTTTAACAATGTGATCAACTGATGGTGTGGTGACGTCGACATGTGTGAAATATGGAGTAAAAGTAATAATGGCAAAATAGTAATTGCACGGCTTTAACTAGGCGTGTTTAGATGTGAGGTGATGTAAAACCCCCATTATCCAGACGAGTTTATATCAAAAGTATATAAATTTAAAATTTCATCTTTTAAAAAAAAAAATAATAACATCATTTCTCCACTAAATGACAAAAAAAATCATCTTTTCACACAAAAAAAGTAAAAAAAAAAAATCTCTATCGAGCAAGTAAGAACAAAAGACATAATCTTTATAATTTATTTTCTCTTTCTTAATTTGATGCTTTATCTCAATTTATTTCAATTCATGTCACATCCAAACGGGTTTATGCTTTAGAGTGGCAATTTGGGACGTGTCTAGAATCTAGAGTTTATTTACAATAAATCCATGTGTTTTTTCAAACCATTCAAAGGACATGTGCCCCTACTCTAGTCAATCATTTAAATTGTTACCCACTTAGATTATTGTTGCGGTTAGGAAGTTCATGATCTGGGTTTTACGAATGATCAAATGAGATTTTTGGATTCACTTGTAGTTTAGTACCCACAGGCCACATGTTAGTCTCAGGAATTTATCGTGAGTGGAAACATCAGAGCAGAAGGGCACGTGACACACACTGGAAATTAAAATTAAAGTAGCTTTATCTTTTTTTACCCTTTCTTTTTTAGTGACTGTAGCAAGCCTCCATTATTGGGCTTAATGTTGACTCTTTTAGTCTTTTTACCAGCAAGATTGAAAGTTAAAATGGAGTCATTGCAGTGGCACACAAAAAATAACTCTTCTCACACACTCATGTTTTTGGGCAGCCTCCCTCCCTCCCCAGTGTTCTCTCTCTCTTCCTCCCCAATGGATTGAGAGTTTTTTTTTTTTTTTTTTGTTTAATTTCTTATTTTGCATACAAATTAAGGTGAACTTTGTATTAATTCTGTCTTAGATTTTTTTTTCCTAATTATATTTTTAGGAATTTGAACACTGTTAATACTACTATGACTATTTTTTGTTCTTTTTAATATGTTTTATATTTATGCCTGTGCTTTAAGCATGATCGTTAAGCTAATGATTCTGACTACCTCAATTTTAATCTTGACCCCTCAATTTAGATTATGACTGCCCTTCTAATTTTGACTCGTGCTATTAGATTTTTTTTTTTAATTCAAAAGAGTTATATTGTAGAATGAAGGGATTAGACCCAGGATCAACATAAGAAAGTACAATGCTAGCATTTGTTCTTTTTTATTAATGGTATCTAAACATTAAAGAAATTTTTTATCTAAAGTTTTACCATCAATAAGAAATGAGATAGGTCCAAAATCCAACCCATCAATAAGAATTCCATATTCTATTGGAGCGAAATGCGAATCTTTTTCGGATTGATTTTTTAATGGTATCCAACCCACAGCGGAGCCTCGCGAGTTGATCGTGAGCGGAAGCCATAGAGGAGAAGGACTGTTTATTTTGACACACGAGTACAGGCTGTACAGCACTGAGAATTCTAATCAAAGTAAAAGTAGCTTTATCTTTATTGACCATTTCTTTTTTACTGACTGCACCAGGCCTCGATTCTAGGGTTTATTGTTTGACTCTTTCTTATCTTCTTTTTGTGCTCTCTATTCAAGTTGCAGAGAACAGAGAGGAAAAAAAAGAAGGCGACGAACGAGAGAACATGGCGCTTCAGCTGATAAAAGACACGGCTATCTCGTACACAGTTCAGGTAGCACTGGATGCGGTGAAGTCCTGCTTGCAAATTGGTGTCGATCTTTTTCTCGGTGCTGAAAATCATCTGGTGAAGATTAAGGATTCCCTGGTGGACATCAATGATTTCATTGTAATAGCAGAGCGAAGCCCCAAGAAGGATCCCAAGTTGATGAAATTGCTGGAAAAGCTCAAAGATGCTGCTTATGATGCTCAGGACTTATTGGAAGATTATGCGATCGAGGATCGAAGACGGAGTGAAGAGGCTGAAAACAGGCCGAACAAGGTACGCAGGGTCTCTACTTCGTTGGTCGCCGGAACCCCAGTTATAAATCGTGCACAAATGCTCATAAAACTGAAAGACGTAAGCGAGAGACTCGAAGCTATTAAAGCAGAGGCTCATGCATTTCAGCTGGAGGAGAAAGTGACCAACTTGCAGATTGAGTTTAAGAAGCAGAGGGAGACCCACTCATTCGTACACAAAGCTCTTGTATTTGAAAGAGACGAAGAAAAAGAGAAGATAGTGAATTGGTTGCTGTCAAATGAAGCCGGTGATCATGAGAATGTTTCGGTCATTTCCATCGTCGGCATTGGAGGCATTGGCAAAACTACGATTGCTAAGTTGGTCTTCAATCAAAAATCGGTGGAGGACCATTTCAAGCCGAAATTGTGGGTATGCGTGTCTGATAATTTTGATGTTACAGGGCTTCTAAAAGAAATCATTCAACGCGCTAAAGAGGAAGAAAAAAACATTCAACATGGAACTGATGATAATAAACCTCTCCCCTCAAGCGTGCAGGATTTGCAGTGCCTCCTACGAGAAAAACTGAGTGGGAAAAGGTACTTGCTCGTACTGGACGATGTTTGGAATGAAGAACCTGAGAAGTGGCATAGGCTGAGAGATCTGTTGTTATGTGGAGAAAGAGGAAGTAGAATTATGGTAACCACACGGAGTGGAAAGGTTGCATCCATCATGAGCAAAATTCAGCCACACATTTTGAAGCCTTTGTCCGAAGATGGTTGCTGGTCTCTGTTCTGTCAAAGAGCATTTGGAAATCAAACAGAAGAAGCAGCGCATCCAAACTTGGCACCAATTGGAAGAGATATTGTGAAGAAATGCGGGGGCATTCCGCTTGCAGTGACAACACTAGGAGGCCTTTTGTGTTCCGAGAGAAGCCAACGCAAATGGGAGTTTGTCAGAGATAGTGAAATGTGGAACTTAGCTGATGAAAGCGAGCATGGAATATTACCTGCTTTGAGGTTGAGCTATAACCATTTAAAGCCCCATCTGAAGCAATGCTTTGCCTTTTGTGCAATCTTTCCTCAAGACTATGAAATTCAAAAGGAACTAGTGATCAAGTTATGGATGGCTCAAGGTTTTATTCCTACCGATCCAGAAGGATTAATGGAGTTGGAAGACATTGGCAACGACATTTTCGATGAGTTGGTAATGAGGTCTTTTTTCCAAGATGTCAAAGAAAATGTAGAAATTTTTAAGCCACGAAGACCTAACTTCGTTATGATAATACCTGATCGGACAACATTTCGGATGCACGACCTCATGCATGATCTGGCACATTCTGTAATGGAAAATGAATATCGTGTGGTACTCAATGGCAAGTCAAAAGGCATTTCTCCAAGGATACGTCATGTCTCTTCTAATGGATTAGGAATTCTGCCTGCCTCCTTACCCAAAGCTCAAATGCTACGGACATATGTCATGTTAGAACAAGTCGCCTTCCAATTTCCTTGTGATGTAGGACTTTTCAAATATTTGAGAGCATTGGATTTCATCTGGCAACAAGATAAACTGAAAGTTGAGAAGCAGCTGCTTACTTCCCTGGGCAATCTCCAACATCTAAGGTACCTCGACCTCTCCTTCACTTCGATAGAAATGTTACCTGAATCGTTGACTAGCCTCTGCTTTTTACAAACTTTGATACTAGTACGTTGTAGAGAACTTCGCGAGTTACCCAGAGAGATGTGCAAATTGACCAACCTCAGATGTTTGGATATAACTGATTGTTGGAAATTAACTCACATGCCCCCAAAGATGGGGCAATTGAGCTGCCTCCAAGAATTAAGCAATTTCATTGTGGGTAGGACCAATGAGATTGCATGCAGTGGCATAGGAGAGTTGCAAGGTTTGAACCTTAGAGGACGTCTAATAATTCAACTCCATAAGAATATAACAGATGCTATTGGTGTTCTACGAGATACTCTCATCAACAAACCAAATCTTACTTCTCTTGATCTAGAGTGGAACGATGGTTTTATTCCTTGTGTGGATGAGGCATCTCATGGTGATTTGGAAGAAGATAAAATGATAGAAGTACTTGAAAACCTCAAACCACATCGAAATCTAAAGAAGTTGGGAATACATGACTCTGGGGGCCTCTACTTTCCGAGTTGGATGATGGACACCACTCGCACTGAATTAGTTGAAATCAAATTATCAAGGTGTTGGAGATGTAACCACTTGCCACCACTTGGCGAATTGCCCTTTCTCAAAGTCCTTAGAATTGATGGATTGGAGAATGTGGAGTGCATTGGTAACGAGTTCTACGGCAATGAAGTATCGGGAGGATTTCCATCATTAAAAAAACTTGAGATTAGTGATATGGAAAAATTGAAGACATGGTCAGGGTTAAAATGGAAGGGCGAGAGGGTGTTCCCTAGCCTTACCCATTTGGATATTTCGAATTGTCCCATGCTAACCACAATGGAAATTTTTTCATATATCAAAGATTTGAATGTTGACCAAGGGATGATGCAAAGCCGCAAAAATCAGAAATCGTTTGAGTCGTCTATGCAAAATTGTAACCAATCGTCTTTTGCCGATGAAGATCAGATAAGAAGCCAAAGCTCTCTTCAAGACTTGTATATTCACTTTTGTGACAAACTAATCTTTTCAGGCCTAGGGCTTCGTTACCTCAGTTCCCTTGAGAGGCTGTATGTAGAGGAAAGCAATGAGTTTGCACACGTGGCACATGAATTATCTTTCCTTACCAGCCTCCAAAGTCTCTGTTTAGAGCGGTGTCATGGTTTGAAGAGTTTACCAGAGGGGATCGGGAATCTCACATCTCTTCAAGATCTAGCTATTTTTAATTGCCCTGAGATGGCCTCCTTGCCAAAAGAGCTACAACGCCTCTCTGCACTCAGAGTGCTGCATATTTCTGGATGTCCTACATTAGAGATTCGATGTACGAAAGACTCAGGTGAGGACTGGGACAAGATCCAACACATCCCTAAAATCAACATTGACTAGCATCTTATCGCAAGAGATTAATAATGGTTAGCCTTCATACTTCTTGTCTTTTTTTTTTTTTAAATAAAATCTATTATTTATTTCTGATGCAACTCTTGTTTGTAATTGTAATTGTAATTGTAGCCTTGTAGGTAAGAAGAAAAGAGGGGAGAAAGGTAGTTGCGATAAAAAAGAAAGCTACTTGCACATGAGTCGAGAGACTTAATTAGGTATGATTATAATTTTCAATACTGCCCTCGTAAAAAATTTATAATGCATGAAGAAATATAGAGGCAAAAAGGTTAGGAGATTCAGTCTCTTTAGTTTGGCATTATATAGATCATATAATATTCATTGTTAAACATCATACATCATGTACTTGGGCAAGCATATAAGGTTAGGACTTTTGAGCTGCAGGGTAAGATGATTTTGGGCTTGTTTTTATTGGTGCGATCTATCACTTGGGGATATGCACATTTATTTAAAATAAATTATACCATTTCTCATTTGTCTTTCTCACTTATGAAAAAATTGTGCTCTGTTAAGCAACAATTTTCAGTTGAGCTTTTTAAAAAGATTGGATGATGTAAAATCTATCTCATTAAGTGGATGTGAACTTGCAAGGTTTTACTTATATAATACCCCTAAATTGCTTTATTTAATTTGAATATTTTACTAAATTGGATGGTTATGCATACTACGATAAATGGGTTGAAGCTATGATAATGATGGACAAAAATGGAGGGTTTTCTTAATGTGCTTTTGGAGGAATGTGAACTATTTGGAGTAGATAGAGGCATTAAAAAAAATTATCCTGCTTAATTTTGTCTTATGAATCTTGCATTGTTCAGCTAAAAATTCTTATTGTTTAGGGAACATCCAAATAAATTACAAGATTATAGTTTTTTAATTATTTTTATGATACTACTAACTGACCATGATTTGTTTCCTTCTCCAACGATAGGTTGGAAAGAAAACCATGTGAAGTAGCATACATGATTTTGCATTGATCCAATGGCATTTTATGATAGAGGTATTGTAATACAAGGACTGTTAACTTAATGCCACCTAAATTTGAAACGCATCTGCTAGCAATTCCATTCTATGTTCTCTGTTCAGACTCTACTTGCCCCACATACATTGTAACATACCTGATCCGGATTCACCTTTTGAGCCCAACCCTATACCCACTAGAGACCTATGACAAGGGTGCTTTTTCTCATTTTATTTCATGGTAATTATTTTATTAGAAATTTAATTATTATTATTACATGTATTTAATTTATTGTTTGCATTCATTGAATTACGCTTTGATGCATTTTATTTAATTGTCGGCGCATTTCTTTTTTTTTTTTTTTCATTTTCATGAATTATTATCCATTCACATGTTGCTAAGTAATTCTCTAATTGGATTGGAGAATTATCTAATTAATCCTTTAATTTAATTTAGTGGACCCTCACACATTGTTTTAAAAATTAATAAATGCCAATGATGAAAAGTCTATCTGGAGGGTGTGTGTTCAGGCCCCACTTGGACTTGTGCCAAGTGGAGGGTGATGTAGCATCTTATTTCAAATTCTAAACTTAATTAGTAACCTTGCTAACTAATTACTAATCATTACTCTAATTAGAAATTTCGGGCATTGATTTATCTCTAATTGGTTTGACCTAGTTGTGATGGAGATATGGAGATTTTCTCTCCAAGTGGGCACCCCTTGATTGGCTATAGATGGTGATAGTGTGGAATCTAGGGAGACTAATCTAAGGCTAGGATTTTTGGAGAATTTAAATGAAGCGATGTGATAGGTTTCATATCTAATCAAAGGCTTAATTTTTAACTAATTTCCATGGTTAAGGGAGAGATGAGTTGGACTTTTTATTTAATTAGGAACCTTTCCTCTCCACCATGTGTGTGCGCGCGCTTCAGAATTCAAGAGAAAGACAGGAAGTTGGATGTGAGACTGGAGGAAGAAAAAATATAAGAAAAAGAAAGGAAAATAGAAGAGAAGAGAGGAGGCTTAGGCTAGCTTGGAGGTGGACTTCTTGAGGTATGATCTTTCCATTTTCTTAGTTTATTTTCTTCTTTGCTTTTTCACCATCTTTTACTCTAGTATCTTCCATATTCCATAACAATTCATGGCCATTAATGGTGTTATTTTGGCACATGATGAAGCAATTAAGTTCAATAATAAAAATACCCATATTATTTTCTTTTAATGGGATTGGCCAAAGGAAAGGGGATCCAAGTTTATGTTTCAGTTATTTATTATGCTTGGATCACCATGTTTGGATAGGAAAAATTGTGAGATCATAATATGGATTAGGTATTTTTGGGGATTAGATTATGTAGAATGTATTTCTTTTGTTCCTTTTTTTTAATAAACCATAAGAGTTAGATTTATTGGTTTTAATTATCATAGGTTGTAATAATTGTTTTATTTCTTCTTTGTTTTTAAATTCTTATTTTTTATTGAAAAAGTTGATATGTTTATAACCAATATTCTATTGTAATCTAATTTATTTTAAAGATCCATATCAGGGGAATAAAAAGGAGAAAAGAAAAAGGATTATTTGATATCTCTAAACATCCATGATTAAGGAAAAATATTTTTGAACCCTTAGATTTGGCATACCAATGGTCGGATCGCACCCAAAAGTTTTATAGATTTTTCATTGATTTGTGTGGAGTTTTTAATTGTTTGGATCCTTGAAATAATTAGAAAATAAGGTTTTTAATTAAGGTTTAATTATTGTTTTGATCATAGTTTGTGGTGTTGGGTCATTAGAACCCTTTTGGGTTAACCAATTTGACTTTATATGACCCATTGGTGCACCAATTGTTGATCTCGGGTTAGATAATAATTTTGGTATAAAAGTAATCTGATTGAATGGTGTTAAGGTGCTGCAGTAGTGGATTTAAATCGAAATGAGTCATGGTTTAGTGGGCTAAGCCCAAAACCTAACCCTAGTGCACCAATAGATCACATATAGCCCAATTGTGATTTTTTTTTCTGATATTTATATACTAAATTTAATTGGAGGACTAAACTAAAGTATTAATAGTTGTTTAAATGACTTCGGAAGTGTGGCCAAACCCTTGGCTAAGTTAGAAGCCATTTTGACTAAATTAGTTGACTAGTCTAGTTGGTTATGTTAGGTCTGTGTTGTGGTGGCTAAAATGGGTTTTATGAATTAAATATGACCATAACCATTAACTATTTGGTTTATTTAAGCCGTTGGTCAATGGGTCAAACTCTTTTGAGGCCCGATTAAATATTTAAAAGGGCCATATAGCCATCAAACCTTGACTACGTGTAATTAGCTAGTTGGTTTATGAGTCTAGATGTGATTTAGTGGCTGATGTGTTATACTTAATTCCATATTATGGTACTATTTGGTGCTGTTATGGACCTTAGAACACTTTACTTTAGGAATCATGTGGACCCCACCTTAGATCATAAGATTTCATAATTAACAACTTTAGAATATTAGATGACTAGACTAGTTTTCCTAGTGGGCCCTGGTGGGTCAGTTTTCACTTAGATGATTAATTGGTTAAAGATTGAGTTTAATTGACTCTAAAATATGGTTAAGAATTAAGATTTTAAAATTAGTAGTGCTTAATAATTATAATTTATTTCTACAGCATAATTCACATTTTAATACCCTTTTTCTCAAGCGGTTAGTAAAGCTTCATAAGAGTGACTCTAAAATATGGTTAAGAATTAAGATTTTAAAATTAGTAGTGCTTAATAATTATAATTTATTTCTGCAGCATAATTCACATTTTAATACCCTTTTTCTCAAGCGGTTAGTAAAGCTTCATAAAAGGCAAGTTTTAATTACTTTCTAAAAAAGTTTATACATATTGGATGAATTGGTTATAGTGTTATGGACATTATTGTATGTTATATAGCAATCTAATTATAGTTTGCATAGCATTCTATTATGGTAAGTTTTATATAGCATGTTATTTATGGTAAGTTTTGCATGACATTCTATAGATTTAGAAAATTGATAATGATACCCTCATGTATTGATGATAAGTGATTGTAACATGCACTCTATAATATAGTAATCAACAAGATTGATCGAAAGGGATGAATCATAGGAGTGCATATGGAAGTCATGTGGTATGGGATGCTTAGGGATAAGTATGTTTATAATATGCTTTGTTTCAATTTAATCTAAACTACTTAAAATAAAATGAAATATTAGAAACTTAACGAAAGTAGGGACCCTAGTTCCTCAGCCCCACTCTGTCGTAAAACCCCCATGAGAGGACGTCTTACTGTGTGGTAGTTTAGTGCGGTGCAGTGTAGTGATTAGTGACCGGTTACCTGTGGTGGGCATTCCGAAAATGACCCTTGTCTTGGAGGGGTTAAATTTCAAGTCATTCTTCCTAGCCTGAAGTGCTTTCCAAGCTTCACAGATGGGTGCACTGTTGGATTGGTGAGTGACACAAAGACCCAACTTAGTATAGGGATGGATGTTTTTTGTAATAATTTTCTAGTGAGTGGTTGACCAATATGAAAGGGAGGGTCCCAAAGTGTTTAAATGGCTAAGTGGCAAGTGCATAATGCTAAGTGTAGTGTTTTGGCTCATTATTTTTAATGAGTGGTTCAAGTGTAGTGTTGGGACCCTAAATTTCTTATTGGGAAGTGACTTATGTTATATGGCATGACAAGAAATTTTAGTGTCCAAAATGTTAATTTTATGCAAAGTTTTCATTGTAATAGTGTCCTGTCATTTATTGCATATCACATGTGCATTATCACTATTTTCTTACTCCTTTCTTATGATATGTATTCTTGTTAGTGATTAGTATCTTGCCGAGTACCATTGTGCTCATTATATTCCACCACCACATGCAGGAGGGTGAGGATTTGCAGGAGCTTGGGATTGAGGGTGATGAAGACTATGAACTTGTGCTACAGTATTACTATAATGATGCCATTCTCGATGGTCAAAATGAAGATGTTTAATCTATGAGGATTTAAGACATTAAATTAAATTATGTTTAAGACTTTATTAGTGTATATTGGGATTGATGTAATTAATTAATCTCGTACTTGGTTAACTTGGAATTTTTTTTGATGATGTAATAACTGATGGATTGTTATTCATGGTTATGAGCTTGGCTTACCTGTATATGAATGGGCAATGTTGTTTATACATGATTATTGTTTAAAAAAATAAAAAAACTATCCTACTATTTGAACAATTGAGGGCCCTTAGATGACTGGGTCATTTGACATCACATCGGATCCATATTATTGGATTAACTGCTCTCTATCTCCATAGTTTACTTTTGCTCTCTATCTGTGAGGTGTACTTACATGATCTTGGCGTCAATAAGTGGAACAAATATTTAGGATGAATAAACTTTTATCTATAAAAAATATAATTCATAAAGTATTGATTTGGTTGTAGAGATTCAGGTGCATTACATAGGCCATCTCACATGATGGAGTTTTCGGCCAAAATTATCTTTCGTTGTCCTTGTGAACACCAATACCATAATTTAATTTGTTTCTTGAATCCCATGATATGGACAGTTCATAAGAAAGATGACCCTCTCTCAAAAAAAAAAAAAAAGAAAAGGAAAGATGACCCATGCTTCTTTAACTACTTTCGAATTACAAGGATTAGTCAAGTGATGTTATGAAAGACTCCTCTAACATAGAATTATCCGTTTCTTCAGCAATATACTAGGGCTCTGTTCCTTTGCTAAGCTTGGCTACCTCTGAATGAACAGAAATTTGATATTTATATGAACAACATTCTTCCTTCATCTATTTTTGTTGGATGTTATGTTTTGATTTTATTGAGCAAATGGGTTTCTTTTTTTATTTCTTATTACTCTTACGTATATGTCGTACTTCATCTATTCATACATGTAGTAGTTCCTCATGGCAGTTACCATTTTGTGCTTAATGAAACATAAACAATCATTTCAAAGATTTATTTTGTTAGTTTAGGTTTTGATGTTGGTTTTTCAATTTTCTTCTACTAGAAAGTTGAAATGTGGGGTGAATAAAATTACTGGAAAAAGATGCCACTTTTGAAGAGTTTTGCATATAAAAAGGATTGCTGATTTCACCACTGCTCAGTAAGATTAGATTATCTGAACAATCAGATACCCGATCTTCCTCATAAAATTTTGTTATGTCTTGTCTTTCAAGAAGAAAGATTGAGTTGCCTCTTTGTGATTGGATAATCTAATCTAAAAAGAAATTTAAGTGTTTGGACCTTCTTAATTAAGTAATTTATCTGCTGAAAGATTATCCAATCACTCAGTTTCTTGATATCCCTCGTAAAATTTTATTATGGTCTTGTCTTTCAAGCCTCCGACATACGAGGATATACATGTACGTGCTGAATGTAATCGGTATACAATAGTTATGTTTTTAAAGAGGCTATTGATTCTTATGGCCAAGGGAATGCTTTCGGCCAAACTGAGTGACAGAGATGTAAAAAAGGGTGTGCCGAGTTCATTTGATGTAAGACCGCATATGCATCAGATGGGCCAGAAATTGAAGCCCAATCACTTAGTGGGCCATGCCCACACCCTGAATAGATAGGCCGAATTTTTCTCCCGGACAGAAGAAATCTCGCCCAGTTATGGATCTGGCCAGTCTGGTGGAAAGACATTGGGTGTGGATTGTGCAACTACTGCAGTCTCATCCATACCGTTTCCACAAACCTGACTTGACCATTTGCTCACAACCATGGACCGGTTAGCAGTTTCTATAATAAAGTTTCTTCTGAAGACTTGACCATGAAAAATTGAAAATGTCTGGGGCAGCATCATCATCATAGCCTTGTCCAACTATGTTGGGCATAAACGTCACCAGTCGGCATGTATTATAATATCCTACTCTTGCTCGGATCAAGAGGATCAGACTCTGAGTTTCTCTGGGCCATACTACATTGGGTTATGTCCCACTCAAGATCGGTCTGACCCAGTCCAAAAGAAAGAAAAAACAGATCTAGGTCCAGGTAAAGACTTGACAGGACGCCCAATCCCCGATACGTTCAGGTAATAGACCTTGCTCAGGATGAGTGGACACAGACCAAGCTGGGTAAGTTGGTGAGTCTGCCTGAGAATGCTCGGTAACAAAGGGCCAGACTCTTTCAACTCGCCAAGACCGGTGAGTTAGCAAGCTCACCATCTCGGCCCAGTTTGGGCAACCGGGAAGACTGATCGAGTTTTTAAATTGCATGCCTGCTTGAATCTGTGTGACTTATATTCTCTAAAGTAGCTTGAAGATGATTACCTCCAGTTGGACCTATCACAAAAAAAAATTAATTATTCTCTTACCCTTTATGTTTATTATGGATCTAAGTGGGCGCCCAGTAGAGCCGTGAATGGGTCGTGTTCAATCCAGATCAAAGGTCCAACCGGCCAATATATATATGGAAAATATTCACGTGCATCCACGTAATGACAACATAGTAGGGTTGACTTTATAATACATCCGAACCATCCACACACATGGGAACCCCTTAAGTATACTAGACCCATTAGATTTTCACCTGCCCAAATGGATTGGACTGTTGGATTGAATGTCATTTTTTTTCCTTTAATATGAAGTCGTTAAATTTGTGGGCCATGGATGAAGGGGTTAGAGGCATGAGATTGACCCCAAATTTGATATATGGGCTCATTCAAGATGTGTCTTTCCATCCCCCACAAGTCCCACGATCAGTGGGTCCCTAGGTGGGCCCCGTTAAGTTTGTCCCTCACCATATGGTGAGGGAAGGATGCACAAGAATATCCCCAATATATATATATGAAAAATATTCACACGCATCCACCCCTCACTATAACATGGTGAGGGACAACATAGTATAGTTGACTTTATAATACATCCGAACCATCTACACACATGGGACCCCCTTAAGTATACTAGACCCATTAGATTTTCACCTGCCAAATGGATTGGATTGTTAGATCGAATGTCAATTTTTTTCCTTTAATATGAAGTCGTTAAATTTGTGGGTCATGGATGAAGGGGTTAGAGGCATGAGATTGATCACCCCAAATTTGATATATGGGCTCATCCAAGATGTGTCTTTCCATCCCCCACAAGTCCCACGATCAGTGGGTCCCTATGTGAACCCCATTAAGTTTGTCCCTCACCATATGGGGAAGGAATGATGCACAAGAATATCCCCAATATATATAGAGTCCTGCTACATGGACCGAAAATCAGGCCTTGAAAAAGGGCCTAAACCCTCCTTAATTCTTATAGGAGCATCTCCCATTCTTAATTCTTTAAAGTTGGAAAACAGTTAGATAGAAAAAAGGGCCCAACTATTTCTTTCCCTTGAGCCATGTCAGCACATTGGGCACATAGAGATGATTGATGAATCATATCCTCGTAATGAAAACTATCTTATCTCTGTTGTACTTGCTACTTGGTGGGCTTTGTTGAAAGTAAGAAATAATTTTATCTTTAGAGGAGAAAGCATTTGTATCCTGATAAAACTATATATTTGATTTAAAATGTTTGCAAGCTTGCTCTATGGATATTTGTGAAAAGCCTTTTTATTTGGCATATCACAGTCAAAGGTGTATGGATCTAATATCCAATAATTAGATTCTGATTTTTACAAATGCTGCTTTTAGAGCTACGGACGGGGAGGTAATTAGATATGGTTTTGTTATGTTAAGGAATGATATTCCTTTTGTTGAGGGCTTGAGGCGCTCATTTTGGGTCGTGTGTCCCTTCCTCTCAAGAAGCAGAGGCGTGAGCTATCCTCATGGCAGCGAAGGAAGCAAGAAACAGAGGGCCTATAATCTCGGACATCCATATTATGTGTCTTTCCATTTCTTTTGTTGATTTTGTTTTTGTTCCCAGGGATGTTAAAGAGGCTGCGCTCATTTTTGACCAAGTACTGTTCTTGACTTGAAAGAAGTCTTTGTTGAGATCGTTCTCGTCTCTCTCTTTGATTCTTTTTGGATTTAACGAAAGCTTTTTTACCAAGGAAATAATAATAATAACACAACAAACACACTTATTAATAGATATATCATTCATGAAAATATTACAAAAAGATTTCTTTTTTTCTTAATTTATTCAAACATTTGGTCCACATCAAAGGGAACGAAGGACTACCCACATGAAACTGATTCCAACCTGTATCATCCATAAGGTGGGTTTAACATTATTAAACACTGGTGCAACAGGCCAATGTTGATAAAAATAATTAAGAATTTAATTAGTAATATTTATAAATATTTAAATAAATTATAAATGAATATTAACATATTATTCATAATACAAAGACAATTAAAACTGAACTTCAAAAATAAAATTTTTAAAGAAAAATAAGTAAAATCATCTAATTGAATTATCTAATACATGATATTGAAATAATGGCTCAATTACATAGAATAACTGGTCAAATAAAATAAAAAAGTTGAAGAGTAATTATGAATAATCTATCTTACAAAACAGGACAGTGTTTCCTGTTTGAAAAATGTTCTACGTGGCATATATAGCTTTAAACAAATCCATTTCTCTTTCTTATCATATATATATATATATATCTCTTTTGTTTGTTCCTTTGTCTTGATGCGGTTTCTTTTGGGGCTATTTTTATGGAAGGTCACATGGGTGCTGACATTGTGAGTGGGCCATAATCACCATAGCAATTTGATTGCAATTCAATCAGATGGGACCCACACACGCCAGCCCTTTCGCTCTCCTGGCCAACTTTTCCTCTGAAAATTCTTTCTGGGTTGTCTTCATTTTATGAGAGAAAAGAAAGGGTCTCTATCATAGACGCCCAGCGTGGTCCATGTTCATTGCAGGGTGTGGGGTCCACCCCATTATCCTTCCCATTTCAATCCCAACTTGCTTGTGTAAGACTCGCACGTCGTTATTGAAAAATGGTCTAGAAGGGATGCCTCGGGGCTGACGCCTACAAAAGGGGAAAACGACTTCACAAGCCTTTTCTTTCGTTCTTGGAATGGAGGAAGGAGCAGGGGCCAAGAAGAGAGGGCCGACGGCGCCGACGGCGGCGGCGGCGATGGAGCTGAAGCGTGGCGGGGTGCTAACGATGGTGCGGCGATGCCAGATTGGCGACTGCATATGTATGTGGGTTTTTTTTTTCTTCTCCCTCTCTCTGTTCTCTTTTTTCGAAGGGGTGAAGTTTGGTTGGGGTGTGCGTCGCAGAGGCAGGGGTGATTTGGGGATGATTTGGGGATTTTAGGTTTTTGGGAAAAATGGATGTCGGACTAGGATTAAGTTCATGAGTGGCTGATGTGGGGCGTTGGGGTAGTTGGGGTTTCTGGATGTGGCTGGGTTCGGTGGCTATTGGGAAGAGAGGAAGGGGAGTGGTGTTGCTAACTGGGGCGTGTGATTTGGGAATGATCTGGGGCTTTTAGGGTTTTGATAGTGGATTAGGGATGGGTCTGGGGTTCGGTGGAGGGCTGGAATAAGTGTGGGTGGATGTGGGAGAGGGGTGCTGATGATAGCAAATAAACCGTAAATCAAAAACCCGAAAAAGAAATCATAAACCCCAAATCCAAATAAGTTAATTTAAGATAATTTTTTTATCTAATTACGTTCGAACGTGGCAACGGCACGGGTTACCGCTAGTATAATATATGATGGAGAAGAAAACATATGAAAGATTAATTAGTTTGAATTGTCGATTGTACGAAGAGTAAATTAATTTACAAAACTACTCATACTTGAATGACTATCTATTAGTTGTCCCAACATTTTGATTTGCCATATTTTATTATTTATTTGATTCTCCATATTTATTATTTAGTTAAATTAGTTAATATAAATGATAATAAAAAAATTGTGATAAAGATGAAAACTCGTGAGAGAAGTTTTAGGGGCCCGAGAGATTTTAGGGCAAGATCAAGTAATACTAGATATTTTAGGACCTTGATTTGATTATATTTGTACTTAGGCATAAATTGAGTGTCGATTTCAAAATTAAATGTGGATTTTGAAATTAATTGTCTCCATGATGGGCCCCATAGATTAATCTTACTGGATATTAAAAGGACAATAATCAGAAAAATGTAGCAAAATACAACCTATGAATGTGGCCCTCGTAAATTTTGAGTTTTAAAAGGAAAGAAATTTGGCTTTCACAATGGGACAAACTTGGGATAAAACTCAAAGGCATCGAACCTGGAGTAAAAGTAAAAGGTAAGCCGGATATAGAAAAGTAATGTTTGATAAAACCGGATAAAATTATCTTAATACACATGGATATACTCCGCGATTAATATATTCAATTTTAAAATACTTAGAATTAGTACAGATGCAACTTGTATATTTATCAGGGCCTGAGTTTGAAAATATATGCAGATTCCATTGGGTGTAAATATGATAGAGTTTGGCTTTCACAATGGGACGCATAGATTGTTCGAACTTGGGATAAAAAAAAGGAAAAAAATAGCTTTCAAAGTGGGCACCAAAGATTGATTAAAAACAACAAAGAAGAAGTCGATTGTGATCTATAAGTAGGCCCTAGAATTTTGCATCTTGGACCTGACATGAGGGTCCCACAAATTTATTCGCAACAAAATTTAATACATACATGCCCACCTATCGTTAAAATCATAGCCAACTTGATCTCTATATTTTTCATCAGTTTGTAGGGCCCACTATCATAGCCAAAAGGCCCTTGTTCTTTTTTTGTTAGTTTAATAATCGTTGAAGTGAAATGGTTAATATAATCTAGGAAAATGGTTTTGGGAGGACCAAAAAGAGAAGTTAGTATAAGATTAAAGATTCTATGTTTTAGGGAAGTATACTAAGGTAGCGTTTGGTTCGCTGGAATGGTTGTAGGCGGGAATGGAATGGAGACCGGAATGAGTCTGGAATGGAATGGGGCAGGAATGAGCATTTCCATTGCAGCGTTTGGTACGCTGAGGAATCAACCCAGTTGATTCCTATTCCTGTGTTTGGTATGCTGGAATGAGTCCTGAAATGGAATAAAATTTACATAAGACTGACCAAAATACCCTTGTTAGAATTTTATCTTTGGCTCAGTCAATGTATAGCTTATAATATTATTAAATAGGTGGGGCCCACACAAGGTCTTCTATTTTATAATAATAATAATAATGTATAGATTATATTATTATTATATAGGTGGGGCCCACACAAGCTCTTCTATTTTATAATCTTATAACAATAATAATGTATAGATTATATTATTATTATATAGGTGGGGCCCACACAAGCTATTCGATTTTACAATCTTATAATAATATATAGATTATATTATTATTATATAGGTGGGGCCCACACAAGCTCTTCTATTTTATAATCTTATAATAATAATAATAATAATAATATAGATTATTTATTATAATAGGTGGGGCCCACACATGTTCTTCTCTTTTATAATCTTATTATAAAATAATGTATATTATATTATTATTATATAGGTGGGGCCCCACACAAGTTCTTCTATTTTATAATCTTATAATAATAATAATAATGTATATATTATATATTATATAGGTGGGGCCCACACAAGCTCTTCTCTTTTATAATCTTATTATTATTATAATAATAATGTATATATAGGTGGGGTCCACACAAGTTCTTCTCTTTTATAATCTTATATAATAATTATTATAATAATAATGTATATATTATATTATTATTATATAGGTGGGCCTACACAGTTCTTCTCTTTTATAATCTTATTATTTTAATAATAATAATGTATAGAAGTGAAGAAGGGTTCTTTTTGTCTAAAAAAAAAGTAGAAAGGAATGGAATGGCCATTCCTTCCCATCCCGGATGGAATGGCCATTCCTCTACATAAGGGAATGGGATTCCGGAGGTAATGGTCATTACGCCACTTTTTTGCGAACCAAACACAGTAATGACCATTCCATTCCGACCTTCATTACAGCGAACCAAACGCTACCTAAGGGAAAAGATGAGTCATTTGAAATTTGAAAATCTAAGAAGAACTTTAGAAAATGGTTATCTCTACTTGGAAAGTATTTAAGAGCTACTTATAATGCCACTTGTCGTTCCCTCACAAAAAGGACTATTGTCATTATATATATAACTATAGTGTGAGGGGCCTGTGCCCAACACAGGAAAGAAAAAAACAGATATTCCAATATAAAAGCAATATTTGAGCATACAAAAAAAAAACATTGAAATATCAATAAAATTAAAAAGATTTGGAGATGAGGGAAGGAGTAAGGGAAAAATAAAGATTTCGATTGATTAGGTTGGCCCATAACGATGTAGTGTTCCATCCCAAGCTATAATAATAATAATAATAACAACAACAATAATAATAATCATAATTACACTCACCTCTATATGCCTAATTTAATAATTTGGTATGGTCAATGGTCAAATGTGTGGGGTTTTATTATGTTTTCCAAAATCTTTTATTTGTTTATTTTCTTTTCACCACTTAATCTTAATTTTTCTTAATTAAGGGTTAATCATGATCGTGCCACCCATTGTCATATCACCAATCATAATTATTAACTAATTCAATTCACATGATTTACTAATTAAGTCTTAAAAAATTAACTAAATTTTGCATCGAGTATAATTTGTATTTATGAATGGTATTGTAATTACCGATTCCTGATTACCAGTTGGTTAACATTCTCATGTATTATCGATGAAACAATTGTTTTGATAACAATTAGCCTTGGAATTGGGTTCCAAAGGGTGGACCCATCCATATGTAGGTAGGCCATAGGAAATAAATTTCTAATGGGTAAAATTAAAATTCTAAGATTCATTGGATTTAAGAAAATTGTGCAGAACACTAAGAATGTAAGAGTTCATGTAGTATAAACTCGATAAGATAGGGCCTACAAAAATGGCATAACCAGAATGATTAGAACATCACAATTGTCCAATCATTGCACTCATCTGATATGCACCATTGTAGCTTTGATTTGGAATTGGGTTCCAAAGGGTGGACCCCATCCATATGTAGGTAGGCCACAGGAAATAAATTTCTCAGGTTAAAAAATCAAGTCTAAGATTCTATCAATGATCAAATCATGCCAAATTAGGTTTTGTTTGATTGGATAAAACCATGATTGGATCGGAAGATATTGGAAAGACTTTTAGTTTTAAAAAGGTTTAGATTATATTTAAGTGCTTTAGGAAAGTTTTAGATTCTACATGAGTTATCTATATGGATTGGGTGGGGTGTGCCATATATCATTACGATATCCCAAGATGGAGTCGCTCTCCCACGAAGAGGACTGCTGCTTTAATATATACTAGTGCAATAGGCTCACGTTGTGGTAAAAAATAATTAAATCTTTAAATAAACTATTTATAAATATTGAAATAAATTATAAATAAATATTAACATATAATTCATAATATAAACACAATTAAGACCGAACTTCAAAAACCATAGGTTTAAAGGAAAAAGTAAGTAAAATAATCCAATCAAGAATAATGGGCCAAGAATTGGAAAAGTTGACGAGTAATTATGAAAATCTTAGGGAGGTGATAGCTTTTAGGGGTAGATCAAGTAAAGAGTACAAATCTAGCATACCTTGATTTTATTATAATTGTGCTTGGGCTCAAGTTGAGTGTCGGTTTCAAAATTAAATGTGGATTGTGAAAATAATTGGCTTCCACGATGGGCCCCACAGATTGATCCATTATAATATTTAGAGGAAAATAAAAAGAAAAAGTAGCAAAATACACACTTTGGCTATGAAAGTGGCCCACCACAAATTGTGAGATTAGAAAGAAAAAAAATTAGCTTTCATAATTGGACCATAGTAAAAAAGAAAAAAGAAAAAAAAGGAAGAAATTGGCTTTGACAGTGGACCCCATAGATTGATGAAAAATAATAAAGATGAAACCACCTATGATATATAAGTGGGGCCCCAAATTTCTGCAACTTGGATAACTCATGTGGGTCCGACAAATTGATCATCAACAAAAATTAAACCATGCATGCCCATCTATCATGAAAATCAAAGATGGACCCCATTAATGGATGAAGAAAAAAGAGAGAACGACAAGAGAAAACCTTAAGGGAGATCCGTCAGTAGGCCCTCCTCTCAAATTTAAACTGATCAAATGTACAGTGGGCCTACTTATGATAAAAAAAAAAAAAAAAGGGAGAAGGAGTTTAATTTGGTGGCCGATTTTTAACTTACTAAAGTTAAATGCCCAGTGGGCCACTGATGACAAAAAGGAGAAAAGAAAAATTCCTACAACAAAAACTGTAAAAGACACAGATAAATTTAAAATTCTCAATTTGGGTTACATGAGGTGAAATATAAGCGGTGATGTTGATATTTTAGATTCTATAGGTTGACCAGCTTTTACAAAATTGTTTTAAAAAATTGTTTTAAGTAGCTATGGTTTTAGAGATGGCACTCAGATTAATAGGAGAGTTGACCAGCTTGTATAAAATTATTTTAAGTAGTTAAATTTTTGAAGATGGTAAGTGATGGGTTCATAGGAGTAGACTTTGCCTTATCTAGTTCGTTAGGGCAGTCGAGAAAAAGAGTCCACCATAACAAATGTTTGTGTCATATATGGAATGAGAATTATTTAAAAGAAAAACTCTACATGGACCGACCCCCTAGGTCCTCATCCAAATATTTTGGATGTTGGATGAGGACCTACCAGTACGTCCATGTAGCATGGCCGTATTTAAAAATGTAGCGTGGTTATGAGATGAAGTTTGATTTATCATTCTATCGGTCCTCTTCAAAAACTTTGATGCCAAAAACCATTCCACAGGTCCTCTTCAAAAACTTTGATGCCAAAAATCATTGAGATTATATTATGAGGATTTTAAGGGATAATTTTAGTTTGTAGAGATCTTAGGCGGACAAACTTTTGGTTTTGATTGGAGATTTGAAATCCCTGGACGGCATGGTGACATAATGGGTTGCCAACCAACTAATTAAGTTGCCCCATGAATTAGCTAGAGCACTTAAAACTCAAAAAATCTAAATGGCCTGAAAAGTGGCCTGAACATCAAGCTGGACCCTAGGATCTCATTTCCAGCCTCCTGAACATCAAGCCGCGTAGCATGGCTCCTTAAAATTATGATATGCTTATACTTTCCTTCCAGTGCGGAGATAGTAGCAAAGTTGTTTTCCTTTTTCACGGGAACCTCCATCCTTTGTGGTTGGTGAGACTCCACAGTGAGGCTCACCGGTTAAAAAAAAAATCCACTTTTTTTTTGCCACGTTTTTTTTTTTCCTTTTTATATGCCAGGAGGTGGACTTACCAACATATTAAATTCACATATATGTATTTGATTAATCTGACGTTGGGCATCAGTCCTGTAATAGTGAAATTCTGCAACCTTCCATATAACAGGGGAGATTGATTTTAAGCTATTTATATTGTTACATGGGCCACACCAACGTGCCTCATAAATTTGTAAGAATAGGGACTAGGGAGTGCTAAACAAAACCCGGGTTTGTTTTCACATGTTTGGTGCTGTCTGCTTGGGGTCTTACGTGGCTTTGGAATTTGGATGCTTGCAGAAGGCGAAGGGAGATGATATGGGAATGAAAATGATCTGCACCCGATGTTTTGGTGGGGTGGGCTGGGCGGTGTTCTAACAGGATTTTGAGTTTAATCTCAAATGCAATCCTAATTCCTTAGATGGATTGTTTAGTGACTTATCCATTTAAACATCTTTGCGCTTGGGGAATGACACCGCTACTGAGGTATTAATCATAGCGGGTGTTCATGGGCCGGTCTTAGTAATACCCAGGCCCGAGTCAGTTAACTGGCCCGGGCCCAGTCCACATAGAATAGGTAAGCCCGAGCCCGGGCGTGTATATTTTACAAAGAAAAGGGGAGGCGTTTATTGACCCAACTTATAGCTGGGCCTCTCGCTCAGGCCAGGCCCAGCTTCAAGCTTGTGTGTGAGAGAATGCATATTCAACCCCTTTCTTCAAAAAGAATATATATATATATATAGGGAGCTGTTCACCCGAGCTGCAGCTTAGTTTAAAACTAAGCTGCACCGTGCCAATTGGGTGTGTGGTCAGCAATTTCATCAAATGTTTGTGGCCCGCCCAAATTTTCATTTCCCTCTCCTCTCCATCCCTAATCGAACCCTCTCTCTTTCAGAACCCAGCGAAGGTATCTCTCTCTCTCTCTCTCTCTCTCTCTCTCTCTCTCTCTTCCAGCGGTTCTCTCTGTCTCTCCCAGCGGATCTCTCTCTCTCTCTCTCCCCAGCGCTCTCTCTCTCTCCCAGCGTGTCTCCCAGCGGCTCTCTCTCTCTTCTCTCTCTCTCTCTCTCTCTCTCTCTCGATCAGCGATAACTGAGAGAGAGGCGACGATCTTGATCAGTGATCTGATGCAGCTCTGCCTCCCTGCTCTGCGACCTCAGCGCTGCTCTCTCTCTCTCTCTCTCTCTCTCTCTCTCTCTCTCTCTCTCTCTCTCGACTATCCATCATTATCGCCTCTCTTTGGAAGCCCGGTTTTCACTCTCGCATACCCTGAATCAGCGTGGCAGCGACGAAATTGGAAGACCGACCGATCTACTCCTTCTCTCGTCGCTCTCTCTCTCACTGCTGCATTTCTTCTAAGCTCTACAAATCGCCTCAGGTGACTCTGGACTGAGCACGACCATTGTTCTCTCTTCTAAGCTCTGTAAATCGCCCATGTTAATTCTCTGATTGCAATGTGCATTGACTTGCTACTGCCCAGTTCAATCGATGCGAAGCATTCGTCTGGGTCAGTCTGGACTGTTACTCTTCTTCATCATGTTTGGATTTCTTGAAATGGTTTGATCAAATTTTAGAAGTGGTTTGTTCCTCGCCTACTTGATTGGATTTGTTGAAAATGGTTTGATCATATGTTACAGATGCTCTGCTACCCTTCTTCTTGTTACTATTTGTTGAAATGGTTTTTGCATTTTTTTTTTTTGTCAATTTCTTGATGTTAGAAGTATGGAAAATATTCATTTACTGTAAAAAATTGATTCAAAACTATGTGAACAGTTCGGTATTGCTTACACATGTCTTCGTCAGCGTCGTCTCAACTATGAAAATTAGAGTAGGCGCCAAAGTGCCCATGTGGGTATGGGTATATGATTTTAAAGACGTCCCGAACAACCCATAATCCAGGTCGAAGATTTTATAAATGTCCTAATTTACACGTAAGTATCTATAGATTCTAACTTCCTAAATTAATGTATATTTCCGCTCTTAAATTAATGTTGCATTTGATATGAATTTTTGTGTAGGGAGAAAGAGGTTGTGGGTTGTTGATTTGGAAGGATGATGTAGAGGCCGATTCTACAGAGAATGGAAATTTTGGACGTGCGCAAAACGAAAGTAGAATGGCAGAAACGAGAACGTCAATTGAAGAGCTGAAGCATGAGATTAAGCATGAAATCCAACTTTTGAGAAAGAGTGTAGAAGCTCAGCATTGCCAGCAGAAACGCCCACATTACCGTAGCTATATAATAATGATTTTTCTACTATTTGTTGCATATGCATGGGGCTCAGCCATGTGTTCAACGATGTGTAAATATTTCCCACGCATGTACTATTTGGGTTGAAATATAATGTTGAAATTCTAGTGTGTTTTCATATTCTTGGGTGCCATTTCAATTCTCATTTTGTTCTCATTTTGGATACAACTGTAGATTGAAAAAGTACGCGATTGGAAAACTGACCAACTAAGTCCTTTTGTTCCAAAAAATTGCAGATATCAAGTGTCCCATGTGATCTGTAAGTCCCCAAAATTTCAGAGAGAAACTCACATGGGAAGTGGGGTAATTAGTCCTTCAAATAGGGGTACCCTGTCTAGTTTTCAGAACCCAGCGACCTGAGCCAATTTCGTTCAAAAAGTACGCGATTGGAAAACTGATCAAACTAAGTCCTTTTGTTCTCAAAAATTGCAGATATCAAGTATCCCATGTGATCTTTAAGTCCCCAAAATTTCAGAGAGAAACTCACATGGGAAGTGGGTTAATCAGCCCTTCAAACAGGGGTACCCTGTCTAGTTTTCATAACCCAGCAGACCTGAGCCAATTTCGTTCAAAAAGTACGCGATTGGAAAACTGAACAAACTAAGTCCTTTTGTTCCGAAAAATTGCAGATATCAAGTGTCCCATGTGGTCTTTAAGTCCCCAAAATTTCAGAGAGAGACTCACATGGGAAGTCATAACCCAGCAGAACTTAACCAACTTCGTTCAAAAAGTACGCGATTGGAAAACTGAACAAACTAAGTCCTTTTGTTCCCAAAAATTGCAGATATCAAGTGTCCCATGTGGTCTTTAAGTCCCCAAAACTTCAGAGAGAAACTCACATGGGAAGTGGGGTAATCAGTCCTTCAAACAGGGGTACCCTGTCTAGTTTTCATAACCCAGCAGACCTGAGCCAATTTCGTTCAAAAAGTACGCGATTGGAAAACTGATCAAACTAAGTCCTTTTGTTCCCAAAAAATTGCAGATATCAAGTGTCCCATGTGGTCTTTAAGTCCCCAAAATTTCAGAGAGAAACTCACATGGGAAGTGGGGTAATCAGTCCTTCAAACAGGGGTACCCTGTCTAGTTTTCATAACCCAGCAGACCTGAGCCAATTTCGTTCAAAAAGTACGCGATTGGAAAACTGAACAAACTAAGTCCTTTTATTCCCAAAAATTACAGATATCAAGTATCCCATGTGGTCTTTAAGTCCCCAAAATTTCAGAGAGAAACTCACATGGGAAGTGGGTTAATCAGCCCTTCAAACAGGGGTACCCGGTCCAACATAAAACAACATAAATCAAATCTAACATCCATTTCACAACAAAAAGACATTAACCCACATCCATTCCATCAAATTGTACATAACAAGACTCACAACATAAAACGACAGAAATGAAATCTCACATCCATTCCATCATCATGTTCATACAATTTGTGATTGTTTAGCCCACAACATAAAACAAGAGAAATGAAATCTCACATCCATTCCATCATCATGTTCATACAATTTGTGACTGTTTAGCCCACAACATAAAACAACAGAAATGAAATCTCACATCCATTCCATCATCATGTTCATACCATCCGTGACTATGTTGAGCCCACCATATAAAATAATAAAAAACAAAACTCACATCCATTTCTTCAAAAATTACTAACCCAAAACTCACATCCTCAGCAAAGTACTACCAAGAACACATCACCAAACTATCAGACACCATTGTTGATGGAACTCATCGTTGCACTTTATCTGCATAAATGGAATAACATACTCAGAAAATTGAATCATGATCTATAAAACAATTTATGGGTAAATACCTTTGCATTTGTGTATCATATGATTTCTTCATCAGATCTTTCACTACTATCACAGTTAGAATCAAGTGACTGGCTTGGCTCAACAGCAACTGACCTGCAATATTTTGTTATAAGTAATAGTTTTACATGCAACACGGGGTAAAAAAAATAAAAAAACAATTTATGTTAAATTGTTTACCTGGTCAACAATACCGGACAGTTCCGCTTGTCATGTGATACACCGCGCTTGTTGCAGCCCCTACAAAGACGTCCTTTCGTTGCCTTTTCCTTCGAAGATTTAAGTCTCTTCGCGCGTCCTTTCGTCACAACATGCGCTGGCTCATGATATTCAATCAGATTACTGTCCACAACTCCTTTCCCATGAGCGATGCTTGTATCTTCTGTGTTGTTTATCGTAAGCTGACTTATCTTCATTTCCAATTCCGCATGACCACTAACCAAAATGTCGAAACCTTCAGTAGAATTACTAGCTTTGTCAATAAGGCCTGCAAAAATACATGACAGGTGACTATGTCGAGCCAAGCATTGATTAACACCGGCAGAGTCACCTGATTCAAGAATGTCTACAAAAACATCTTTATTAACACCCTTTGTCCATCGCTTCAAAATGTAACGCTCGGGTAAACACAGTATAGATAAATGCTTCAAGACGGACAATACATGACAATAAGGGATGCCAACAAATTCAAACTTTCTGCAAGAACAATATGCATGCAACTCGTCTTTTTTCCATAAAACCTCTCTTTCAATTTCATTTTCATCAAAATAATTTTTCACAACAAACTTACAGCTCATATCATCCTCGTATACAAGCTTCTCGCCAAGTGATGTGGTGGTGAGTAACTCTTCTTGAAACTTATAAAATATGTTTCTTGTATACACTTCAGCCATCTGCCTTTCCATTGGTGAACATGTCTTCATTTTGGGCCTCCCATTGTTATTCTCAAAATCCTCTTTCTTTTCAAGATATCGTAAACGTTCAACCCCGGCGTCAAAACGCAAGATGAAATCAAGCAGAGAATTCTTGAACTCTACATACTGCTTCACAAATGCATTCATACTTTCACTTCTTTGAGTTGTTGACATGCCAGCAAAGAAATCTTTCTTCAAATATGCCGGAACCCACATTTGACGAATCTTAAATATATCCGCCAACCAAGCATTATCAACAAGCTTATTTTTTGTTATGATTTGATTCCAAATATTTTCAAACTAACAAGGATTGTCAGAGTTATGAACACATTCTTTGATCTTATCTATTAAACCCTCATTGTGAACATGAACCCCTCCTAAATTCGAAGGCAACTTATCCAAAATGTGCCATAAGCAAAACCGATGAATAGTATTTGGCATGACATTCTTTATAGCTTTTGTCATTACCAGATCTTGATCCGTTATGATTCCCTTTGGTGGACTAAATGACATTGCTTCAAGCCATGTGTTAAACAACCACTCAAATGACTCCGTTTTTTCATTGGGTAGAAACCCACATCCAAATAAGATCGTTTGCCCATGGTAATTGCAACCTACAAATGCGGCAAAAAGAAGTTCATAACAATTTGTCTTATAGGTTGTATCAAATGTCACCACATCACCAAACACTTTGCAAGCCGAACGGAATGCCCCATTTGCCCAGAAAATATGTGTTATATTTTTCTGTGCATCCCGCTCAATGGTATATGTGAAACCATTTCCCATCTCTTTTCGATTTTCAAAAAGTTGAAATAACAACTGCCCATCTAGCCCCCTTTTCTTTTCCTTTTCATCCCTACGGTGATTCCTTGCATCCGTATCTGTAAATCCGATTTTGTCAAGTTCCCCCGATTGCGATGCAAACACTAGCATTTGTTGTTTGCTTCGCACATTTGCTGAATCATATGTATTTATAATCTGTCGCTTTGATGCTGGCACTTCACGATGTGACCTCAACATAAATCTCTAGGAGTAGTGGGGGCATGAGAGTGTTGAGGTACAAACTTGGATACCACATAACCACCTGACTTTTCTATTTTCACTAGCATCTGTGCCTTACAATTGAATCTTGTTTCCATTCGACGTCTTTGAACAACTTCCTTATCAATTGTGGATTTATCATCTGTTTTACCCTGCTTTGAACAGACAAATCGCTTCCATATAACCTCCTCATCTTTGCCTCTATTAGTAGATTCTTTTCTTACACTAAAACCAACGAGCCTTCCATAACCATTGTAAAAGTTATATGCCTGATCTAAATCATCAAAATGCATGCCCACCTTTGGTGTCATGTTTTCATCAACAGATGGATAGTGGACAACTGCAACAGTTGAGGAGGAGGTCATATCCATATCCAACCTAGACACAAATGATGACAATTGATCATGAGTAACATGAATAACAGTAAAAATTCCTCGTAGAGTTCAAAAGATCCTTAATTTCTCAGGCAGAACTAAGGATAATATAATACACCATAGGGTCCGGGTTGTGTCATGGATCTACACTTGATGCTTCATGCCTACTGTCAAGATACACAGAAAGGGCTTAGGGCTCATTTGGATATAGAGAAACAGTAGGATAGAAAGGAAAAAGAAGGTGCACGACACAAATTTGATATAAAAACAGTTCTCTCCACATCAAAGAGGATCACCTATAATAAAATTAAACCATCGAAAAATAATGCCAATTGTGAAGCCATTTTGAGTTCGTGCAGCATCTAACGCATGCATCAAGATGGACCCTTCATAGAAATGTCCATAGGGGCAGATTTTTAGTAGAGACTTTATCCACCATTGTCTCTGATAGGGCCACTGGACCTAAAAAACCCCCTTATGTTTAGTATTGGGATTTCTGTAGCTTTGATGTAGAGATAACAGATGGACACTGCAACCTTTTTTTTCCTCATCCAAACTGAGCAACGACAGAAAATGGAGATTCTTACTTGCAAAATAAGACAGATCAGGTCGCAGAGCAGGGGAGGCAGAGCATCATCAGATCGCTGATCGAGATCGTCGCCTCTCTCTCAGTATCGCTGATCGAGAGAGAGAGTTCGAGAGAGAGAGAGCCGCTGGGAGATCCGCTGGGAGAGAGAGAGCGCTGGGAGAGAGAGAGAGAAGCTGGGAGAGAGAGAGAGAGAGAGAGAGAGAGAGAGAGAGAGAGAGAGAGATCCGCTGGAGAGAGGAGACGCTGGGGGAGAGAAAGAGAGAGAGGAGAGAGAGAGAGAGAGAGAGAGAGAGAGAGAGATACCTTCGCTGGGTTCTGAAAGAGAGAGGGTTCGATTAGGGATGGAGAGGAGAGGGAAATGAAAATTTGGGCGGGCCACAAACATTTGATGAAATTGCTGACCACACACCCAATTGGCACGGTGCAGCTTAGTTTTAAACTAAGCTGCAGCTCGGGTGAACAGCTCCCATATATATAGGGTAATATTCAGTGAGAACTTAGTTCTCACATATTATATGAGAACTTTTTTGTGGGGCCCAATTGTGGGCCTCATTTGGGGATAGGACCAGGGGGGATGGAAAGATCTATGTGAGACCACGACCAAGTATCAAGTTTGACTCCAAACCCATGCCCCTAACCCCTTCATCCGTGACCCACAAATTTAATGGCTTCATATTAAAAAAAATATTCAACCCTCGATCCAACGGTTCAATCCATTCGGATGTGTGCCAATCCTTGGGATTAGTGACTATCTGAGGATTCCCTATTGGTTGCTAGGTTTTGATGGGTTGCTAGTTCGGCCCCGCAAAAAAGTTCTCATATAATAGGTGAGATGAGAACTAGTTCTCACTTGAATATTACCCATATATATATATATATGCAAGATGCTCTTATGAGAGCAGTCTCTCACCTTACTATGAGAGATAAGGTGGCGGGGGCCCTCACATCCATATACAATGCCAACAACTTAAATGTGACATATCCAATGCCAACAACTTAAATGTGAGGGCCCCCACCTTTATCTCTCATGGTAAGGTGAGACAAACTCTCACAGGAGCACCTCCCTATATATATATATATATCGTTTTTTACTTAAACAGTGTCTCTCACTTGGATCGGGCCAAACTTCGAGCTTTCTACCACTTAATCTAAGCCCGACCCATATTTTAAACAGACCTAAAGTTTATATCCTGGCCCAGCCCAAGTACTAAAACCTAAGGCTCATGCCCGGCCAAGCCGGGCTAGCCTAATCCATTAGCACCCCTAATTAATCGAGGTGCACCACTTGATGGTTGAATTATCCATTTAAAAAGGTGAGGACCAAGAAATAAGATAGCAATGTAGATGGGACTTTAATTTTCGTAAGATCTTAAATAAGAGGATAATAGTTGAGTATTCATTTCTCATAGAAGGAAACAAAACTGTCATGAACGTTCAAACTCAATAATGAAGCGTTCGAACTCTTCAGTCAATCTGGCAATCAAAGTTTAAACTCTCGTCACGAGAGTTCGAACTCCTGAGCTATCGAGAAAATGGCTTTGAAGACTCATAACACGAACGTTCAAACTCACGTTCGAACTCGAACCCTGGGCACCTCTGGAAAATGGCTTGGATGGAGTGTACTGCCCACCACATGTTCGAACTCTCATCCTGAATGTTCCTTTCAATATTTATGCATCTCAGTATAAAGACATTATGTATTTGATGTTAGACACAAAAAATGAGCCTAGAAGCTATAAAAAAATGGTAACGATATCGTTACCTGGAAATCGAAAACTTATAGCCCTTTTGTAGAATTATGGTTATTACAAATGACATGAGGACAGTAGAAATGAGAAAGGTCATGTGGGCTACCTGTTTATGATGTGAATGTATGCATAGCTTCCAGATAATATATTGATTACAGACAAGAATACGAGCATTCTTCTGAATAATAGAGTGAAAATGTTATTCTTTACAAAGTACAACAATGGTTCCAGACTTTGTGCCAACAGACAAAAAGGTCAAAAGAAAAAGAAAGGAGAACAAAGGAATTCAAGAATATCACAATCTCTTTATACGACATTTCATAACCTCACCATCAACAGAACTAAGAATAATAGCTATGAACAAAAGGAACCATCCAAAGGCGATGTCAGCCGGTTTTACAAAAAGACATATTGCAACTAACTCCAGTTTCGGTGTTATTCTGACATATTCCTTTCCACTCTGATGGAACTAGACCCATGCCTTCATCCCTGAAGCTCTCAGACTCTGGCTTCCCATCACAAAAAAAAAAAAAAAGAGGTCAAATATGATAGAAATTGAAAATGTAATAATAGTAAATTGTGTTTAATGTGAAAAAGAAAGACATGATAGGTGCATTAGTCAAAATACAAGGGTGTATTTATAATTGAATCAATAAGGTGGGGACCAAATATATTCTCAGATAAGTTGGGTGATGATGATCATATACAGATCATGAGGAGTTGTTGATGAGTAATAGGAACCACACTGATTGGTAGCCATCAAAGGGAATTGTTTAATGAAACAAGTCAATGGTTAGAATGCAACAGCGACAAGCACTATTAAATCCAAAAATCAATAATCATTTTGGGTGAATATCATCTGGAGTCAATACAAAAGCCCAAATTACATTAAACTATCAAATAAAAGAAAATCATCATGAAACATAATACCAACATAAATAGAACGATCTCAAGCAACCTTTTAATGCGCTTGATGTTCACGTAGGATTTTTGCATTCGACGGACATGAATGGAATGAATGGTGTAAGGGCACGTTTGGTAAACGATGAAGAGTCAGAGGATTCTTTCCATCTCCAAAGAAAGCTAAAATCCTCAAGTAGGGTTCCCAATGAAAGTTCCATGTTTGGATGGAAGGAGGATTCCTACAATTTGTAAAATGTATGATCCAATTGATGTTTTTACAAATATCTCATGATACAGTAAGGATCAACAGTTGAAATTTGGTCACCTTACTGTGTTTGATCGTCCCGAACTAATGACTGGTTTCGATCATGATTTTGGACCCCACATGAACCACTAGATTTGGAAAAAGGAACTCTTTTTATTCCCATTTTTAAACTTAATGTAAACAGTAAGATGTTTTGGCACATATCTCGAGATATAAGAGGAATCAATGGATGAAATCTGGTCACCTTGCCGTGTTCGACCTTCCAGAACTAATGACCGGTTTGGATCTTGATCGTGGACTCCACATATACACAAAAATGAAAAAAAAGGGCTGTTTTTATTACCCTCTTCAACATTAGTGTAACAGTCAGACGTGTTTGGTACATATCTCGAGATATAAGAGGAATCAACGGATGAGATTTAGTCACCTTACCGTATTCGACCTTCCAAAACTAATGACTGGCTTGGATCTTGATCGTGGACCCCACATAAACCCAAAAATGAGAAAAAACAGATTGTTTTCAATAATAGTTTGAACAGTAAGACATTTTGGCACATCTCTCGAGATATAAGATGATTCAACGGCTGATATTTGATGAGCTGACCGTTTTGGAGTATTTAAAGCTGACTAACGGTTTGAATCTTGATTAGGGAATCTAAAAGGTACATTTCCAAAGCAAAAACGTATTAGGCCCACATTACCTTATCGTCACTGTACCTTATCGACTTATCGTCACTGTCCCTTATTGTTACTGTCCAGATGGTTTTGCAAATATCTCAAGATCTAAGATGAATCAACGGCTGAAAATTTGGGACATAGCCGTAATCATCAGTTCAGATCTTGATTGTGGGGCCCATAAAAATAAAAAAAAATGCAACAACTGGTCTGCCCAATATCACCGTCCAGATGCACTGTAGCTCCGCAAATCCGAGGGTGTGATGATTCCACGGATCCGAAGGGGGGGGGGGGGGGGTGCGACGCTTCAAATATTCAAAAGAGCAGAAGTCTTTGGTCCATCCTATGTAAAATCCACGTTGAACCAAACATGAAAATCCGCACTATTGTGGATTTTAGGTGAGGAATCCGACCCTCGGACTGTTGCCAAACGTGCCCTAGAATACATGACTAAGATTCCACTTGTAGTCAAATCAAGTGCCGTCTTTATTGTGTCTACCATGTTGCCCCTCTCAACAAAAACAAGGAGGACTCCCATTGGTTTTTGTTAATTGAACAGCCCACAGAAACCAATCTGTTACCTCTAATCAAGTCCAGCATTTTGAAAGCATTGAACCTAAGAAAAGACCATATGAAGAATCCACATCTTTTACTACTTCACTTATTATCCCATCATATTCAGTCGAAGACTCGAAGTATACTAATTTAACATGAAATGGTGGAAAAAAAAAGTTACTAGGGAAATTTGAAGAGAGATGACTCACATCAACATTGTCACATGCAATCATGTTTCCAAAAGATACATGGAATAATATAAAGAGTAAATTAAGAAATCAAACCCCTGATACATATGGGCAACAAGTAATGAGAACTTCAATTATCAAAGATAGAAATATTAAGATCTAGCCAACAATTGTAACTACTTCCAGCAATACCTGAACTTAATGGGAAATGAAATATCTTTGTAATGGATTGACAAAAGTAATCGAAAAAACCTTTTGACAAGTGGGGTCCTAAAGAGATTTAAGCATCAGACTTAACTAGCACTAAAGCCCGTGCAATGCACCGGTTAAGCCTAATGAAAATTAAATAATAAATTATAATTAATAGAAAACATGATTTAAGGAAATTATAAACCCTTTTGAGTGGTTGTCTCCTCCCCATAAAAAATTATATTATTACATAACTAATTTAAAAGGTCCAAACACCTTTTCCTCAACCTGTGAGATGTAATTCCATGATTAGATAACTTGCATCCCTAAGTACGAATCATGACTTTAGATCAATGATCCAAACCACCACTTGGTGATCAGTAAGGTAATATTGGATTGAGAAAAAAAAAATCTTTAGTTAAAAGACCCGTAAAATTTTAAGGCTATTAAATCAAGGTTTAGATAAGTCTCAAGGGGCTGATCTTTTGACTGGTTCGTATCTATTCTGTCAGGGGCGAACCTGGGTGTTAGCACGCTGGTTGACCTGGGTGTTAGCACGCTGGTGGGTAGCACTTGTGAGATTCAAGAAATTCCTTATATAAGATCTTAAAAAATTCAAATTTATTATTTAATTTCTTGACTTGGTCATTGCCCGCACCACCAATACAAAAATCTTGGGTCTGCCATTGCACACCCGTACACGAAGAATAATACCTTTTTGGGAGACATGAAAAGGAACATATATGGCCTCCGATCTCTATCTCTTCAATGCCCATGAACACCACCAACACCTCTATGATCTATCCCAAACCCCAATCTTCTATTTCAAGTACCAATTCCCATTCTATCGTTTCAAGAATGACCAAAAACACCTCCTTAGAGAAGATGCAGGAAATTTAGGTTTTGAGGTTGATGTGGTGTGAAGAGTGTTGGGAAGTCCCACATCCCACATCGCTACTTAGGTTTGACATGTTTTAATATACCTGTATAGGCCTTCCACCTATCAGCTTAAGCTTTTAGGTTGGTACATGGCTTATTACATGGTATCAGAGCGGGTTCCGATCCCATTGTTCGTTCTTGTGTAGCCCACGTGACAGGTCCGTCCATAAAATTTGTTGAGCCTGCACGCGAGGGGGAGTGTTGGGAAGTCGCACATCTCACATCGCTACTTAGGCTTGATGATCGGTCCCCAAGTGTAGGGTACGATTGTAGTAATAATCTGGTAAATCCAGGTCGATCCACAGGGAACAATGCTTTTCAAGAAACCTTCCAACTTTGACCTATCCTAAATAAACACTAAATCTGGCCTAAATAGAAACTAATTAAATTAGATAACTAAATACAAAAAGCTTAATTACAATGCTTTAAAAAAAAAGGAACTATTGTAATAAAGGAAACCTAATCTAAGCAATCCTAAAATATCTAAAAACCTACAAAAGAACACACAAATCAAACGACCAGTTTAATATAAAAAAATCAAAACAAAACTTTCAAAATTAGATCCTACTTACCAAAATCAATTTTTATGCAAATATGAATGATCTATAATGCCCTAAATGCTAATGATGTAATTTTATGCAAGTTTCTAACTATATGATGCATGCTGTAAAAAATTCAAAGTATGGAAACTGTTGCGCAGCCCTGTTTTCACTGGACTGTACGACATGACTAAGATGGTGTGAACCTAAATCTAATGGATGAGATCAATAGTCTGATGATGCATGAACACAACAAAAAAAGAAAAACCGAAAAATGACTTAAAATGAAAAAGATATGATCACCTAAAGATGCCTACTTGAACTGTTTTGTTGCTGAAATCTAAACGCAGGCTTACCAACTACCCATGTTTGAGCCTCTGGTTGACATGGTTCACGAGTTATTTTTGGCTGTAATTCTGGGGTTTCAAAGTCCAATTACCATACTTTAAATCTGCTATTTTTTGGATAAAAATATTAACATTTACTTGGTTTTTAAATCGTGCACTTTTGTAACCAAGTTGGGTCAGTTCTGCTGAAGTGTGCAGGATTTTTCACTACTCACTTATCAGATCCGAATTTAGTGTGTCTAATTAGTTGATAATCTTGAGATTTCAGCAACAAAAACTTGTTCTAATGCAATTTCTAAATATGAAGTATACACAAAGACACTTTCTAACCATATATCATGCAAATAACAAGAATAGAAAGTTTCTACTAAACATAGAAAGATGCAAGTTGAGTTTTTAAATCTAGAATTTGTAAATAGAAAAAAAAATTAAGAATATTAACTTAAAAATAACAACAAAAAGGGTGGAAAGAAAATAAAAAGCGAAAAAGTAGTACCAAAGATCTAGAATCTAGACAATCCTACAAGTATTGACAATGCGATGATAATGTCCTCTCTTCTCAAAGTAGGAAAAAAATTATGCAAGTGATTTTTTTGATGTCTCTCGACTTTTGATATTTTTATTTTATTTTCAAACCCTTGATCTAATCATGTGAAATATTGTCTCCAATCAAAACACATAAAAGAACTAAAATAAGAAAATTAAATCACTTACATAGAAAGTTGCAAAATCAATCCAAGTAGTGCCTTTTTTCCTTGATCTTGAAATACAAAAAAAATTAAGATTCTTCTCTCTTCATCATTCTCTCAACATGATCTCTCAACCTATGTATAAAGAATTAGGAGGAAAGAAGAAGAAGAAAGGGACTTAGAGAGAAAGGTAGATGGGAGTGGAATAGAGAGAGGAAGAGTCTCCTTGGTTGCTACCAAAAGCCTTGGACCAAGTGATGGCTTCCAGCCCCTTTGGCTAGACCCTCTTTTATAATCTCTTATGTCCCTTTGTTTGGTAACACACCTCCTCCATCTTGGCTTAAATTCAAACTTCAATTGATTTCTTGTCCTTGTGATCCAATTTTTTCCATCTTGGGTTCCTCAAAAGATCTTTAAGATTGCTTCTTGATTTTTGTCTCCTCCTTGATTAGATTTCTTCTTCCACAAGTTTGACTTTGTGGAGATCTGCTTCCAATACAAAACTTGCCATCCACCCACGTTTTTTTTTTTCATATGTGCCATAATATATAATTCCAAGTGGACTTAACTCCTTTGTATTAGGTGGAAGCTTCTTTAAAAATTCTTTCACAACCAAGACACATTCATCTAACCATCATGGTCCTACCAATTATGTAAATCTTCATGGGATAGGGTCCCATGTTGTTGATTTTTTCCTACAAATTGAAAGAAATTAATTATTCACATATAATAAAAATAAACATGAATTATGCATGGGACTCTACATGCCTAATGATGCACCCAAATGACAAACTTTCCAAAAAAATAGCACATGGTGCCAAAAATAACAAGTATGCTTTGATGAAGCCAAAAAACTAATTTTGGGGTGATGAATGAGATGAAAAATCCTAATTTCACAAAAATCATGCAATTCAATGAATTTTGACCAATTCTGACCATTTTCCAAAAAATATCCCCAAATACATGTAATCATGAAATTAAGTGCAATTCTATGCAATTAGACCTAATTAAGTCCACAAATGCTCATGAAATGATGACCTAATGACCTAATTTTGTGGACTTATCACTTGACATGTCTTAATATACTGGGCCTTCCATCTATCAGCTTAAGCTTTTAGATTGGTACATGACTCGTTACAAAGAGAACAAGAGGACATGAGAGGGGCAATTTCCTTCATCTATATATTCTCATACCTCGTCACTTCAATGCCCATGAACAGCCCCCTAACACCTCTATCCCAATTCCCAACATCTGATTACAACTGTGAACATGTCAAGCTGATTGGAGAAAAAGAGACTGTGAACCAAACATACTTTCCTTCATCTATTTATACAGTTTTTAGTTTTTGTCTCTTCACTTTGCATTTTCCATCATCTATATATTTCTCTAAAAATCTCAATATGTCTAGAAAAATGGATGGTCAAGATTAAAAAATAAAATCTAAATACATAATCTACATTATTCATATATTTATAATCTAAATTGCTCATACAATGTGATGAGTTTTGACTAATTTTGACCATCTTTTCAAATTTATGCCCAAATGCATGAAATCATAAAATTGAGTGTATTTCTATGCAATTAACCATAATTAAGTCCATAAATGCATATAAAATGATGACAAGATGACCTAATTTTGTGGACTTATTACACTCCCTACCAGTTTTTTGCTAGTCCCTTAGCAAAATAAGTGACAAGGAATAAAACTATCTAACCTGACCCTAAGAAAAATAATTCAATGCAGAAAACAAAAGGAAAACGCCACTTTTGATGGCACTCTCGACTGAGCCCTTAAACCCCTAGGTTCCCCTAGTGGACGAGCTGTGCCTCGCGAGGGTATGCAGTGAATATGCCCACAATTTTTTTTCAATCAAAGTTAAAACCTAACTTTTCCAAAAGAAAATTTATAGATATCGGATATTCTCGATTCTCAGAGTTTTCAAAGACAAATCTGAAATTCGATTTACAAATCTCATCTTTTGGTCAGAGATTCTCGAAATCATACTAAATTGATTTGAGCCAAGTAGCATTTTAAAATTCAAAAAATGTTGAATTCCCAAATGCTAGTCTTTACTCTAGCATTTAGAAATCTATTCATTTTGGGGAGACTTTGTTGCAGCTCCAAGCATTCCGAGAGAGATTTGTTGCAACTTTGCCTTTCCTTTCGCCTTATTTCTCTATTTTCTTCCATCTTGTTGCACGTTTTTTTTTATTAATTGTTTTGATGGAAAGGGAAGACAAGGGTTTTTGGGTTTTAATGGAATAAAAAATGGGCCACCTTTCTCCTTTCTCTCACTCATACGAAAGGAAGAATCACCGAAAGCCACATATCTTAAATCTTTCTCTCTAAAACAACAAATCTATCATATTCGAGTTTAAGTTAGATGAAATTTTCAAACATAAATTCAGGTATGAAAGAAAATGGAAATTCTGAAATATCAGAACTTAACAGTATTTCATAATCTCAGCATCTCACATTCCGCAAAATTCAAAGAATGCTAGTAAAGCAACATGCCCTTAACTGTGATTGAGAATCCGGATCCCATTACACAGCAGCAGGCATGTAACACTAAAATAGAACTCCATTTTAAGGTCCATATGGGGATAATCCAGACCGTTTAAAATCATTCCCATCCCCTCCACTGTTTATAAAGAGTAGGTCCCACTGCCCACGTTTCCATTATGTGTTCAATTTATGGTGGGACCAGTCTTTCTAAACAGAAACTTGAAGATAAACGGCCCGGATTACCCCCACATGTGGGAGAATTACACGCTTATACTCATATCCTGTAAGTGTAATAGGTGGGAGTGTGGGACAGAGGATTCCCGGGCTTCATGACGCAAGGGCACGCGGGCATGCCAGCAGCCAGGAGCCAGCCATCTAAGGCATCGACACGTGTTCGGTGGAGATTCTACCCTTTTATTACAGAAGGGTTTCTGGAAATCATAGATAAGAACCCAAACTTGGGATTTTGGAAAGAGAAGAAAAAGCAACTCACACACCTTTCTCTTCTTCTGCCATCTCTATCTTTCTTTCACTTGTCTCCTCTGACCGCGTGTTTTTTTTCCTCTCTCTCGTCTGCAACTGCAAATGTCACGCCCTTTCTCCCAAAACCCAAATTCCTAGAACCCCTCAAAACTTACTCACATCATAAAACCCTAACCCTAAAATTTCACCCATTTCTTCTTAGCATCTTACTTGTAGGATCTCATCTGCAGCTGATCCAAATCCAGCGATAGTAGATGTGATAGGATTCATCTGATCCGATCTTATCGAGTGTGATCTTGAGCTCTGGCAATGGTTGTTGGTCCGTCCAATGACGGAATCTCTGTAGCTGATGTGAGGAGTGCGACTAGCAGGATGGCGGCGGCGGGAGCTAAAGAAGGAGGAGAGAATGGTGGGACGCAGAAAGAGGCGAATGGACCGAAGTCCCCCTGGAAGAAGCCGGTGGTTGGAGGGAGACCGGCGGAGGCTCCGGTTATGGGAGCGGAATTGTGGCCCGCACTTGATGAAGTTCGGGCGAAGAACTCGGATGCTCCGGCGAAGCCGATGCTGACGATCACTGTTCCACCGCTGCCTCCGGTAAGATTCTTTGGTGCTTCATTGCTCTTGTTTAGATAAAACTCTAATAGGGAAGGCATGGGAGATTTGTGATAGTTTCTAAATTTAGGATTTTGAACTCATTCAAGGATTTGACTTACTTTTGCTAGATTCATTTGTATTTACTGTATTTGTTTTTCTCATTATGTTATGTTATCAATCTGCAGACATCTGTTAAACCCTGAAAACACATGACCTTAAACTCTTATCTATATATGCATTGCCTCTCTCAGTGTGTGTGTGTGTGGTGTGTGAATTCTGAATAATTTGTTGTTTTTCCTGCTAAGGTTGGACTAATGGATTGTCCATTTGATTGATCTAGAATGCACATTATGGCTGACCCATTATATGTTGTCTTGTCCACCAAGGGAAATCAATTGATTGGACAGTATCCTACAAACTTTGTTTACATTAAATAGCTTTAATAGAAAATTTGATCCAATCGTCAAGTCTGTTCTAAAACCTGCTTAGCATTTTGACTGGGCAGTAGGTTTTAAACTGTGAGTCATGGTTACCTAATTCGCAATTCACTCGGTCTGCATTTGAGTGCATAGTTTGCAGTTCAACTCGTGCTTCAATTCGAACATTCAATGGGGTTAGTGTCACTTAATTTGCTTCTTTATTCGAATTTCGCTAAAAGTTCGATGCACTAATTTGAATACACATGAGTAAGTGGGTGAAATGACATAGTTAGCATTTAATCAATCTAATACAAACTTGGATTTGTGTGAAATGGGCAAATGGCCCACCATCAAGTAAACTGGGAATGCTGCCTATATATATTTCTAAATGTTTGGAGTTTATAAAGGGGGCCCAGTTATAGATGGATAAAGATCACCATATTTATTCTATACTCTAATTTTGGAAAAGATATGATATTTGGAGTTTGGACTCCACAATAATTTTAGAGATTCACATGATTGTACAAAGAGGGAGTGAAGAAAATTGAAAAAAGAATGAGAGTCTCCATCAAAACAAATGTGGTTCTAAATTGGGTCCTATCTATTGAAATCTAAATGGTTCAAATATTTGCCACTTATAAGTATTCTTGAGAATTTTCACTTTGATAAGATATGGTTTCATAATCACCAGTATAAATCACTTAAACTTTATGCATTATTATATTCACATGTTTATAGATGTTTAAACTTATATAATTCTTTTTTTTTTAAATAAAACTTAGCTAAATCCTATAACAAAGTTCTCATCTTCATTGGCTTAAATTTCGAATAGGGTGGGCCACACACGAAGTCTCCCTAATTTCTCATGTATGACTTGACTTTTTGTATGGGATGCCCCTTGAAATAGGAGGGATATTGAGGGGTGGATGATGTATAGTTGTTGCATTAAATTTCTGATGGGAAAACACTTTATAGTCACGTTTTCGATTGTCACGAAGACCATCTTTTCTTTCTCTTTCCTTCTTTGCCATAGTCTTCTTCACCGTGACATCTTCTTTCTTCCTCTACCACCTTTTTCATTTGGGAACAAACTACTCCGAAGTATAGACATTTGGAAATCCTGAATCTGCCGAACCGAATCCCGGGTCATTTGATTCGAACCGTGTGAGATTCAGTGGTAGAGAGAGTGAATCTGGTAACTATAGTCTGAGTTGCTTGGTGAGGCTTGGAAACTCAGTCAATGTTAGTGGTGAAAATGGATACTTGTATACCTGCGGGATCTGGCCAGGAAAAATAGGCACAACCACAATATTTGGACCCAATTTCGAGTTTGGGCCTGGCTCGAGGTCAACTGACATAAATAAAATGTGATTCAATCGTGCACGGTGTTCATAGTTGCGAACCTGAATACCAAATGACACATGCAGTTAGATTCATTATATTTAGTATTTTTGTAAGCAGGATATTTGATTGCACATTTAATGTATATTTAACAAAATATGACATGATTGTGGGTATTATTCTGCAAGTAAAGAGAATATTTAATTAACTTGCCCAGTGATTTTTGTGATAATCGTTTCCACATTTTCTTTTGAATGGCGTAACCACTTCCACATTTGAACATGGATAATTTATAGAAATTCCAAGGATCAAAAGAAAGTCGGAAATTTTGCTACAAAGGGAATGAAGGCAAAGATAAGAAATGACAAATAAAATAAGAAAATATGAAGCTGTATGGGCCTTTGTGCTTGTGAACATGTATCTTCATTGCTAACACTCCCTTTCAAGTTGGAGAATAGATGTAAATCATGCCTGACTTGCCAACTATAGTCTGATTATTTGGGGAATATGTCTTCCAACTGGCTCTCATGCTGTGTTTGGCTACTTCCATTCTATGAAAATGTGCTTAGTTTCAGGTAATACAAAAAAAAAAAAAAAAATGCTGTTTGGATGCTTATTCCCCTATCATATACATTTCCTGTATCTACCATCGTCTCTCTCTTCTCTCCCCTTTAATGCATGGCTTCTACTTCTCTACTCAAGAAAAATATGGGGAAATGGTATGGGTTGAATGAGCCTTTCCAACCGCACCTTTTTAAAAAAAAAATTATTCACCTTTTTTAAAATGAATATTCACCTTATTAGGAGGTTATAGAAAATGTATATTTACATGGCAATCCAAGCATCCAAAAACATGTTGGGATTCACATAAAAGGGGGTATGTATGAGTTGAAGTGTTTTCTTATATAAAATGCCAGTCTACTTCAATTTGATTGTTCCATTGATGAAATATAGTATTGAAGAGATTTTTTTTTTTTGGCTTTGGCTTTGGCTCACTGGCCAAGAGGAAGGAGTTCAATTACCAACAGGCCATCCCTATATTCCCTTGTATTGAAGAGATTATAGATAGCTGCTTGGCTGTCATTTTGAGTGGGAGTGGGAAGACCACAATAAAATGAACACGGCTCACACTATGTGAGCCACATGAGCACACATGTCATCTCTGCCATTACTGGATGCTCAACTTCACTGCTTGACCTTGCTACTGAAGAACTACTACCTGTTTCTTGGTCTTCCATGTAACTAAGTTGCCTCCAACTAATGTACGATATCTGGATGTCGACCAACTAATCATAAAAAAACAAAAAAGAAAAAAATAATCTGCATCAGAATAATTTATAACAATCAGATGATATGTAGCGGTGCGATTTGAAAAAATCGTCAAAACAATCTGAAAATTTTGTAGAAAATCTAGAATATTGGAAAATGAGAGAAAATATATATATTTTTTTTTTGCAAAAGTAACTAAGATAAGGGGGCGTAGTGGTCCCCTCATTGTATGAGATCTTGTATTGCTATATAAATAGAAATGATAGTAGTAATCATTTTTTTTTCACATGTATTCATGTTGCTTAGTTATGCTAACTTAGAAACTAATAAAAGGCTCATAAAAAAAAACTGTCATGAAGTCAAGACTTAAGACTTAAGAGTACCTTAGAGAAAATAATACATCTACCAAAGGGGGTGTCTAATACGATGTACCTAGAAAAGAACTCTCTGTATTGATTGTAATTTGGCGAGATCATGTGATTTTTTGTGTTCTTTTAAACATAAAAGGGTAGAAGAGTTGAGTAGAAATGCTATTTGGAGAGAACAAGAAAATAAATAAGTTTTTTTATGCATTTTAAATTTTTTGAAAAATACAAATCTGTCTCACTCCGTAGCGGCCCCGTAACGGCCTTGTATCGGGCGTACTAGTGGCCCGTAGCAGCCGCTACAGATGTGAACGCTGCTAAATGTGTCTTCACCGCTACACCCGATATAGCGGCCGCTACGTAGCCGCTATTTTCATCCATGATAAAGAACACCTTTTTCTACAGATCTCTTTATGTATTTTGAATATACAACGCACTGCATCCAAGTTGGTAGTGTGAGGAGTATGCATAAATTGACTAAACACATGAATTGCCTATGAGGATTAGGTCGAGTAATAGCAAGATAAATTGGTTTTCTGTTCTCTACTAGCTTCTAGTATATCTGTGAGCAAGTTGTCAAATCATTAACAGTTTGGCTGAAATGGCCAAACCAGAAAAGGCAGTACTTATTTTTAGGGTGTTTTTCGTCCTGTTTCAGCCGAAACAATCTGTTTTATGTATTTGGCCACCCAAGAAACTGTTTGTGTTTTTTTCTTTCCATTTTTGTTTTGTGAAAAAGGAGCCTTTGAAGGTCATTTCATTATTTAGGAAGATGCAGCATTCTTTAGGATTTTTATATGGGGAAAACCAATAGACAACACTACCATGTCTTGACTTAGAATTTACTGAAGCATTAACAATAACATTATCTGAAGTAGGAAGAACAACCTTGGGAATACTCAACTCATTTACTCTTTGCTAGGAGGCAACCCATCTCTTTTAGCTGAAAAGTATGGAACATTGTCACGGAACTTAGCATCCATCGAAACATTTCTTTATGATACTGGATCAAATCATATTCATTTGATGACCACCTCCTTTTCCCTCTTTTCATTCGTAGTCCACTTGCTAAGCTGTTGACTCAAGTTGATGATAATAAGGTTACCATTGCTGTGAATCATAGATATTACATCTTCCTCCCTCTAACTTCTTGGATTCTCATACATAAGGAAGTGATTCAATGCATAAAAATATATATGATTTCTGCATTACTTCTGGTTGATGGTGGATTTCACTACCTTGTTAATGAGAAATATGAGAAGAAATACATGCAGATGAAGGAAAGTTTATGTTTACTTGATGTGATGATTTTTTTTTTTTTTTTTTATTTTTTTGCTTGAAAGAGTGATTATTTCTATGGAAGCGGAGCAAGGAAAGGATAAGGCTATTGTTTTTTTCATATTTCAATAAATATATCACTTCTTTCCTGATCACTGGCATTCATTGTTTAAGGGCATTTTCTTATTAACATGTATTGGTGGTTTTATTTCAGGGACCAAGTGGGCCACAGAAATTTGATGGATTTGGAAGTGCCAGTCCTAATAAACTTCCCCAACCAAATAACCATAAATCAGCTTCCAAGCGTAATGCTTCTGCAACTGGTGTACCTCCCCCACCCTTTCCTGTTCCCTTGACCTACCAACAACCACTAATGCCACCAGTTGGTCGTACTGTTATACCCCCACATCATTTTCCAGGTCACGAGTATGCTTATCCTACTTATCCTGGACCATTTCCAAATGCAGAACCTCATCTTGTTAAACCAGGATGTGAAACTACTGTGCAACCTTTTATTCTGCCTAGTCATGGTAGGGGGGGTGGCATTGATGCCAACAGAGCCTTTCGGCCCCCACAGGTTGATCCCAGTGCATACAATGGCAATTTTCCCAATGGATGGCATGCTGCTAAGGAACCTGGCGGTCGCTTTAATTATGCATGGCGTCACCATCGGGCATTTAATCCCAGAGACAATGTTAACATGCAACATCCAAGAGCTTTCATCAGACCTCCGCCTCCATTTTTTGGTCCAGCTCCTGGGTTCATAAATGGACCAAGCTTTCCTGGTAATTTTTTGAATTGAATGTCATGACTAGGGCTGTACATGGGCTGGGCTGAAGCTTAAAGGCCAGCATGCTGTTGAGTTATTGGGACTACCATTCGCTCAGATCCAGCCCTCGAGCCTGAGTTAGGCCTGCGCTTAGATTTTGCTACACGTGATGTTATTTGTGTCAAATATTATGTCAATTTCAAAATATTATGTCATTTGTATTAAATATTCAGCTGGGCTATCTATTTAAGTCTTCCATTTTACATACGTATCAGTGATGCAGGCCCTACGGTTAGTGCTTGCAATATGGTGCCTAAGCACAATATGGTGCCGAAGCACGTGTCCGCAGACACTTCAACACGTGTCCTCAGAGACAATAAATGAAGAGCCAGTCCATATAGCTATCAGGCCTGATAATTAGGCCCGAGTCCTGCCCATGGGCCTAAAAACAGTTCAAATCTAGCCCAAGATGGGCCTGGTTGCCCCTGCCTATTGATTGCTACAGACACAAGTGTCTGTTTTCTTAGTGTCTTGTTTGTGTCTGTTTTCTTAGTGTCTTGTTTCTCTTCAGAGGTCAAAATCATGTTTTTCATCAAATTATTATTATTATTAAAAAAATCAAATGTTTTTTTATTTCCATTATGTCGCTACGGTCAACTTCGGTGCATTTGCTTTAGTTACTTTTTGGTTGACATTGTTTATATTTACAATGCAGGTCCTGCTCCTGTCTACTATGTTCCTGCCCCACCTCCGGAGACCATAAGAGGTCCACGTTTTATTTCACATCCTCCTCACCTTGCATATCCTATTCCACCACTAGATCCACTAGCTTTAAGGGCTAATTTATTAAAACAGATTGAATATTATTTCAGGTGAGTCCTTGAAACATGTTTTATGCCAATGGATTATTAAACGAGTACTGTCTCCCTGATGCATTGAATCCCAGTGCTGGTGTCTTGACTCAGTCACCACTGATTAACTGCATGACTCATCCTATTTGTGTGTTGACTCACCTGAGTCATGTGACTTGTTCAATTTATAGAAACTCAGAATTTATTGAGTTGGTATGAGTCGACCAAGTCACAGGCATCCCAACTGGGTTTTGATTTAATGCAAGCATTTATTTGTTTATATGCACATGGAAAATTGAATGCTTATACATACATTTGTGTATTTATTTAATTATTAAATGCTCTGTGTCTTGAAACTTTGATGTATGCTTTTATCTACAGTTGAATTCTTAGACATATGAACTTCTTGTCAACATTCTTTTTTTTGCAGTGACAAAAACTTGCAGACGGACCGACACTTGCTTTCATTAATGGATGGAGAAGGATGGGTTCCAATAACCAAAATTGCCGACTTCAATAGGGTGAGTTATGGGTAACTCTCAAACACATTGTTTTAATATATTTCATCTATGATGTAGTCACGGATTCACACAGGATCCCAAAACAGTACCCAACCTGTCAAATTACTGCTACACAGCAGTTACAGTGACTGCAGTACCTCTTTTGGGACTTGAATAGGCAAGAAAGTTAGGATTGATCAATGCTAATAGAGTAGATCTCAGTGCACAATTGTCGCGCGCACACAAGGGAAATTCAATGGAGATCAGCAAGAGTGGAGAAATAACTCAACAGAAGAAATCTTATTCAATGCATATGCACTATCAACTACTTTCCTTGACCGAACACAGCTGTATATAAACATGGATACAAAACACAATAAAAACCCCAATTGTATGATCTCTAAGAAATACATTATTTTTTTTCTGAAAATGAAGAATCCTAATACATTATACTTCCCTAAATGAAATTATAGCACCTCAGATTGCTTAAAAACCCCTAATTGAATGTCTCTAAGAATCCTAATACATTCATACTTCCCCTAAGTGGGACTAATAACACCCAAACCTGAAATTGCTTCAAATAAACAAAGAAAAATAAAATAAAAGGAAACTGCTGACTGTCAAGCATGTTTTCCTGCATAGTTGACTCTGTTACATTATAATAACTCCACAGAATCCTCTAGAAATCACTCAAACAATTATCCCACTTGTAGAATCACTTCTTTTGAGAACACGACATTGCAACTGAATACCATACCTCCTTTGTTGTTTTATGATAAATAAATCTTCTTTGGATTGCTTTTGTCATAGGATTCAATATCCACAACTTAGGGGTCGTTTGCCTTTTACGCATGAGATGCGTAACAACAGTTTACACATGTAAATGTCCCATATATAAATATCACATATGTAAGCTTTACGCATGCCTTTCAATTTACAACGTTTGTCTACTGATGTCATTTTCACATCATTTAGGCATGTGATTCATTTTACCACATTTGTTTGAACTACATGTGAAAATGTAAGAAATTTATTTTCAATGGATAAACAAACAAATTCATTCCATAAATTCAATGTATTTCTCCATGAAGTTCAATGTATATCAATTCCATACAGACAACTCACATTCCATGAATTTCAACGTATTTTAACTCCATGAATTGGACAATTCATACAGACCCTGGTGAACATTTGGAACTACCCCAGGCAGAACCAACACTCATCCAGCCCACCTCCAACTTCACTTAAGCCGAGCCTAACTCGGCACTCACTGTCAGATTATGATTGTTAGAATGTGTTTTTATTTAATAAATTATGTTTAGTTTCAAATAAGCATGATTATTTGTTAATTAGTGTTGATTAATGTGTTAGATTAATTATATGATAAGATAATATGGAATTATTGGTATCAATGAATTTCTGGAATTGTGTTGGACATTTCTTGTTTTGGAACCATATTGATTTGAAATGCCATTTTATGAAAAAAAAAAAGATATTTTCTATAAAAAAGGACTTATTTGTAATTCTGATTTTATGAAAATTTTCCAATGATGGAATTTTTCGATGATTTCAATTTCATTAGAAAACGGGTCAAATTGTGATTGATTTTCTCTTCTAGCTCGGGTTCATTTGAATTCATTTCAGATGATTCCCAGTGAGATTTGATACCTTTAAAAACGGACTTATTTTAGAATACCTTTTACTGTGCAACCATTTCATAATCTCTGTTTCATACCCATTCTGTAACAGAACATTACAACAACAATAGGGCTTTATCGCCTGGGATATAGAAGCTACTGAAATCGTGGGTCCCGCTGATCAAAACCAAGATCAGGCTCCACCATCATGGTCGCCCAGCCCCCTTTTTAAGATCTATGGTCCTGATTTCCATTGGTGACCCACCTGGGCCCCACGATCTCCAAAAAAACGGAAATCCCTCCTTCTTCACTACCGTCATTCCCCCTTTGGGTCTTTGGATGGTGGACCAAACAGGGTCCACCTCTCACGGGTCCACATCAATAACGTCGCCCCACCATGTCCGGCCTGATGTATGGACCAGATCTGCGATCGTCCCACAACCATCGAGAATGGAGAAAGGAAGGGGAGATGTCTTGTTTTAATATGCTACATTTCGGTTGGAGAGAGAATATTGATAGCAATTGGGTTTTTGCGTTTTGAACTCGGGGATACCCATGACGGAACGAACGATCTCCGCGCCGGGCGCTTTTTTTAGTGGGGTTTCATTACACACCATTCTATATGGGATTCCTTTTGCCATCTATGAGGGTGTGAAAAATTAGGTGTAAAAATGAGTACATTTTCACATGAGATTTACATACGTTATGCGTAAAATAGTGCAAACAAACATGATGGTATGTAACGTTCCCGCATGTGCATCATTTACATACGTATATGGTTGCAAACAAACAACCTCTTAGCTTGATTATAAGAATAGTGCTTCCAATCAAACACAAATCATCTTTTGCATGTGGATTTACTATTTCTTACATTTAAATATCCAAGCAAAAGGATGTGGATGGGGGTAGTAAAAATAGTTCTGAAGAAGTGCAACTTATATGAGAATTTGGCTCAAGATAGATCAGAATGGAGAAATAGAATTCATGTGGCCGACCCCAACATTATTGGGACAAGGCGATGATGATGAAATATCCAAGCAATTTACCGATTAAAAAAATATACGTCCAAGCAATTTCCTTCACCTGATCACCATGCTAGCTGGGATTGTGACCACTCCACATAATTGTACCCATGGTTTAGAAAATTGGAATCGCATCACAGATCATTCATACCCATGAATTGAATTGTGAATCATATCATGAATAGTAGGATTTTTTATTTTTCTAATAAAAATAAAAAATAATGAAAAAATAAAAGAAAAAAGTAGTTATTCAAAACCATCCATTTTCCCATTTATAGTAGTTTAAATACAATGACAAATAAGTCTTATCATACAGTCATATCAAGAACATCATGACGTGTGTAAAAAAATATGAAAAAGAGAGAAAAGCACCAACAGTGAAAGAGCCACAAATGTGGCTGATGAAGCACGATCAGCAGGTAGGCCCAACTTGTGGAGGAAAAAGAATAAAATGAGAGTCGAGAGTACCGAGAGGGAAGGAAAAAAAAAAAAAAACATACCTGGAATTCCTGAAGCTTCTCGAGCAAATGGTAGTGAAGCTTCTCTGCGTTCAATCTTCTTCTCGTAGCAAACGGCAGTGCAGCGATAGGCGACGCATCTTCTGGATTCAAACGACAATGCAGTGGAGAAGAGGCGCTGCAAATGTCTTCCGGATTCAAACAACGAAGAAATGCAGTGAAGAAGAAGACATATGATCAACAAAATCAGTGAATCTACATACTGCACAGATGTGGAAATGAAAAAAATAAATAAATTCATGCAATCTTACCTGAAAGTTGAGCACAGTCAAACATAGGGAAGTAGCTCTTCTTTTCTGTAATTTCAAATTCATTTTCTCTCTTTAGATCTAATCTTTTAGGGTTATTATTATTTTTTTAATGTGAACTATAAAACATGCAAAAGGAACTCAAAACTATGCCAGAAAAAATGAGTCCGACCCTTCATATTCCTGCCTTAAATAAATCGGGCAAATTACGTGATTTGAATTGAATCAAGTCGCAAGATTAGTCTACGTATCGTTACAATATTACACTATATGCGATTCAACCCTCGATTCGAAATGTTTTACTCCCCATACGATTTGAATTGTACGATTTGAATCACGAGTTGTACAACAATGCTCATAGTGTAGTAGGCCTGTAGCACTACTTTTTTTTTTTAATGGTAATACCAATTTGTTAGAAGCCAACCAGCATAAGAGACATAATGAGAACCTACAAGATGGAAACCAAACAAAAAGGAAAAGGAAGCAAAAACACCCAAAGCCAAACCACAAAATTCTAGGAAGAAAAATTCTCGACAAGAAACTAGTAGCACTACTTTCCATTATGTATTCTCTGATATCTTTGACAAATCTTTCACAAGAAAAAAAAAGTCTTTGTCCTTAAAGGATAGAGCAACATGAAGAAAATCCATATTCTGAGAACAAACCACTGAAACCAGTGACTCATTTATAAGCCAAAAAGTACTATATGGATGCTACTTAAGAACCAGAAATAGAAAAAACCGAGATTAAACTGATTTCAAACAAAGTTCCAGATAAATTTTGGTTTTATACACAAAATACCTACCTTAGCTAGAGTTGTGTCTCAAATACCATAAAAAAATTTCAAATCCACCAGCACTGTTGAGCTTTGTGTCCATACCAGAGGTCATTAACTGTTAGCTGATTACCGTACATAGGCTAATAAACCAGTAGAAATCCTTCAAATATCCTTCATTCAGGCAATTGTTCCAATTCAATCTTCAGATGACTCAAAGTAGTCCAAAAACTTAGCAGACCCCTCAGATTTAAGGATCAAACCTTGGAAAACGTGTGAATGTGTTCTCTTGATTTTTCTTCTTCTCTAGATCTTGTATGGATCCCTTTATTTTTAACTCTTTGAAAAAGTTCAAAAAGATGACTATAAATATCCACAAAATCTTGGCAATCCCTTGTCCTCTTTTCCTTCACCTCCTTACACTCGACTTTGCTTTGTCTTTGCATCTTCTGTACAGCAGACACCGTTGAATCCCACCACTGCTGACGAGTGACGACCACTACAGTGAGCTGCTTTGCTCTCAAACTATGTTGAAGTAATAGATTTTGATATGGGGGTTTGTTAAACAAGAAAAGAAAGAGAGAGAGAGAGAGAGAGAGAGAGAGAGAGAGAGAGAGAGAGAGAGAGAGAGAGAGAGAGAGAGAGAGAGAGAGAGAGAGAGAGATTGTTGCATATGACACATGCTCTACTTTCTACAGTACTCTCCAGGACAATGTGAATATATACACATGAAAATATAAAAAAAATTATTATAGTATGTAGTTATATATATATTTAGGTTTTTAAAATCCTCTTTGCCTTTTGTTGCATCACATCTTCAGGTTAAGAGAATGACAACAAAAATACCTGTTATTCTGGAATCATTACAAAACTCGAGCTCGGTTGAGGTGCAGGTTAGATCTCTTTTCATGACATTGGTCCATGTTATTTTTCGTTTTATACCCGTCTGTGCTTGTTTTTCTTTGCAAATGTGTTATCCTGTTTATCTTGTTAATGGTAGGGTGATAAGATAAGAAGACGTGATGAGTGGTCAAAGTGGCTTTCGACTCCTGAACGTTATACATTTTCATCAAAACCTCATAGTTTACAGGGCCAAATTGAAGAAAAGACTGTGATTTCTATAAAGGTTGATGTAAATGAAGGCAACACAATGAGCATCGAAGAGCACAGAGAATGTCCATCAAATGGTGATGACCTGGATGACTTGTTATCCTCAAAGGATGATTCTTCTTTTGGACAAGTGATGAGTGCTGAGGAATCACAAACATGCCAAGAAGGAACTGAGGATTTGAGCAGAACATTCAATTCTGTGTCAAGTTCAGAAATGAAATGTTCAGAGATTAGCACCAGTAATAGCTTTGTATCAGCCAACGATTCTGGCAATGCCATTGGTGATCTCAAGAATGTTCACTCAGATTGCCTTGTAAGTTCTGGATGTTCAATGGAAGCTGCCAGTTCTCCATACTGTACTAAGCCTGAATTAAAAAATGGGGCTGCTTTATCTGGCTTGACACCTGCCATGCAGAATATAGATGGTCTGTCAAATGATTTTCTTAATAAGCCTTCTAGGTTTACAGAAGAACAGAGCACTTTCCTGCTTGATGAAGAGATGGAATTGGAGCAGACAACAGTCAGAAAAGATCAACCATCATCCAGCAAAAGGTACATTTATGCTTCCTGTTCATACAAGGGATTTCTTGATGCAAGTGCCCTTTTGATTATTATTATTTGATCCATAAAGAAAAAACGGAATTAGAGATAATAAATGATTACGACAGGCCAAATGCCCAATCTAAGGGCATGTTTGTGTAGCCCATTTCCGCAGAAGAGGAGGTGTTTTGCCAAAAATAAAGGAAACATAAATTACATAGTGAAAGCAAATAAAGGAGAAGATTTATCCACCCCTTGCTTGGCGAAGGAGTAAGCAAAACCGTTAGCCAAGCACCCAATATGTTTGAACTCTACACTAATCAAGGATGACGACATCTTGATCTCATTAAAATAAAACTAAAATCTCCAAGGGACATAGCAAAGAAGACACTCAGAAAATGGTGTTCACGCAGCCTCCACAATGAACTTGGCTTGAAAAAAAGAAACAAAAATCCGAAGCGCTTCTAAGTTAGCCACTACCTCTGGCCCATTAGACTCCATACATCCCACATGCTTAGAGAACATAACTAACACAACTCCATCACTATTATAAAGCACCCCGAGTTGTATTTTGATTTATGTGCTTAAAAACATGTTTACCCAGACATGTTATGTCGTTTTCTATGTTTTGTATGAAAGTGTCATTTGAATATGCCACATGGGCAGTATAATATTAGAGCGGTGCTGAAGTTGATATCTGGTAAGGAAATTAGTTTTGTATATATCTCATTCATTGTTGTATTTAGCTACAACACTTTTTCTCCATTCATCCGACAATTTCATTATCCTGAATATCTTATTGAAGAGCTTAGTTAACCAAAACCATCCAATTTCTCCTAAGCATTTCCAATGAATGCCATTTGGACCCATAGCCTTTCCTGTCTTCATTCTTTTAAATGCTTTCTTTACTTCTGCTACTCTAATTCTGAGGTAGAAGTATTTCCTGCTACCGAAGGATCCTCTCTTGATCCTAAGCCTTTTATAAAATCTTATAACTTTGTTAAAAGTTCTCTCTACCTTTCTGTAATATCATTGTTCATCACTAAAAACCTTTTGGTTGTAGCTCTAAACATCCTACATGATCTAAGTCCCTACTTTTCCTTTTCTTCATTTTACAAGCTTGAAAATATCTCTCTTCTTGTTCCCAACTCATTATGTAGGTCATCAAATGCTTTGGGCACTTCCCTACTTTCTTAACTTCTTTCTTTACGGTTTAATACATTTCATAATTTTTTCGGGATTCCTGGCTCCCAGCCAAACTTTGTAGCAATGAAATTTCTATTGTATGGCTTCTTGACCGTCTACACTCCACCATGTTTCTTTATCAATGTCTTCTCTTTCGATTCCTCAAGAACCTCCTTTGTAATACAGCTAGCTATTTGGTTCCACCTCACCATAGTTTGTCCCTCCGAATTTCATTCTTCTCCTCAATCACTTTATATACTTAAATGTTGTTGCCCTTTCTCCCTTTTAACTCTCCACCCCACACCTTGTTTTAGGGAACCTTTTATTTACTGCCCCTCTTTCTACTTCTAATGGAAACATCTAAAACCACTAGCTTATGTTGTGTGGTCAACTCTTTCCAAAAATAACCTTTCAGTCTTTACAAGTTAATCGGTCATGGTTTTTAAGAGGGAAAGATTTTATGTCTCCTATTAGTTCTACTCTTAAAAGTAATTAAATGCTCATATCTCTTTTTAAACTACATGTTTACATGCGCTCTCACATTCCAAGAAAATGTGTCTTTGGTTATTTTCGGAAATTGGAAAGTTTGTTGGCTATGGCCGGGTTGTAGGCCTTGGCCTTCCGAAATACTGTCTGATTTATGACATTTTTGTAAATGGAATATCATTCTTGTAATCTCAAGCTGTGTTTTCTGTCTAAATTTTACTTTGCACAATTATTTAAACCTTGCTGCCTTTAAATGGTACTGTTTTCAATAGGATTGATGATGAAGATGATGAAATGGATGTCAATGACCAAGATGTGCAAAGACTTATAATTGTCACCCAGGTAAGGCCATTGAACATCTTATTTATGGGATGGAGAAGATTACATATTGTTTTCTACCCTTTTTGGGCGTTATCCCACTGTATAATTGCACCCCTTTTTTATGCCACCTACTGTACCATGAGTATTTCGAAGGGAGCATTTTATACACCCTAAAGAATCACCAAGGTTTTTTTTTTCTTATGTACTTAATATGTAAAATTAACGTATATTGAAGTGACTGTTGAACATATTACAACATTTGATTGCAAACAACATTTTCACATGCAATTCATTTTCCCATGTTTACTTAAACTAGATGTATAAATATACAAAATTAAGAAATTAATGTATTGGAGGGAGAGGAACAGAGAGTCCGTCTCAAGTTTTTGGGCAATCTAGCAGACTCCAGGACTCCAAAACTTTTGCTTGTAAGAGTAGTGGATTCTAGACACAATGAACGGTTTGGATCATGAATTATGGTTCCACATTAGTGCAAAAATTCCGAAAAATGTGATTGGCTATTTTTGTGTTTTCACATATTTCTCAAAATGTGAGGATCTAAGCTATGAAACTTTATACCTTGGGGCTTATCGCTCTTTGAGAATTTGAACAGTTTGGATCATGAATTAGGGACCACAGCAGTGAAAAAAAAGGAGAGAAAATAGGATTAGGCTGTTCTTTCATTTCTCATTCTCAAAAATCCATGAGGATCTAAGATATTAAACTTTGCACCGCAGAGTATACCACTATAGTTGTCTGGTCCGTTCCAGCCAATTTCTGATGGAATGTTCTGGAATTGGCCTAGGGCACAACGGTGTGCCCCTAAAGTTTTTGGTCCCAATTTCGGTCCTTCCGGTCCCAATTCCGGCCCAGTTCCAACCCATTCTGACCCATGTTTCATACTTTAATTTATACGGTTTACCATTTGCATTTACTTGTCTAAATGAACTTAATCATCATGTGGTTAGTTTGATTTCTGATCCTTTTAATCTGGATATCATGAAACTAAATCTTAGCTTTGGTCTCCAACGCGTTCACCACTAGAATTGGTAGAACTTGACTGGCTTGCATTGGTCTTGGTCGAGTCCTAGTGATATCGTAAGTGCCCAACATTGATATTACTCAACCGAATCATCTTGTTGCCTACCAAGATCTTATTCTGTGCTTGGGCTGGTTGGTCTATTAATTTTTGCATGATATTAATGAAAACACAAGAAAAAATTGGAAACAACACAGTCCTTTTCCTGCCCTTAAGTTGCTAATTTCATTGTCTTTTATTATGATACTGTTTAATGGAACCATCATACCAATCTTTAGGAACTGTTTGAAGGTTATGCTTTTCTAGATATGGTCTTGTACTATCATTTGTGATGCATGATTTTTTTTTTTTTTTTTTGAATGCACTGTTCAGATTTGATTGAAGCATGCTTCATTTAGATGACTTAATTAGATGGAATATGTACTGGACCTTGGAGGCATCACATCGCCTCCTAGCGAACATTTGGATGGTGATCTGTTTGATGGACTTCACTGTTGTTGAGTCACATGGCAAACTCACTCATTGGACTGCCCTCTCAAATCTTCTAATATGGACATATTACTGAAAGTTGTGGGCTTGTTGCCAGATGATTTCCAATTAACATCTGTATATTGCAAATTGATTGGAAAATGTAGGTACCGTGGGTTTCCCAATGTGGTATTTCTAGTCTAGGATGGTCTGGAATTAGATCTGCCTGTGCGGTGGCTAACTTCTCACTAATGATTATAGACATTGTACAATCCTTCAGTGATGATGTGCAACTGCTCTTTGCAGAATATCAGGATAGATGAAGATGATATTGCTGGTGGGAGGAAATCTGAACCCATCTCAAATGAGCTCGCAACTGCAATAAATGATGGCCTTTATTTTTATGAGCAGGTTCATGGGTTCTTTGTTTATATTAGTAGCTTCCTATTAAATTCTCTTTATCCATGGTGGTAGTACTTTTCTGTCATTCTTTTTGATAGCTATTTGAGTTCTCAGGTTGTGTTCACCCCAAGTGGGTTTTAATGTGCATGGTTAGCAGGAATTAAGAGCCAAGCAATCTGATCGTAGAAAGATTCTAACTGGGATAGAAACAAAAGATGGAGATTCAAAATCCATTAGCCCTGCTTCTGGATTAGCAAATTCAAATGTCTTTACAACTTGTGCTGGAAACAACAGCTTTGAGGAGACTGGGCATTCTAATTCTCGAAAGAAGCAAAATAAAGCTGTGCATAAGCAGCAGTCTTCGCATGAACAGCGCTTATTCCCAAATAATTTCAGGAACCATGGAAACAGTCGCAATCGTCATGGTGTCATCTCTGAAAGCCCACCGAGCAATTCAATTGGCTTCTTCTTTGGGTCAACGCCACCAGAAAGTCATGGGTGAGATTCTGGTTTTTGTTATTGGCTATATTAAATTGGAGGAATTACAGTTTCCTGAGCTTAGGATCATATGTTACGAAGGCCAAGAATTCTATTAGTGTAAAGCCCACTATTGGTTCCCAATGAGTTACAAGCTTGAAGGTGGATGGTGATTCCTTGAAGATCTCCCAATTTATAAGATTATATAATCTTGCTTTAGAAACCTAAAGATAGTTGAAAAGAAATAAAAGGCATGATATCTCTAATATTTTGTTGGAGACCTAAAGGCAGAAGGTTAGGAACAACCTGAACCTGCCCAAACTCACGCCTGCCTGATCCAAACCTGACCTAAATGGGTTTACGATTTGTGATATCAAACCAGTCCAATTACGGATACTGCTCAAGCTGTTTGATGCGGTTATCTTCTAAATTTTTTATTTAAAAATGTTAAGATATGAAAATATAAATTATATATACACTTTTGTCCTAGATGATAGGACTCCAAGCCAAGGATCAAATATCAGTTGCAGTGGGTGTATAGGCTAGCAACCAAAATGATTTGTATGGGTTGTGGAAATTTGTATTGGTTATTGGTACTGTGAATTGAAAATGAGGTAAAAAAAAATTTGAAAAATATTTAAAAAAAAAAACCCAAAATACTGAAAAATGTTGGAACTTTTTTTTTTTTTTAATCATTAGTAACTAAGATAGGGGCGTATCAGACATTATAATAATTATTATAAGATAACAACATTGATCTATTTGTCATGTGGTAAAAAAAATTTTGAAAAATGTTGGAATTTAATGTTTTTTTAATCATTAGTAACTAAGATAGAGGGCGTATTAGACATTGTTAGAAACTTATAATTATTATAAGATAACAGCATGGATCTATTTGTCCATACAATTACAATAAAGAGATTAACATTTATCTATTTATCCATGCATTTATGTGGGTCAGCTAAATTAAGGTTTTCTCTTTTATTTTTTTTGGGTAAATAGGCTATAAACTAATAAAATGCTTTTGTTGTAGATATTGAAACCCACCTAATGATAATTCTACCCAACCACAGGCTAAACCCCCCCCTCCCCCTCACCCCGCCGCATAATGATACAACAATTCTATAGGATTTATTTTAATAATAAATGCACTTTGACACATTCCTTTTAATTGTCCAACATATGGATCCATTTTGATCAAGGGAAATGGATTATGATACATAATAAAAAAATGGTTAACTTTTTCGGTTAACTTCTTACATAAAATTTGAACTGATATAATCTAAGCGTTCATATGACTTTCTTTGTGTTTCAAATATTCATTTATTCAGTTTACAAGATTTATACTTTCAATTCATTTGTTAAAGATAGGCTCTAAGAGAATTTCTTGAGCCAATTAATAAAATGTGATGCGCAGTTGATCATATAATGAGTATTTCAAATAGATGCTCTTTTTTGCAACATGCTTAACTAAAGGTATAAGAGGATCAGCTAAGGTAACTGGTTTTTTTCTCGATTTAATGAATAAAAATTCTTGGGCAGAGACGTATCAACCTGTATTAAATTCTAAATAGTGTATTGGCCTTGGTCAATACGGCTGATGCAATTCGTATCGGCCGATATTTTGAACCTTGCTCAAATCTATAACCTAACACCGAGACTTTGTTAAATGTTCACTAAGAAGTAAGAACTGCACTACAGAGATTTTGTATCAGTCTGTTAATACGTTATAAAAAGGTCAGGGCAGTCAATCCTGACCCTGCTCCAAATTGACTAGGTTCAAATCTATAAACCCATATCTACCTCGAACCAGATGAAACCCCTACGGCCCCTTAGGGCAGGTTGGGTTGGGTCACCCACCCGTTTAGCCTGATCGTTGGCATCCTTAGTTGGAAAGAAAGGGTAAATAAAAAATAAAAATAAAAGAAATCATAGGCATAAATGTGTTGGCATCCTTAGTTGGAAAGAAAGGGTAAATAAAAAATAAAAATAAAAGAAATCATAGGCATAAATGTCTCTTTAACTTCTAATCTTGGCCACTGTTTAAGGTGTCCCATCTGCAGTGTTCCTACCAGTTCAACCCTTCGAATTTCTGGATCATGGGCCCACTTTGGTCTTGCATTGATAGGAGTTTGGTCGAAGGAAGGCAAAGAATACCCCATGCTCGGGACCCTATAATTCCTCATTCAATCAAGATGCTTTAATAAGTTAGTTTTTTGTGTTTTGATACATTTTCTAATATGTTTGTTATCTTTTAGCCCCATGTCTTCAAAATTGAGTGCTTCTCCTCACGGCATTCCTTCTGGGAGCAGTCCACCTGTTGGTTCCTTGCCAAAACCATTCCCTCCATTTCAACATGCAAGTCATCAGCTCCTAGAACAAAATGGTTTCAGGCATCAAAAGTAAGTGGACATTGGTTTCTAACATTTAATGAAGCTTGAAACTCACAATTGATCTTGTTTTAGGTACCACAAGTTCCACAAGCGATGCTTAAGTGACCGGAAGAAGTTAGGAATTGGTTGTAGTGAGGTGAGTTGTGTTTCTAAGCATTGTCCTCTGGCTGTTTCGCCTGAATTCTTTGCAAAGTTGGTGTTAGCAGGTTTTTTATGGGCTACTTGTCAATCTCCCTGTACTCACTTTCATGCACTCAACAGATGTTATGATTTCTATGAGGTAGCATGAAGAGCTTCTACTTTGTAGAAAAAAAGATGATGTGCAGAATGAGGAGTTCTGTATTTAGATTTGTCTTTCTAGTTTTTTCTTCTTTTTGTCTTGAATTTGTACTTCCTTACATGTTCATTTGTAATTTTATTTCTTGTCACATTATATTTGTTTTCCTCTTCTTCTTCCCCTTGCTTTTGTCTTAATTTCCCTTTTTCATGTTCCTTTTAGTTTTCATTTCTTGTCACATTAGTTTTTTTTACCATTCTATGTTAAATGAAAAATGCGGTTATCATTGTCCATGCAGGAAATGAATACACTATATCGTTTTTGGTCATTCTTCCTTAGAGATAGGTTTTCGTCTACTATGTATAATGAATTCCGGAAGCTTGCACTGGAAGATGCAGCTGCAAAGTATAATTATGGTATAGAATGTCTTTTCAGGTTTTACAGGTAATACTCCCAGCGCTTCACTTTCAAGCAATTTCATGAAACTATCAGAATTGCCTACTTTGTGTCTTCTCACTTTCCATGTTAAGAGTTGTTGACCACCTTTGCTCAAATAATGTTTGCCTCTGGCATTCATTTTCTTCTCTTTTTCAGTTATGGGTTGGAGAAGCACTTTAGAGAGGACCTCTATGAGGACTTTGAGCAGCTGACATTAGAATTCTATGAGAAAGGAAATATTTATGGGCTCGAAAAATATTGGTAACTCCTATTTTGCTATTGTGTTTATCATATTATGGTTCAAAATCGCGGTATTGGTTGCGGTATCGGCCGGGCCCAAAAACCGATACAGTATCGGTATCAATCGCGGTTCGTGGTCCATCATGGTCGTCGCAATGTGAATTTTTTTAGTCCAAAGAAATTTGAAAAAATACCCAAAAAATCCAGAATGTTATAAAATGATGAAAACAATGTTTTTTCCATTAGTAACAATTATAAATCAAATTATTGGTCTCCCTAAGTCATGACATCCTGTATCGTTGTCTTATCTAAAATTGTATAAATTTTGTTTACAATTAAATAGATTTAGATGTATATACCAAAATAAGTTAGAATATCACAAACTTTATAAAATACAACCATAAAAAGTAACCCATTTCTAAAACCTCCATTATATAGATCTAGCATCAAAATTTGTAGATCTAAGACAATGGAACGTCTGCAAAACAAAAAAGAGAATGCAATCATCATTTCTAAACAAATCTTTAAAAAAAAAAAAAACAATACTAACTTTAGTAGAATTGTTTGTGATTTTCCCTTACCAAATTCGCAAAAAATGTGTTTTTAATGGCTTGAGAGGCGTTGCAAGTGTTAAAAAGGATGAGGACCTGCTGGTGTTTGGAGGAAATGGATTGAAATGGGGAAGAAGATGAGGAAAAATGAAAAAAGGGTTTTAGGGTTGTCGGCCGAGAAATTCATATTGGCCCAGACCGATAATTTGAAATTATCGGTCGTATTGGCCGATAAATTGGGGTTATTTTGGCGATATGATACCGAAACTGATAATTATCAAATTATTGGTTTGTATCGGCCGATACAAACCGGCGTCGACTGATTTTTTCAACCGTAGTGTTTATATTGTGTATTCATACTCTGTTGTGGATCCTTTTCTTTTTTTAGAACATGCACATGTTTAAAAACTCTGCTCTTTAGTCTTCTGCTTTTATTATAATGCTATAGCATCACTTAACCGCAGCCATTACAGCACATTCAACCACTTCCTGCAGTCTCCTCTTCGATGAGTGTACTGCTGCTGCTGCTCATGATCAAACATGAGACCTTGGTAAATCCAACATGATGAAATTTCTGGGGTCTGGTTATATAAATAATATATGTCGTCATCAGAGCCTTATCCCGTCTATTGTGGTCAGTTTTTTTTTTTTTTTTTTTTACAGTAACTGTCAATTATATTGAAAATGAAGCGAAGTACATAAAAATGCAACAAAAAACTCCACATGATCGTTTACTGATGTTAGAGATACATACCAGATGCCGACCGGACAGGGGGAATGCTTAAGTTACATGATAAAAGCAATTAAATTACATGAGCAATCAACCCCTTGCTTTGCTAGAGTATCCGTCATAGCATTGGTGGACCTACTAATATGCTGGAAAAAAAAAAAAAACGAGAAGAGATCAATATATTGTGAATCTCATTAAAGTAGAACCCCTTCCTCCATGGGGCCCTCAATGACATCACCTAAGAGATAGCATTAGAAGAATCACTCTCCTGATATGAGTTCCTGAAAATGCGAAGAGCTTCCAAAATGGCCATGGCTTCCAAAATGCCAAAAAGAAATCCCTAATTGAATAGCAACCCCAACTTGCAACCCTAAACCCAAATCAACGGTAACTAAGCAAGAAAACAAGGAGAATAGAAAAGATTATTCGCTGTATTTATGAATAATCAATGGTTTTCTTCAATCCCAAGGAGAATACCTCGGATGAAGAAGCCAAAACTATGTTTCTACCCAATGTCTGAAAAATTCCAAAACTGAAACTCAGCAACAGTCGACTGTTTTCCTTCATCCAAAACTATGTTTCTACCCAATGTCTGAAAAATTCCAAAACTGAAACTCAGCAACAGTCGACTGTTTTCTTTTTTACTTACATGCACATAAAACCCTAATCTAATCTTATCTATCCATTTTTCACCAAGATAATCCAATCCCTAATCCAAATGGTCCCCAAATGAACAAAAGAGAGAAACGAAAAGGAAAAAAGAAGCTGGGCACATGTTGTCCTTGACACCTCGTAGAACATGGGCGACTTCTTTGGTGGCTTTACTTCTTGAGTTGGGTTGGTTTTGACCCTCCAAACCTTAGCTCAAAGATGGGTGCCAACCAACCCCTTTTAACACTTGGACATGAAAATTTCATATAAGCCCCAGCAGTCTTTTATTCTTTTAAAACAGCCCCTGCTATTGGATTTAATGCACAAATGTGGACTGTTTGGACCCCACACTCCGATCAAATCTTGTTAGAACCCATGAGGGCCTTCTTAGAGCCCTCAAACTAAGTTGAGGAGTCGGCAAGGAAAATTATGCAATCAACTTCTAAATATTCATCAATCTAATTCTAACATGCTTTGAGAACATATTCAATACATCATTATCAAAGCCTTGTCCCAACTATGTTGGGGTTGGCTACACGAATTCTTTTTCTCAATCCCGATCTATCTTGAGCCAAATTCTCAGATAAGTCACACTTCTTCATATCCATTTTTACCACCTCCATCCACGTTTTCGTTGGCCTACCCCTTCCCCTTGGTGGGCCATCAACCTTCATGGCTAAACTTTTCCTTACCGGCCTACGTTGGACATCCCCAAACCATCTCAAACAGGTTTATCTAATTTTATCCCCTATTGTTGCTACTTCTAAATGTTCTCGAAAACTCTAATTTCTAATTTTATCCTTCCTAGTTTTACCACACATCCACCTCAACATTCTCATCTCTACTACATTCATTTTGTGCATATATTGTTTTTTGATTGGCCAACATTCTGCTCCATAGGTCATAGCTGGTCTAATTGTTGTCCTGTAAAAATTTTCCTTCAATCTTGTAGGAATTCATCGGTCACAGAGCACTCCAGAAGCAAGTCTTCACTTCAACTATCCCGCTTTTATCCTATGTTCAACATCTTCATCAATCTCCCCATCCTTACTAATTATAGAGTTAAGGTAGCAGAAAGAATCTCACAGTAGTTTCAGCTCTTTCTGTATGCCCACTGAAGTTACAATCCATATATTCCGTCTTGGTACGGCTGATTTTAAAGCCTTTGGATTCTATAGCCTCCCGCCATCTCTCGAGTTTTGCATTCACACCATCTCTTGATTCATCTACCAACACAATATCATCTGTAAATAACATGCACCAAGGTACCTCTTCTTGAATATGAGCAGTTAACTCATCCATAATCAGTGCAAGGAGATAAGGGCTTAGGGCTTACCCCTGATGCAAACCTATGATAACTGGTACCTCCCCTGTCATTCCACAAGTAGTTCTTACACTCGTTATTGCTCCTTCATACATGTCTATAATAATTTCAATATAACCTCGTGGAACATTCCTTTTATTTAAAACCCAACAAATTAAATCTCTAGGTACCATGTCGTAGGCTTTTTCTACATTGATGAAGACCATATGCAGATTTTTCCTCTTTGCTCGATATTTTTTCATTAATTGCCTAGGTGAGAAGATGGCCTATTGTTGAACTTCCTGGCATGAAACCAAATTGATTTTCAAATATCTTAGTCTTTTGTCTAAGTCTTTGCTCCATTACTCTCCCCCATGGCTTCATAGTATGACTCATAAGTTTAATCCCACGATAGTTGGTACAGTTTTGTATATCTCCCTTGTTCTTATATATAAGTACTACAACACTTCTCCTTCCATCCGGCATTTTCTTTGTCATTAATATCTTATTGAAAAATCTAGTTAGCCAAATCTCCCCAACTTCTCCAAACAATGACAATTGTCGTCATTATCAAAGCCTTCTCGGGTTCTATTTCTCATAATTCATTTTTGAGTTGTGACAAAAGTATTACACTGGCTGTCAACATACTCTTTTTTTTGGTCAGGCCACTTATCGGGCCTGGCATCAGGCCAAATAGACTTTTTCTTTTTTTAACGTAACCCCCTCCTTTATCCGGGCTTGGGAGCAGCAATAAAACTTTATTAGCAGAAGTTTTACTCTGGCGAAGTTAATAGCAATGATAACGTTTAGATTAAAAAAAAAAAAGATATTGATAATTGTACTGTGATGGACCTTATCATGACGTCAAATTATTGAGATATATCCTTTCATGTGGGGTACACCTTTTGAATATCTAAACCATTCTATACATCAACCTGACACGATTTTCTATTTGATTATCCCTGCAGAACTTGACATCATAAATCTTTTTTAAAAAGATTGAATCTCACTTTTTTCTTCATAAAAGACAATCTGTATTACAGGGATCACTAGTAGACAACTCCCCCTGCCAAAAAAATGAAGCTGCCATCCATGTTTTAGTGGATCCTCCAAATTAACTTCAGACAAATATTGATGGTTGGAGTGGACGCATTTTGAGAAAATGGTCAAATGGTGCTTGTCCAGTCCTACAGCGTATATTTCTCTGGTTGGAGCAAAAGTTCATTGATGTTGGAGGAACCAATGACACATCACATGGATTATCTAAATCATGTAAGGTAGGCCCTGCTGTATAGAAAATCACCATAAATCATTTTAATGGAAAGCAGAGCTATGAGGTACGTCCCTTTAAGGCAGACATGGTGCCCCCTTTAAGGTGGACATGGGTGGGCACCATCCAAATGGTTCAGATTTTCGAAAGGAAAGCTCCATCATCTTTACGGATTCCACTTCGTTACTTGACCACACGGATGCATGCCTATACATGTGGATTTAGCATAGACCAAAAATCATCCTAGCCTTCGAAGTTTCAACCCTTTGAAAGAATGATTTATTTGTTTTTGTAGCCCTTGAAGTCTCTCTTGTTTAAAAGCACCAAACAGAAAGATGGGCCTCAAAGGAGTAAAAGCATTGTACCAGAAAACAAAGTACAACAGAAATTACACATGAACTACAACAAAAGGCGAAATTCTGTCCACCCCTAGTTTTACCAAAGAGTTTACTATAGAATTAGCGACCTCCCAACATGCCTAAACACCACATGAAACTAGGGGTGTAACGGTTCGGTTAACTTGTCATTTTGGGAAAACCGTTAACCGAACCGTAACCGCGGTTTTCTGTCTTTTAAAACCGTAACCGTATCCACAAAAACCGTGGAAAATTGAACCGCGGTTAACCGTATTAGACGGTTCGGTTACGGTTAATAACCGTAGAAAAATCTGTCAATTGATGGGTCAGTGGACATTGATAACCAATTCAGAGCAAAATTAGAACCCCATTATTCCATTAACAATCATGAGATAAAAAGAAAACCCAATAATCCTGACAGTAAAGAAGGAGATATATCGGTAAGCTAACTTACAGAGTTCCGGACCACCATATAAGGGGTTGCATTGTGGCTATAGAGATCCAAGCTAACTTCCATGCCAGAATTGCCACACTCCATCACCAAAACCGTCTTGTGGCGAAAATCAGCTCCATACTTATTTAAATGTAGAACTTTCGGGCTCAAATTTTGCCCCTTTTTCATAAGAGGATGAAAAAAAAAATAGAACTCAAAACAGATTCAAATTATCTAGCTACATTTCAAGACATTCGGCGTTTTCCATTGATGTTCTCCCAATTTTAGATCTTAGATCGCCTCTCGGTCCTTTTCTTCAAACTTTCACTATCAAAATTTGACTTCCTTCAAAGACATTCATCCAAACGCCTTGCATGCATCATCGTCCGGCGGCATATGATTGCTTCTCTCACCAAACACTTGAAATCCAACAAGAGAACCCTCTCTCTCTTGGAAGAACCCTTTCTCACCATGAGAGAAATCAAGCAAATCCAATCCCATCTAATTGTCTCAGGGACCCTCTCTGACCCCTTCACAGCTGGAAAGATCATTGCCTTCTGCACCATTTCCCACCGCGGCGACCTTGACTACGCCCACCTTCTCTTCCACAGCCTCCCTCGCCCAAACACCTTCATTTGGAATACTATGATAAGAGCTTTCGCCGAAACAAACCAACCCTCAAGAGCCCTCTCCCTTTACAAACAGATGCTCGACATTGATCTCTCCTCCCCAACAACTACACCTTCTCCTTTGTTCTCAGAGCTTGCATTGATCTCTCCTCCCTCTTGGACTGGCAGAAATTGCATTCCCAAATCGTCAGGCTCGGCTGGGAGTCGAGAGAGGCGAGAAAGGGGTGGGAGTCGAGAGAAAGAGGAGCTAGGGTTTGTTTTGTTACTTATTACATAAGTGAAGAAAATTTTCATTTTGGCCCTTTATTTTTTCTTTTATTTATATAATAGTACGGTTAACCGCACGGTTAACCGAACTGTATTTTACGGTTCGGTTCGGTTAATAACCGTGAGTTATTACGGAAAATCATAACCGAATCGTAAGTGCGGAAATACGGTTCGGTTCGGTTAATAACCGTGAGTTATTACGGAAAACCATAACCGAACCGTGAAGTGCGGTTTTTGGATTTCATTAACCGTAACCGTAACCGAACCGTGAAATACGGTTATTAACCGCGGTTCGATTCGGTTAGACGGTTTTTCGGTTTTCTTTTACACCCCTACATGAAATAAAGAAGCCATGTTGATCTCATCGAAGAAGTGGAACCTCCATGGTGCCAGCCAAAGAGTCTACTAGAGAATTAGCGACCTCCCAACATGCCTAAACACCACATGAAACAAAGAAGCCACATTGATCTCATCGAAGAAGTGAAACCTCCATGGTGCCAAGTTAGAAGATAACCAAGATATATCATTCAATGAATCACTTTAGACCTAAAGAGACGAAGAGCTAAACCTCACGCCACTTCACCAAATACATCTTTTTATCAATACGGCCCTCCCATAAGAAATCTCTACTGATGCAATGCAGCTTCTCCTTAACCCTGTTGGCATAAAAAACAGACATATAGTACACCAGTGAGTTGGAAAGAATCGCCTTGATCAACGTGATCCTGCCACCCAACGTGATCCTTTCAAAATTCTTCACCACTGGGCCCCAAACCCCTTAGCTCTTGTCTTTGCCTCTATAGGAAGCCCAAGGTAAATCATTGACGATCTCCCCACCTTGCATTGAAACCACCTGATGATCCTCATAAACATAACCGCCTACTGTCTCAAAGAACTAAGCAGGATGGTATCATCCGCAAACTGAACATGAGAAATAGGAACCACATCACTACCAACAGAGACTCCTTCGATTCGCCCCAACCCTTCAGCTTTCTGAAACAAGGAACTCAGCTTCCACAAGAATGGTGAACAAGGAACGTAAAACCATTAGACCAAGGAACGTAAAACCATTAGACCCCAACTCTTTATCTCCGTCGCACTGATCCAAAGCAGTAAAAATTTCCTCATCCTCAAACTCTTTCCATCCAATCCCGAAGATTGGAAGGAATAGATGGAAAATGAACCCCCTTGAGAGAAAGCCCTCGAAAAGTATCTCTAGTTCTGAAAAGGCCAATCGTGTCTGCCTGTTGGACCTGTTCAATGGGTTTGGTCCAAGTACTGAGACTTTTGTCATGTAAAAACCAATTGTATCTATTAAAATGCGATATACTTTCTCTTTTGCTATTGTTAATGTGAAGAAAGTATGACAAAAGAATGATTGACTTCCTCAATTGACCATCGTCCGCAAATATAAATCATGGGTCTGCCACTGTATACAGGTCAGTCATGGATCCAGAAAACCTTACTGCATTTGAATGGGCAGGGTTAGCATCCAACCACAAAACCCAGATGACCCATGTTTGCTCAAAATTAGTGTTTAGGTTCAGTATTAACTTGGAATGAGCTGAAGGTGGGAGTGGAGTTCATCTAATGAATACAAATTTTCTGTTAATACTCAACCTACACTGATGCTTGACTAGGGTTGAACAGGTTAACTCACATTGAATGCAGGTTGGATTGGGTCAACCCACTACAGGTGCAAGATGGGCAAGATGGGTTGCCTGACCCATTTTAAAAATGGGTTGGGTGTCAACTGGAGAGACTCCTGACTCTTTTTACCCAGCCTGACTTGTTTTCCACCCCTAGCCAATGCAATGTTTGTTCAGCACGGGTTGTTGGTCTTTGTTACTTCTATTCTAAATGCTACGCATTCTGTTTTTCAATTGCTAATTTGCTATTAGCAGTAAATAACAGTGTTGATAATGTTGCATTGTTATAGGTGTTGTTTCTTTATGTTGTAGGGCTTTCCATCATTATCGGTTGGCAAAGGACCAACAGAAGCCTCTGAAGAAGCATCCAGAACTAGACAGGCTATTGAGAGAGGAATTCCATAGTTTGGATGACTTCAAGGCAAAGGAGAAGGCAGTACGAATAAATAGCAACAGCAGCTGCTGCAATGGCGGGCTCCGATGACAGAATTGTGAATATGTCTAGTTTGATGGAGTTTGCAAGTTGGTGTTAAAAACCAAGCATTCTGTCAGCGGTGAAAAGAGATTTTGACAATGTTGTGAGATTTTTTGAGGTTCTCAAATCTGTTTTGCTTCAGGCATTTTTGTGCAGATTTTGGAGTCCACTGAGAGTAGACTTTGCTGAGCCACCTTTTTTTTTACTTGGATTTGTATATAAGAAATATGGGGAAAAATAATTATTGTTGTATTTGGGATTTTGTGGAAATTGACCAATAAGAAACTTGCAGCATTATTTTTGTATTCTCTCTGTTTTTTTTTTTTTTTTTTTATAATGATGAGGCCTAAAGTATCATTCTAGGCCCTGAGATCATCTGTTGTGCTACTATGTAGACGACAGGCACAGCTGAGAATTCAACCAGCTTTCTCTGAATTTTTGTTAAGAGGATAGCTGAGTTACTTCATCCAGGTTTTTGAACTCTCTGCCTAACCGATTATAGTCAACTGGTTACATGTAAATTGATTGCAGATGCATGATCAGAGTCTTGCTCCCAATTGATAAGAGACATCAAAATCCTCTTTAGGGCCCGTTTTGTAAATGTCTTTAGTGGATTGGTAGGGAATCTTTATTGAATTTTTGTGTAAAAAGTGGGACTCTAAAAAAAAGGGGGGGATTTTGAAGATGTGTACTTTTGATGTGGCCCATTGTCTAAAAAATGAAGGGTTTATTTACCAGACTGGCCAGGTTAATTTGGCACTTCACTAGCATAATAAAAGTCAAGTAAATTTTTCATTTTTCAAACAAGATGTCACATCAAAAGCAGTTTAATCCAAAATTCCTTTCATTTTTTTCAAAAAATTCAAAAGCAACTACCTTTATTCACAAAAAAAAAAAAAAAAAAAAAACTCCATTTTCTCATGCAAAAAGTTAAAATTGATTTCATAACAAACAACTAAAAATAAAATACTATCATAATCTACTTATATTTTATTCTTTCTTTAAAATCAACTTTACTTCACTTTACTCTATTAGTAAAGTTGTCAAACTGCCCGAGGAACAAAAAAAAATCTAGCATGGGAGGAAGGCTAGAATAAATGATTTACATTTTACCCACCCACCATGTTTCCTGTCGGTGTTGAAGGGGGCAAAAGGGAATCAAGAGTAAAAAGAAGAAAGATCCCTTTGTAGACTTCTGAAATGATTACCAGTCAGAATGAACTTTTTTAATTTAGATAACATGCATCTCCCATAAAGTGGGGTCTGATATGGGTATTCTCAGTTGCAGCCTAGGCCCATGGTGCATGGTGCATGTTCCCAGGCCCCCACCAAATACAGATCTCCATTGTGCATTGAGATATGCAGTTTTATTTGACCATTTTATTGTCACCATCTTTTGTGATTTTTTTGCAAGTTCTCTCTGTTGATTAGAGAATTTCAGTGATGGCCTTCAGAAATTTCACTTACCAAATGGACCTTTTAAAGTAATCTGCAAACAGAAAATAAGACCCGTACGATTGATAATTTTAAGACTATCCAAGTTGATAATTTCCATTCTTCACCCTTGTCTATTTTTAAAATAGCCCTAATTTTAAGACTATCAAGTCATGTTTGGAATTTAAAGACCCTACAGAGTTTATAGTCACTGATCTTAACAAAATTAAAGATGTTCTTCTGATCTAAATTACAGAGAATTGATTGACAAAATATCACATTTAACTGTTCTTAATCCATGCCATACAAGGGTCGCAAATGGGTGTCGAATTATCCTAGGCCTCTTGTGTAACTTATTTTAAGACTTCAAGCATGTAGGACAGTAGGATCTGGGAATCCATATATATTATCACCTGAGCAACAATTACAAGTAAACCTTTAAACCACATGGGAGTAGTAGTGGCATAAGGCATGGATTTGCTCTTGCTCCCCATGTCATGTGTTTGAAACCCACCCCAGATAGATTTTCTCACTACACGGTTGGTTGTGTGGGTTTATTGGGCGCCACCCGGGGAGACCTCAAGGATACCCGCGTATGTATATTTAATAGCCTATTGTTTATCCAATTATAGTAATGCCCTCTAACTCCTATCCATTTCGAATTCAGATTCTAAAAGCAGAAACCTTTTTTTTCCCAGTTCACCCCCGGATTGAATTACACCAGCCGTACCATATTGGCTCTACTTTTTCATGGTCGAGTTACACCCCGGACACTACCTGTATGTATGAATTCTACTTCTGAAACAATAAAATAAAAGGCCATCATGTGCTCTTGAAACAATCTCCTACCACAAACTTATCGTACAGAGGCTTGGGAACTTCTGATGCCTCAAAAGGGACAGCCAGTGATCATTTCTATGAAAAGGAATCAAAGTCTATATAGCTAGCAACAACATGCAACATGCAGAAACTTGGCGCACCCAAGATAAACCTCCCTGTCATTAGCTTTTGGGCCATGCACAACTGGACAGGACGGTGAGTGGAAAATTGATTTCCTTTTAATCTGTTTCAGTATACAAGGCCAGTAGATACTCATAATAACTATGATTAGTACAGTGGTTTTGGACACTCCTTTTAGTCCTAGGCAGTTCAATGTGAAAGCAGGGCCAATACAGAGTCATGTGACAAGAATTCAGGTCGTTCTGTGATGGTTTTGTGTTTGCGTTCAGGTGAAAATATTAATGATGTTCAGTAACAAAAAAGAACTGACCACGGAATACAAGTGTGCAAGCATGACCATTTACACAGTAAATAGTAGTCATCTGGGAAACAAGATCACATAAAAATTGGCCCAAAATAGCTTAAAAAAAAAAAAGGCTCCCAACAGACTGAAAACCTTACGTTGGAAAACTGAAAGAAACACAACCAGGGCCAAAGCACACAAAAGAATGGATCGAGAAGGCGGCATCCACAAGTGGAAGACTAGGAGGCAATTACCAAAATAACAAACCTTATGCAGACAACATCAATGCAAGTCTTAACTACAAGGCTGAGAAAAACAGCCAGTAGAGGTGAACAGAAGCACGAAAGGCTAAAAATATAAAATCTCCAGCCAAATCAGTATGACATCAATTTACCAAGTGCTATCAACAAGATGCACCCAAGAAATAAGAAAAAGCTTAAATGGCAAAGCATAACTACATAATAAAAGCTTCATGTAGCCACCAGCACCGGATAAGCAGGTGGGTGCTGATTCAATTTCCCCACAGGGAATAAACCAAAACTACATGAAATACTTTAGCACCACCAGTCCCCTACAAAGTCCAAGACAAATACTATCCTCCTACCACCATATCATCAAAAGAAAACAGGCTAAAGTTCTCTGTTCCTACCAAACTATTCACAACTGCTATTGCCAACCACAAACACCCTCCTAACATTTAAACAAAAACACGCCTCCACCAAGACAAGGTCTGCATGCCACATCGCCACGACCCCGACCAAATCAGCAGAAAAACATGCTGCTACATACATTCTCATGCAACTTGGGCAATTCAGGAACAGGGATAGGACCTGCTGCGGTTACTGCACCATGGCCTGAGGATGTGTCCGAAGAGTCATCAAACTTTATGAACTGCGACACCTGTGTTGCAGCTAAATGTGCATAGCAAATTGGAGCAACTGCAGCAAATACACCCACAGGTTCAGAGTGAAGAAAATAGCAGTATCAAACATAGAGAGGAATGTTTAAATACTCAGAACTGTCAAATAAATGTAGCATCCAAACAGAAAGGGCAACTTTCAATACACCCACTGCACAAAAGGCAGAGAGCACACATGCATAATACATGTAATAAGTCATTAAATCAGCCATCCCGCACAGCTGTGGATGTCTTTTCCTCAATTTAAGCACAGAGAAAGATGTCAAACATCAACAGGTCCAGCATGTTTTAAGACAGCATTTTATCCCACCCTGACCCACTAATGACATACTTCATGTGAGCCCCACAATCGAGCCACCCACTAATTAAAGCCTCGAATAAAAACCAAGATTTTCAAAAATGTTTAACAAAAATGCATAACATAAAGGCAAAATGAAAGCATTTTGGAATTACTTTAGGCTGCAGGATACAATTTTAAATGGAATAAAGCAAAACCAGTAAATCAATGGTTCACTGATTAAAAAATTAAGCAGTGGTTTTGAGTAAAAATCAACTAAAAAAAACTTCACCACTTACCAATGGAAATAGCAGTGGTGCTCCTCTGGTACCTGGACAACACAGAAGCAATCTTTTTATTAATTCACACACGTAATTAAATAAAACAGAATAACCACAGTAAATCAGTGAAATCCACTCACACATATGACAGAGAATGCACAAGTTCCTGCAAATCATCAGCAGTAAAGCCAATCTCATCCAGCAAAACATGGTAATGCGTTGGCCTTGTTGTACCCTGTTTTGAATGCAGAGCCCAAGTCACATCAAAATTAATCATTTTGATTTGCAAAAGAAACCACTTTGGTACAGTTATCCATAATGAAATTTTTACACGACTTGTATAATGGTAAAGGGGTCTTTTTTTTTCTAACAGTTTAGGGGGTCCATTATCGTTTGTTTGCATCCATTTATATATGTAAGTGATTTAAATGAGGTATTGAAATGATGCAAGGCCGTTTACACAGCTAAACAAGATAATGTGCTGGCCCTGTTATACCCTGTATTGAATGCAGAGCCCAAGTCGCAGTAAATAATTTTTTTGAATAATAACTTTCATTAAAACACTTCAATACAAAAGGCTTATACTGACAGAACAAACAAAGACCCAAAACAAGAGACCACCAACACCTTACATGAATTGACAACAGTAAAGGGGTCCTTTTCTTTTGCCAACACGACAAGGGGTCATTGGTTTGCAGCCATTATGTAACTGATTCCCATGCATAATGGTTTCAAAACATCTGGTTTGTTCACGCTCAATTACACATGTGGTGCGTAAATGAGGTACTGAAATTATGTTAGTAACGCCATTTACACAAAAAAAAAAAAGATTCAAACCCTTTCAGAAAGGCCTAAAAATTTTTTAACACAAACTGTTCAAATTTCTTATTAAACCTGAAAACAATCAGTCTCAGGTCATACCACATTCATAGACGTTGAAAAATTTTACTTAAATAATCCAAAACCATTGAACATTTACTCTCGAAAATGGTGCTTCCAAATAAACATGGCAATGTGTTTCACATGTAAAGTTTACTTTAAGTAAAACTAACAAGCAAAATTTAAATATGAAAATTCCACTTTCATATCACATTTCCACATGTATGAAAAGACAAGAGACCCCTAACCTCCCATGATACTCAGTAGTTCTATGTCAAGAAAACCCAATTCATGGGAGAAGATCGCCAGGCATTATACAAAAGAAATAGCTTAGGTGAATTTGCCAAGAATACAACATTGACAAACAAAAACAAGTGCTGTGAAGCTCTTCAAATCACTCTAACCAAAGAAATCATTCAGGTCATGTTTGTTTCCTGTACACACACACACACCCCCAAAGATTGTATTCCTAAGCGGTAAAAAAATGAAGAACCAAAGGTAATTATTTAAAATGACCATCAAAGAACCTTCCTTGCAATGGAAATTGAATCAATGGAAGATGGCAAATGAATACCCGGCTGAAACCATCAGCCGAGTATAATTCAAGTAGGAAAGACAAGGTCCCATCTACATCAACACCTTCACCCCCGCTCCCCTCTTTTAACAATCCTTCAGTGGTATTCATTTCAACATGTATTCCTATGTATTTTATGCAAAGGAACAGGCCCACGATGATTTGCTAAGCTAACGGAACGGGTTGTTTGTCTTTTACGCGTGGGATATGTAAATACAATTTACACATGTAAAAGATGAATATTCAAATTTTAAGTATGTAAAGTTTACACACGTGTTTCCTTTTACAACGTTTGCCTAATAACACTATTTTCGCATCATTTACACATGTGATTCATTTTTCTATGTTTGTTTCAATAATGTGTACTAGCAACAAAGGCTCGTGCAAAAATGAAAATACGTTAAAATTTAAGAATTCTTTTGAAATATTATTAAGATAAAATAAATATAAAATAAGTTTTTATTATTATCTTTGAATATTAAAAAATTTTCTATGTATGAAAATAAATATAAAATAAAGTAAATTTATATAACACGACAACCCCTTGAATTTAAAGGCATTGACCATTACGACCATCTCATTTACGAATATATTATACCATTGAAAAGAAAAAGAAAACAAACCGGATGGATCTACATCTACTAAAAAGAACCAAAAGAAAGGGAAAAAAAAAAATTAATGTTTTTTATACATCAGTGGGGGCCACCCTTGAAATGTTTTTAACGTGTGGGACCCATTGATGGCTCTGCATCCAAAGAAGAAAAAATGGAAGATAAAAAGAAAGGAAATGGAAATCAAATGATTTCATCCTCAATGGGCCACACACCAAATCTGGATTTATGGTGATGGAACAGTTGGCCCCCACAGATGATTGATAGTATAAGGAAAAAAAATTGAAAAAGAGGGGGGCGAACAAGTGTAAAAGAAGAAAAAATCATAAAAGATGTACATTGCATGGGTTGAGTGTACGTGGATATAGATATGAGTCATCATAGTATGTTTCTAATAGTTCTAACTCGTATGCACACAAATTACATCCTAAAAATTATCAAAGAAATTAAGCTTGTGTATAATACCAACCCAGTCCAATTGCCCACTACGGATAGATATTGACCTAGAAAACTAATATCTATGCATAATCCATGAGTGGATCCCACTGCAAAAATAAGTTAAATGTGCGGGGCCCACTAATTGATTTGCATCCATTAATAAACCAAACAACTGCCAACATGCTTGCCCCCCTCCATCAGTGGGGCCCACTCTTAGAAAAAAGGGGTTAAGAGAAGCCATTGGGATTTCATCACATACTGGAGTCCAATCTTGAAATATATTTAATACAAACTGGTGCCCACTACTAGATCCATCCATTTGGGGAAAAAAACTGAAAAGAGAGTGAAGGAGCAACAGCTTGGATTTCATTCATCGGTATGGCCCACAAAACATATTTAACATGGGACCTATTGATGATTGAAGATCTAAGGAAAAGAAAACAAACCGACTGTAAAGATTTGTTTATAATTTGGATAATGGCAAGAAATAGGACTCAAATTCAAACGTTCATAAAAATTTCTTATGAGAGGTTTTAGGAGAGAAAGAATAGCCCAAAGTGAGGTGACACCTTAAAACAATGTGGGTTTTTTGTGCATATTTTTCTGAAAGCAGAGACTTTTTAAGGATGAGGTGGCACCCCTCCAGCCCACCTCCCCCTTTGCTTTAATATATATAATATGTAACGATTTTGTACATGATACTTATAAATCTTTAAATTATATTCTACTATAATGATATGAAAAGAAGACAAAAAAAGGTCTGATTTATATCAAAGTTTTTATTTTCATTTTAGATCCTTAGAAAAGAACATATTTTTCAACATGAAATATACTTTTCAAAAATAGATATGTCTATCAATGATCACCTTTTAAAAAAAATGCATTCCAAGATGTTTGGTTAAGGAAATAAGAGTCTATAGTCAGATGGTTAAGAAAAATAGGATTATTAATAATTTTTTATTAATTAATATTTAGTTTAGTATTATATTAATTCATTATTTGATTTGCATAAAACTTAACCCATGCATCTCATCGGTTTTATGCTAATATTAATAAATTATAGAAAGTTCTTAAAATGAGTATTTTATTGTTAAATCCAATTATATTAAAAGAATCACAATGTTATTATGGTTAGATAAAATTCCTTTTATACATTATTTTTGAATGATACCATAATGCTATATAAAATACATTCTTCCTTTTCTCTTACATTCATTTATACATATTTAAATATTTTTAAAGTAATACAATAATAATTAATTTTAGAAAAGTCATTGAGATATTGGAAGAAAATCTAATAGGAGAAGAGAAGATAGAGAATCAAATTCTGAAAGAATAAACCTACAAAGTACATAGTTTTTTTTTTTTTTTTTTTAAAGCAAGGCAAGAGATATAAATAGAGAGGTTATCTTCATAAAAAAGGATGAGATGCAGTGAGGGTTTTCATTTATAGGTTTCATAAGTCTTGATGCATCTTTTATTATTATTTTGTAAATGCGTTGGAGGGGGGTTTTGAACCCAAAATCTCTTTGATGGAAATGCCTCTTTTATTATTATTTTTCTAAATGCGTTAGAGAGGGTTTTCGAACCCAGAACCTCTTTGACGGAAACTGCCCCAAAACCAAACCGTCCGCCTCCGACGGGTATTCTTTGAAATCACATGTGCTTTGGTATTCTCTTTTCCCACCTGAACACGTGTTCAAATATTGGTGTGAAAATGTGCTCATTTTCACACCATTTACACATAAGATGAGTAAATACTTGTAGACAGACATTACTGATGTGTAAATATTATGCATATTCACCATTGACATATGTAAATGGGTGTAGACAAACGACCCCTAAGCATACAATGATGAAAAAGGAAGATGGGCTTTAGATCCAAACTTTGGGACAGGAAGCTAGTTTTGAAAAAAAAAAAAAAGCCAAATAAGAAGTTCGATGAAACTTACAATCATTCCAGCATGTGAGCACATGTAAAAATCATGGTTGCGTGGATGGCACACCTTGTTGTCAACGACAGTACCTACAAAACAGTAAGGAAATGGAAAGGCAAACATCCCAAAATGAGGGTTCAAAGTAGATTACCATGAAAACAAATCAGCAATATTCAAAAAATGCAACAAGATCAAAGCAAAGCTGCTCATCATTAAGAAAGCAAGTACGACAGATTCAGGTCACATCATAGATAGGCATAGGCATGCAGAAATCCATATGCAGGTTCGTCACAGATAAGGGAACCCAGGTCTAGACCACCAACCTAGCAACAGTCTCGACTCCAATAGAGGGATGAGTACAATAATGTGTGGACTATATGTTCTAAAAAACGGGCTTAAGCCTGGTAGGCAGGCTAGATTTAAATAGAGGCCGAGCCTGATAATGGTTTGGACTCTAGTCTAAAAATGGGCTTGAGGCCTATCTACATTGTCAGTCATTTCATACAAATCTGATGTCAGTTGCAGGATCAGACAAACCAAGGCAAGACATGCATGGTCGAATGAAACCCAACTTGGCATTCAAGGTCAGTTGCAGGATCAGACAAATCAAGGCAAGACAAGCATGGTCAAATGAAACCCAACTTGGCATTCAAGTCAACCATCTGTAGAATGTAGCCAAGGAAATCAAGAAGAATGAGTAGGAGGACAAGTAGTTGCAGGATCTGGGAAACTGACCTGGTGGGACATTATCTGGGGATCCAGTCAGGAAAAATTTGGTATGGTGGTTCTTTTGCGCGATGATAACAGTGAACTTTGGGCACCATTTCTCATCGAGAAACTTGCAGGCCTGTGACATAAAAAGAAGTACAAGTGAAAACATTTTTTTCAAAATAAATAAGAGACTTTCTGCTTTGTAATTATAATAATAATAATAATAATAATAATAATAATAATAAAACAAGAGCAAATGGGGCATGGAAAGAACCTCAATTATTTGATCCAGTTCTATGTTCAAGACTTGCGTGAATTGAGATTCACTTACTCCATCTCTGTTGGAAAGTTTCAAAAGTAAAAAGAGTCATGCAACACAAAACAGGGAAAACAATGGAAAGGAAAACTAATAGGATGAATATGCCACATTCAAGCATTATTCACAATAAATAAGGAATCCCCCAAAATAATGTTGGGAGTTCTTTCTACAAACAAGCCAAAATTATTGAACATACAGAATTGCCTTATGCCATCAAATGGATTCTTTAAAAGGAACAAGATCTCATGTATTGACCATCGAATATTCACGTGAGAAAAAAAAAAATAAAAACCTTTAGGGTGTGTTTGTGCAGAGCCGTGAAAGAGGAAACCCAGTCCGCAGTTCCGGATTTCTGATGAGGGTAGATGGGAAAACTGTCTCCCCTCTAGCAAGGGAACACGGAGTAAACTTGCGGAAAATCCGACCTCTTCGACGCTGCACCAACCAAGAGGAAGAAGTTGCCGGAAATTCCGACGCCTTGTCGGTACCCCGTTTCCGCTGAAACCTCGCCGGCAAACAGCTCCTTACTCAAATGCATTCACCGTAGCAAGGGAAAGATATTTTCATTCATTCACAAATAAGAGGTTACAATGTTTCTTACAGGGAGGACAAACCCGCCTTTTAAAGACATAGGATTCCTTTTACTTCCATGAAATTGGCCACATGCCAATCACTCGTCGCCTGATATCCTCCCTTTCATTTGACATGTCAATGAATTATCAGGAAACATTATGTAAAAGACACATATCAAATGGAGTAAGCTCGTTGGAAAGTCAACTATCTTCACTGGGACAACGGATCAGTCATATATGGAATTGGACCAGTGCATTCACTGCAGTGAGGGAAAGATATTTTCATTGATTCCCAAACAAGAGATTACAAGGTATTTATGGATAAAGGTCAATTCCGCCCATGAAGGGCCTAGATAGGTTTATCTTCTCCTTCCATGAAATTCGTTACATGCCAATCCCCCGTTGCCCAACATCCTTCCTTTCGTTAATTAGATCAATTATCAAGAAACGTCATTCAAAAGTCATATATTAAAGAAGGTAAGCCAGTGGGAAGTCTATTATTTTCTTTGGGTCACCTACCTCGGGTTAGGATAACAGATCAGTCATATATGGACTTGGCCCAATGAACTAGCCCACTGTGGTTAGGCCTGATAGGCTGCCCATTATGAGTTAGTTTAAGCCAAAGATTGTCTCAGAGCAGGCCTATCCTTGGGCCTATTCTTTTTTAGAAAAAATCCCTCCGCCTATGATGCTCCTTGGCTGCATCAACATTGCTGCAATGTCATTTTTCATTTTCAAAGTTTCAGATAGACAAGGAATGTTCAATACTGTGATTGTTCAAGGATGTGCACACTACTTGATATGGAAGTCATTTTTGCATCATAAATGTACATTTTTAATTAAGCCATCTACACCAATGCTGCACCCGCATGGCTGCACCCCAACTGACTTGGGTTTTAATGTAACCTTTCACAAAAATAGTTAAACATTTACAAACAAAGATCATATGACTGAATCTCTGAAGAAAAAAGAACGCATAAACCTATAGCACACAAATAGAAAGAACGAAAAAATTACAAACAAATATATGAACAAAGAAAATCTTTAAAATAAAAAAATACATATGCAACAGTTAAATTATGCAAGAGTCATATGAAAAGAAAGCATTGAATAGATAACATCATTTACATCATTGAAAATGGAACATTTACCATAGAACTGACATAGTTTTATTTAAATACATAAAAGAAAGATGCTACATAACAGCTTTGGCCAAGGAAGACCTACTTCACAAGATAGAATCCACAAAACCAATAAAACTCATGAAACTCCTACAAACTTCTGTAGAATTATTTAATTCATAATTGAAACGGAGCTCTCCATGAGAATTGAATCCATAAAAAGATTGCATCCAGCTTGGTAATTTCAAGCTTCAAAAAAATCCCCATTACACAGATTAACTTGCTAATTGAACAGCCAGTTACAACCATAACAACCTTCAATCAAAACTATAGTTTATTAGAATCACTACTAGGTGTTAATGATCAATTTAATGATTTTAGTCTATAATATCCATATGATCATGTACAAAATCTAACCATAACAGCATAAAGCTTCAACACAGTATAAGCATTAAAACACATCCCTAAAATGAACTCTGAACAACAAAAAATCTGCTATCTTCATCATAAGAAAGAGAGAATTTTAGACACAAAACCAAGTATTATTAAAGTAACAAGTATGGATAGGGACGTCCACATTGAATTATAAATGCAGCAGGTGTGCAAAAGAGTACATTTTTTTTTAATATTTAAATTCATTAAAGAGCAAAACAGAACTGCAGAGCCAACCACTGAAGATCTATGCCCATATTCAACTATTTGGATGCTTTTGAACAGACCAGCTTTCATTTGTTAATCAAACCTTCAAATACACGCAAGCACCTCAGAGAATAGATTGGCCCAACAGGGGCATATATTAGGGTACAGTCCCCCAGATGAATGAAGATGTGTGCACAAACATCTTGCAGGAGAGAGAAAAAAGTTATAGCTTTGATTCTTTGACTAACACAGGAGGAAACATATTTTCTATTTTCTGATGAAATATTGACAGACCAAATCTTTTGAACCAACAAAATCTGAGTCATGTACACAAGAAATGAGAACATACCGAAAAATTATAATGTTATCTGGCCTCCTATTTCCTGAACTGACATAGAAGTCGATCAAAAGCTCTCTGAAATTACAAGATCAAATTAATTCAGTGAACCAGAACCAAATAAATGGAAGTCTACAGTCTATTTCACCAATTCTCTCAATATCACAAGAAAATATCAACCAGGTAAATGAATTGGGCTAACCAACTCATTTAAGGAGAAGTAAAGGGTAGCCTTAATTTAGCAAAGAATAATAACGGACACACAGGGCAGTTAACAAGAAACATTATTAGAATAGGACCCACCTAATGATTCCTTTGTCCTCAGTGTCTGAAACAGGCTTGAATAAGGAATCAATCATTTCAACCTTGGGGCTTTGTGTTCGGACTGATGCTCGATAACGAGAAATCAAAGGCCACTCCCTGGAGCTAACCACCTTGAAGAATTCAAGAGAAAAAAAAACTTTAAATTCGATAATATCATTATAAAATATAACACATTGGGGCAGTAAAATTAGAGAGGAAGAAATTATACAAAATGCACTCCCTTCATTATAAAATATAACACATTGAGGCAGCAAAATTAGCGAGGAAGAAATTATACAAAATGCACTCCCTTTACCAACCCGTTTTAAGGGGGTGTGGGCCCCTACCTACATTCAATCCAATCCTTTCACTTGCACGCCCAGAAACTTAAAACTGATACATACATCAGTTGACATCAGTTGACATTGGATTTTATCAGAAAAAAATAAAAAAAAATTGCACTGTAAGTAGCCATTAAAGGTTAGGATTTAAAATTAATGGTTAGGATCATTTGTTCATGCTCATATCTCCTATTTGCCACATCCACTTCTAAACCCTTCCATTACCAAGCCTCCCTTGAGTGTCAATTATACAAGTGGGCGCCACTACGATTGGCATTTTCTAACGTGAGACATCGGATTTTATCACCAAAAAGAAAAAAATTGTACTGTATGTAGCCATTAAAAGTTGGGATTTAAAATTAATGGTTAGGATCATTTGTTCAGGATCATATCTCCTATTCCCCTCATCCACTCCTAAATCCACCCATTACTCAGCCTCCCGTATCAGGCATACAAGTGGGCCCCAGTAAGGGCATTTTGTAACGCGTGCGTCCCTGATAAATATTAAGGACACAAAATTCCAGACAGCAAATGAAGATACAACAAAATCGTAAAGAAAAGCAGTGGAATATTACAGCAGCAATTGAAGGCACGTCAGACTGTCCAGGAGAGCCATGTGATACGTCCATTCCCAAGATAAGTGTAGGCACATTGGAAATAAAGGGAATAGAATGTGCGCGTTCAACAACAAGTAAAGAATTCATACCACCAAGCTGTTACAAAAAACAAGCAAATAAATCATACCACCAAGCTGATACAAAAATAACAAGGAGAAGTGTTGTTCTGGAAGAAACCGCTGAATAAATAAAGGTAGAAGGATATAGGACTTCTCTAATGTACTCACTTTAGCATTGATCTTAAGAAGTACATTTGTTAGGTACTGATCATTGACCTTTTGTGGTGCAATACATTGTGTTACAATTCCGAACTCTGCGAGGTTTTTCTTCTTCCATGGTCCTTCAGGGGAGAAGAAAACATTTGTTATAACTAGTACATATGTCAACCATGCATAAACATCAGTAAATAGCAATACACATTGTCCAACCATATAAATCAGAATTTTTTCTTTCTGGCAGAAGACACAGCAGAAAGTGAGGGGCTCCAGGAAGTCGAGTCTTTATCAGTTCAAACATCTTCTCCACTCTGACTGTGGGTGGAGCACGCCTCATCTGAGGATTCTCTTCAAAGTAATCAAACGGCGGGTCGATTTGCTGAAACAATATAAATTATCAAACTCAAGATGTATATTATAAGGGTCGAGTGAACTATACTGCATATACAAAATAAGATGACATACAATGCCTTTCAGTTCTCCACATCTATTTAAATCTCGTGCAAGATTGCGCGGATCACATCGTGCAGAGAAATTTACAACAGCCCATTTCTCAATCTTTGTGGGTTGCACTAGTTTCTATAACAAAAGAGATCTTTGTCAGGATCAACAGCAGAGCCTTGAGAATAAACTAAGAGTACAAAGAGCACCTTGTTATTAAAATTCCACCGGCCATTGCGGGGGAAAAAGTCTTCTCCATTACCCACTTTTAGCTGCAGTCAACACTTACAGTGAGCAAAATGAAAAGGGAACAGCGGCACTACAATGCAGAAACCTAACAAAAACTGTGCTTAAAAAGATATAAAGAGGCAGAAACCATTAAAAGCATGGAGAACAACCCTCGCATTTGTGCGATTAATGAACTAAAAGAACAAAAGCATGTACTATAAAATGAGTATGATAAAAATGTAGGTATAAAACAAGCAGACTTCTACAGGGGAAAAAAATGTCTCCCAAGACTTTTTTAAAAGAAAATAAGTTACAAGTATACGAATGAAAAACCTTTGGTGCAGAGAGAATACGGCCTTCAACTTGGGTAAAGTGAGTATTGATTGAAACACCACATGACTGCAGCATAGGGTCGGCATCATAATTGTTGCCTTTAAGAGCCTATGAGAAAACAAAAGAAAATTTGAATACTCAAGAAACACAATCCAACCTCTAAGGTGATAATTTAAGCAGAAGAAAAAAAAAAAGGATAAAACTTAAACAGAAGAATACATCGGCCAAAACTTTCATTCTCTCCTGAGGCTTCTGACGAGATCTCTCCACAAGAGTTGATCTTTGATGAGTGCTTAAAGACTTCGTGTAGCGCTGCAATGAAACTAGGTTGCATAGCTGGAAAAAAGAGGAAACAATTAAACAAAAAAGAACTTAGTAGGGTTTTACAAACAGCAGGTTTATCAAAAGAATGTATGACAAACAACTTTATCAAAAAGAAACTCTTTACGCAAAAAAATATATATATTAAAAAGAATCCTCCTCACCTCGATTGGGATGTAGTAGGTATTACAAACAGCAGGTTTATCAAAAAGTAACCAAAAATAACTATTCTTTACCCAGGAAAAAAACTATTAAAAAAATCCTCCTCACCTCGATTGGGTAGTATGTAGGACGCTTGGGTTTCCCTACATTGATGCACGGCAAGGTTGAAGAATAGCCTATCTCTATGTGACGATGGTTGACAAAGTAATCGTAAACAGTCACTTCCACTGTTTGAACTTCCCCATCCCCATTTCCATTAGCTCCATTTCTCTGCTTAAGTGTAAAACTATACCCAAATAGGGACGGAATACAAATTGTTACTTCTCAGATTTCATCACCATAAATGTCACAGCCCAAATAGTATAAACAGAAAAATAGATATGCAAGAAAACAGAGATGGAAGCAAATCTTACAGTTGTTCATTACAGACTTGCTCACTTAACCCAACAATTTTAAACTCTGCGTTTGATGGTCTTGTCTTTATCCTCAAATTTTTTAGCATGCGCTTAGCCTAGTTAAACAATACAAGCAACCAACATTACAAAAATTCTAGTTACAACTTATATTAAACTTAAAACAAACATTTGACAAGCTACGCAGCCAACCTTTGACCAGTCAATCTCATAAGGATTATTAACATTTTGGTTTGCAATTAGAAAATCTATCACAGGACCAGGCTTAATAATCATTGTAGTAGACACATCTGCGATAGACAACAAAGGGAAAGGTAATGTAAATATAAATATTGAAGACTTGTGAAAGCTCTCCAGGGACACATAGACTTATCAATCAGCATGGAAAATGAAGGAAAACCCTACCCATATTCAGCGATAAACCACCTTGGGTGGTCCGAAAGCTAGAATGAAAACCTCGACAACCGACTACACCACCTCCTATGTCAGTGAAGTTTTTGGGATCTCCATTGAAGAAAGACTGTCTGACAAGGAGACAACCTCTGTGGAGAAACAAAACAATGGGCATTGATAATACAATCAAAAAGGAAATTGGATAAGCATTAGACCAACATGGAAGTTAGTTACTTCTTTGCGGCATGCTGTCTCAGAATGATATCAAGAACCCTTAGAGCTTCCTGGGAACTCTCGGATTCTTGGCCTCGCAGAGCATTAGCAATAGCTTGCATCGGAATCTTTGCGGCAAATCTAATTTCAACTCGGAAGGTCTTTGATTGAAATGGACGCCGCTGTCTCTTGCGATCCCCCTCACCAGGGCTCTCATTGCCCCTTGGGCTACCATTGGCACTACTGACCCTGTATAAAGGCAAAAGAAGTTTTTAAGTATAAATTTAATAAAAGAAAAATCAAATGCAAAAACCCAACAAGCCTTCTTACTTGTTTGAAGACATGTCTTCCAGTACAACAGTGAAATCAAAATTATTTTGGGGGAGAGCCCCAACAGTAAATAGACTTTTTTCCCCATCATATGCAAAGTCCTTTCCAGCAAGTTCACTGGCATTGTATGTCTGATGAACCCTATCAATTACTCTTCGACCAATACCCTTCCCATCTACTGGTCGACCATCTTCATAGCTCACATTAACCTAAACGCCAGGCAGATAAAGGAATTAGATCAAGACGAATCCCTCAAACATCTTAAAGCCAAATGCAGAAGACACAACAGATTGGGAGCATACACTATAATGAGAGAAAAAGCCATCAGTTTTACTAAAACCAACTTTAAAATGGTTGGTTAGCAAAGGCACCATTTGGCCTTTCCGTCCAGTGCCAGGCCTCGCCATTGGCACCCTATTAGACTTCGACACCTTCTTGACTGGCAGCACAGGTTCAGCCTTCAAAGGAGTGACATTAGGGGGTATAACCGGTGGTGGTGGAGGCAAATCCTCTCCTCCTTCTGGCGCATTAGAATCCATCTCTTAAATCTAAACAAAACAATCATGGAACTTGATTATTCCAACAGCTACTCGAATTAAAAACATTATATAGAACCCCAATGATGTCAAATCTTATTCGCATAAGATGTCATTCTAAGGAAAAAATAATAATAATAAAAAGAAGAAGCATTACATAAACATGAGCATAGTAGTATCTCAGACTTCAAGTTAACAGGTTGAAAATTTAACAAGAATTAGTACAAATGGATCAAAACTGTTCACCAAAACCTCAAAAAAAAAAAAATCAAATTAGAACACTCAGTCAAAAGCAGTGCATGGCCAATGGCTCCAAAATTAATACAATAGAAACTACAATAGAAACCAAACACTCTAGTCAAAAGCAGTGCATGACCAATGGCTACAAAATTAATAACACACAAATACAATAGAAACCAACAGCAAAGAAGAATAGAAATTCAGAGTACCAAAATAGAAGCTAAATTAGAAAATATTCCATTACATGTACAATCAAGCAAAAGCAAAATAAGAAATAATATCTGCATATCAGAGTTTAAATAACAGAAAATTACCAAATTCCCTTTACAAAGAGAGAGTTCTACTAAATCCACCCTAAACAAGCTAAAACTTACTATTTAAAGATTACTTGAAATAGCTCTACTTACTTCAAATAATACTTCTACATAAAACCCCAAAGAATCCTCAAGGAATCATGAAAAACGAGAAAAAAACAGGAAAACTCTTACAGATTTTGTTTAAATAGACTAAGGAAGAACAAAAGCCCTCTCATAAACAACAACTACAAGCGATATTTCACAAATGTTCATATAAATCAAAATGTATTAAGCATATCACAAGATCGGGTCCAAAAACAGCCAAACATCCTTCCGAAACTACCTTAAACAGCTTGGAACCACTACCGACCACTACCGATCCCGCTTGTATAAGACAAAAACCCTTCATCTCGGTGGTTTTAGAAGATGTAGACCGAAAACCACCGAAATCTCCCATGGAAACGAAATGCATGTTACAGATCAAAAGATCGGGTCGGAAACGACCGCAAGAAACTCTAGAACTACTAGAAGAGACATGCAAACTCATTCATAGTTACTTCAGAGACCAAATATGAGATTTATAGGGCTAAAGAAGTCATAAATTTCATATGACCGGAAGAAATCTGACAAAAACATCAGCAACATCAATCAAACATAAATGCAAGTAAATGCAGCCACCGATCCCCTTGAAAAGTTACAAAAACACATCAAAATCTTTCAAATCCAGGTTAGATGAGCAGAAAATCTCTTGCAATATATCAAAATAGCAACGAAGTAAATGAATCTAGAGTAAATGAAACTCAAAACACATCAGAAGTCTTACCAGAAACGAAAACCCTAGAGAAGAAGAGCAAAACCCTAGAGTGAAAGAGCAAAACCCTTTGCACAACAACTCCCGCTCGCTCGCTCCCTCTTTCCTCTCTCGGTCTCTCGAGTGGAAAGTTACTGACGTGCCCTTCAAATACAGTATCCCAGACGTACGGAGGCTACCATCGCATCCGATTGCCACGTGTACGTCCAGATCAGAGCCCGAGCACTTCGCCCTTTTTGGAGTGATGTTATCATGTAAACTACACCTTTGTTTGCGATCGTATATAGTGGAAGAACTACTCGGTCGAGGAATGTCCCTTGTGGGCCACTCTTACTTCCAATCAGAACCGTCCGATCAAACAGTCACCCTCGCAATCATTAAAATTGTTGGATTAGAAAGCGACGATGTCTTCGTCGTTTCGCTCATACGGTTCTTTCTTGTTAAAAAGATTAGATCCAACGGTGGGTTTGTGCTGAATCGAAACTCTATTGGGACCCATCTCCTGGATTGTATATGAGAACCTATCGAACGGTTTAGATTGATTATGGTGGACCCCACAGTAGGGCCCTGTAGATGAAGTGGTTAATTACCCAAATGTCATCCATGCGTACTTGCGATTTTTTTGACCCCGTTGCACGGAGGAAGGGCACGAGTGCACGAGGGTAGTTTGGGGGTTCTGGGACTTCGAGATGACGATCACGCCCTTCGGATTCGAAGGTGGGACCCACGGATGCCACGTCAAAGGGCAGTAACGTAATTTCAGGACGGGGTTTCGTCCTTATCTCGCAGAGTAACGGGCGAAGATCGAAATTTCGATTTATTCTCACCTTTCCACGAAACACGAGATGTAAGTGCGCGGGCAAGGAACACGAGAGGACGGTTTCGACTGCGGGGATGTTGTGACGCCAGGGATTCCTCTGCTGTCGCCACTCAGGAATTCCCTCTGTCTCTTCTCGATGGTTGGACACGTGGGAGGAGTTCGTGGGACCCACCGTCCTTCCTCCATTTAAATGGGAGACTTCTCTGCGGAGATAGCTGTAGAGGATTCGGAGTGGGCATTAGAGGCTTACAGCTGGCATCAGCTACCATTTTGAATACTATATACTGTTAAGATGTTGATGATGATTCTGATTACTTGTAATTAATTTTGCTTTGACGTTTTAGATCATTTATTAAAGGGACAGTAACGGAAGGAGGTGCATGATTAATTGCATTTAAGTGAGGTAATCATCACATAATGTCAAACTTTTAAAGTTGTTAACATACTCTCTTTTTTTTTTCATTTAATATGGGGGCTAAGCTTGTATATCCACTTTCTTGGCACTTGAATTAGCATTGGTCTTAAACTCATTCAGTATTTCTAGTATTTAATGTTATTTTATCACATTAAAATTGAACCATTATAGTTATTAAATTTTGAGAACCTACAACTAAAGGCTATGATTATAAATTTAATCTAATACCCATATTCTTTTAATCTGTATCTAAAGTTTTTCATTGTATTATTTTTATTAATTGTCACGCATACAGGTGAGCTAGAGTGATTACGAAATTCTATAAGGATGACACTTGAGTATTTTTTTTTCATTGAGTATTTTTTTTTTTTTTTGATAATCTGAGATATCTCCCGCTCAGCCCGGCCTAGGAGCCTTTAACCCTAAACTCGGTAGATACTGGATTTTGAACAGTCTAGAACTAATCTTTAGGGCACTTGCAAACCCTTTTATCCACATACACCGGATAGAATTACGAGAGGTGACCAGTGAAGTTAAGTGTTGAACACAATATATCTATGGACTTTTTTTTTTTTTTTTGCGATGCTTAATATGTACGAGAACTAAAATCTTGTTGTAAATGTTGGCAAGAATCTTAATTTTGAATTCATCAGTGGGTCTTTGATTCAATTTTACAATATAGGCCAGCCTAGGATGTTTGGATCTTTAAAAGGTGAAACTTTCATGTTTGTATATTAACTTGAGTACACCATATTGTTAACCTTGGATGGTCACCCTCATTTGAAAAATATCACACTATTCTGAATATCTCTACTTAAGAAAAAAAAATTTTCATTGTTCACCTAAATATTTCTGACGTTGGATGTACAATGGCGTTAATACGTCATACAAGGGTGAAGACAAGTTATTTGCTCCAGCTCAACATATGTTGAGTGAGAGATGGTTTGATTTTTTTTTAATGGGGCTACTCCATTTATCTTCAATAAATTTGTTAATCACTTTCAATCTCAATAATAATCTATTTATAAAGTTATGAAAGAAATTTTTATATTTTCTATAACCTTATTTTAATTCTGATTTACAATCTAAAGCAAGTGATATGAAGGCAAGTTTTTTAACTAGGCATATATTACTTGATAGGGAAACTTTTCACATGTAAAAGGATCTTGGACAATAGGGCTGCACTAATTTTAGGTTTTGGTCGTGCTTGACCAGCGCACCCCACTTTGCTTAATTTATAAATTACATTATAACTATTTTTTTTTCATAAATAACTTAGGATGTGAGGCAATGGATACTCTTTCGCAGGTTGTAAGTTTAAATCCAACTGCGTGCATCAAAAATATTTTTTATAAAAATCTTTTGTAAAGAAAATCGACCATTGTAAAGATATCATGGGTCGTACTTAGTATCGCAAGTAATAAACCCGTCATGAGATAAGTCAGATATGGATCAGAGCCATTACATTTTGAGAGTTGGATTTCAGTTTTAGACAATCATGACCAAGCCTAATCTATATTTGCCACAAGCCACATTTGACTACACAAACCATAAATATGTCATGGGACAAGTTGGATAAGGGGCAAAGCTCATAGAATCTGATTTGGGTTAGGGGTCTAAGCCGTGGCCCATTGTCATCCCAATAAAAGATTCTACACAAAAACTTACGAATTTTTAGTCCTAAGTTGGAGTCAACAAGGTCGAATCTAGCTAGGTCGTAAAACAAATACTTGAACTCTATTTATAGGGAAGTATTCAAGTGCATCCATCCCTCGTCATTTTTGGTGAGGGACACCCCCTTTGAAAAGTGTAAGTACAAAGTGGGAGTGTCAAGTACATAACCTTTTTTTACTTGACACTTTCTAAAGGGGGTGTCCCTCACCAAAAAAGGTGAGGGATGAATGCACTTAAATATTTTTCCTATTTATAAACTATCATATAGTATAAATTGTATTAATTTATGACTTTTTAAGCTATTTAATGCCTTTATGGCCAATTAATTACATGGATCCAATAGTGGTTTGGGTCATTACATCTACCATCTGGGCCATTCTATCTTGGAAGTTTAAGTTTATGACTTTTTATTTATTTATTTATTTATCCATTTGTCTTGTAACTAAAATATAGTTCCTTTAATTTCAAAGCAATGTTTTCCCACCATAGAGGTTAACACTGATAGTGGCGCGGACCCAGGATCTTCATTTGAAGGGATTTACAATAGTCACTTGAAAAGGCCAATCACTATTTTTTATATTTTCTCCGTATTACCCTTGGTAAAAAATATATATATTGCATTTACAAAAGATCTCATTACATCAACTAACATTCTATCATCAAAAGTCTTATCTCAACTTAAACAAAGTTTTTACAATTGCCCTCAACGTTTCTTCATGTTTTGAAAGCGTTGCATGATTGTCTCATCATCAATGCTCTTAAATATAATTTTTTTCGATATATATACAAGCAAACAATCATTCATCCACCAATACACAATTATTACTATCTAGAGTTGGAGGCGGTAGTCGTAGATCAGCAACTAATTTTCTTTTGAAATAATTCTTCATGTCTGGTTCAAATGGATGAAGAGCATAACCAATCGATACCTTATGTAAAGAAATATGCAAAGCCAATTATGTCCATTTATAGATGATGAAGTTTGTCAGTCTCATCGAGTGGACCCAAACAAACTAATCAGGGCTGGCTCAAAATAATTCGAGGCTTAAAGCGAACATCATAAATTAGGCATTTTATGTGTTTTAATATTATTATAAATATTTTATTTTTCTTGCCTTTTAATAGTACGAAATTACTAATTAAGTTTTTATATTCAAGTTTTGCTAACCTATCTTAAGTCCACCTCCAAAACCAACATGAGAATTTTGGGCTCATCCCCAAAACTCACATGGAAATTTTGGGTCATAAAATCCAACTACCTCTTGCAATTGGGCTCCAACCCCCCGCACCATGAGTCAGGACCATCCAAGATGGACTTCAAAGGTGTGCCCCACGTATTGGATGTTCCAGATACATAGAACTCATATGAACTGTAGGCAAGTGAATAAATTTCGGCGAGGACCCATTGTTTATCTTAAATTTTAAGATCTATTATTCTATTACAACCACATCATTGATCAAATCTGAATGGCCCCTATTAAAATAGGATACACAAAAATAATGAGAAATGCTTGTGAAACAAGTTCATGGCTGAATGTATGGTTGAGATTTGATACACATGGACTGCTATAAATATAATGGTGTGTTAAAATCAATTGAACTCCGGGCCATTGAAATATAAGGGGCAGATTTGAAAATATAATAGGCATAAAATGACACTTTAAAGGCTCTTATCAACAGAGAGTTATTATGGGGCCTTATATTTTGGGGAGAAAAAAAAAGGGATGGCATTTAATAAGTTTTCTATTTTGGAATTTCAAAATATTTCAGTTGCTATTATAGAGCCTTTTTTTATGCCTTATTTTTTTTAGGCCTAAAGCAATTGCTTTGTTGGCCTTATGGTTCAGCCGGCCCTGAAACTAATTTATCTAACTTTTAAGAGTTTCAACCTACCTGATTATCTAATTCATTAGATTGGAAACTGGATGCTTTCAATGAATCAAAGCCCAATATCCTCACTCAAAACAATCATAAAACAAGAAAGAATTAAAGAAAAGAAGTCAGTGTTTTTGTATCAAATCTAATAAAGAAACTCACATATTTAAGAAAGCACACCAACTTAACATCGCAATTACCACACACCTAAACCAAATATTTGACTTGTTTTATTCCAATATAAAGTAGATGACATACAACTAAAGAAGCACACACCTCAACAAGATATGAATATGAGAAATGAAGGTCTCTAAGATTATCTTGCCAATTGCCAAGTCACCTAGAGAAGGAAGATGGTAGGAAAAAATAACCCACCTAAGAAACATGTGGCCAAGAATCACTTAAACAAACATATCACTACACTTTAATCATCGTACACATAGGTAGAGCTATACAAGCATACACATCAATAAAAATGAGGAAGTTTTTTTTTTTTTTCGATGTGATGATGGCGAAAGAACCCGATAAATATCTTGATCATGCCATCATGGACATCTCACCATATGCTATTTATGAATCTAACACTAGATTTATGACATGTACCACAACCGTCAACAAAGGAGGTAAAATGCCTTATAGGGTGTGGATTGTGGAACCTAAATATTTTAGAGCCATTCAAAATGTCATTTAATCAAGAGAGGATTTTATGACTTTGATTGCAGTAGACAGCAGTTATGTCAGTTGAAGGCAGTAAGGGTTCGAGTTGCAAACGGATATCCGATTCTCCGATTACCCGGAAGTTACGACTCGTAAAAAATCGAGTCTATAACTTATTTTAGGTTTCGATTCATAAACGGGTCCGGGTCCGGAACATAATTTAGGTTTTGATTGATAAACGGGTCCGACCTGTAGACCTGGGACCCGGTATATGAGTCTTTGATATTGCAAATTGTACCTCAAAATTAACTTTTTTTTAAATATTTTTATGTATAATATTAGAAGTAGTAGACTTGATGCACTGCTATAAGCTTAATGATATACTTATTTTAAGAAAAATGAAGAATAGAGAGAAATCAGAATCGATTTTGAAAGTAGAAAGGACCCGGTTCCGGATTTTCCTATCGAAATCGGGTTTGAAACCAACAAAACAAGTTTCAAGTAAAAACCGGATCCGAATCCGGAACCGGAACCGTTATTTAGGAACGGGTCCGAGTCCACTATGGTTCCGATTCGGAACCGTTTTGTTTGCAACCCTAGTAAGGGCACTTCAAGTATGGCATTCCTACCATCATTTCCTCTATAGTATGATTCATCGATATGATTCGCAAGGAAATTGAGCCTCGTCGTAAGGCTACTCATGACTTCCCTCACAAACCGATGTCTCGTGTTTGACCAATATAATAGGAAGGCTAAGAAGTATTTGAACAACAAATAAAAGTGAGAAAAATATAAATGACCAAGATGATTTTTTCTAATTAAAAAAAGTCATCAAATAAGGAAAAGGCCACGTATGACTTCATACCACCAATACACGATTTAGGGTTTTTATATAGTGAAATAACACATTACTTCACAAAATAGAGAATCTTCGATACTTCCATAGATAATCAAAAGTCTTAATACCGATTGAAATAAATTTATTGTACTGAGAATGTTTCATTTCGGGAAAAGAGAAACTACTAAAACAAAAGAGATCGATCTCTAATCCAGACAAAGAAAGCTAACGAAGAGATATATGACATCAGATAAACGGAGGCCTATCATTTTTTCTTTTACAAATCATTCGCTAAATCTCAAAGAGAGAGAGAGGAGATGGGCGGAGGAGGAGGGCAAGGGAGAGAGAGAGAGAGAAGATTAAAGAGGGATGGCGGTGGTGCGGCGACGTCGATGCTGATCGCAATGCCAATTTCCTCGTAAAGAAATAAGGGTTTCGATTTAGGGTTTATTGAGCGAGTGAGGGAGTCAAACTGAAAAAGGGTATTGAGTTGGGAAAGGATGGTGGGGTCTTTATGCATTTTTAAGTGGGGGCTGGGTCCAAAGGGGCCTTAGGGTCCCTATGAGCTTTTTCCAGTTTGGGCCCCAATCCATTACACGTAGGTCCGTCCCTAGAGACTTAACTTATAGTTTAACATGAGCATAGTTCAAAATGGTGGATATCAACAAATGGTTTCATTAATTATCCATGCAGATAAAATCACCATCCCCATTGTATGAAATCAGTGGCAGACCCAAGATTTTTATTTGAGTGGGGCGGCTAATGGACTAGAAAAAGTCCATTATTATTAGAGCTTTCTGTATATACTCCCTTAAGGTTTGTAGGATTTATATATAGGCCCCTGAGGTCTTGGTATTTGTAAGTAGGCCATTGCCTTTCTCTTTAATACCTTTCACGTCTCCAAAATCAATAATCCTAACAAGAATTGATAGCCATCATGATATTTGTATTGGATTTTTATATAAATGATAATTTTGCCCTTACATCCATTAAACAAAAATGAGTATATTATTATTTACAAAATACCATTATTTTATCTCAAGTCTCAATGGTTTCTTTCAATAACTCTCTCATATATATGACCAGGGGCGGACTCAGGTGCAAGGGCCTAGGGACTGGAATCCCCACCCATATCCGAGAAAAGTTTAAATCTCCCATGTGTAAATTCTAAAAGTTAATGTTTATTTTTTAAATTTGCTCGATCCCTCAATATTTCTTTTACAACCCTGCACATGAAGCATAATCATGTATTTTGAAACTTTCATAAATCCAATGGTGGGTTATGTATGGATTGGATAAATCAAAATCGGTTATAAGTACTGGTGTTGATTGTCGTCATGATCAATTTAGATTTAATGAAATGAGCCTTATATTGATAAGAAAAAATGAATTTATATTGGGTTGCTCTTTCCTACTAAGTACAATTGTTAATGTTACATGCTTTATAAAAAAAATTGAGTCCAAGCTTATGGATAAAAGTGTCATTTCACTCTAAAGACCTATAGTGGTTGGAAGACCTTTGATTTTGGGGACAAAAAAGGTATTAAAAGGAAAATGCAAGGGCCTATTTGCAAATACTAAAACCTTAGGGGCCTATTTACAAATTCTACAAACCTTAGGAGATATATATACAAAAAGTTCTTATGATTATTATTATTATTATTAATAAGGTTAGTATAAAGTACTCACACCTCAGCATATTTTGTAAATGAATCCTACTTTCAACAAGAGATTAGAATATCCCTAGAATGCCAAAAGATACAGCATGGTGCAATATGTGCATTATCACACGGCCCTAGGATATCACAAGAACAACTCTATGAGACAACTTGTTTTTCTTACAACCTCAAATGTAATTAATATTAGATGCACAACATTTATTCTATAATGAATTGTGGAACAGCTGGTCATAGTACTTCAAAGGTCTTAGGAAGTAAAGAAAATGATAACATTGTGCATTCTGGCACTTTCATTTTTGAAATATATATGTTGCAGGCTCAGTATCTCTTCCAGAGTTACTACACTTATCACATGACGGTTCCACCCTTCATTTGGCCACATTCTTCTATAAAGATGATGATGGATGCAACTCCCTTTTAAATCCTGAAAGCCTTTCTCTTCCTCATTCCAACTGTTTCCAATGGGAACGATATCAAAAAGGCAATACGAATGTTGTTGCTAAACTTGGTGGATATGTTTAGAGATTTAGGGATTGGGGTTTGGATATTAAGATTTAAGGAAAGGGGATTATGGTTGTGATTTAGGAATTGGGGTTTTTTAGATTTAGGAGTTTAAGAGGGAGAGAGATATCGATAGATAGAATGAGATTATGCAGGGGGGGGGGGGGGGGGGGGGGGAATACCTACCGGTCTACCTGAGATCTGTCAAGAGTTAGAGGGAGATTTTAGAGGTGGGGTGATCGATTTTGAGTATCGGGAGAGGATGGCATCTGGGCCATATATCTTATGCAATTTCCCCAAGTCCTCCTGGGCGGACGCCCCATGTACCCAACATGTAGGTCCGCCCCTGTATGAAAATGATTTGAACACAAAAGACATAAATTGCATATGAATTATGAATCTTGTTATAGGAACTATTTTTCAAAATAAAAGGTGAGATGAAGCCGACATTTTAGGGCTCATTTGTTTGCAGGATATCTAAGAATATCTATTGAGAGAATATCAATGTTGTCCCTCGATTGGATTCACAAATGCTCAAGTAAAGTAATTCTATTATTTCGCTTCTTATTTACTACGCACACAGCAGAATGGTAAACATAACAGTAGTGATGTCAATAGTCAGAAGATTAAGAAACACACGTGAATCTTCAATGATCAGATATAGTAAAGTATCATTATACACATTTTGTCTAGAAAAACATACAAAAAGTACACACATTTTGTCATGAAACAAAAAACAACACGATCCATCGTATACAAAATATTCTTACTTGAGAATAAGTAAAACACGTCATTATACAAAGGAATACTTGAAGCCTCATCAAGTTATATGAGGCCAACATGTGTGACATTTCATCATCTTGACCATGCTTTAATTTATTTATCATCTCAATTGAAAACTTCAATCTACCAATTTTTGCTTTTTTTTGAAGATTTCAAATTTAGTTCCTACACAATATGTCGGTTCATTCACATGTATAGAAGATATTGAGTTTGAAAAGATAAAGTGTTGAATACAAAGATGCAACTACTTCAAACCAATTTTGAGTTTAAAATGACACTTAGCCCATACAAAATTGTTGATGATAAGAGATTTTTGGTATAAGCAAATAATGATAAGTTGAGATTCCTTCGTAATTGGTGGCAGGAAGGGTTGTGGTGGAACAATGGGTTGGTTGTCGCAGCTCAGGCAGTAAAATTCCACAATAGAGGGGCCACCCATTAAAATCATAGCCGTTTAAAATGACCATACTCCCCTGCAATGAAGTGCCACCAAATTTTACTCCAGCATGAGAGTTCCATCGTATGCATTAATCACAATTATTCTCAATCTTAGAGCGAGACCAACTCCTAATTTTAAGTAACAGCCTTTCTTACCATAGCGCTGCTTCTCTGGAACATGTGGTGGGGCCTATATTTTGATCCATCAGAGTTGACCATTAAATAAAAACCAGCCTAATAGTCATCGGTCCCAGGGTTTGATATTGATGGTGCACTCGTTTTAGATGGTAAAAACTTATTGGCTGTGGATCAAGTGTGGCCAGCCGATGATGATCGGAGCCTCCGTCATTAAACACGGCCTGTGGTGGGGGATGCTCAGGTGGGCCCCACAAGCACTGTAGCGCTGGCGCTCACTAGAGGGGCTGGCCCTTTATTAGTAAAATTTGAAGACATCCCATTTGTTTGATCATTTTGATTGGTCTGGACCCTGGACTTACAATAGGTCGCCCCCACCACAGCTTTATTTACTCCTTCCATTTCCTTTCAAAGGAAGAATGAGTGAGACCCTAGCCCTAGTTGGCTGCCTCTGAACCATTTTCTGCTGGTCTGGTTTGAAGCAATCCATCCGTATTTTCTGCTCCCGGATTCCTTTTCATCTTTATCCATTGCAAACAGAAACCTAACCTACTGCTCTACTGAACTTCTGGCAACTTGTTAAGGTGCAATTTGCACTTGCAGTAGTTGATAAGTACCATTCACATGACTGATGAAAAGACCAGATAGTTACAACTGCTACAAGATGTTTTTTCTCTCTGAATCTTTTTAGGCAATTTTATTTTTCTTTTTATAAGTTTGCCCATATATTATATGAAAAGGTTGCCTGTACTATTTTTACTTGCATGACGACTTTGGCCATATAACAAGTTCGCTTTTTTTTTTTTTTCAAGTGAATCACACGTGCCAAAAAGCATATATTGTAAAAGGGTCCAAGCGAAAGAGCTCCATTTAAAACATATCTAATCGAATCATCTCTATTTCTAGCCAAATACGCCCTCCAAAAACAATCAATAGAAAAATGGATTAATTCCAATTTTAATGTCCATTTGATGACTTTAGATCAGATGCCAATCAGATTTTAAATAGCCAGCTAATCAACAAGTAACCACTGAATCAAGCTAGATACAAAGATTTCCCCCACACAGAAAGATGAAAGGCCAACCAGTTAAAATTGATGTATATATGAGAAAAGGTTGGTACTGGACTGAACTCAGGCTAGCCAGACTTGACAAAGGCAATCTGACCAAGTCAAAAAAAATCGCATGCCCAACATAAATTTTAACTTTAGATCTAATCTGGCTTCTAAAATAGCAGCAACTTCACAAACAAACATCAGCTCACATGCATGTCTCAAAATAACAGGTATATTCAGAGCTATCAAACTTCAGCATATGCATACCCAGGCACATTTCCCCTAAATCAAGTGTGAAAAGCTGCAGTGCTCACCTGTTAAATTGAAGTAGCTGTGAATCTATGTCAAAGCTCAGGACAGCTAAATAGGACCAAATAATCTGACCAAGTCCAAATTTAAATGCTCTACATAAGTTTGAACAATTTTATACCTAAAATTCGGGTTCTATAAATGCACAACTAAATTCATATGCAACTATCAGCTTACATGCATATCTGCGCATGATGAGTCCAAACATCAGGCTATAGATCAAGCAAGAAGACACAAGAATGGAGGTTTGCAACAGCAGCATCCAAAAATAAGTATACTTTTGATTAAATTTTTCTCATGCACAAACATTGTTTGTATTGGGTAGTCCCTGGGAAGCTACTTTGAGGTTCCTGTATGGTAAATTTGGAAGATTGGAAGAGCTGCAGATGTGGTTGTGCCTGTGAAAAATGATCAGGATTGAAAAGACTTGCTTGTCAAATTTTGGAAAGAAGACGCTTGGGCTGTTGGGCAGCAATGAAGGAAGAGAATGGATGTTATATGCAGCATAAGTTGGATAACATAGCCGAGAGGGTCCATTGGAGAAAAGGAGTAATGGTTTTGTATGGAACCTGATGCAGGAAATGAGATAGAATACGTGAAAAATAGAGCGGACGATCTAGAGAAGAAAAATAAAATCTTACAGAGATGCTGTATAGAGCCGGTAATGATAAAGATCAAGCAGTCATGAAGACTTCTAGACGGAAAGATTTAGGGCATGTTTGAGCAGGGTAGCTTCTGCGGAAATACTCCTATTTTATGCTTTGTGCAGTGCTTAGGTGCAACTGTGCAAGCATGACTCTCAACATAAAACCAAAATGTTAAGCCATTTTTCCTTGCAAGAGAGGAAATTCCATAGCGTTACACTGACAAGCCAGAGAGGCCGGTCCTGAATCTAACTTTTGGGCTGTGCTTGGACTAAGTGATAGAAAGCCTGAAGCCCTGCCTGGGCCTGCCCAAATGAGTAGTGCTTCTAGTTTACTGACTGGTTTGCCCAAACAAGTGATAGAAAGCCTGCCCTGGCCCGGCCTGACCTGAATGAGTAGTGCTTGTCACTTAGTGACCAGTTTCCCCAAACAAGTGATTGATAGAAAGCCCACGCGATTGACTAAATGGGCAAGCTTGGGCTTGACATATTAGGGTCAGGCCAAGCTTGGGTAGCACTTAAGGCCCCTGTCAGGCTTGGGCTGGATATGGGCTTGTGCTTCTAAAAATCAATCTGGGACTCGATCCTCAACCCAGCACTACCTATGAACACCCCTAGCAAAGGAGTTTCATTAAGCAACAGAGGTTGTGATGAGAAGATGCATACTAGGATCGTTTTGTGATGAGGTATTTGATGAAATAGCAAGATTGTTACACAATACTTCAAAATGGGGGAGATGTACGGTGAGGAAATTGGATAATATGAAAATCCCCATGTCCTTCAAATCAGTAGCAGCAGCATCAAAATTGGCTATGAAGAGCGATATGGAGAGGATCCTTGGCCTATGATTTCGAACCCTTGAGAGAATTTTAAGAGAAGGGAGAAAGCAGTGCATGGACGGAAATTATAGGGTTTCCATTGGTGGCCTACTGGGAGGAAATAGCTCTAGAGATGAGCCCTCTTTTTGGTGGAGTCGTAGACAAACAATAATGTCAACTGTCAAGTTCGACTAGCCAATACAACCCAAAAGCTTAAGCTATTAGGAAGAGGACAACAAACTTTCAACCTTATAGGCATAAGGAACTACCAAGAAAGGGTAATCAAATGGCACAATATGACAAGGGAAATTAAGCATGAAGCAAGATAACAAGGTTTGCCCAAAGATATGGACCATCGAATAAGGAACAAGCAAATTAGAGGCTCTCCCAAGTAGTCAGGCAAATGGTTTAAGTTGCCAACGTTAGCATCTAGAAGAGACCAAAAATAAAGGCCAAGAAGCAAGGCAACTAGGTGGCCGAATCAACTGAAGGTAAATAGGTCCATGTCAAAGCATCCAGTTCACTTGATGATGTTAGTAAATCGATGCATGATATAAGGAGTCCTTCAGAGGAAAGCAATCAAATTATTACGCTCTTTCCCGCCAACTATCCTCATCTGGGTGGGCCAATGAAGAGGAAGGATATTTGAAAAAGAGCACGCACCTTGGATTCTCTTTAAGAAATAGCCTGTAACAAATGTGGATGGTACTTATTGTTGCAACCACAAGGCAGCGAGCTCAGGCCATGTTACCAATGATAAAAAAATACAAGTAAAAAGGATTCTCCTTCGACAGTTATATCTTGTTCAATGCTGACAGAAAGCCTTTGATCCACAGTATCAAAGAAATTTGTGAAGGTGAAATACTCCTTTAAGAACAAGAAAAGAAAAAAGGACTCACGATGGACTCAATATCCAAGAGATTGATGATAAAGAAGTGAATGAAGATAAGAGCATACTATGTGGGAGGATGATGGATGCATTGATTGATGACAAACAAGTGACTGCAGCTAAAGAACATATTATGTGGGAGGATAATGGATGCATTTTAGAAGTGAGTTTGGATTCAAAGGCTGAGACTCACCGGAGAGGTGATCTAACCAATCAAGAAGTGCAACATCAGCCACCATGTAAGTTACAAAAATACCATTTTTTTTTAATTTAAAAAAGTACAAAAATGGGGATGTGGGCATATCCTAATTGGCATTCACCCAGTTGGTAAGTCCCAGCCTCAGGCGATCCAAACTCATTAGAAGTTTGTACAGAGTTCAGCGACTATACATGCCACATGTCAACGGTTCCGTTTACCAGAGTTAATTCAGGTCTAGGCCACCATGAAGGGTTCCAAGAAAAGGATCACGATGGAAGCATTTCACAGAGGCAATTATGACAGTTTTGTGCAAGGTATAGAAGCTTGCTTACATAGTTGGCAGAAATAAAGTTCCTTTACCAAAACAGGGGATGGATGAGGAGTGGACCTCTCCAATAGAGAAAGAGTTCTAGATGGAGAGTTGATTGCTCATGAAAGTTGTTAGTATGAGGAAGGACATCCAAGCACAAGGCTCAAAATGCCTCGAAGGTCTCTTGAGTTTGAGTCCCCACAAACAAAGAAGCTATCTGGATTGGATGGGCTACAGAGAGAGCAAGGGAGACTATTTGAGGGAGAGTTATTTAATGCTAAAATTAGAGCAACATAAATTATGCTCATTTTAGAGCAGATATGATTGATGGGGACAAAAGTCCTCTGAAAAGATCATTCCATAATCCAGAGAACGGCGACAAGCAAGCAAGCACATGCCGGGAACTGCTGAAGCAAGGAGGAAAAGGGAGTTGAAAAAGGCATAAAATTAGGGAGTTATCATCTAGCACTAATGTTGCTTTCTGCCATGAGATAAGATTGCCCAACTCTATGGCAAATGTTTTGGCTAAGCAAGGGTTGAGAGGATGTATCCTTGGGTGGGTGGTGTTATCTGATTGGGGGTTGGGAGGGGTGCAATGCCCTCGTGCGCTCTTGATTTGTTGCTTTCTCTGTTTTTTGCTTTTTGTAAGTTGTTCTTTTTTTAATGGAAGTTCTTGTTACTATTCAAAATAATAATAATATTATTATTATTAATATGGAGACGAGCATTGATCCAAAACTGCGCAAGCAAGAAGGAAAAGGGAGTTGAAAAGGTATAAATCTTCAGTAAATTATGATGAAAGAAAGGAGATTGCTGGTGTTCTGTTTAACAAAAAATGATATTTTCCTGGAGTTGAAGGGGATCGGGAATGGTTGGGAAAAAGTGTTGGAGAGAGAGAGAGAGAGAGAGAGAGAGAGAGAGAGAGAGAGAGAGAGAGAGAGAGAGAGAGAGAGAGAGAGAGAGAGAGAGAGAGAGAGAGAGAGAGAGAGAGAGAGAGAGAGAGAGAGAGAGAGCAGTTGTTACTGCTTACTACAGGAACCTAAAATTAGCTAATCTGACAGTCTATAACAGTTCTACAGTGTGTCCATTGAAACGAATGGAGTAGCATTACTGCATTAGTGTATACCGGAAAAGCTGGATGCATAATACCAGCTCACTATGGAATTCGACGCTCATGAAGCTTGGGGATTACTAAACAGTATCTTGTGTATTTGAAAACTGAGAAGATAACTATAACTGGTAAATCATAAATGCATGTAGGGCCTGTTTGGCAAGTTTTATCTGTATAAATCAGATCTTATTCAAATAGAGCTGTTTGAACTAGAAACTCTTACATATAGACTATTTGGTATATCTGGTTAACTATGGAAAAACCAAACTTGTCATGCCATAAAAGTTTGGCAACCGTCTGCGCCAAGGAATTCTCGCGCTTTTCCACACAAGCGTGACAAAACCACATTTGGTTCAAGTCGGAAAATGGCAGGGAGGATCGAAGAAATCGCTGTGCACAAATATTTGCAGGATTGGACCACCCCCCTTCCGACTTTGTAAATCCATGCAGTTGAAGAAAGCAGATGAACAGTGCATATGAGCGGTAACTTAGAGGTTACTGGTTTTAGCTTTGGAAACCTACTTTTTGGGTCCCACAATCAAGATCTGAACCGTTAATCATGTTTAAAGGACTCAAAACTACTATTTGGTCAAATCTCAACTGTTGATTCCTCATGGATTTTGAGATATTTTCAGAAAAGTTAAGACTGTTGGATCATGATTTGTGGAATTCTGTGGGCCCCGTTTGTAAAATCCAAACCATCTAGACTGTTCAGAAGGCCTAAAATGGCTGAGGTCGAATTTCCCTGCGTGATTCATCATGCATCATAAGAAAATTGTAAAAAACATATCAGCCATTGAAGGTATTTTCAAATCAACAAACCAACTCAGGCGCTGCTACAGTGCCAAAACTGGTAACTATGAGTTACTGATTATGCTTTGGAACCCTACTATTTGGGTCCCACAATCAAGATCTAAACCGTTAATCATGATTGGAAGGTCCAAAATGGCTACTATGTCAAATTCAGCCCTTGATTTGTCATGAATTTTGAGAGATTTGCAAATAAGTCCAAAATCCTAAAATAGCAGATTTTTATTCCTATGGGCCCCATTTGAAAAATCAGAACCATTCAAATTCTCTAAAGAGCCAAGGACAGCTATGGGGAGAAAGTTCAGCCCTTGATTTTTCATCGAGTTTGAGAAAATTATAAAAAACTTATAACCGTTGGATCACAGATCCCATAGATGGCAGGAATCCTCTTCGTTTACCAAACCTCAAAACTCTACTTGGAAATCCTCTTTGTGGATATGTTGGATCTGCGAGAATGAGGTAGAGGATTCCTCATTGTTTACCAAACATTCCCTAAAAAGTGGTACAGGAAAATTTGTTATAAAATAAAACTAGTACATGCAAACTTATCATATTATATAAGTTATATGGGCAAACTTGATGGAGAAAAGAGTCTTTCTTAAAAAGAGGCAAAAGGTCTTAAAGCTAATTAATTCAAACATCCACATGAACCTTGCCAAAAAGTCTAAAGCACCCAAACATGTATTTGAATCAGCTTTAAGTCAAATGGATAACAAAAAATGGTAGACTTGCCAAAGGGCATCTTGTGTCTATTTGACTTAAAACTGATTGAAATAGACTTGCCAAAGGGCATCTTGTGTCTATTCGCTTTATACTGTTTGGCAAAACTTATGTGGATGTTTGATTCAATTAACTTTAAGAGCTTTCGCCTCTTTTTGAAAAAACAACCAAAAGTTAACTTTTCAAATAGACAAGCATGTCTAAAGGAATCAGACACTTTTTGCTTCTTTCTTCTTCTTCTTCTTTTTTTTTTTTTTCTCTATTTACAAGTTTGCCCATATTATAATATGACAAGTTAGTATGTACTACTATTATGACATTTGCTTGGACTACTTTTACTACATGACAACTTTGCCCATATAACTTTTACAAAATGACATGTTTACTTTTTCTAATTTAAATAGGCATGTCAAATAATCTATTTGAAAAAATCGACTCTATCTTAAATAGATAAGGCTTGCCAAACGGGCCATAAAAGTTATATGGGCAAAATTGTCATATAGTAGTGCCCATACAACTTTGACAGAATGATATTTACTTTTTCTAATTTAAATAAACATGTCAGGTAGTCTAATTGAAACAACTCTATTTTAAATAGATCTATCTGAAACAACTCTATTTTAAATAGATCTATTTGAATCAACTCTATTTTAGATAGATAAGGCTTGCCAAACAAGCTACAAAAGTTATACGGGTAAACTTGTCATATAGTAGTAGTGGTACATGCAAACTTGTCATATAGTAAAAGTTATATAAGTAAACTTGTAAAGAAATAAATAAAAAAAAAACAAAAGTTGTCTGGTTGCGTAACGTTACACGCTAATGATTGTTTGAAAAGGCTACCCTTTTGTTACTGTTTGAAAAAGAGGCAAAAGGTCTTGCAACTGATTGAATCAGAGATTCACATAAACTTACCTAAACATGCAATGGTGTTTGTGTAGTGTCCACAAAAACAAAAGTCCGCGGACTTCCATTTTGCATGAATTTTTTTTTTTTTTTTAGCCTACCCCCTTCCCCCAAGTTGAAAGTATTTTTCCGCCTATTCACAGAAAATTATACTGCAAGGAAAAGCTTTCATACCAAATGATGGAAAAGGTTTTCCGTGAAAAAAACACCCCTCTCTTCCTTTCCATTTTCACAAAAAAGCGGTTCCACAAATGTACCCTAAAGCACTCAAACATATGTTTGAATCAATTTTAAGTCAACTAGACTTAGAGCAGACTCACCAAACTGTAGAAGAGATGCTATATGGGATGAATTATTCATTTTTTTAGCAAATTAGAGGGCTAAGGGCTTTCCCATTTGTGGTAGGTGGTGGTGACTTCAATGCTGTTTGTTTTTTGTATGAGAAAGCAGGTGAAAACAAACTACTACTGAACATTACTCGCATGTCACTTAAACTAATTAATTCACCATCTCATGGAAGTAGGTATACGTGATCAAACAACAGTCATGGGAAAAGTAGAAAACTGATAGATTTGATAGATATATGGGATGCTTGTTTTCCTTCTGCCCAAGTGAAGATGTTGAATAGTTTCTTGTCAAATTACAATTGTATCTTGCTGGTTTCATCAGCAAGTGAAAGAGAAGCTCTCCTGGCTTGATTTGAAAATATGTTGTTCAAAGAAGACCCCTAAGAGGATGATGCCCAAGGAAAACAGCGACCCAGAGGCCCCCACAAGCAATAAAGAAACAAATATCATGGCCCTCCACACCAATTCTCAGTCAAATAGATAATAAGGTTAAGTTGCCTTCTACAAAAAACACATATGCTTCATGCAGTCCCCATGCGCATAGCCAGAAATTCTGCTTCTTTGATGCTTGGAAATCCTCCTAAAAAGTCTCTTCTGATTATCCACCGATTAAAAAAAAAATTAAAACCCTTCAGATCCCTGTAACTCCAGGACTACAATGTGCATAATTGAGCTTCCACTATTCTTTTGATGGAGGAGTCCAAGTGATCTCCAGGTGAGAGGTTGTTTCGATGCCTTCAATCACCTCAAGCCACTTCTTGTCAAAAAAGAAAAAAAAAAAAGCGCCAATACCTGGACAGAGAATTTAGACAGTGTCCAAGAGATCACTTACCTTCTAACCACGGTGACGGTGAAAGCTAAGAGCAATTACCTTCGATCAGGGAATGGACCAAACATTTACCATAGTACTCACTTGACTTCAAACACACCTTATACAACTCTTGTCCACATTCTGCAGCCTTCCTCATAGAAAGGACCATAAAACCTCTTATATAAAATCTTTAACATATGCAACATGTGATTCTGCTCTTCAATGAGATTGCATCTGAAAATTAACACCCAAGTGGCCCCATAAGTAACCATTCTTTCACTCTTCTACTGTCACTTCTGGATCAGCAACAACCCAGAAGAGGCTTGGGGACCGAGATGAGAGGCTCTCTTCTCCCAATCACCTATCTGTCCAAAAGAGATCTTACGTTTCAGTCACCCAATATGAGGTAAATCATGAGGTCAAAATGTTCTTTAACCTTCATAACGCCTCGCCAAACACCTAAATTTGATCGATTAGCCGATTGCACATTTGCGTCCTCCAGCCCTCATAGACTATGATTGAAAAGTACAATCCTTCTGAGAAAACTGTCCTAATCATCCCCAAGGCACCACAACAACTTGCCAAGGACCGCATTATTCAACTGTCTTCACAAACTTATGTCTGGTTCAGAGGTTTATAGACCAACTGCCACAGGACTAAACAATATTACATATTTTCTTCCAGTCCTTGAAACAAAAGGTCTCTTTCCAGCCTTTCAATTCTTTTTACCATGGAAGATGGACATAGAGTACGTATACATATTTGCCAATGCAGATGTAAACAGTGTGATACTGTGATCCACCTAACGAACTTGACTTCCATGCCAATAACTTGCATTCAACCCTCTCCAGCACTACGTTCCACTACGCTTTCAGAGCACTAGCAACACAGTGGAATTCTTGTGGATGTAGAAGGAAGATCTCTGGACATGCACAGCACTAGAAATGTTAGCACTGTAACGACCAATTGAACACCAATTAGCTCACTTTTGGTGAAGTTTGCCTTACTGAAACCACATTGAAGAACCTCAACACAAACTTAATATTCTTGATTTGCTCTCTATCTACACAAACCCTGCTAGCCATAAAGAATCTCTTCACGGATCCATTCACCAACAAAATCCATTTAGCTGACTATACACACTCCTTCATCCAACTTTTCCACGCAACACCTAAAACCATTTGGTAAAATATATACTAAAGGAAGTCTCACACCAATCGATCATAGGCCTTCTCAAGGTCCCCATTCAACCCTGCTAGCCTAAACGAATCTCTTCACAGATCCATTCATGAACAAAAAAACATTTGGCTGACTATAAACACTCCTTCATCCAACTTCTCCACTCAACGCCAAAGCCCATTTGGTGAAATATGTACTAAAGGAAGTCTCAGGCCAATCTATCATATGCCTTCTCAAGGTCAACTTAAAGATGAATGCTGAATTTCTAGATCTCTACCTGAAGTTGCACTCATTGATATGTCCATTTACAATTAAAAAAGGTTCCTCGAGTGAAGGTGATGCCAAGAGTAGGAACCTTCTTTAAACAAGAATTTTATACACACTCCTAATATGGCTTATCAGTCTCATAATCATCATCAAAGCCTTGGCCCAACTATGGTGGTGTCAGCTACATGAATTCAAATTCCCCATACCAGTCTATCCTAGGCCAAATTCTCGGATAGGTTGCACTTCTTCAGATCTTCGTACATGTCCTCTTTGGCCTACACTTCCTTGAGGAGCCATCAACCTGCATAGAGAAACTTTTCCACAATGCCGCCGTTGCTTACCTACATTGGACACGTCCAAACCATCTCAAATGAGTCTCTCTTAAATTATCACCTATTGATCCTACCCCTAGATGCTCCTAAATGCACTCATTTCTAATTCTATCTTTCCTAGTTTTACCAAACATCCATCTCAACATCCTCATATCTGCTACACTTATTTTTTTACAAGTGTCATTTCCTAATTAGCCAACATTTTGCTCCATAGTTTGTAGATAATCTAATCATTGTCTAGTAGAATCTTTCCCTTAAATCTTTTTGTATGCGTCGATCACAAAATGCTCCAAAAGCAAGTCTCCACTTCAATCATCCAACTCTTATCCTATTTCGACATCCTACTCAATCTCCCAATCATTACAAATTATAAAGCCAAGGTATCAAGACACTCATCTGTGACATCTCTTGAGCTTCAATTCTTACAGGAGTTACATCTCTCTGCACCTCCTCACTGAAGTTGCAATTCGTGCATCTTGGTTTTGTAGGACTTGGTATAAAGCCCTTGGAATCTAAAGCCTCCCGCCATCTCTCGAGTTTTGCATTCATACCATCTCTTGATTCATCCACCAACACTATATCAACCACAAACAACATACACCAGGGCACCGCCTTTACAATATGAACAGTTAACTTGTCCATAAACTGTGAAAAGTGATAAGGGCTTAAAGCTAACCCCCTAATGCTATAACATATCTTAAAACCTTGAATTCAAAAGCCTCTTGTCACCTCTCAAGTTTTGCATTCATACCCTCTTTCAACTCATCCATTAACAATATATTATCCGCAAACAACATACACAAGGGACCTCCTCTTGAAATAAGGCCTACGAGTCTAGTCTTTAATCTGCATCTTGCCTTTTGCCCTCGAAATAAGATCAACAGCGGAAGCTTCCAAGTTATTGGAAAATTTATGACACGCATAGAACTCATCAATGAATGCCTTGCTCACAAACTTCCCAAAAGGTCTGAAGAAAGCCATTGGGCAACCATCTGGACTAGGGACTCGGTCAGCACCCACCTGAAACATCGCTCTCTTAACTTATTGTCCTTTGTCTTCTCTCAAGCCAGTTTGCTTGATCATTCTCGATACAGTGAAGCTCTGAATGTCTAAGCTAAGACCCACCCTTTCCCTTTTGCTAAAAGGTTTTGAAAGAAGTTGACCTCGTCGTAGAGATCTCTTTTTGCACTCAATGGAATTTTCTTTTCTTCTACGGTCACAAGTTGATTGCACTACTGCCAAACTGAAGATACCCATGGAAGAATTGGATGTTTCAATCTCCATCTTAAAGCCATTTGTTTCTAGATCATTAGAAGCACTTTGTCATTTTTAGTGTAATTATGCTTGTAGTTCTCATGGAGGTCTTTGTGGTAAGTTCTCATTTCCTCCGAGATAGAATTTGCTCCTCCCTATCTAAAGATTGAATATTAGAAAGGATTGATTGCTTAGCACCTTCTAAAGCACCATAATGATTATTCAGCCACTCCTTGTTTTTAAATTTAAACATTATAAACTTCTCCACCAACCAAAATCCAACCCAACCTACTACCTGAAAATCCTACCACCAAGCATTAATCAATTCCTTGAACCCTTTTGCTTGAAGCCAAGCAAGCAAAACAGAGTTCTTCCCCAATTATCACCTAACAACTCCAAAAACATGGGGCAATGAAAAGATTCAAACTTAGGAAGGGAATGCAAGAAAACCTTCAGGAAGTTGTCCAACCGATCAGTATCTGGAAAAAAAACTACTACTTGTGTAAATCTCCTAATGACTCAACCATGTAAATTGAGCTCCCGCTGGTCAAAAGTCAAACAAAGCATGACAATTAATCCAAACCAAGAAGTAGTGCTTAGCTCCCGTCTGCAACAACCCTCGATCCTCTCATTTGAGACTAGATAGCTTTTGGCGTCTCTTTTGATGCACCATTGACCCTCCCACCTTGATATAACTGAGTCAACTTCCTCCCAGAGATCCCATCTCCCTTCTATGTAAGGGGTAAGTGGGTTTGTACATGTTCACGAGGATCCACCCTTTTTTATGAACATCCAACAACATAACCAAAACTGAAAAATGACAAAACAAAATTCTTCCAAAAACTATTTTTGCAGGGCACGTAAAATCAGAATCCTACCTGCTGAATTAACTACTTCAATTGCCACCCCCCTGACACTCTAGTTGGGCCACAAAGATCTAGCTCTAGCACCCTCTGTCCCTCTACCTTTGAGAGTTTGGTTTCCTACAAGAGCACTTGCTCTGCCTTAAACTCCAAATGAGATCCTTCACTACAACATTCTTATCTACCCGACCTAGCCCTCTAAAACATTTCATGATAGTTTCCTCATTGCAAACAGTTTTTTCATACTAGCAGCCTAGAGACATCCTTCATCGGCTCATTCTACCCTTCGCATTGCAAGAGTAAGGGTCCTTGTCATAATTGATTGAACAGGAGAGGTAGAGCAGCTCCCCCTTCCATTTTGGCTAACCACTTCATTGGGGCATCTGTGATTTGCTTGTGATTGCCCACTTCCTAACAAATGCCATCCATTCCACCTCATCTTTCTCCTTGAGTCCTTATCTCCAAAAAGACCCAATCACATTGTCGACTTCTTGGATTTCAAGTCATACACAACCATCCTCTTTAGGGGAAGATTGAGCAGCACTTCTTCTTAAGTCCACTAGAATTGAGTTCTGCGCCACTTTCTTCACAACTGTTCTATTGCAAGATGCTAAGGCTTGTCGTCAGTCTCCCTTCAAGGGAAACCGGTGAAAAGAGTGTTCCCCCTACTTTCTAATAAGATGGTAGTGTATGAAGAGACGCTATTGCCATTGTCTAGGGACCCAATTTGCAAGGGTGTCACTTCAAACTATCCTCCTTTGCTTTGTATAAGCAAAGGTAATGGGTGTCTGGTAACCACAGCCGTTCTACTTCCTCTAACCAAGATCTAACTACCCATAGGGTTTGAGTGGGTTTCCTCGAAAATTCCTAGACCTATTAATGTTGAAACTAGGAGACCCTAGTTGACGGAATTATCCACAGAAAAAAGAAACAATTTGCAAGAATCTCTGAAGGAAGGTGCTCCTCATTAAGATTAACTATGGGGGTGTTTGTGGGGCAGGCTGGGACAAAGCTTATTCAATCAGGGCCTCTTTAGTTATCAGGCCTCATATTCAGGTCTGGATCAAGCCCATGAACCTGAAAGTCGGGATTGGGCCAGCTCATTAACAAAATATACAAGGCATTGCTAACTATGTTGTGCAGGGCCTTTAAGAATATATATGTGCAGGCTCAAGCCATTAAACCACCAGGCCATACAGTTAGGCGCTTTTCCAGCCCACAGACCTAAAAACACAACTGAATACCAGCAAATGCAAACTGGGTCGGTCAGCCACAGGCTATCCTAGACCATGAGCTTCCCTAGTTGGATAATCTAATAGGCTTGTGTTATTTTCATTTAAGGGAGTTATTAAATTGTTTATAAATTTATGTTCAGCCTTATTGCTACTAACTGCAGCTTACTGTAAGAATGGTTTAGGGAGCTCACACAAGGATCAGCTCCATCACCCAGGAGAATGACAAATAAAATATTATGTTGGACTTTTGCCCGTATTGCTAGAGAGTCGAACAAAGGAACAGTCACTTGCAAAGTTGGGGGTTTTCAGATAGGAACTGATTAGAAGCAGTTTTTTCCATTGTAACTTTATATGTTTAGTTGATGCCTACAGTTCATTGCCTTATTGAACTGGTTTAATGTTTTTATGCACAGGCAGATCTTTAATTAGTCGATGATAATTCAAGTTGTTGATATTCAATAAAAAAATTAAATAAATAAAACCATCATTCCAATTGCATCTACCGTTGGGTTTTATCAATGAAATCTCAAGAAAGTGTAAAATCATTTCATTCAAGAGAAATTCCATGTAGATGCTTTATCAAGTGTAAGCATGAGTAACATCCTTTTGTTAATATCCTTTCAACTAGCAGATAGATATTAAATTACAGTTTAATTCTTTAAATTAAATTACAGATTAATACTTCAGACTGAAATATATTTTGGTTAACAGTTGTAGATAATTGAACCATATGCTTAATCTTGAGGACTGGTGCTATAAGTACTTTTCTTGATATTATAAGACCATAAGGGCATGTTCGATTGCTTCCAACCTGATTCACATGGAAAGGAGTAAAGCGAAGGCTTTGAGAAAGGCTAAAGGGTCAAGGGTAAATATCTAGAAGGATCTGGTTTTACCTTCATATAGAGAAGATGGAGATCTGTTTTCCACAGAAAATGACCATCCACTAAATGATTTAAACACACCATGGATCAAATACTCTCACCATCAACGCCTAACCCCTCCTGTTTCCAAGGAAAGCAGATCAGAAATGCACGAACTACGCGCCGCTAAGATTAATATGTTTCTCAGAGAGAGTATATTCAAACATGAACACCTCCTGCTAGCAGATCCATGTGTTTTATGAACTTACCTGAATTTTTCCTTCTTGTTGCTCTGCCTGTAATAAAACTATAGGAACTTAACTATGAATACAGTTGCAGGACTGGAAAGAAATGAACTGTTTTCTTAAAACCGTGTAACTAGTGAAGCTTTTGGTGAATGAGCAACAACACAAAATAAATTAGCTAAAGCATTGAAAAAGGAACAAAGACCAATCAGGAAAAGAGAAGAAAAAATTGTTTGTAGAATGTATATAAAGAACTAGCTGTTAGCTATTAAAAAAAAGAACTTGGTTTTGGCAAGTTTGATTCCTTGCTTCAATAGACTATCATACAGCTTATCAACCATACCTGCATCTTCAGATAAATCAAAGCTAGAGTCTATCTTGCTAGTTGCATCCTTGATCTGTAGTCCATCAACAGTTCAGGAACTTGTTCCTCATATTTAGTCACAAACCTATCCAAGAAATTCTTTTCGGACATAATCACAATGCCACTTATGCTATAGTTTTCACTAACCAGATTCCTAGATGTTAAAACCTGCCTAACGAAATGTCGTGGAATCACCCTCTTCTCCAAACTATGCAAGATTATATTGGGGCACTGAGAAATCACCGAAGGAGTCATACCCATTTCATTCATGAAGTAATCCATTCCTTTCCTTATCTTCTTCTCTGATGAGATCATACACATGGGTTGCTTTTTAAATGCAGCAAGAATTTCGGTATCTGACCAACCCAAGCTCCTATACACTTCCATTTTCCTTTCCCATCCTGATTTGCTCATCACTGTAAATGCTAGGACAGCTTTGACAAAAGCAGAGCGCGAGGGGTCAAAACCCATTGCTTCGACCGCCTTAACAATTCCAGAAAACCGCAAAGATTTCCCCTTCAATGCTCTTGGATTTGCTACCACCAGTTTCACAATCCGTGAGTGGGGTACCTTGTGTTTCATTAGGATAGACACATTGGATATAATTCTCTTTTGGAAATCGCATGTGAGGACACAAAGCGTCGATTTGACGGCACGGAGGACGTTTTCGTCGCTTCCAACTATGCTTTTAAATTGATGACAGGCAGGGATTATCTGTTTCTTCAGGCTCCTACCCAATATGTATGGGTGTGAAGTAATCAACCCTGCAATGTGAGAACATGGAAGTCCCAATCCAAGGAGGAACTGGAATTTGGGTTTAAGGGTCTTGTCGACATTAGATAGGAGCAATTTGGGGCACCTTGTAATGATTGTTGAGATATGGGTTTCACTGAATCCATGGGCTCTGAAAAATGAGAGTACTGAGTCTGCCTTCTCTATGGTTTTAAGGGGGGCTTTCTTGACAACTGAAAGAGCAGATTCTTGGTTGAGGCCACATGAGTTTATGAGAAAGGAGAGAGTGGCAGATGGTGTACATGTAGGGGTTGAGCTGTAAAAGAGAGATTTGGGATATGGGTCTGAAAGGAGATGGAAATATGTTGATGGGTTTTTAGAATGAGTGATTTGGAGTAGCTTTTTATGCAGAAATTGATACATCAGTGCTGAAAATGTAAAGGGTTTTGATACAACTTACTATTTTGCTGACTTAGAGAGATTTGAGATTTCTGTCTTTTGGAATCTTCTGCTTCCGGGGAGAGAGAGGAGAAGCATTTTACAGAATTTTAGCAACCTGAAAAGGGCTGGTATTTAGAATGATGCTCGGCGGGGGCAAGAATGAAAAACGGCTGGGGGCGGTAACGTTTGGTAATTTTACTTTTAAACTAAATTCAAGTCAAATAAAATTAAGCATTAAATCATCAAATCAAAGACATTTTATTTCAAAAAAGGTAAAAAGAGTAATTACTTTATTCACTAAAAGATAAAATAATTTCATTTTTATATAAAAAATAAAAAATATTCTACCCCTAACAACTAAATACAAATTACCATCATAGGCTACTTATATTTTATTTTCTCTCTTTATTTCACTTCACTATACTTTATTTTAAAAGTAAAATTATCAAACGGGAGCTAGGCAACTCTACTAATAGAGTCAAGTAAGTTAAAGTCCCCATTTCTAAAAAAAAACTCCCATAAAAAATACTTTAATTTAAATTTCTCACTATATTTTTTAAAAAAAAAAGTAAAAAAGTAAAATCATTTCACCATTAAAAAATAAAAAAAAACTCCACAATCAATACAAAAGGTCAAAAAGATTTCATAATAAACAACTAAAAATAAAATACCATCATAACCCACTTATATTTTATTCTTTCTTCAAAATAATATTTACTTCACTCAACTCCATTAGTAAAGCCCCGAAACAGTACGAGGTCATTTCTTTGGTGTGAATGGTAAAATTCTCCGGTAGTAATAACGAAGGTCAAAAAGCTACGGGCAACCTCTTTATATATAAAAAAGAGAGGATAATTTTATATGGGGTTGTGCTGCGAATGCAAGTTTTCCTAAGTCTATATTGCGGAAAAGCTGTTAATATAAGTTTTTCATTGTTGTATAGATGGAATAACTGTGAATGCAAGTTTTTCACTTTTTATATAGGCGGAAAAGTATGCGCTGCAGTTTTCCATGGTCTATTTGGGACGAAAAGCTGCAATATAAGTTTTAACTGTATGCGAATATAAGTTTGCCACTAAATATATGGGCGGAAAAGCTACGAAGGACCTTTTTAAAAATCTAAAATATATTATAAGTTGTTAATTTCAATACATGATCGACTTTAAAAAGAATGAGAATTACTTATAATTAAATAATAATTTTTACTTTCATTCTTTAATATGAGAATCATTCTATAATTCCATCACATTTCTCATATATTATACATGTTTTTCTTGATTCGATTTCGTATTAGTTACTTGAACTGATTTTTAATGTACGAGTACAATGATAGTTGAGTGGTATTTTGGTGTTTTAGTATCGCAATGGTAGCCCAACTTAACTAAAATTTAAATAAAAAATAAAAAAGGACATTTATATTAAAATGATTAATCTAAAAATATGATTAAACGAACAAGTAAAGAAAAACATAAAAGCAACAGCAAGGGTGCCATGCTTTCTTTAAAACCAAATACCCTAATGGCATTATCGCCACCTTTATATATATATATATATTTTAACCAAACAACATTCTTCCTTCCCGCAATCACAAGCCCAATCATGAGAGGTACAATTGCTCTTTCAATGAGCTTTAAATTATCAAAGAATGGTTGAATGGTGCATAGTGCATGTTTGGATTTGTTGAATGTTTTTGTATTTTTAGAATAGGGAAATGCTCCTGTGAGAGTTAGCTGATGGGGCCAACCTATCACCAATCAAAACCATCCACGTACACGGGACCCCCCGAATGATGTTGAAGCCCATGGATTTGCACCCATCCGAATGGAATGGACAGTTGGATCTAGGATCAAAAAAATTTCTTTAATATAAATTATTAAACTTGTGGGTCACAGATCAAGGGGTTAAATGCATGGGATTGAACCAAAACTTGAAGGGCGGCTCTTTCCATCCCCCTTGTCCCGTGATCAGTGGGACACCGGGTGGGCCCTATCATTGTGTCTCTCACCGTAAGATTGTAAGAGCTGGCTCTCACAAGAACATTTCCTTTAGAATAAATGGATTAATGTTCTAAAATTAGATGTGTTGCGCATGTGAGAATGGTTGAATGTATTTTGTATTTGTAATATGTACCAAAAATGGATGTGTTACGCAGGTGATGAATACATGAATTGGATGTATATAATTGAGTTATGTAAAAACATTGAAAAGGGAAGGAAGAACAATGCACTCATGCAATACATACACGTATATAACCGCCACTAATAGGTACATAGAACCTCAAAAGCTTACAAAAGGTGGAAGCAACTGGTTGATTTGGTTCAAGGTAAAATTATAACCTCCTCTAATGTCTTTGTTAATTTGAATAATTGAAAAGGTACTTTCTTATGGTTTTTGGCCTAACTGAATGTATTGCTAACAAGAGTGGTGATATCATGACTTGATATTTAAGTGGAGCTAGTGGTTGGGGTTTTTAGGAAATGATGTCAAGCATTTCCAAATTCCTTGTTTCTTGTCAAGAATTTCTGAATTCCAGCATATAAAAAGTCTCAATTTGCTTTTGAGAATTCATAAATTCCACCCTCTTTGCATTTTGGTGGAATTCCTGAATGCTCAAGTCCAAAGGATCATTCTGGAATTCCACATTGTCTGAGAATTCAAGAATTCCCCATACAGGAAATCTTGAAATTATAGTACATGAACAAGCCTAAACTGTGATGATTTGATCCCATATATTTATAATGTCTAATATCTTTTCAAATTTAAAAATTGAAAGGAAGAAATTGGTTGTACATTCATATTTTTGTTGTGTACAATGGTTCATGAATATACAATGTTCCATAAAACGCCAAAATATACTTCTTCTTGCCACAAAAGCTCATCTTTTTCAACCCTGGCTTGTTTAAAAATCATGCAAGTTAAAAGAGGTTTGTCCTTGTTATTCATTTTTTTAAAACTTATTGTATGAATTATAAGTTTTCTCCCATGTTTTGCAGTTTCTTAGCAGAAAACTAGCACCTCTCAAAGCTAGATTTTTTAACATGAAAATTAAAAAAGTTGAGGTAAAAAAAATAAAAATGAATAGTTGGTGGTAATAGGGCCACGAAAGGTATTTTGGTCCAACAAAAGATGTATGACAAATTTTTCTAATTTTTTTTCCTGTTTAACTAGAGTTTAATACTATTTTTTTTTCGTAAAATCCCTCAAAAATGAAAAAATCTAAGCGATCATTTTAAAAAGGAAATAACTTAATGATTTACAAGAAAAAAACCCCTTTTAAAGTTGAAATAAGGAGGGCACATATGGGCTTCCCACCACTTATTTTATTTATTTATTTTTATTTTTTGACAACCAACACCACCCCTGTTCCCAGTATCCAAGAATGCCATATTGTTTCGTGGTATCATGAAGTGTCATTTTTGTTCCTTTAAATTTGTATATCGAATCATTTCTTGATATCACAAAATGTCAAGTTATTCTTTGATATTAAGGAATGGAGGCCCTTTGTCGTTGTTACGAAGCATTTAACCTCGGTTGTTTTATTTATTTATTTTAAAAAAATATCAATTATCTTTGAAAAATAATTATTTTAAAAAACAATAAACATTTTATTTTCAATAGCACAAGTATGATTGTAAGTAGTTAGAGTAAAATCTGTCTCATCCACACTTAATAGGAGACATTAGTTTTTAGAAATTTGCATTTTTAATAAGTGGACTTGAGAGGCCTCACGAATTCAGGTAGGATCCAAACTCTTTAATTATCGGAAGATGGACCCATATGAGAGTTGGTGGAAAGGCATTAGGTGTGGGTGTGCTCCCATATATTTTGTACAAAAACTACCCAAGATTTAATTAGTATGTATTTGTGTGGGTTTAGCGGTGCAACCTACGGAAATAGTCTTGTTAGGTCAAACACACCTAGGAATACTATGTAATTTTTTAAAACACACCTTTAAGTCAATTCAATCTTTTGACTCACTATGTTTATGAATAGTCACATGTCCAAATTTGAAACTCATTCAACTTTTTTCTCGTCATTAAATTATAATTGTAAGAAAATTATGCCTCTAAACAACCATTAAAATTAAGAGCAATGGATTAGAGTCTTGAATTTTGCATATTATCATGTATTCCCATGGCCCTTGGGTCCAAACAAGATGGTCGTTTTCTAGCCGTCCCTGTATTTATTGCCATGCTCTCTCTCTCTCTCCCCCCACTACCTCCGGCCAAGAGAAAAATGGTCCATTTGCTCAGCAAAACCCTCCAGCAAAACCCCATCAAACAACGCCTCTCAATCCATCTCCTCCAAAACCCATCTCTCAAAACCCTCTCCCAAGCAACCCCACCAACCCAATTGATCCAATACCTCACAGACTCCTGCCATCTCTCCCCAGATAGCGCTCTCTCTGCAGCCAAAAAGGTCCACGGCAAAATCCCACAAAACCCAGATTCCATCCTCACACTCCTCAAAGACCATGGATTCTCCAAAACCCACATTCAAAATCTCGTCTCCAAGCGCCCAAAGATCCTCTTCATCGGCATCGAATCCAATCTCATCCCCAAGATGGAGTTCTTCAAAGCAACAGGCATCCCGGCTCCAGTCATCGCAGAGTACCTCTCTTCCAACCCAGTGATCTTGTCTTATAGTCTTGATAATAGAATAAAACCAGTTTTTGATTTAATTCGTAGCATTTCGAGCACCCATGAAGTGTTTACCAAAATGCCCAAACACTCAAACTGTCTGTTTAGTTTTGGTTTGGATAAATTCATCGTGCCCAATGTGACCCATTTGCAGAACTACAATGTACCAAATGATCGAATTTCCAATATGTTTATGACGAATCCGAGGATTTTGACTCTGAACTCAGATCGGTTTGGGGAGATTGTGAGGTTGGTTAATGAAATGGGGTTCAACCCATCTAGTTATCGGTTCATGGAAGCTGTCCGGGCGATGGGTACATTGAGCCAGGCAACGTGGAAGGCAAAGTTTGAGGTTTATAGGAGCTTGGGGTGGTCGGACGAGGAGATCCTCTATGCATTTAGGAAGCATCCGACCTGCATTACCATATCCGAAGAGAAGATAAGGAAAGGAATGAGCTTTTTTTGCGAGGAGTTGGATTGGGGCGTGTCAGCTGTTTCGAGATACCCCGTGGTTCTGTTGCTTAGCTTGGAGAAGAGGATTGTCCCTAGGCATAATGTTTGGCAGGTTTTGAAGTCCAGGGGTCTGGTTAAGAAGGAATCTATTCCTCTCAGGCTCTTTTTGGTGTCGGAGAAGCAGTTCTTGGAGGAATATGTGCTTAGACGCAGTGAGATGGTTCCACAGCTATTGAAGGTTTATCACGGTGAGATCGGCTGTACACCACCAGTCACCAGACCTCGAGGAAAGTAGGATTGAGAAACATGCATTTTTAGTTAACTGAACTGTATTTCATGATTGTTTGGAATTTTGAATTGCTGTGGTTTGGAAGATTTTGGCTTTTTGCAATGAACTTCGTTTATTAATTTCACTTCTAAAGTTAAGTCAAGTTAAACATCACATCAAAAGTACTTTTTACCAAAACTCCCTCCATCTTTTCCAACAAAAAGTCAAAAAGCAACTACATTTACTCACTAAAAGAAAAAAAAAAAAAAAACTACATTTCCCCGTACAAAAAGTCAAAAATATTCCATCCCAAACAACTAAAAACAAAATACCATCATAACCCACTCATTCTTTTTATTTCACTTTTTCACCCATAAAAAGCAATGATGTGACATATACATCACCTTCACTACACTATTTAAATTAACAAACGGGGGTAGCTGCTAGTTTGTTTCTTTATTTTTTATTTTTAACTTTTGAACAAGTTACTTTTTCTTAATTACCTTTTGCTCCAAGTGTATGTTCTACATGAATGATGAATCAATATTTTTGTGTTTCCGGCCAAGTATAATGATGTTGTGCCAATGAATTAATTTGGAAAGCTAAAGAGTTTTGGGCATCTAAAAGGTTTTAAAGCTATTTGATTTGTTATGCCTAGTTGCATTGGTAGTGGGGAGTAATCATAGATAGGTGTGACCTGATTGTTGAGTGACCCTCTTAATAAGAGAGTGCATATGGATGTATTCTAAATATCAAATGCACTTTCAGTGCCAACCGCCAATGTTTATTTGTAGTGTGAAGGCTGGAAAAATGTTGCCCATCCAGGTGAATTCATGATTCTTTTGTCCATGGCGGAATGGTTCCATGTTGCTACAAAATGTTCAGGCTATTCATAATTTGTCGTACATCCAAAGACATCCTAAATTGTCCTGTAGATCTTATGTCAAAGAAGCTGAGGTCCATCAAAGATTACATCAGCTGATCTTTTGACGATTTTTCCAATTTTCCTTGTTTCCAATAACTGCAAGAAAATATGGTTGGTTAATGCTAGGTGAGATGTTACAGAAGGCAGCCTGGAGATTTCTTCCTTGGCTAGACTGAAGGAGCCGTTTATTGCTTGTAAATGGAAACTTCTTGTTTCTGCCAAACACAAAATTAAGGTGACCTTAACAGACCACTGTGGAAGGAGGGTGCTCTCTCAAATTGGAAGGTTAGAACAGCTCAGGCCTTTCATCAAGGTGTACAACTAGATATAGTAAGAGAATATTGAAATGAAATGTTCAAGAAAAAGGGACCATGATTCAAGGGGCGTATTTGGCTCCCAAATTAGGAATAAGAGAGCGAGGGTTACTCTGATTCCTAAAAGAATCTGTCATTTGGACTACTGTTTGTAATTGTCAGAAAATCTCATCAAAGGAATCCTAAAACCAGGATTTCTATCATCCTTGAAAAAAAAAATGATATATCCTCAATTTCCGTTTTGCGATTAATCGTATAAAAAGTCATCAGTTGCCATTGGTACTCTCCTATTTCTCTTATCTATCTCTCGCCTTCCTTTACCTTGCTCTGCTGTGATATCCATCTTCCATCAGAAGCTCTGGTGAGGTCTCCAACAGGTATGCTGTTCTATCATTCTGAAATTAACCATGGCAAAGTTTTTTGTTTTTTGTTTTTTTTGCTCAAAAGGATTTATTTAATTAGGACAGAAGGGAAGTACAAAAGGTGGCCCACGTTGGCCTCATTCCATTACAAGTGTCAATTTGAGACTCAGTGACATCCACCGTTGCCAAGAATTGATCTCCATCAGTTCTGGTTCTCAAAATATTAGTTGCGTATGTCCTAGAGACATTCGCCATCCGAGGATTTTCCGGGTTCTGATTCCACTCCTCCTGCACACACAATTCCTGTAAGTATATGTCTGTAATGTAAAGCGGAAGATTGTTTGAAAAAATGATTTCTTGGGGGGGGGGGGTGGGGTTCCCATCTTTGCAAGAGCATCTGCAATTCTATTCGAGGATCGACGGATGAGGAGGACCTGCTAATGAGGAATCTAGGCTAAGGTGTGGTGAAGAGTTTTCCACAAAGGCATCAGTTTCCAGGGCATCCCTGATTCAGAATTGATGTTGTTCCAGATGATGAAGGAGTCATTCCAGGGCATCCCTGATTCAGAATTGATGTTGTTCCAGATGATGGAGTCACCTTCATCGCCACACCTTAGCCCAGATTCCTCATTGGCAGGTCCTCCTCATCCGTCGATCCTCGAACAGAATTGCAGATGCTCTTGCAAAGATGGCCATGGCAAAGTTGCTGGCCCACATACCAATTCTCCTTGTATCTCTATCGTTGCATAATTAGAAGCATGCAAAAGAGGTCAAGAATTCAGGGATTAGCACACCCTCTTCTTCATTGAACTTGCTGGTGCACACACACATGCATATACTACGCAGAACAACAGCGACTTGGGGAATTCTGAGCTTTTTTCCATGTCCAAATCCCCCTCTTTAATGACCACTTTACAATGTGTTGTGAAAGGCTACTTCAGTCATCTAACAATTCCTCTCTGTCACGCATAACATGTCCTCTGTTGCTAGAGGATGTTTTCTATGACTTGGAACTTGGTAAACTACCACCACTGATAAGACATGAAAAAACAATGCAATCATAGGGGACATGTTTTTTTTTATGATGGGGAGAAAAAGTTGGGGCAAAACAATTTAGGCCTAAAGACAATTTTATTATTGTGGTCTGCTCAATAATGAAAGTTACCTTGGATTCACCAAGATGATAGAGAGCATGGCGTACTACCGAAAGGCACACCAAAGTGGACTCACTCAATGAAGATGTAGTTTGGCCCATTCAGTGATGAACTGATGATGAAGCTCATCCCAAAATGAAAAACACAATGGGATCCACTATTGAATTTGTCATTACTTGTTGTCTCCACCTCATTCAATTGAAAGATCAGCTTTTATTTGGCAGGGCCACGATATATGTCACCTGAGTGTCATACCTCGCTTTTTTATTGTTAAGTGGAGTTTCATGATTTTTCATCATACAATCCTCCTACCATGCTTCTCTATGGTGAACACTGTTTTTTTTGTCCTTTGGTGCCACCTCTATCATCCATCATTAAGTGGGACTCAATCACGATGCATCATCTAGTTGTTGTTGCTACTCTCTGCATGACATTTCATGCACTGCATGGGTTATTTTCTAGTTTATATTATGTAAAAACAGCCCTCATGTTGCAGATAATTTATGCACATGCTTACCTCTATCGGATGAATGAGGCTCAAACTACCTCTGATTCAGTTCCTGAATTCATGCACTTATCCAAACTGCCATTTAGATGTGAAACCTGTAATTTAGTATCGTGTATTTACCACCCATACAAGTCCATAATTGGTAAATTGTAGTTTCAACTCCTGTAGTTCGCGATAGATTGGGCCAGATCGCAAAAGGGGCATTCAATTCACAGAACATGGTATTGGCAAGGATCGTTGCACCCAACTGACACCCTTGCTGCTGCCGGTCCATAGATCTGTTCTCACCACTGGAGGAGAAGACCGCTGCGTTGGTAGTTTGCCCTTCTTGATGTAGAGGAGAGACAAGAGATCTTGTCACTGTGCTGCATGTTGCAGAAAAATAGAGGAGGTGGGACCGGGTTCCAGGGGCGGAGCCACATGAGGGCCTGGGGGGGCCCTGGCCCCCCAGGCTTTGGAAAACCCTTAAAGAAGATGAAAATGGGCCTCCCCAAGAAAGTTTATCAATCCAGCCTGGCCCCCCCCCCCCCCCCCCCCCTCTCAATCCAACATTCATTTCCAGGAAAAGCCCATTTTCCAAAAACCTCTTCAGCCCCTTTTCCAAAACCCTATTCCCATTTGGCCAAGGAAGGCTGCAATGTCCCTCTTCCTGCAATGACCCATTTCTCCCATTTGGCCATTAACGAAGAAGAAGAAGAAGAAGGAGCAGCTGGGCCACGCTGCCTTCCCCCTCTGGCCCTCTCCCAGCCGCAGCAGCGCCACGCCGCCACCTTCCCCCTTTTCCAGCCACAGGCAGCAGCCAGCAGTGCCTCCCGCCCGTCCGCCGCCGGCCCCCCCGGAGATGAACTCCTGGCTCCGCCCCTGCCGGGTTCCTTCAGTTGCAGATACCGCAGAGAGGAAACCGCTCGAATGTATTCAAAAAAGTAATAGCTATTGAGGAGAGAGATGGAAGAAGAGAAAAAGTAATAGCTATTGAGGAGAGAGATGGAAGAAGAGAAAAGTGGTTTTTCTGAGGGAGCTTATAGTGGATAGAGGAGAATGGAAGAGGAAGAAGAAGAAGAAAAGGGGGAAAAGGTGTTAAGGGGTTCAGCTGGGCAGGCAATGGCGATATCGCCTTCCATGTCAAATTAAAAACTCACACACAGCAGAAAGGAGCCCTGGGACCACTATAGTGGATACAAAAGTTTTGGGGCCTTTTTGGTTTTCACTAACTCTAAGGGGAGTTTTCCGATAAAATCCTCTAGAATCAAAGGAAGAAACCAAACAGGCCCTATTTAGACCCTGTTTCTTTAGTGGAATTTCTGCCAGGAATTCACCATGTCCAGGAATTCCTGGACATGATGTGACAAGCTGTCCCATGTAATTTCTGAATTCCATATTTCTTTACTTACATTTCTGGATTCCAGCTACCTTTTGACCTTTGGGAATCCAGGAATTCCACTCCCCATGCATTTTTGTGGAATTCCTGGATGCTCAAGCCCAAATGGGCATCCAGGAATTCCACTTTGTCTGAGAATTCAGGAATTCCCCAGACAAGAATTCCTGGAATTCCTGCAAAGAAACAGGCCTTTTAATGATTATGAGATTATGATATCTGATTTGCTAGGACATGTCATTTGACACAGAACTGAATACGATTCCATTTTTCATCTTTTGCTTTATATGATTTTATGCATTTTCACATTCAAAATCCCAATTGAAACGGAAACATGTTTCATTTGGATATGTAATTTATGAAAGGTGTCTTCTGGTAATTGGATGTGGGGCGGTCTTTATGTCAAAATCCCCAAAGTTGACATTCACATGAGTTCTGTTTGTTTTGTCAGTAGACTCAGTACTCATGATTCACAATAAGTTTTTACTTCTTTTTGGGGGTATCCGATGCTTTCTTGAAAAATTTGTCTTGTGATATTTGGAATTTACACTTGTATTTGAATTGATTCTGTTTGTTGCCATCCAATTTAGCATCAGTGGGTTTTGTTATTTTCACTTGTGAAACCTGAATCTGATGCTTGACATTAATCTCTCGAATCAGAATACATGTACACCTATGCAGTTGCAATTATAAACTTTCATGCATGCTGTTTTTCTTTGATCAGTATTCACTGGTATATGGTGGAGAGCATCCGATCGACGGTGCAAAAACACCAAACGGACTGTAACGACTGATCCGGACCACAAAGGAGTGGTGCACTGCACACCCTATGGTATAACTGTAACCCAATCCTTGGGCAGCTGTGTGAGATGAGACACCCTTGCCACTGAGTTTCTTGAGTTTCTCGAAAAGTTATCAACTTATATAATCTCCTTCAGGTCTAAATTTTCAATATCTACTAATACATGAAGGAAAATTTCAACCAGAAACAAGCAATAAATTTACGTAGTCAGGAAAGTTATTACCTCAGGACGCGTATGGTAACAAAGTGAGGACCATGGAATAGGGATTCCTCACTAATATTTTGTATGGCTGCCATCATGGACCCTCGGGGCACGTTTGGTAAGAAATAAGGCCTCTGGAAGAGGGATTCCTTGCTTTGGATTTGTGCAGTTAAGGAGTTCACATCGATCTAAGTGCGTATTGATGTGTATAGCTCAGAAAAGTTAATATCCATGCGTAAATCCACAAAAAAATAAGATTTCTGTTACATCTAGTCCCAAGTTAATCAAGATTAATCTGGATTAAACATGATTAGTCAATTTAAATGTGATTAGGATTAAATTGGGTCAAATTAATCTCAAGTGAATGAATAAAGCATAATGAGATAGTTTGGAAGACATTAAGTTGATCAAGTTGAGATTTAGACTCCATTTCAATTTTTTTTTTTTTTTTGAGATTTAGACTCAAATTAGTAAAATGAAGGACTTTTCCGTAAATACGAGTTTTAGTGTATTTCGTTGAATTTGGTCAAATTTGATACCTACGTGTGTATCTCGACGAGTACGTCAATTTTCATAATATACTTTATTGTAATTGACTTAAGATGAAGCAAATGGGTCTTGAATTGACTTAAAATGTAAATAAGTTAATGAAATGGGTTAAGTGATAAAATGAGAACCAAATGTCCTTCATGCAAGTGCTACAGCACACCAGCTGAACGCAACGTATTTGAGTTGGTTGTTCTTCTTTTTCATTTCTTCTTTCTTCCTCTTTAATCAAGTGTTTGGAGAGAGATTTTCAAGTGGAATTTCAAAGAAGAGATTGTGTTCATCATCTTCTTCATCTTCTTTCTTGAATTTTTTGGAATTAAAGCTTGAAAGGAAATCTGGGATTTTCTTTTGTTAAGTTGCAAGTGAGTACTTGAGGTTCTTTATAGAAATTCTAGTTACTTTTGTGTTATTAGAGTTGTTAATTGTTATAGAAAGTTTATGGAGAATCCGTTTTGGGGATTTCTTGATATTAGGTTGAAAGAAGGATTTTCAATTGAAGATTTGATCTCAAACTTCAAGTTAACAAAAGGGTTTTGTGTCAAAGTAGATTTAAAGGCAAGTATAAACAATGGTTTATGTTATATGCTAGTGAATATGTTTTATTCTTGAGTTTTTGGTTCAGCTATATTCATAGAATTTGATTTATGTATGTGAATGATAGTTGGAGAAGAAGATTAATTATATGATGATTGGAAGTGTTTCCTTATGTATAAATGTTGTATGAGAAGGGAACGGAAGGTTCCATAAATTTTATGCAGATTGGAAGTGATTTAAAGTGTTGAAAGTAATTTGGAATGAAACAAAATTCAGAAACGAATTCTGTAACTCTCTGGACAAAGTTCGGTCAGCCGACGGGTAACCGACAAGCTGATCGACAATACAATGGGAGAAAAACGTGTCTATGGTTTGTGAACCGAGACTTAACCGAACCATGTTCGGTTAGTCGAGATGGGGAGTTCGGTTGACCAACAGGTCAACCGAGTTCTATGAGATTTTAGAGAAATGATGTCTCTGGTTTTCGAATCAAGAGTCAACCGACAGATGAACCGACGAAGTTCGGTTAACCGAGGGTTAACCGACGTGTATAATTCGGTCGACTGACAGGTGACCGAAATTATATATATTCAGATTTAATTTCTAAATTTTAAGATTATGAGCATACTGATTAAATCAATGCTGTTTACATTATTTATACCTCCATAGGTGTTAATTAAGGGGACTTTAATGTATAAATTTTATATAAACAATGATGTTCATCGAGAATAACACGAGTACATTAAATAACTGAGGATTACACTCAATTGGATAGTATTGTTTAATTGAAATTGAACACTGAAATATATCCAAAATGGATCATAAATTGAATTGATTCCAACGGGATTATTTATTGCAATATAGCCGTTAACTGTAATTAAACAAAATTAAATGAAATGAAATGAATTATTCATAGAGTCCGGCACTACGTGATAATTTCTATAAGCTCATTGAGCTGTTACCGCTGCAGCAGTCTATTTGGGAGTGTTCCGAAACTCCGTGGTGATGTCAGTAGTCCCTGACCTGGTCACTGATAATTCCCACTATTCCTTCATGTTTAGGGAGATGGTATTCCTTTCGGTTTGGGAAGACGATATTCCTTTCTTTTTAGGAAGATGGTATATGATCTGCAAATATTATGATAGTCGTCAAACTTCTAATAAGACTCACTTTGACACTGTTACTGTTACTGTCATTGGTAATGTTATTGTTTACTGATTTAGTCTAATATTGAATTAGATGTATTGGAAATGTAATTAGCATATGAAATAATAGAACTGTTTATATATTGCTGAATTGTCAAATTCACAGTGTGTTATTGATGTCATGTTACAGGCCCAGCTAACTCTACCTGTCATGAGACCACAACGTCAGTGGAGGAGACCGGTCTGGTTTCTCCAGGAGGACTCGTAGAGTGGAGATGAATTGAGAAAACGAAACTTGATAAGAATTATTGATAAGAATTGTTGTTTTGGAAACGTTTGATACTTTTGATCCTTGCATTGTACTTAAATATGCAAGTAACTGATTGTACAAATTGTAAATGAATTTTGTTTTAAATATGGATAATGTACATTTGTTAATAAATTAATATTCCGTGTTTGATATCCCTTGTGAGTTTTATTTGATTGAAATTCACGGGAGTAAGTATACGACGCGACTCGGGATTAACTCGATTTAATTATATTTCTCCGGCTCGTGTCGTGTCGATTTCCAAATGTTTTTTTTTTCTATTTAATGAAAAGTAGCCTTAAATATCTCTATGCCTTCAAAAGCCAAGGACTCTGTGCCTTAGGAAGCAAGATGCGAAATCTGGATCTGATCCCTAACATAGCACTAGCGAAACTTCTGGAAAGAAGATTGGCAAAAGAATAGTACTGCCACCATCATTTATATGAGGTCCAAGAAATATGCGTCGTCGATACCTTGATGCAATGGCATTAGTTCAAAAGTTTGGCAAACCAGACATCTTCTTGACAATCACTTGTAATCCAGCTTGGTCAGAAATTAAATATCAACTTGGTCATCATGAAGAAGCACAAAATAGGCCAGACTTGATTGCAAGAGTTTTTAGAGCAAAGATAGAAAAGCTTAAAATTGATTTATTGAAGAATAATATTTTTGGTGCAGTTGTAGCGCATGTATATGTTATAGAATTCCAAAAAAGAGGACTTCTACATGCTCATTTCCTACTCATCTTGAAGCACAAGTACAAACTTAAAACCCCAGAGATGTATGACAAATTTGTGTCTGCTGAACTTCCTAATAGTAGAAGCTATCAACATCTATACAAAATGGTTGTTCAACATATGATGTATGGACCATGTGGGAATTTTAATCCGAATAATGTTTGTATGAGATATGGACAATGCAAAAATCACTATCCTCAGGAATTTTGTTCTGTCACAACACAAACAAAGAATTCTTATCCATTATACAAGAGACAAAACACTGGAGAAGAGGTCAAAGTTCGTGGTTGTTTCCTGGATAACTGATGGATAATTCCATATAACCCGTATCTATTAGCAAAATTCAATTACCACATGAATGTTGAAGTTTGTTCGACAGTAAAAGCAGTAAAATATTGTTGGGGATGTACAACCAAAGTCCCACATCGGCTATAATTGGGAAAGATCATGGGCATATAAGTTGGACTACGTACTCCATTGATATGAGGCCTTTTGGGTAGAACCCAAGAACAAATCCATGAGGGCTTAGGCCCAAAGTGGACAATATCATATCAATGTGGAGTTTGTAGTGGTCCACTGTCCTAACAATTGGTATCAGAGCCCAGGCCCAGACTTAGCCCGGAGAATCCTCAGATTGCCAAACAAAAGGTGATGGGCCCAGTGATCACGATTAGTGGATCCGTGGTAAGGCTCTCGAGTTGCTCTCCTCGATGGAGCGGACGGATGGATGATCGTTTGAGGGGAGGCCCGGTAAAAATATCCAAAGAGATATGGTCCTTTGTTTGAGGGGAGGATTGTTGGGGATGTGCAACCAAAGTCCCACATCGGCTAGAATTGGGAAAGATCATGGGCATATAAGTTGGACTAAGTACTCCATTGGTATGAGGCCTTTTGGGTAGAACCCAAGAACAAATCCATGAGGGCTTAGGCCCAAAGTGGACAATATCATATCAATGTGGAGTTTGTGGTGGTCCACTGTCACAACAAGTGGTATCAGAGCCCAGGCCCAGACTTAACCCGGAGAATCCTCAGATTGCCAAACAAAAGGTGGTGGGCCCAGTGATGCGCAGGAAAAGCGCAGAGCTCACGATTGGTAGATCCGTGGTGAAGCTCTCGAGTTGGCTCTTCTCGATGGAGCGGACGGATGGATGATCGTTTGAGGGGAGGCCCGGTAAAAATATCCAAAGAGATATGGTCCTTTGTTTGAGGGGAGGATTGTTGGGGATGTACAACCAAAGTCCCACATCGGCTATAATTGGGAAAGATCATGGGCATATAAGTTGGACTACGTACTCCATTGATATGAGGCCTTTTGGGTAGAACCCAAGAACAAATCCATGAGGGCTTAGGCCCAAAGTGGATAATATCATATCAATGTGGAGTTTGTAGTGGTCCACTGTCCCAACAAATATATTTACAAGTATATTTATAAAGGACATGATAGAGTCATGTTTCATCTTGGCAACAATGCTATTCCTAAAGATACTGATGAGATACAACAATTTCAACAAGCAAGATGAATATCTCCTCCAGAAGCAATGTGGAGGATTTACCAGTTCTGTTTAAATGAAATGGGTCCATCAGTCAAAAGCTTACAAGTTCATCTAGAAAATATGCAAATTGTTGGATTTCGAAAAGATACGAACTTATTAAGCATCTTGCATAATCAACAAGCGTCTAAAATAATGTTGACTGGATACTTTCAATTGAATCAAATAGATAAAGATGCTTGTAGATTTCTCTACAAGGAATTCCCTGAATTATTATGTTTGGAATGAAGATAAAAAATACTAGAGCCAAAGAAAGCAACAGAATGCAATTGGTAGACTTGTTGCTGCAAGCCCAGTTGAAGGAGAAAGATATTATCTACGATTACTATTAAATCATGTCAAAGGAGCTACATCATATCAAAGTTAACAAACTGTCAATGGAATTAAATTTGATACATTCCGTAAAGCAGCAGAGCAATACGGTTTGCTTGAATCTGATAACAATATTATTGATCAATGCTTAGAAGAAACATCATTTTTCCAAATGCCTTTTACATTGCTACGACCTTTTGCTACGCTTTTGGTCTACCGTGGAGTGCATAATTCTTCAGCATTATGGGACAAATATAAAGATTCGATGTCTGAAGATTTTACAAAAACAAACTTCATGTTTGCAAGGAACACTGAGGCAAATGCATTGCAAAGTATCAGTTACTTTATTGAATCAATGGGCAAAAGTATTATTGCGTATGCTTTACCAGCGGTGATGATTGTTGATAGTCCAGATGAAAAGTTCGTGAAAGAGATTCATGAAGAACTAAATATCCCAATTTCAGAAAATGAGTTGTTCACAATTGAAAATTTGAATCCTGAACAAAAAAGAGCTTCTACCATCATATTAGAAAGAATAAGAAGTGGTAGTAATGGAGTCTTCTTTATCGATGGTCCAGGAGGAACAGGAAAAACATATTTATATCGAGCTCTACTCATAACTGTGAGATTAGAAGAACATATTGCACTAACAACTGCCACATCTGGCATTGCTGCATCAATTTTCCTAGGCGGCCGCACTGCACATTCACGGTTCAAATTACCATTAAACTTTGAAGATAGATCAACATGTAATATATCAAAATAAAGTGGCCTAGTAGAGCTATTGCGTAGAGCAAAACTTATTATTTGGGATGAAGCATCCATGGCAAATAGACGGGCAATTGAAGCACTTAATGTTATGCTGCAAGAAATAACTGATTGTAAACTATTATTTGGAGGAAAAGTAGTATTATTTGGAGGAGATTTTCGGCAAATACCCCCTGTTGTCATTCATGGTGGTAAAAAAGAAACAATTGAAGCATGCTTAATGATGTTATAATTATTGAAAAAAATCCAGAAAATAGAACTAACAGAAAATATGAGAGCTAAAATAAATCCACATTTTAGTGAATTTCTGTTACGTATTGGGAATGGAACTGAAATAGCTGTTTCAGAAGAAAGAATTCAAATTCCAAAAACAATGCTCATTCCTTACACAGATGACATTAGCTCAAAGTTCAAACTTATCAATTGTGTCTTTCCAAATCTCATCATGAATGGATATGATGCTCATTTCATGACAAACCGAGCTATATTGACAACAAAAAATGAATTTGTTGATGGGCTGAGCCAAATCTTGATTAAAGAATTCCCAGGAGATTCAATCAAATACTATAGCTTTGATTCTGCAAGAGATGAGGCACAACAAAATCTACCAGAAGAATTTCTAAATGGGTTGACTCCAAGTGGCTTACCTCCACATGAATTGATATTGAAGAAAAATTGTCCAGTTATCTTATTACATAACATCGACCCTTCTTCTGGCCTTTGCAATGGCACTCGATTAATTTGTAGAAATTTTCAAAAAAATACAATTGACGTTGAAATTATTGTTGGTCATCATGAAGGAAAAATGGTGTGTCTACCACGAATCCTATTGCAATCAGATCAGGACGAGAGATTTCCATTGTTATTCAAGCAATAACAATTTTCCATTTGTTTGAGCTTTGCAATGACAATAAATAAATCTCAAGGGCAAACGTTGAAAAATGTTGGCATTTATCTACCTCAACCTGTTTTTTCACATGGACAACTATATGTTGCCTTATCAAGAGTCAGATCAGGTGAGGCCATCAAGATATTAATAAATCCATCTTCCAACAACAAGAATGAAACATCATATACAAGAAATGTTGTCTACGGAGAGCTCTTGGCACTTGCTTCTAACAACAAATGATGCCAAACATATAATACAGGTATATGTTATCACATAGACCAGTTTTATACATTTACTTAATGTTTTATACATTAAATCATATATTAAAAATTATGCATGATTCATAAAAACTTGAAAAAAACTTATTACTTTGTCATTTATTTTGTTCCCACCTTATTCCATTGCCCCATAACCACTTATGTCAACACCTAGATGGCTTCTTATTCTTATACATTTCTTCATACATAATACATATTGCTCTAATATACCAATTTATATGATATTTTTATATTTTCATTTTCTATCTCTAATATAAATCAATGTTTCTCTTTAGAGCTAAATAACACCAAAATGGTTATTTATTTATACTTCAATACAAATAATTCAAATGTACTATTTTACATCACAAAATCATTAAGCTTATTGTAATATAGTAACATGAAATAATGACTATGACATACTTCTCTTCTAAGCATCCATCAAACTGAGCACTCTCAGACATAAGTGTACTGCTCATCGCTTTGCATCTAAAAATGCACCAACAAATACGCTAGAATGGATACAATATTATCTCTTGGATCCATTGAACTCCACCGATTTCTTAATAACTATACTGACTTTCCTCATTAAATGTCTTCTGTGCTGGTTGGCTTTTAATAAAATCAATAAAATTATATTACAATTTCCCATCACTATTACTGATGATCAGTAGTGGAGAACCATATACTTTTATATGGTCCCCTACAAGTCCAAATGACTGAAAAGAGCACACCTTACTGGTGTGTGAAACCTGTACAATTGTATGTAGGTTGAAAATGGTTTTTTTTTCATGAATCTTTTGAAGTTTCTCACTTTTTATAACTTATAGCATTCATGATCCTTTCTTAGTACCCCTTCAAATAGTCCACTTTCATGTTCTTCTATCCTCGAATTTAGAGCACCAAAAATTTATTCTTTGTTTGTATTATTTCTAAACACTAAAATTTAACAGTACGTATATATGTATGTATATATATTCTCATTTTATCTATTACATATACAATGCAGAGCACCAAGACCGGCAATGACATGAACAGTTCATCCTCTTGTTTCTTTACATCCATATCATTGAAACTGGAGCATAAAGGGTTAAACAATTAAAAGCAACTTGGCAACTTACAAAAACAATAGAGCACAAGGACATCTCTTCATTGTAGAGTTGACTAATGAAGATGTAAGTAATGCATTGGTGTCTAATGTTACTATAGATAATATTTGCATTATAGAATGCTCTATCCTTTCAAAGGATCAATTTCTTTTTGGTCTTTTTCCTTTTTGTGATATCTCATAAGTTATGTCTGTAAGGATCATATATTTATGAAACATGCTTTGTACATCCAATTTTCATTTTCTAGCATAATTAGATGAATCTTTCATTCTATTTGTCCCTCTAATATGTGTACACCGGATACACTTTCTTGGTCTTGCTTAGGGACTTAAGGTCTGACAAAGTTTAATAGGGCAGCAACCAAGTTGTTCCATGAGTTTGAGCTTGAAAAGTTTTACTACATCTCCAATGGAGTACCATATTTTGAAATTGATTGCTGTTATAATTAGGGGATAAGTATATCATTTTTTGAATATAACGGTCCAATCATGGCCCAAACAAATTTAATGTAACTATCAATAGATTTTTTACATGGATTTCTTTATTTTTTTATGTCTCTTGATAAGATAAATGTTGCAGGATACCTCAATCAAAGGCATGCTAGTTTTCTCAAATTATCATAAAAAGTTCTGTCATTTCTGCATTTTTGACTTTATTTTCTATTACAAAAAACAATTCGTCCCCAGTTTAAAAATTCATTTGAACATTTTTTTTAAATGAATGAATTTACTAAATAGAAAAAAATAAAAATACCAAAACTAAGATTCTTACTGTAATATTTGCATTTTTTTTTGTTGACATATACATCCTACATATTTATTATTAGCTCAGTAATATCCATTATTGCTTCTCTAATTCAAATTACAATTTCTCTCATTTCAGGCTACTACTCTTCTAAACATACACATACAAAATGACAATGCAATATCAACTGCTTAAAGAAATTAATGATGGAATTCAATGCTAGACTACAAAGGTTTGCATTCATGAAATGAAACGTCCACAATCTTCAAAGAATGGTAAATCAACCTACCAACACTTAATCTTGATTGATGAAGATGTATTATTTCATCTATAATTGATATTAGCATGAAAACTAATATCCTATTATATTATTAATGCCAATGCTTTGTTTCTTCAATATAGGGGACAAAAATGCAAGCAACAATTTTCAATGATGACATCAATATATTTGCTTCAAGAATCACACATGATTGTACATACTACATATCAAATGGTCTCATTAAAAAAATTCCACCGCAGTATAAACTTGTCGAGCATGACTATCAAATGATCATAAACAGTTATACAAAAGTGGAAGCAGTTGAAGAGGCATCTATCATCAGCACACAAAAAAAGTATAATTTCACCCCTCTCAAATCCACTTCCATTGATCCTTCCTCAACAACAACAGCAGGTAGCAATGCTCCAATGCCTCTAATATATCGATAGTTTTAATATTGAAAGTTAAAATCCCTAACAATAGTTTCTTGCTTTTTAGATATTATTGGCGTTGTCTTGGATATTCTCCCAAAAAAAAAAACATTGAAGAGGAAACGGGACAACAAAGATGCATTAATTCAAGAAATAGTTGTCATTGATTCAAAGTATATTTTTCACATTCTCAAAATCTTATTACTTTTCAATGTATACATATTTAAAAAACTTTTTAAAGATACCCACAAAAAATACTAACTATTAAACTTCGTTATTGTATAGTTTGCAGCCTATATTTCTATCTGCCCGGGACAAATTCATAGAAGATGAATGTAATAAAATATTCGAAATGTTACTATCCAGGCCAGTCATTGTTGTAACAAATCTAGCTCCAAAAGAATTTAGAGGTATGAAACAAAAGTGACTAAATTAATTTATAATATCTACCTCATTTCTAATAACAATTTTAGGATAAAATATATAGTTATTTGAATACTGCTATTGATTCATAGTACTTACAATTTTTAAATCATGTTTATGACTAATAATATTTTAATTGGTATTTTCATCCTTAATTAATGAAGAAGGTCATTCTCAACAAGGTCATCATCAAATATTCTCATTAATCCGACCATACCCGAAGCGGAAGAAATGCTTTCGTTGTAAGTATTTTCTTTTAAAAAAATATTATACATGTTTAAATAAAAAAATCAAACTAACTAATTGTTTTTTGCGTTTTACAGCTCTATAAAAAAAAAGTATTGGATTATATTGTTTCAAAGCAATCATACTTACAACTACCAAAGTCAGAAGATTTGGAAACAACATCGATCCAAAAAATCATTAATTTTGGAGAACTTGTATGTATCTATTTACTCCATTTTATTATTTGTTCCACATGTATAACATCATAATTATATTAACATCATAATTATATTATTATAGGATAGCATTCATTGGGTCAAAGGTTCAATTACAAGCATACCAGAAAACCAACACTTCTGGTACATGGCATGCAATTATTGTAAAAAAAAAGACAAACGAAACTTATGGTTCATCATTTACATGCCTCAATTGCAACAAATTAGACACTGCAGTACCAATGTATGCTAATAATGTAGACAAATTATGTACTTTATATTTATAAATCAAAACACATACTAACCTTCATTAAACTATAGATGCATTATCAATGTCAAAATTACATACTCAACTACATCTATTCATGCAATGCTCTTTGAAGATGAAGCACAAAAAATATTCTCTTGTACAAGAGAATATATTATGAATACTCAAATGAAGGTGATTTTATTTCAATAAACTTTGTAATTCTCAAATATAATCTATTCAAGATGTTTTGAAATATAATCTTTAATTTTTATCTTTATTTTCTTTTGCAGGAAAATCATGATCAAGTCAAAATATGGATGAAAGATTGTGAAGACAATATTTTTCTTTTCTGCATCAAAGTACAAGAACATCAGAGTGGTCAGAAAAGGGCCAGTATTATCACATCGCAAAAGAATGAATAGCTTTTAGATTTGTTTATGAAGCCAAAGCGGGAATTTCTCATCTATCCAATCACTTACATATCCAATCATTCTAATTAAAATAGCTACCCAATGATAGTTATAAAATTCTAAATACTTTTACAACTCTAGCCTAACTCATTATTGAGTCAAATTAGGTTCCTAATTGAGATAGCCAATGACAAATTGGACAAAAGAAAAAAAGAAAAGAAAAAGAAAAGGGCTATCAGACTCATAACCCTATTCTTTCACTAACTTTAAAAGTATTATTCAAAGTAACGTTTATAACTTAATTTGGTACTTGTTAATCCCTTCCTAAATTGTTGAAATGTTGTATCTTTTGTAGGATCAAAGCCAATGGCATATGATGACAATGATTGCCGCATAACTGCAAATTTGAACAACTGATGTTGGTCACTTTTTTATTTCTTATGATGGTCATTTTGTAATAGGTTGGATGTAATTAACCAGTGGCAACATGTAAATTTTTGAATGATGGGGTTTCTACAATCCTTGTATCTTTTACTTTTGCTTTATATTTTGTAAAGAATTACTGCATACATATTTACTGATGGAAAACTTTTAATCTTAGACTTTACTTTCAGTCTTTCACTACCTATAAATCACCAATATTTGTTTCCTATAGCTCACCAATTTTTTTATACGAACGACAAACTAATCCAATTGGTTTATATACATAATTCTTCTCTCCTCAAGAACCCCACCAATGTGTGATGAATGCAATCCAGCTCCCAAAGGTATGCATCAATAGCTTGTATCTCTATTCCATTCTTCTTAATATTTCATCATATATTCTTTCCTTGCATGATGACAATTCTTCCCTTTTGTTTATGATAGTTCCCTTTTTTTTACAAATTAGACACGACGTCTCAGGTATTTCGTCTCTCTCTCATTAGAATAAGACCTCTTTGCTGTTCCAGCATGTCTCTTTTTAAGATCTTTTTTTTTATAGTATTATTATCAATTTCGTTTTCATCTCATTCTGCTTTTGTGATTCTTCTAATCAATTCATTGATGCATTTCTCTATTGCACAAACATAATACATGAGTGAGAAAAGGCACAAAAAGTATATATTTATTCTCTCTCTATATATATATCTTGATATTAAGATATTCTTTTGCAATAACATGAAAATGAGCCCAAAACCACTCATGAAATTACCATTTTGAATTCCATATCTATTATGCATATTTTTTAGAAACCATGAATACATTGTATTGGATATGGTTTCTCCACTACTATTTTTTATGCACAGAAAAACATTAATCTTTCTCTCTATCTCCTCATCTTCCTAAGTGTATAGATTGTTCTCTTTTTAATTTTTCGTTAACTTCATCCTTTTCCTACGTTAGACAGAAGTTGAGCTTTGCCAGTGTGAACTTACATCATGATTCACGTCTTGCCTCGTTCATAACGCATGCTCCCTCAAAGAGCTCAATATGTAAGTGCTCTTGTAGATTGTCTCATCTTTTTTTTTTTTTTTTTTTCACAGGCCTAACATATAAAAGATACAAAAGGGAAAAAGCCCAAAGTTTGTAGTAAACTTAAATCTGAACAAAACAGAGACAATATTATCCTACTATATATTAATTAGATTAGTGGTTCTGAACGACCCAATATAACCCACAATGATCTATAGTCCCAAACCATTGCTATAACTTATAATCATCGATGAAGACTTCCCTATCTACTTGCTATTTGCTAATCAAAGCTCTAGATAAATTAATAAAATTAGGCTATATACAGGTCGCTTTCTGCTATATTAGCAGATTCACCAATGAATTGGCAGGCTCACTAGCCAAGAAAGGAGTGAATAGATCTTATAATTTGGTTTACAAGCTGTTTGACTTTTAGACTTTCTGTTTTCTTAACCTTTTTTCTTTAATGTTATAGTTTTTTTCCCCTTGTATCTCTTGTAGGGGCTCAACCAAACCTCTGGGCAGATTTCACGAGCCATTGCTAATCTCACAGGTCTTTAATTCTTTTATGTGTTAACCACAACTTTTATTCATTTGATCCTTTCCGCATCTTTCAGTTAGAAAATCTTACTCTAATGATATGGAACAGGCTAGAATTTTTTCATATTTAGCTTGATGTCATGACAACTTTTCAATAATTACTAATAATGGACATTCTCATCTGATCTCATTTATTCACCGCTTACATACCATCAAGATATGATCATCTTTATTTACCAATTTTTTTCCCTTGTTCTAAAGTTGCAACGATCTTTTATCAGTTTTATCATTGACAATTGATTAACAATGTCAAGGACCTCAATAAAGGAGAAGTTTTAGCTGAAGAATAGGCATGTCATTTGAGCAACTGTACTTAGTCACCTTTTTCCGAAGAGAGTTATCAAGATCTATATAACCAAATAGATCCCTGCTATGTCATTGACATATTAAATTTATTGTTATACTTAAATCATTTTTTTCAGTTATTTCTTGAATAGGTATGTGGCGCAAACGCTCGTTGGTACCTAGCAGACAGTGGGTCAGATCCTAGGGATGTTTTGCTGCTAACAGGCAGGTCATTCAGCCATGATACTTCTGGCCTTCGTTCTGCTGCTTCATATAGAGCTGCTTGCCATTACTGCTGGAAGGTTTAGTATTTGCATGGTTCATTTATGCACTCTATCCATTTAAATTGATTGGGTCTTTGGTGTTAATTCATACTGGTTATATTTCTCCTTTTTTAAACACAATTTATATTGTTGAAGAGTTCTATTCAACTAACAAGGCTCTTACTGCATTTGCATTTTGATTTCAGGACATCAATGGCATTTAAGCTCATGCCACAAGGCAATGCTATATTGGACTGTTCTCCAATTTCTGCAGCCGACCATGAAATACCCCAAAAGCTATGTACCGATCTCTATAAGCCAGTTTATGGATGACCTTTCTGCTCCATTCTGATAATATTTATGTAAGTTCATCTTTTAGCTTCGAAACAATCCAAAATTAGAAAAGTTACAATAGTGGGTACTCTTTGTTGCAGTTTGCAAGTTCGAGTCAGCTTACCTTTCAAAAAAAAAAAAAAAAAAAGAAATAAAAAGAAAACTAACAAAGAGAACATTTGAATGACAAGAAAACTAACAAAGAGAATATTTAAATGAGAAGAAATGGATCGCATGTACCTTCCTTTTTCCCAAAAAAACGTTGTGGCTTTCAATCTTTGGCAAATTGAGTAAATATCATGTTCTGGTTCATCTTCTATCATCTTTACTTGCATGTTTGCTCGCTTTCTATAAGCATACATTATGTTATTCTATCCATTCTTAAACACTCTCTCTTGCACATGAAAATTGTAATATTCTTATGGTAATTTGATATTCAGGTCTGCTCATATACTTGGATGAGGCCTTGGTGAACAACTCTCATCTCGTGAAGCATGCATTGATCGAGGTTGTAAAATTTAATGGTCAATTTACATCTTTTTAAACTCACCAACTCAGATAGGCTTTGCTTGGACACAAATCAACCCTAATGATCTGCTTGCAACTGTCTTGATCTAAATTGAAGCACTTTGAATTCTTCTCTTCATGTAAGGTAATGATTCATTGCTTGTTGGAGTTGAGACTAAAACATATAAGGAGATAAAAATCTTTGAACATGGGCAGGTTTACATTTTTTTTATTATATATATTTAGGTTTTTAATAGCAATAGGATACTCAGGTTTACATTTTTTCCTTTTATATTTATGTGGATATATTATCTATTGCTTGGAAAGGCATTCAATTCATAGGTAGAGAATAAATTATGTGAATTTTTTTTTTTTTTTGGCTTATGGGTGGAAATGATTAACACAAATTTTGGTACCTATTCTTTGTGATGATCGGCCTTATTTATTTTGTGGCTGGGTGGAAATTGTTAACATAAATTTTCACACATGTTCTTTGTGATGGTTAGGTTTATTGAAAAGGCTAATCGGATAATAATCTCTGAATTGTGCTCAATGGAGTTACATGTCGTGGCCATATCACAATTGAATTTTTTTTTTATGTAAGTAGAATTTTGCTTCCTCAATTGGGAGGATCTTTTTTTTTTCTTTTTTCTATTTGGTTTATGGATGGAAATGATTAACATAAATCTTGGTACCTGTTCTTTGTGATGGTTAAGCTTATTGAAAGGTTCGAGACTGGTGTCTTCCATTTCACTGATTCATCTTTGGCCTAAATAGATATGCTCATTGGGCAATAAAAAAAGATGTTTTATATGTGGTTATTGTTAAGCAAGATTGCAAGAATACAAGCATATGTTATTATCTTATAATGTGTTATTGTAGTTGAAACACCACATTATTTGATCGAAGTTCTATTCTATTTATTAATGAATTCAAACAGACTTAATTAGAACTAGACAATTGTATGTTTAACCTCTTTCATGATAATAAGCATATCACAAGATTCACTGACAACTACGTGCAACGCACGTACCTCCCACTACTTATATATAAAAAAAAGAGGATAATTCGGGTGGAAAGGCTGCGGATGCAAGTTTTCCAAAAAGTTGTGATGCAAGTTTTCCAAAATGCCGTGATACAAGTTTTTCACTTTATAAAAATAAAAATGCCGTGGATACAAATTTTACTGTGTATATGGGCGAAAAAGCTGTGAATATAAATCTTTTTATTATGTAGGACCATTTTAAAATTCTAAAATATATTATAAGTTGTTAATATCAATATATGATCGACTTTAAAAAGAATGAGAATTACTTATAATTAAATGATAACTTTTACTTTCATTTTTTAATATGAGAATCATTCAATAATTCCATCACATTTCTCATATATTATATGTATTTTTCTTGATTCGATTTGATTGTTTTTATATTCGTATTAGTTAATTAATTACTTGAATTGATTTTTAATGTACTAGTACAACGATAGTTGAGTGGTGTTTGGTGTTTTAGCACCACAATAATAGCCCAACTTAGCTAAAATTTAAATAAAAAATAAAAAAAGGACATCTTTATTAAAATAACTAATCTAAAAATATGATTAAACGAACAAGTAAAGAAAAATATAAAAGCAACGGCAAGGGTGCCATACTTTCTTTAAAACCAAAATACTCCAATGGCGTTATCGCCACCTTCATATATTTTTTTTCTAACCTCACAGCATCCTCCCTTCCCGCAATCGCAAACCTAATTATGAGAGGTGCAATTTCTTTTTCAATGAGCCTTAAATTATCAAAAAATGGTTGAATGGTGCATAGTGCAAGTTTGAATTGTTGAATGTTTTTGTATTTTTAGAATTGAGAAATGCTCCCATGAGAGTTAGCTCTCATCGTCTTACGGTGAGAGACACCATGATGGGCCCACCTATCACCAATCTAGACCATCCACGCACACGGGACCTCCCGAATGACGTTGAAGCCCATGGATTTGTACCCATCAAAATGGAATGGACAGTTGGATCTAAGGTCAAAAAAATTTCTTTAATATAAAGTCATTAACTTGTGGGCCACAGATCAAAGGGTAAGAGTCATGGAATTGAATCCAAACTTGATAGCTGGGGTGCCCATCAAGGACGGCTCTTTACATCCCCCTTGTCCCGTGATCAGTGGGGCATCGGGTGGGCTCCATCATGGTGTCTCTCACCGTAAGATTGTGAGAGCTAGCTCTCACAGAAGCATTTCCTTTAGAATAAATTGATCAATGTTCTAAAATTAGATGTGTTGCGCATGTGAGAATGATTGAATGTATTTTGTATTGTAATATATACAGAAAATGGATGTGTTACGTAGGTGATGAATACAAGAATTGGATGTATATAATTGTGTTATGTAAAAAAATTGAAAAGGGAAGGAAGAACAATGCACTCATGCAATACATACAGACATAATAAACGCCACTAATAGGTACATATTAGAACCTCAAAAGCTCACAGAAGGTGGAAGCAACTGGTTGATTTGATTCAAGGTAAATTATAACCTCCTCTAATGTCTTTGTTAATTTGAATATATTTGAAAATGTACTTTCTTATGGTTTTTGGCCTAACTGAATGTCAACTAAAGGTATTGCTAACAAGATTGGTGATATTGCCATCTGTATATCCACATTATACTTGATATTCTAGTGGAGCTTGGCCTGTTTCTTTACTGGAATTTCCGACATGAATTTTAGTGGTTGGGGTTTTTAAGACATGATGTTAGGCATTTTCAAATTCCTTGTTTCTTGTCAAGAATTTCTGAATTCCATCACACAAAAAGTCCCAATTGGCCTTTAAGAATTCAGGAATTCCACCCTCTTTGCATTTTGGTGGAATTTCTAAATGCTCAAGTCCAAAGAAGCATTCTGAAATTCCACATTGTCTGGAAATTCAGGAATCCCCATACAAGAATTCTTGAAATTATAGTAAATGAACATGCCTTAGTGATGATTTGATCCCATATATTTATAGCGTCTATTATCTTTTCAAATTTGAAAATTGAAAGGAAGAAGTTTGTTGTACATTCATATTTTTGTTTTGCAGTTTCTTAGCAGAAAACTAGCACATCTCAAAGCTAGATTTTTTAACATGGAAATTAAAAAAGTTGAGAGGTTAAAAAAAACAAAAATATGAATAGTTGGTGGTGATAGGGCCACGGAAGCTATTTTGGCCCAACAAAAGATGTATAACAACTTTTGCCATTGATTTTTTGTTTCCTTTCTGTTTAACTAGACTTTAAGACTATTTTTTTTCCGTAAAATCACTAAAAAATAGAAAAAAAAGCAATCATTTTTAAAAAGAAAATAACTTTATGATTTACAAAAATAACCCCTTAAAGTTGAGAAATCAAGAGGGCACATATGGGCTTCCCACCACTTATTTTATTTTATTTTTTTACAACCACCCCCACCCCTGTTCCACAATATCCAAGAATGCCATGTTGTTTCGTGGTATCATGGAATACCCCTTTTTTTCCCATTAAATTTGTATATCGAATCATTTCTTGATATCATGAAATGACAAGTTATTCCGTGATATTAAGGAATGGAGGCCCTTTGCCGTTGTTACGAAGCATTTGACCTTCGTCATTTTATGTATTTTGAAAAAAATATCTATTATCTTTGAAAATAATTATTTAAAAAAGACAATAGACATTTTATTTTCAGTGGCACTAGTATGATTGTGAGTAGTTATTAGAGTAAAATCTGTCTCATCCGCACTTAATAGGAGACATTAGTTTTTTAAAATTTGCATTTTTAATAAGTGGGCCTGAGAGGCCTCATGAATTCAGGCAGGATCCCAACTTTTTAATTATCGGATGGTGAAATGGCATAAGGTGCGGGTGCGCTCCCACGTATTTTGTTCAAAATCTACCCAAGATTTACTTACCATGCGTTTGGGGGTTTAGCGGTGCAACCTAGAAAAACAGTCTAGTTGGGTCAAATACCTAAGAATACTGGGTAATTTTCTGAAACACCCCACTTTAAAAGTGCTAAATTTTCCACTATTTCATCTTCAGCATGCCCCACCTTAAGTCAATTCAATTTTTTGACGCACTATCTTTATAAATAGTCACGTGTCCAAATTTGAAATTCATCCAACTTTTTCCTCGCCATTGAATTATGAGGTTTTTATTCGAAAATACCCACTATTTGTCCGTTGCACTTGGTAATGCCTCGGAAATAACACCACACAAACGGGGTCTAGTTTTTTTTTTTTTCCAATATGAACGAGTGACGCTAGCGTCTCTCAGTGTGAAAATTAGTGACGCTAGCGCCACTCTTCAGCTTTTTTAAAACCCCCATTCCCTTTCCTTTTCTCATTCTTCCTTTCCCCTTCCTTTCTCTCCCCTTCCTTCCTTTACCAGAGTACGTCGGCGCCGCTACTCCTTTTGCATTCTTCCTTCCCCACTTTGCATCAACCTTGCTCCGATATTGCACATCACCTCTAAGGTATGGGACGTTGAAACCGTTTGCATATCTCAAATATGGCGTCTGTTTGGTTTTTTTTTTTTTTTTAAGGACGAAACACTCCAAGGATGGTTTTGAAGGAGTTTCACTTGTTTTGGGACATGCACCTTCGATTCATTGATGCTTGTTTGGTGAGTCTAAAATCCAGAAGTGGGTTTACTGTTTGCACATTTGTGGGCTTACCGTCTGGGGTTTTTTTCAACGAACGAAACAGTCACAATGGTTTTTGTTTGGCTTTCACTTGTTTTGGGACATGTATATTCGATTCATTGATGCTTGTTTGGTGATAGATTAAAATCTGAAAGTGGGTTAGCGTATTCATTGATGCTTGCAAAATTCTTTAAAATAACCATTAAATTTTAGAGCAATGGATTAAGAGTCTTGAATTTTGCATTTCATCATGCATTCCGGTGGCCATGGTCCAAACAAGATTGGTCGTTTTCTGGCCGTCCCTGTATTGAATTTTAGAGCAATGCACTCTCTCTTTCCTTCTTCCAGCCGATAAAAAAATGTTCCATTTCCTCAGCAAAACCCTCCAGCAAAACCCCATCAAACCACGCCTCTCAATCCATCTCCTGCAAAACCCATCTCTCAAAACCCTCTCCCAAGCAACCCAATCTACCCAATTGATCCAATACCTCACAGACTCCTGCCATCTCTCCCCAGAAAGTGCTCTCTCTGCAGCCAAAAAGGTCCACGGCAAAATCCCACAAAACCCAGATTCCATCCTCACACTCCTCAAAGACCATGGATTCTCCAAAACCCACATTCAAAATATCGTCTCCAAGCGCCCAAAGATCCTCTTCGTCGGCATCGAATCCAATCTCATCCCCAAGATGGAGTTCTTCAAAGCAGCAGGCATCCCGGCTCCAGTCATCGCAGAGTACCTCTCTTCCAACCCAGTGATCTTGTCTTACAGTCTTGATAATAGAATAAAACCAGTTTTTGATTTAATTCGTAGCATTTCGAGCACCCATGAAGTGTTTGCCAAAATGCCCAGACACTCAAACTGTCTGTTTCGTTTTGGTTTGGATAAATTCATCGTGCCCAATGTGACCCTTTTGCAGAACTACAATGTACCAAATGATCGGATTTTTAATATGTTTATGAAGAGTCCGAGGATTTTGACTCTCAACTCAGATCGGTTTGGAGAGATTGTGAGGTTGGTTAATGAAATGGGGTTCAACCCATCTAGTTTTCTGTTCATGGATGCGGTCCGGGCGATGGGTAAACTGAGCCGGGCAACGTGGACGGCAAAGTTTGAGGTTTATAGGAGCTTGGGGTGGTCGGACGAGGAGATCCTCTATGCGTTTAGGAAGCATCCGACCTGCATTACCATATCCGAAGAGAAGATAAGGAAAGGAATGAGCTTTTTTTGCGAGGAGTTGGATTGGGGCGTGTCAGTTGTTTCGAGATACCCCATGGTTCTGTTGCATAGCTTGGAGAAGAGGATTGTCCCTAGGCATAAGGTTTGGCAGGTTTTGATATCGAGGGGTCTGGTTAAGAAGGACTCTATTCCTCTCAGGCTCTTTTTGGTGTCAGAGAAGCAGTTCTTGAAGGAATATGTGCTTAGACGCAGTGAGATGGTTCCACAGCTATTGAAGGTTTATCACGGTGAGATTGGCTGTACACCACCAGTCACCAGACATCGAGGAAAGTAGGATTGAGAAACATGCAATTTTAGTTAACTGACCTGTATTTCATGATTGTTTGGATTTTGAATTGCTGTTGTTTGAAAGATTTTGGTTTTGTGCAATGAACTTCGTTAGGAGTAGCTGCTAGTTTGTTTCTTTGTTTTTTATTTTTAACTTTTGAACAAGTTACTTTTTCTTAATTACCATTTGATCCAAGTGTATGTTCTACATGAATGATGAATCAATATTTTTTGTGTTTCCGGCCAAGTATAATGATGTTGTGCCAATGAATTAATTTGGAAAGCTAAAGAGTTTTGGGCATCTAAAAGGTTTTAAAGCTATTTGATTTGTTATTCCTAGTTGCATTGGTAGTGGGGAGTAATCATAGATAGGTGTGACCTGATTGTTGAGTGACCCTCTTAATAAGAGAGTGCATATGGATGTATTCTAAATATCAAATGCACTTTCAGTGCCAACCGCCAATGTTTATCTGTAGTGTTAAGGCTGGAAAAATGTTGCCCATCCAGGTGGATTCATGATTCTTTTGTCACCCCAAACACATGGTGGAATGGTTCCATGTTGCTACAAAATGTTCAGGCTATTCATAATTTGTCGTACATCCAAAGACATCCTAAATTGTCCTGTAGATCTGATGTCAAAGAAGCTGTGGTCCATCAAAGATTACATCAACTGATCTTTTGACGATTTTTCCAATTTTCCTTGTTTCCAGTAACTGCAAGAATATATGGTTGGTTAATACTAGGTGAGATGTTACAGAAGGCAGCCTGGAGATTTCTTCCTTGGCTAGACTGGAGGAGCCGTTTATTGCTTGTAAATGGAAACTTCTTGTTTCTGCCAAACACAAAATTAAGGTGACCTTAGGTAGCCTTGAAACCTTTAATTTGCAAACATAGATGATCAATGAGCTGACTGATCAGAAAGAAGCTTCGAGGAACAGGAAATTAAAGAGGCTTGTTTTGAGCCCTAGGCCTAGATGGCTTTCCCATAGTGTTCTTACAACAATCTTATGGATTGGTTAATCAAGATGTTTTTGACTTTCTACTGAAGTTTCATGATATGAGTTGTTTATTGAAACAGTTCAGTGCCTGCTCCATATCTTTCATTCCCAAAACAGGAGGGAACCACTACTGTCAATGACTACTGCCCATTTAGACTGAGTGGTACTAGCTACAAAATTCTAGCCAAGGTGTTAGCATCAAGATTGCAATGAAATTTCCCCTCTTATCATCTCTCTTTCACAAGGCGCTTTCGACAATGGGAGACAGATCCTCTACGAATGTGTGGACTCTCCCTTTAAAGCTAGCGAACGAGGCCTCATTTGTGATGTGTTCCTACAGAAAGTTATGACAAAGTATTTTGGAATTTCTTGTTTTGCATTCTTTGCAGGATGGGTTTTGGGGTCAAGTGGAGAAATTGGATCAAGGCTTGCTTAACATTGGCCAAACTCTCTATTACAATCAATGACATTAAAAAGGTTTCTTCTTGGCTTAAGAGTTCTTCACTTGGAAGACCTCTTCTCCCCCTTCCTCTGTCAGTGTGCGTGAAGCCCTAAGTTGTATATGTGGTGGTTGGGGGGATGAGCGATTGAGCATGATGAGCGAGTTTGATTAGTGGTTTTTGATGTGGCAGAGTTGCGGTCCAACTTAGTCACCTCCAATTTATAGACATGCTCTCATCTTTTACAACGCTAAATGTCATGAACATTAAAGTGGTACCCCAATGCTTTGAAGTGGTGTTAGGCCTGAGGATTAACTTTGCTAAAATGAGCTCATTGGCCTAAAAGTAGAAAGAGGAACAAGATGAACTTGTTTCCATTTTAGGCTGCAAAATAGGACTACTGTCATCTACCTACCTTAGTTTTATATTATGTCTGGGGATAACCTCAAAAGCTTGTGGGGCCCAGATATTGATACAGACATGGACTCAGATACAGGTATTGGAGATACAACTACACTTTTGGAAATCTAGGACATAGATACGGATACGGCTGTCCTAATATTTTTTTTTTAAACATTTATGAATTAGTGAAATTATCATTGTTTACATTCCTTTCTAACTTTTTTACATTGAAAAATAAGATTAAATAAGACGATGGACATGATAAGTAGGATATGCGAAACTTGTACCCGAGAAGTATTAGTGGAGTATTGAGTATCGCTACGAGTGTCGTATCGGTATGATACAGATATGCTGGGCATGTTCAGGTATTCGGGTATCATTGGGATTTGGTGTTTAAGAGACTGGATCAATTTCTAGATAGACTGGAAGGCACAACATTGAAAAGGTAAAAACTTGTAAAAATACTACTTTTTGGCTGAAACAGGGCAGAGTTGACCTGGATAGACTGGAATTATAGACGAAACTTCTGGGAGAGAGAGGGTGTTTCTGTTCTGTTCCGGTATGTACTCCAGAATGGAACCTAATTGGCAACTATGGTTTGGAGTTAACTGGGTTTACCTAAAGGAGCTTAGAGATCATTTCAATACCTGGAGGTCGGTTCAGTCTGCGGAAACATTTTCGCGATCGCTCTCCTTTGTAATTGCCATATGGTCCTTATGGAAGGAAAGGACCAACTGGTGCTTTGAGAACAAAGCATCCAATGAACTAGTTGTTATAAGCTTCCCTGGACCAATGGGTATTAGGTGAGTAAATGAAGCAGAAGCACTAGCTTTATTGATTGGATTTCCGGAAGCTATCGTATTTAAGCTCAGTTCTTTCTTTGTGGAGGAAGATTTTTTCTTCCTAGGGCCAAGGCATACAGAGAGCATCTTTAATGAGTTGAATGACATCTCCTGGCCTCTTCAACTTTCTTTCCACCATATACTCTCAGAAAAAGCCAACGGAGTAGCTGATGCTGTATTTTTAGAGGGTGTGTCATGCCAAAATATTAATTTTAGTGATACAGTCTTTTCATTATAAATGGTAATCTCCATATCCCACTACTTTTGGGGTGTCCCATAGGAAGTGTCTTGCAATAGATCACTTTCTTTTGGTGGTGTTTTCCTTGTCCCACCTTTCTTTGGTGATCTCTGGCTCGGTTTGGTCTTGCGGCCTTTCTTGTATCATTTTTTTCTATCAATAAAACCATTTGTTATTCAAAAAAACTAAAATATCATCATTATCATCAAAGCCTTGTCCCGACTATGTTGGATTTGCTACATGAGTTATGTTCTGCCATTCATCATAATAACTAAATAATTAAATGAATAATATATTATATAAGAGTTTTTCCTGATATTAGGGTGTCCCATTTTTGCATGGACATATCTAGAACTGTGCAAACTACTAAAGTATCTATCTTATTAGACATATAATGAAACTTTTGGATTAAGTAGAGCAATGCATATGAGATGAATCAAATGTCTCAAAAAAACAGTTTTGAGCTTATGTGAGGTAGGGATATTACAAAACCGATTTCCTATTTAAAAAAAGCATATGCAAAAGTTTAGATAGAAGTGGAAAAGCTTAGTTTATGTATAATTATTATTGATTTAATGAAGTCTTATGGTAGAATTCTGAGGTAGTTATTCTGGGAGTCCTGAAGAAAAATGGCATCCTTAATGGTTATATTGAAATGATACAATACATATAGAAGGAGAAGTAATGAGTGTGAAAACTGTATATGGTGGAAGTCTGAATCCCTAGCTGGAGTTGGATTACACCAAGGGGTCCTCTTAGAGCCCCCATTTTGTTCATGTTGTATAGACAACTCAACGTGTCTCTTAAAATAGTGTTCCATGGGTTATGTTGCTGGTGGATGATGTCATACTTAATTTTCAGACAAGAAAGCATGTATGGGAAAAGCTAAAACTTTGAAAAGAGGTGTTAAGAGTCAAATGGGTTGAAAATTTGGCAAGCCAAAGAAAGAATTTATAGAGTGCACGTTTAGTGAATCTAGAAGTACTAGAGAAGATGGGTTGGCCAAAATTGAAAATAATTTAGTACCATTGTGTGATGAGTTTTTATATCAAGGATAATTATAGAACAAAACAGTGGGTTTGAGTCGGAAATGACAAATTTATTTAGAGCCTTCTTATGAGTTGCATTTATTTTGTACGTTACACTTACTAGAAAATTTATTGTACACAGCATCCAGTTTTCCTTTGAAGATGAAATATTTGAAGCAGCGTTACCGAGATTGCTGGATTGAAATCATGGTTTATGGTTCATAGTTTGTATTATATGTGCCTCCTGTGATATTTCATAATTTTTTGGTCTCTATCGTAGATACAGCCATTCCTTTTAATTCACAAGTGGGATCAAGTGTCAGAGTTAAGATCCCAAGCCATTCATATGATTGGCCATTTTCCCATCTTGACCCGTTTGTGATCTTGATATTGTGGATTATGTAAATTTTGATAACAAGTCATGTTGATCAACATTCTGAATTATAATCTTGTAAATTGTTTGCTATTACGACCCATAGAGAACTGACCCACAATTTGGATCTATGATCAAAATTGCAGTTCACGGGGAGGTATGCTGATCTTGGTAACCTTGATTTGAGGTATATCTTTATGCCAAATAGCAATCAGATTGAATGTTTTGGGAGAAGAAATGATAATCTACCGCGCTTGGTGGCATGAAATGTCAAAAACCACATTAGCTTGGTACTGTTTTTGGAATTTTTTTTGTTGATATTGCTTTGAGTTAGAAAGGGTGGAGAACTGTTCCACCTGATTCAATTTCCAAAATGAAACAAAACATATCCAGCTATTCCGGCAAAACATTCAAATCAAGTGTAATTGGGAGTTGGAGAGGGGAAGGGAAGGGAAGAAGTGGAAAAGGAGTTTTGATGGAGTGGTAATTCAAGGTGCTAATAATATGAGTAAAGTCAAAACATAATTATCACACCATCAAATCATTGTCCCATATATTTGTGGTCGGCTTTATGGTTGTATTTCCAATTCATCTATCTTGAAAGCCATATAGAAGTAACAGATAACTTTATTAAAAGAAGATAGCATTGTTACAACAAACCCTCAAAAGAACATGGGTGTAAGAGACTCATACCCTACAAAAAAGCAAAAAAGAAAAAAATGAGACACCTCAATGTATAATGTCTTATCTCCCTATTTCATTCAGGGCCCGTTTCTTTACTAGAATTCATAGAATTCATGTCTGGTGCTTGTCTGGGAATTCCAAATGCTGACATTTGAAATGTTGCTGAATTCTGGAATCCTGAATTCCCTGTTTTATTCAAAGGCCTGAATTCCTGTCTGAGAATTCTAAATTCCCTGACTCCACAAATTCCCTGTTTCATAGCTAAAAGAATTTCTACCTGAAATTAGAACCCTGTATGTATTAGTACTGTATAAATTCAACTGTAAATTGGCCACCAATATATATACAGATCCCCAAATAATTACAGAATTTAAGCATCTCAAATAAATAATTGAAATGCTAACATAATAAATTGAAAATGCTAACATAATGAATTTCAAGCACCCAAAGTCCATAAAAAAATAAGATCACATTATCAATCTCACACATCAAAAATATGTTAGCCAATCAAATCATACCTAATATGTTTTATATAGTAATTCATAAGACAGAAAGCACTCAAACATCCAAAATATGTTTACTACAGTCATCCAAAAGACAGAAAGTACTTAAACAACTAACAACTTGAAATTAACAAGGTTTAATAAAGCCCTCCATTCATATGGACCAAAATGTATACTGAAAGACTTCTCATTCATGGAGTATGGCCTGATGACCCTGGATGAAAATTTGTCTCCAACCATTTTATCTGTTTCTCAGCATTCAAGCTCAAGAAACTATATGCCCTCCTGTCATTACTAACAAGAAAGTCAAGAACTAGCATTTCCATTTCCTCAGGAATAAGAGGATGTGCAGTCACAACTTCACTAACTCGTGAAATCAAGCCTTCGAGTGGGTTTACGCTTTCAGCAAGTTTAATGACAGCATTTGCAACTTTATCCAACGTATTTCTCACTTCTTCACATTCCACTGACTTTTGCTTTTTTGAAGTCCTGCTGGTAACAGTTTGACCTGATGGCCCAGGTGTTCGCCTTGGTGATGTTACACTATGTTGAGGCAAGTTGGCCTCATCCATATCATCCAACCCAGGTGTCTGCATACGAAAGCCATCATTGTCAATGTGTTCATCATTCGTTGGCATTTCTGAAAAAAATTGTTGGCTCCTTTCAGTTCCTGTAAGTGCTACATCCCCTTGTGCAACATCATCAGCGATAAGATCATGTATTTCATCAAAAAACTTGACAGTGATACGCTTATATTTAGCCAACTTGCTCTTTGCCTGTATAAAGTTCTTTAAGTTAGAATGTAACTAATTGAATAAAAAAATATGAAAACATACAATGCCAAAATGTACGTGTATCTAATTTACCTGCTCCATGGACTCCCACACATCATCTGAAGCAGTGACCATTTTCAATGCATCATCCCAGCCAAAACCAGACATTGAGAGAAGTTGCTTTACTTCTCTGTATCGTGTTCGCCAGTTTTTGTACTTATTTTTGGCATTGTCTACGCTTGGTTCTAATCCGGTTTTTTCCTTGATCTTTGCTATTGCCTCCTTCCAACAAGCCGTATTGAAGTTTTTTTCAACTTTTCTTCCTGCAAGCTTCATCTCTAGAAGTGTGTCCATTAAAACCCTTTCTGCTGTTGGATTCCATTTATAATTTTCTTTTCTCTGCGATCCTAATGAGATTTGAATAACATTTATTTAACATAAATAAACTAAAAAAAGCGAGTAAAGAAACTCTACATGCTATCAATAAAGTCCAAACATTCATTGTCAAATAATATTACATTGTCAACATCTAAAACCATACATTGTTTATTAAACTAAAATGTAGGAGTGTCAACACAAAAAATATCATTACACATTATCATTATCTTCTTGTTGATGCTCATAATCATTCCACATTTGCTCAGCTATGGAATCCCGAAATGAATGCCAAGTGTCTTTATTCCAACGTGGCACTGTTTCTATATTTCTGGTACTTGTCAGAGGAGGATCGATTCTAGAATTTGTCCCGGTGGAGATGGTTCCAAGCATTGGGTCTCTTGCACTGTGCATAACTATGTGGTTGTGGAGAGTACAACAAGCAATGACAACATCTCGTTGAGTTGTCAACGAATATCCATGTGGCATTCGTAAAATGGGGAAGCGATTTTTAACAACTCCAAACACTCGTTCTATGGTGGTGCGCAATGAGGAGTGTCGCAAATTAAAAAGTTCTTGAGGATTCATTGGAGGACATTCCTCGAACTCTCTCAGATGATAACGCACACCTCTATATGGTGTCAAAAATCCTGGAGCATTACCAAAACCAGCATCCACTAGATAAAATTTACCTACATTTGCATATTAAAGAAGTGAATGTTAAATGAAACTTCATAGCGTTACAAAAATATATATAGGACAAGTGTATGTATGGTTCCATTACCATCTGGTACTGCTAAGTTGTCGCTTCTGTTTAATGCGGAAAAAAGTACAGTAGCATCACTCGCAGATCCTTCCCATCCCGCAAGCACATATTGAAACCTCATATCAAATCCGCTTGCCATGAGACAGTTTTGAGAAAGTTGGCCATGCCTATTTCGATATTTTGCTTGCTTCGTAGTTGGTACATGAGCGGGTATGTGTGTTCCGTCTATTGCACCTATACAATCCTATCATCCCAACGAAAAAGTTATGGATAATTGAAAACGTCTCGTTTGAAAGAATAAATAAGGATAGAATGGATAGTTAATAAAAAAACTAACCTTAAAATAAGGATAGAATCTACTATTTAGCCTAATTTGATGTGGAGTTGGGGCATTTTCTGGCACTTGAACGTAACTTGGATAAACCTTGCAGACCGCGTCTAATACTTTATGGAAATAACGACTAACAGTGGCCCCCGAATGATTGAATCGATTAGCAGCAACTCTATTAGTAACATTGTGGGCCAATGTGTGAAGAAATATTGCTAACTGCTCGTCTATGGACATCACTCTTGTGTTCTGAAGGAGTCCACGATGCCTAAGTGTTTCACGCAATATTATAAAGCAACCAGGGCTCATTCGCAGGTTTTCATGACATTGAGGGCCCTCACTTGACAAATGCTCTTCTACCCACTCTTTGCCAGATAAATATGAAATGCGACGTTTCTTTCTAGTTTGCTCCTCTTGTAATGTTAGCCATTGTTCAGCCAACCCACAACATACGCAGATATTAAACGTAATTTAAGGATTCTGTTGTAATGTAATTAAGAAGGTCATTATGTATAAACAAAATAAAACAATGCCAGTAAACCAACTATTACAATGCTTTTGAAAGTTTAACTATGCATAAGCATGTTAAAATGATACAAGTAACACAAGAGGTGGAACATTGGTATCACATTAAATCCGAGAAAAAATATTCCTTAAGAATTGGTACCTTCCATTGAGTGCTAAGACTGCAAATTTGGATAAATCAACTTAATTAACCCAAATCCTACAATAAGACCATACCAAATTAAACTACATTGTCAATGGTAATTGTAGTAAAACAAGAAGAAAACAAGCACCGGTACAAAATGAATACACCAGAATACAAGAAAGAGATAGAACATGATAGAAGATACTCTAATTACAAAGGGTACAAAATTAAACTGTCTCCTGTTGACCGAACAGATCATTATAATGAAGAAACTTAGCAGAGGTCACCATAAAATGTAACACAAAGGGAGGTAGTTATTATAGATAAGTCTGCATAAGAGTTTATCTAGATACAGAAAAAGATGCTTTCATTGAACTCTTAACATCTGTAATCTGAAATCATGAGCACAAATCAGGGCCCTTCATTCAGATGGCCATATCACAACATTAGATCAGTTGAACAATCTTTGGCACTGGGTTTGAAAAAGAAGAAACTAAACTGCTGCTGTAAAAAAAAAATTGAGTGCAGGGACTTTTTGCATCTTCATACACTGAGTGCAGGTAACTCAGTCTATGCATAAACTTTGTTACATGCGTTTGGATAGCCCGAGTTACACTTGATTCCTAGTTGTCTTGATCTTCCTATTGCCCAATTACATGTAGAGTTTCTATTAATTGAAGTTACAGGTGTAAGGTTTCTATAAAATCACCATAAGTTGGTTGTCATTCATCTTTGTATATATTAAAGGTGAGAGATCTGTTGAAACCATTTACAGATATAGATAACAGTAGATAGGATCTTATATCTCTATCTCATGCATATTTTGAAGGGAGAGTTTATATGAGACTCTTCTTGCTTATTTCACAGCTGTGGTAGGACCCATCTCAACAGGAAACTAGATTACAGAGCAATTGAGGTCTTTGGATCCAAATAGGGCCCAGAGGAAAGTAAATTGACAAGCACTAGAGAGCAGTTACTGAGTTACAGAGTGTCTCATGTAAACATACATAAGCATTATATCTATTAACATGACAAATACCATGAATAGCCTAAGAAATTTAAAGAAAGTGACAAGGACCGCCATGTTGACCGATTGTGTTTTGAATTAAGCTAAACAAGTCCTGATATCATAGAGGTCCAATTTTGAATAGGAGAAGGAGAAGCAGGGAATAGGAGCGCGTGGACCCTGTTTTTGCATCAATTTACCTGTACATATACAGTGGGCTCATCAACCTGTCACATTTACTCTAATTACCAAAAGAATTGTTACAAGAGAAGAGAAGATGGTGCTATGTAAGAGGCAAAAAAGGGCAATGTTCAACTGCCCGTCTTTGTTACAACACTTGCCAATGGATGAATAAATATGGCTGATTTCTGATATCTGATGAAGTTTTTATTACACAATCAAAATAATATTGACTTGAGAATGATCAGCACCAACATGATGAAGTACATGATAACAAGTATAGTGGCACTTTCTTCAACAAACATGTACAAAATTCAATTCTTCAATCACCATACCATAGAATGCAAGAAAAGAAATCAGCATATAACAAACCCATATAAATCAATCAATCCCAAACAACGGATCAAAGCCATATAAATCAATCAATCCCAAACAATGGATCAAAGCCATAACATAATCTCCCATTCCAATCTACAAAATCACACACACGCACATATACACATAATATAAAAAACAACCCACTTTGTTCAACCACCAGATGATAGAAATACCTAACAAAAACAGAAATCACCACCTAAAAAAAATAATTAGGGGGAAAAACCAAACAAACAGACAAACAAACCCCACAAACACAGACCAATAGAGAAAGAGATATTATAGATTCTTACGGAGGTTCTCCTCCAGAACGCTTGGGCTGAGAACCCATGGAAACCTTCTCTCTCGGCCTTTTCATCGGAAGCCATGGATCCATGGCTTATACAAAGCAACGAAACAAGAACATATTTAAGAAGAAGAAAATTTTATGCATCAAAAACGAATTTCTAACAATAGGAAACATGGATCCATGGCTTTCGATCCCTCCCTCTTTCATTCAGATTAGTAAAAACAGACGTATGAACAGATTTCCATGCTTTGAAAATCAGAAATCAAGAAGAATCAGACATCTCAAAAGAAATCACAACATGAACAGATCAAGCAAGGAAATAGAGAGAAAAGAATCAATCACATACAAACCCTAAAAAATAAAATAAGCAAGGAAATAGAGAGAAAATAATCAAAATACAGAAAAATGAAGAGAGGGTGTGGCTGCAGAAGATTCACACCTTCAGATTTGTTGTCGTTGCCAAAAAAAACGATAAAGAAGATGACCGTTGCGTTCCCGGAGGATGTGGTCGTCCGTCAAGCTCCTCCAACTTCAAGCAACGAATTCCAAATCCTACTTCTCATTCTGGTTTTCCAAATCCTGCTTTTTTAGGGATTTGGAATTCCTGGAATTTCAAAAGCCAGCGAATTCTTGTAAAGAAACACGGAATTCCTGACAAGAATTCTAAATTCCAAGACACCCTGAATTCCTGTCAGGAATTCTCTAAAGAAACAGGGCCTCAGAGTCTTTATTTTATTTATTTATTATTATTATTATTATTATTATTATTATTTGAATGGTTTCATTATCAGGCTTTATTGGTGTCCCTCTTCTGTTCTTTGAACTTGTTGACAATTAAATATTGTGTACGGGCTAGTTCTGATTGTGTACATGTTGAAACCATCTCAGGTGCCATTCCTTAATTTTATTATCTTCTGTGGGCATTGCCCGTCGGTTTCCTCTTGCATACTTGAGTGTGTGCCCTTTAGACTTTTAGTACGTGTCCGGGGTTAATGATCTACAGTGCTACATTGTGGAAGGAGGGTGCTCTCTCGGATTGGAAGGTTAGAACAGCTCAGGCCTTTCATCAAGGTGTATAACTAGATATAGCAAGAGAATATTGAAATGTGGTCAAGAAAAAGGGACCAAGAATCCAGGGGAGTATTTGGCTCCCAATTTAGGAATAAGGGAGCGCGGGTTACTCTGATTCCGAAAGAATCTGTCATTTGGACTACTGTTAGTAATGTTGTCAGAAAATCTCATATCAAAGGAATCCTAAAACCAGGATTTCTATCATCCTTGAAAAAAATAATGATATCCCAATTTCCATTTTGCGATTGATTAATCGTATAAAAAGTCATCAGTTGCCATTGGTACTCTCCTATTTCTCATATCTATCTCTCGCCTTCCTTTACCTTGCTCTGCTGCGATATCCATCTTCCATCAGAAGCTCTGGTGAGGCTCCAACAGGTATGCTGTTCTATCCTTCTGTAATTAACCATGGCAAAGTTGTTGGCCCACATACCATTTCTCCTTGTATTTCTATGGTTGCATAATTAGAAGCATGCAAAAGAGGTCAAGGATTCAGGGATTAGCACACCCTCTTTTTCATTGAAGTTGCTGGTGCACACGCACATGCATATACTACGCAGAACAACAGTGACTTGGGGAAGTTTTTTTCCATGTCCAAAAGGCCCTTTAATGACCACTTTACAATGTGTTGTGAAAGGCTACTTTGTCATCTAACAATTCCTCTGTTACCTGTCACGCATAACATGTTTTGTTGCTAGAGCATGTTTTCTATGACTTGGAACTTGGTAAACTACCACCAACTGAAAATACATGAAAAAACAATTCAATCATAGGGGACATGTTTTTTTTATGATGGGGAGAAGAAGTTGGGGCAAAACAATTTAGGCCTAATGACAATTTTATTATTGTGGTCTGCTCAATAATGAAAGTTACCTTGGATTCACCAAGATGATAGAGAGCATGGTGTGCTACGTAAAGGCACACTCAATGAAGATGTAGTTTGGCCCATTCAGTGATGATGAAGCTCACCCCAAAATGAAAAACACAATGGGATCCACTATTGAATTTGTCATTACTTGTTGTCTCCACCTCATTCAATTGAAAGATCAGCTTTTATTTGGCAGGGCCACGATATATGTCACCTGAGTGTCATACCTTGCTTTTTATTGTTAAGTGGAGTTTCATGATTTTTCATCATACAATCCTCCTACCATGCTTCTCTATGGTGAACATGTCTTTTTGTCCTTTGGTGCCACCTCTATCATCCATCATTAAGTGGGACTCAATCACAATGCATCATCTAGTGTTGTTGCTACTCTCTGCATGACATTTCATGCGCTGCATGGGTTATTTTCTAGTTTATATTATGTAAAAACAGCCCTCATGTTGCAGATAATTTATGCACATGCTTACATCTATCGTCTACGGCAATGTTGAATCTCTGATGAATGAGGCTCAAACTACCTCTGATTCAGTTCCTGTATTCATGCACTTATCCAAACTGACATTTTTAGTATGGTGTAGTTACCACCCATACAAGTCCATAATTGGTAAATTGTTGTTTCAACTCCTGTAGTTCTTGATAGAGCTGATATTTCTGGCCATTCCTACGTCATGAGGAATTTTCTCGGATGTCCCTCCTGGTTTACATTTCTCGAAGGAGAAAATTTCACCCTACAACATGTTTACTTATTTGCCTATGTAATTTTCACTGTACCACACAAGTGAGGTTGCATTAACTGATTATTTTGATGCTGATTCTCTTTCATGAAAATATTGTCTAATGGCTTGTTTATCTGTTGTACAATACATAGGGATTGAATGCTTAAGATTTATGCCATAAGTAGTTAAAAAATGAAGATGAAAGGTAAATTATCAAAAAATGAGATCAAATGACTTTTTTTTTTTTATTAAAAAACATAATCAAGAGGGTTTTACCGAAAAAAAAAAAAAACCCTTAGACTTTGTGAAGACCAAAAAAGTCCTCAAATTTCAGCATAGACCATAAAGGCCCTCTCGTCACTTCTTCTCACCGCTCACCTGTATACATGTGGCCATATCGTTCCGTTTCTTCTTCCTTCCTTTTCTTGATGTAGAGCTTCCAATTAGAGCATTCATGGCAATGCAGCGCTGAAATTGAGTAGAGGATTTGGTTTGTTTTTGCCCCTGTTTGAAGGCAGCAAACACTGCCGTTCTGCAAAAGGGGGGAAGAGGGTTGGCCATTTGCACACGACTACACTGCCTTTGCCGATCAACCCAACAGCTGCCGTCATCCGTACATCATAGTCTCTAAACAAGGAAGGTAAGCCGAAAGCCGATCTCCTGCAGACACGTCGTCGTCGTTGCTGGAGAAGAAAGCAGCGGAGGGAGATGAGGGCAGCCGCTCATTCTTCTTCTTCATAGGTTAAGCGGCGATATCACCACCAAGGTCAAATTAAAAAAAAAAAAAAAAACTTGAGCAGGAAGGCCTGAGATTGGTTTGTTTTGGTTTTTCTCGTCGATCGTCGACTTCTCTAGCACAACTTCATAGAAAACAATAGCTATGCTGTCAGCGGAGGAGAGTGGGGTCTTTGATTTTCTGAAAACAAAAAGAAAAGCCTATTTGGTTTTCAAGGATCGAGCAAGACGGAGGAAGAAAAGGATCGACACATGTCTAGATTAGGGGTGAAAATCTGGACGGCCGGCCCACTGAAGACGGGCTCAGTCGTGCCCGGGCCGGGCCGGCACGGCCCATGATAAAATATGCGGGCCGTGCAGTGTCGGGCCCAAGGCCTTTGGGGTCAGCTCAGCATGGCCAAGGGCACGGATCTTGGTCATGCCGTGTTGGGCCGTGCCTCGTCGGGCCTGGGCAGTGCCCTAGCTGCGCTTGGGCCGTGCTGCCCACCTTTTTTATTGTTTTTTCTAAAGTTTTTAAGTCTTAGAGACTTAGACTCTTCACTCTTGGTCTTCGACCAATTTCATTAAAATAAAGAAATTAAGAGAAATAAACAAGTAGAATAACACTAATAATGTTTTGAAAAATACATCAAATAAATTGTATTCCTTGAAATTTAAGTTACAAAAGTTCAAAAAAAACAAATTTGAACTTGGATAAATATATATATATATATAAAATGAAATTCAAACCTTCTGATAAATGAAAAAGAATTACAACTTTAAAAACCTATGATCAATCTAAAAAAAAAACAAAAAAAAACATTCTAAAAAATTACAACATTCTAAAAAATAAATTACAACTTAAAAAACCTATGATACATTCTAAAAAAAATTACAAAAGTTGAAAGCCTATTATACATTCTAAAAAAAATTATACTATAATA